>CM035235.1:1416599-2104854 GCA_020226215.1 Sindora glabra
TTCTTTTAATTCTAAAACCAATTTGGATATATATATATATATATATATATATATATATATATATATATATATATATATATATATATATAATATATAGTATATATATATATATATATATATATATATATATGTTTATACTTTCATAAAATGACATTAAGACTTAAGTACGGATCCTATGAGTAATACTCTTAAACAACTAACAATTACAATATGCATTTTCTCCTCTGTGATATCATTTATTTGTTGATATCTCTATTTTAAGTTTTTATCTTCAATCAGATACTACTCATGAATTGTTAATAGAATACATTTTCATCAATGCTTAAATTAGTCACTAAATGATATCATGCCAATGGTTATTATCAGTAAGTGTAAACAAGCTAGAAAACGAGCCATGCACTAACTAAAGCAAAGTATGTTATAGAAATTAAGTAAAACCTAAATGAAAATTGTTTAACTAGAGAAGATAGGCAGCTAAGACTTTAAAAACGATCTAAGACCACAATATTGTAAGCAATATTGCAATTTCAAATCAAACTGTATATATGATTTTTCATATTTTTTAGGTTATTATGATTGTATTTTTTTATGTTTGTCCGTATCGTAACATAATAGCAACTGCGACCACAATCACAATTTAAACCTTTGATAGGCAGCATGCAAGCTGTGAACCTAGAGGATGCCGAAGGTCGAGGTCATAGTAGCAGTGACATGGTGGCGACCCCGAAAGGGAACATTGGAATTCGCACTATCAGATAAGGTATGGAAAACATAATGGAGATTGAAGGCCAAAAGTGTGGGTGAAGGAATCGCAATAGGTTTCTATAAATTGCAACGACAAAGGCAATATTGTAAAATGCACAGGCCTGACCCATTTAACGATTGATTCCGTTCAATAGTTTTATGTATGATATGATTATAAATTCAAATTTATTTAGGCCATTTATGAGTTCTAACATAGTGATAGGCTTTTGAGCCCATAGTGCTAGAAAAATGAGCTCATTTAAGCCCACAACAAATTAGGAATTACCATTTAAAAAATCGTACATTCTAGGAAAAATGAAATGATTGTTCAACAAAAATCTAGTTGAGAAAAAATTTAAAGTCAAATACATTTTAAGATGGGAGAAAAATGTAAACCACCTTCTCAATTTTAAAAATTTTAAAAATCACTTTTTAAAAATTTATAAAATTTAGAATTAGCACTTATTATTCATTTAATTAACTTTTTTATTAACTTATTTTTATGAAAACTTTAATTAATAACTAAAATGTTATGGGATATTATTCTTTAGTTATTTTTTCACGCATAAATTTTATATTATATATTTAAAAAGTTAAATTATATATAGAGAATTTTAATTAAACAATTATATATAAGGTGCAAAATTATTATCCAAAAATTAAAATTTTATAATTTTAATTTTTATCTAAAAATATACAATTTAATAAAATAATTAATTAAATAAAATATGAGTATTATTTCTAATTTTTTGCAATTTGTGGAGTAATTTTGAAGTTTTTAAAGTTAAAGGGATAAAATTCAATCATTTCAAAAACTAAGAGAGTAATTTGTATTTTTTGGAAACACTTTATCATTTCTTGCCAATCCATTGAGCGCTTGTTAATTATAATTTCAATAATAAAATTTAAAATATACAAATCTTGTATTATTAATCAAATCACATATTTTTATTATATTATACTATTTAATAATATATTTATTATTTTAATAAAAATATTATTATCATTAGTTATTTTTTCCTATTTTATTCCTAACCATACTAAATATAATTATAAAATCATCATTTAATTCTCGTTTCTTTTTCCAATTTAAAAACTAAAAGTTAGGTTCTCGCACGAAATTTGTAGGCCCTTTTAGCTTGAAGTAATTAAATAACTTTATATATAATAATTAATCAAATCAAAGTTAAGTATGGCCTAACCATCTCATCAACCATTTATTGCCGGAAATGCGTGGATTGTAAAGTCAAGAAGTCAGGTTTTTGGACTGATTATGTGCCATTTTTCCCAGCACGTCAGTTGTTACGCAGCTTCCTTTTGTTCCTTTCACATTTACTTTTGGGAAATATTCTCCTTTTTTTTAATTGGAAATACGCTTTGCTTTAGGCAAACGTGTGATTAGTGGCAAGACTTTTCATTTAAACCACAGTGATTTTATCGTAATTTATCTACTTTTCATGTAATCTATATAAATAGACAGTTAAATTTAGTAATTATAGCCTTTAAATGCTTTTAATTAGGACCTTATACTTAAGAGTGCAAGTTAAGTCAAATTACTTGTGAATGCTTGAAATTAATTTGGCAAAAGTTGGAGTCAAATTTGACTTCAAAAGAGTCAGATTTAATTAATATATAAACCGAGATTGATTTTTATATTATTTAATTTGTATCTTTTGTAAATTTAAATGAATTTAATAATAAAATATATATTTTTATTACTACACACTATATAAATAATACAGCACATGAAAAATTGAATCATATTAGTAATTTTTAAGATTTTAGAAAGAAATATGATTTTTTAATTGAAATAATTAGCTTTCGCTGATTATTTGCATATAAGAAACTAATTAAATCAAAGTTAAGATGGATAAACTAAAGAACAACCCCAAATTGCATATGGCCCAACCATCTCATCAACCATTCATTGCTGGAAATGCATGGATTGTAAAGTCAAGAAGTCAAGGTTTTTGGACTGATTATGTGCCATTTTTCCCGGCATCTCAATTGTTACGTAGCTTCCTTACGTTCCTTTCACATTTACTTTTGGGGAATATCCTTTGTTTTTTTAAAAAAAAAAACGGAAATACCCTTTGCTTTATGCAAACGTGCAATTGGTGGCAAGACTTTTCATTCAAACCACAGTGATTTTATTGTAATTTATCTACTTTTCATATAACCTATATAAACAAGCAGTTGAAATTAAGTAACTACAGCTTTTAAATGCTTTTAATTAGGATCTTATACTTAGGAGTGCAATATATATGAGTTAAACTTAATTTTTATATTACTTTCATTTGAACTATTTGTGAATCTAAATGAATTTAATAGTAGAAAATATATTTTTATTACTACAGAATATATTAATAATATAGTGCATAAAAATTAAATCACATAGTAATTTTCAAGATTTCATGAAAAATATGATTCTTTGGTTAAAATAATTAGCTTTCACTAAGTATACTTATTAGTATCATATGACAATTGTATAGATATCTTTAATTAATTTGATGATAAAGAAATTTGTACTAAAAAGTAAAATGGGATTAAAAAAAAATCTAGTGCTTAGTTTATTTGTAAAAGATGAGATTTTATATATTCAAATTTAGGTGAAATAACAAACTATTTGAATAAGATTGTATAAACTGACATAAGTTTATATTCATTAAAAACTTGAATTTAAATTTGAATATTCTAAGGTTGATGAAAAATTGGGGTCTAATAACTTACTAGGCAAATAAATTTGTATATACTCATTGTTAAGAGAAATATCCTCTCTCCAAACATATAAGTATCAAATAATTAAATTAATCAAAATATGATAATAAAACATGCAAAAAAATTAATGTGAAAAATCTCAAATTTTACATGAAAAATTATGAATGAGAAGATCATATTTAGTATAGTGCAAAAGATTACAAGATGATGCATGTAAAAGCTCCTCATTGTAACATGAGAACTTCCAAACTATTATCTCTACATGTCCCTCAAATTTCTATGTGACTTCTCCTAAACACTCACATTATATTTTTCTTAGACCTTGAATCATTGGCTAATAAATATATTTATACTCAAAATTACTTGTTTGATAAGAAATCTTAATCCAATTCTAATACAAAAATTTATCTTGATTAGGAAGAAAATTCACAATTTATTATATATAAAATCTATTGTGTACAATATCTTATTATTAAATATGTTTATTTAATAATATAATATATATTATTAAAAATATTATTTATAATTTATATATATATTTCATATTTTTTATTTTTTAATATTTTGTTGATAGCTCAAGCTCAAGATTGGTGACCAATTATATATCACTTTATCTTTTACTTCATCATCAACATTAGGTTCCCATTTATTAGAAGGAAATTAAATCACATAATTTTCATTTTATTTAATTTAATGACAAATTCGTAATTAAATTTATAAAAAAAAATCAGTTCATAAAATTTTTTACTTTCATTTAAATAAAATAATAATAGTTCAATAAATCCTATTTATTAATTTTTATGGGCGTTTATACCTAAATAAACTGCCAGCGCAGAACTTTTCTCCTAAATCAAAATATAACCACCAAATTTCGCATGACTCAACTTCCTCATCAACCATTTATAGGTGAAAAAGTGTGGATCCTAAAGTCAAGATCTTAGGACTTAACTGTGTGCCATTTCTTCCGCATACCAATTTTTACACGGTTTCCTTGGCGTATAATTTGGCCAGAACTTTTCCAAAATCTCATCTCCATTTCTATAGAAGGTGATTGCAAGTTTTCTTAGTAAATAATTATAAAACATATGTAAATATTTTATAAAAATCGTTACTACTTGTAAGCAATGTAAATATATGGTTTAAACTAGTGAGTATATTATAATTAATTTATCTATTTTTCATTCAATTTATATAAATAGACAGTGTAAATTTAGTTATGACTTTAAAAGTTCATAATTAGATACTCACACGAAAATTTTAATCCCATTTACCGTGGCATAATTAAATAGTTTTATATATAAAAACTAATTAAATCAAAGTTAAAATGAAAATAAAGTGGAAAAATCAAAATATCATCACAAATTGCATATGGCCCAACCTTGTCGTCGACCATTTATTGCCGGAAATGTGTGGATTGTAGAGTCATATGATATCTTAACATTCACAATTTGTTCATAAAAATTTGTTACTTTCATATAAAAAATAAAAAATCTTAAAGAATTTTCTACAAAACTCTAAATAATGAATTACAAAATTTTAATTAATATTTGTTACATGTAAAGTCTATATACATTTATGATCCTTTGTCCAAAAATTACAACTTTCCTGCTAAACTTTTATAAAAATAAGTTGTCTTCTTTTCTCTTATATATCGTATAAATTTTAGATTGAAAATCTCTACAAGATGTATTATCTAAGTGGATTTTTTGTATGCCATCGTTTATTAAAATATGGATAAAATATAATAAAAGAAATTGTCCTTTTCATTTTTTTATGATCCAATATGGCATGACCAACCCTATCTTTGGAACCAATAACAGTAATATTATATTTAACTTTATGTTTAAGTTTTCTTAAACGATGTTTGAATTCAAGTTAAAAAAAGTATTTAAATTTAATTGTATTAGTCGTTTAAAACTTTAAATTACATTTCTACTGCCATGAAATCCTTCCAATTAATTTATCATGTTTTTTACTAAAATTTGTTTAAAAGACCATGTGACATATGCCCTTAATTTTCGTTAATTAATAATTTTATATGTTGTGTAAATATTATACAGATAATAAAAAGTTGCCATGTTCAGAAAACCTCGAGGAGCTCCACTTGTATGGAAATGACTTTGGGAATGATATTCTATCATCCTTCACCGAGCTTCATCATTTGAAATTAATTGATTTGAGTTTCAATCGTTTAGAAGGATCCCTACATATAAGTGGTTAGTACTGTTAACTTGTGCCAATTCTAGATTATGTTTGATGAAACTATAACTCTGTTTTGTACGTGAATAATCCTTTGTATAACAGGGCTAAGTGCTTTGAGCAAAGTGAAGACCCTCGTTATGGATGAAAATGAAATAACCCATTTAAGTGTCCTTGAAGGTAATTATACAAATTGCATTCATCACTCAATAATTATATATGGTTGCAAAATTTTTGTAAGGAAAAAATATTATTAATTTTTATCCACTTATAACATGATTAAAAGTATGTCCATTTATTCCACATAAAATAAAGGGTTCTCATGGCCAACAAGTCTTGAAGACCTTCAACTTTATGGAAATAATTTCAGTAATGACATTGTATCATCTCTCATATCACCTCTCAGTAATTTGGAGAATCTGAAAACACTTGACTTAAGTAGCAACCATCTAGAAGGATTACTAGATATAAGTGGTATGTACTTGTAATTGTTCTTATTTGAACCAATTCTTTTTAGCTCACGATTTACATATTTAGTTTGCTATCACAGGTCTAAATGCTTTGTGCAAGTTGGAGAAGTTGGAATTAAGTACTAATAATATTGTCAGTTTATGTTCCTACCAAGGTATTGTACAACTATAGCTTACAACTAATCTAATTTAGAAATATATTGAAATTGTATTATTATGTAAGATTTTTTATACAATTGATTAATCATATAAAAAATCCTATTGTCAAATTGTAGCATTAAAATTATTTGTTGGCATTGAACAATCATGTTTTTCTTATACAATTTTATAAATATAAATAATAACAACAACATATACAAGTAGACTTTAAATGAACAATCTAATAAATAATAATATTTACAATAATGATAGATGCAAAAATTCAGTAAACAAAAATGTTTTTCTTATATAATTATACAAATATAAACAACAACAAATCAAATAATTTAGCAAATAAGAAACTATAATTTATAATGAACAGCAAACTTTAAATGAAAAGAAAAAGTGAGATACTTTTTCTTGTAATTTCTTTATATTTTTTAAGGGCTTATAAGTTGAATGATGTAGATTATTGCAAATTAATGATAAATTATAGTTAGAAAAGGTAGCATTATGAATCTTGTATTGTACTCAAGCCTATTAATACAAGACTGGAAATACTACTTCTCCTTGCAACAATTTATCTTCATTTTGTAACCCATAAAAGATTGACATAGTAAATTTGTATCCATTGACGTTAAGGTGCTTGGTTGATCATTTGCTTTAAGTATTTAAGTATTCCTATTTTTTAGTGCGAGAATGATGTTGCTTGCTCTATGTATATCAAAGTTTGACATAATACATAAAGTAATCAACATGTCAATTCTCACATTAAAACACAGGAATATTTAGATTCTTATAGCAAATGAAGCAATCTAGCATCTTAAGGAGTGCTATCTTGGTAATTGTTTCAAATAAGTAAGGGAAGTCCTATATAGGCCAAGAGCAAAATGGTGATAAATTGTCATGATATGTAAATTGTTAATGAATTGTTATGACATGTAAACTAGTAATGAATTGTCACAACGTGTAAACTATTGACGAACTATCACTACAATTGAAATGGATCACCAACTTTTAGATGTTGATTTTCAATAAAAACCTAATGTTGTATGTTAGCCTACTATAAATAGAGGAGAAAACCATCCTTTATACATTAGTTGTTAAAAAAACCGATATTGTATGCCGATACCTTTTACATATTATCCTTTAAAATGCCTACTGTCATCATTTATTAAATTTAGGTGGCAAGTGCTATGCTTTCATATATCAATTTGGTCAAATAAATGATATGTTATCATCCTAATTATAATCATGTTTGTTTAACTGACATGGTTTTTTTCATTTTTTCTATAACTTTTGTATCTCAACATTTTTCTAAAAATACATACAATTACAAATTACTATTTTAACAAGATTATCAACATTAAGCAAATATTGTACAGTAATATTACAATTAATCATTTGATTTCATGACTTAAAAAAAGTGATGGTAAATGTTCGCATGATATTTATGAAGTAGTTCCTTCCCCTTACTTTCATATGAATGGCAAATTTCAACAAAAATATGCCCTTAAATGAATGATGTAAGACTTGTAAATAAAATTTTCTTATTAGTGAACCCTTTCATATTTGCTTTTTTTTTTTTTTGCTATTAGTACTCTCATATAAATGATATAAGACTTGTAAATAATTGTATCCAAAAGCAATGATTTTCATCTTTACAATTAATTATCAAGCAACATCGATTTTGTATTGTCATGAACTTGATTTAGTGATCAATTTTTTCTCATAAAGATTAACATTTTGTTCAAAAACAATTGTATTTCAGGTTAGCCTGAGCTTAGAAAGCTAAAGGAGTTACATCTTAGCAATAACAAATTTAAAGGGTCACTTCCTAAATCATTTAGTAACATGATGTCCCTCCGAATGTTCAACCTTCATCTAAATAATTTCACTAGGAATATAGCTTCCACCCTTGCAAGCCTTACATCACTTGAATATCTTGATTTTGAGGAAAATCATTTTGAGGTCCCTGTATCATTCTCATTCTTGGCTAATCATTCTTATATTAAGTTTATTTATGGAAGTGGAAACTAAGTCATACTTAACCCAAACTTTACTACTCAGCCTTGGATTCCAAAATTCCAATTACAGGAGTTCCTTTTAGCTTCAATAACTAAGAGTGATTTTCTTCCTTTTTCTCACTTTCTCTTTTACCAATACAATTTGACTCGTGTGGATTTCACAAATTGCAAATTTGAAGGAGAGTTTCCAAATTGGTTGCTTGAAAATGATACAAAAATGACAGATCTTCATCTCAATAATTGTTCATTCAATGGTCATTTTCAGTTGCCATCACATTGCAACATTGAGATAATCAACATATCCAATAGTTTCATTATAGGTACAATCATGAGTAATAACAATAATAGTTTAATCTTTCCAAAATTACAATATCAAAATTATTTTTTTGGGTTAGGTCAATTGAAATTTTTGGAGGTAATGGACCTTTCTAACAATTATTTTTCTGGGACTCTTCCTACTAGTATTTTTGTTTCATCTCTTTGGACATTGGATATTAGTAATAATAATTTTGGTGGAAATATTCCAAGAAGCATAGTAAATTCATCACATCTGAGAGAACTTTATATGGACAATAATCATTTTGAAGGTTCTATTCCAAGGGAATTTAATGAACTACAAAATCTAGAATATCTTGACCTTTCTAGAAATAAGTTCTTGGGGTTTATTCCATCATTTGTCAATTCTTCCATAAAGTTTATCCATATGAGCAACAACAGGCTCAAAAGCTTCTCAAAAAGAATGTTGGATGAAAAATCTTCATTAATGATGCTAGATCTTAGTTATAATGAACTAACCAGTGATCTTCAAGGTCTGATAGGAAATTATACTGAATTGAGCATTCTTCTCTTGAAAGGTAATAACTTTTTTGGTTGCAGTTATGCTAACTAGTTGATTTAACAATAGTTGATTTATCTTATAACAATCTTTTTGGACCTATACCCAAGTGCATGGGTGAAATTCATTTCAATGCTAGTGACATTGCATTGGGCAATAGTATTCAGCTAATGAATGATCTAGATGTTGGTTATAAAATGCCAAGGTCAACTTCTTTCACCACAAAAACAAGATCATACACATATGTATGGAGTGCTCTTGCCTATATGACGGGAATGAACTTGTCCTACAATAAATTAGATGAGAAGATCCCTTATGAACTTGGAAATTTAACCTAGATTCGAGTAATAAACATGTCTCATAACTATCTAAGTGGAGAAATTCCAATGACATTCTCCAATCTGAAACAAATTGAATGTTTAGATCTTTCCTTTAATAAGTTGAATGGTGTAATTCCTTCTCAGTTGATTAAGTTAACCTCCTTAGAAGTATTTAGTGTGGCATATAACAACATTTCGGGCACAACACCAGAGCAAAAAAACCAATTTGGAACTTTTAAAGAAAGTAGTTATGAGGGGAATTCTTTTCTTTGTGGACCTTCATTACATAGAACTTGCATTGGAGATCTATCACATCCAATACCAGTTACTTTAAATAGTGAGAGAGACAATGATGATTTCTTGGACATATAGGTTTTCTATGTGACTTTTTAGGTGGTTTATGTGATGATATTGTTGGTTATGGCAACAATTCTATGCATAAATCCTTATTGGCGACAAGCTTGGTTTTACTTCATTGAGTTTGTCATCACAAATTGCTATTACTTTTTTATGGACTCCTTTTATAAGCTATCCACTATTACAAATATGTAGCTTCCAATTTCTTGTTTAGAGGTTGATTTGCTATGTTTATGGTTGTAAATGCTTATTAAAATAATGAATATGATGATTGAAGTTATAGTATAACTTTTTGAAACTTAATGAAAATGTGAAAGTAATAACATATATTGTGTGAGGATTGTGATATTGCACAGCTAAGTTTAAATTAATATACTCTAACGAAATGATGTATTTAAACAAAACAATGTAGATGCATATATTGACAAAGGGATATCTATTAAAAGAGAAAAGCTAGAGATTTCAAGAATATCTTTGTTCAATAAGTATGCTTTTTACATGAATAAAAGTATTGTGCAATACTTACACTAATATCATTGATTATTCGTCAGCTCTATAAGTTTGGAGAGTCTTTTCAAACACTTTACAAAGGATTTTAGATAAATAATTATATTTTTATTTTTATAACTTTTTCTTTATTATAATTTGATTCTATAATTGCTTATGGTCTAATTTAAACATATTATTGCAATTTGTTATTATTTTAATAATTTATTTTAATTCTATATATAAATGTATTTTAATATTATTTTATTTTTAATACCCCCAACATATCATATTATAAATTTTTAAAAAGTGATAATATTTTTTAATATTAATGAAACATTTTGATAATAGGAATTTATATTCAAGTAGATATGTTATAAATTAATTACATTTTTTTAGCCCATGCTAGGTGGGTTTGTAAAAAAAATTAATAACTTAATTAAATCAATAATTATTCTTGCCTTTTTTAATTGTAAAGTTTATAATAAGTAATATTTCAACAAAAGATATAAATCATTAAGTACAAAAAAAATATTGAAGATTTGGAAACTCCTCACATCATGCTAATTATTCTAATCAACATTTAAATAGGTAACAAATTCATGAAAATTAAGGGCTAATAATAGTTATAACTATGAAATTAATGACTAATAATAATTATCTTAATGATAAGCATTACTATGAATTATAAATAATTGTAAAATAATAATTAGCAATAAATTTAAAAAATATAATTGAAATTCAGAAATATGCAATAAAAATGGTATTTTAAAAATTAAGTTAGACTAACTAGTTCAATTGGAAAAAAACTAATAAAAAATTTTGCATCCACATTCAAATTATGGAATTTTAAATCTATAAATGAAAGGAATAGCTAATAAATTTTAGTGATAAAAGAGAATAAATTTTGTGTGAAATGAATAAATTTCAATAAAGGAAGTGTTAATTAGACATTGGGAAAAAGATAATTTAATAACTAAGTAGGCTTTACATAAAACTTTTGGGTAAATAAAATTGAATTGTTTAAAAGGCTTGAGATAAGAAACTTAAAAGAGTAATTTGAGAAAAAGTGAATTGAATAAAAGAATTAAACATTATTAATGATTAGAGGCAAGTATGTGAATATGGAGGAGAGTTAGGATAAAATGACAAAAATGCTCTTGCCCTTTCAAAAACCAAACTTCAATCCATCCTTCCCCATTTCTACTATTCTTCAAACCCTAACTCCTTTATAGTCTCTTCTTCTTTCTCATTTTTCACCATCATTTCTCCTCCTCAATCAACCAATTTAGGAGCTAATATTTCTCAAATTATTCATACAATCAAGGTAAGGATATATAGGTTACCATGAATCTTAAGTTTCTCTTCCATTTTTCTTAAGATTAGGTGAAGCTCAAGTTTTTAAGTTCAAAAAGGAGAATTTGAACCCCCAAACTCAAATTTGTTAGTTTTAGATTATTAAGGATGGCTAACCTACAATTTATTCTAGCTAAGAGCTCTTCCATATTAGATGAATGAATATTCTAGCCCTAATTTAGATATTTAAATGGAATTTGTATTTTTCAAGTATAAATTTGGGTTTTATGATAACATGAGTAATATGTTGATTTGTGATATTAAATTGATGTTTAATGTTATGAATGGTGTATATAGAATGCAACATGTATGCATTTATGCTTTGGTTGAGAGTTATGGTGAAATAAATGCATTGGATTAGTATTAATGGTGAGATAAATAGTGATTTGAGCTAGTAATCTATCGAAATTTTAATACTAGTCGACTATGGTTATTAGAATTACTATCTAGAAAGCTGTAGGTAATTACCCGATGCAAACTTGGCCTTAAATGGTTTATAATATACTATGCCTACAAGGCTCTAGATGATTATAATTAATTACTTAATTTGGACCTTCCTCTCTAGAGGTTTATAATTAACCATGACCTATATGTTAAAGGTTTATAGTTGGCTACTAGCACCTGAATCCTAACCAGGGCTTTTTGTAGTTAACTATATAATCAATTATGCTCTTTCCCCTAGGGTGCATAATTAATTATATGGTTAGATACCCTTTACAAAATTCAAGTGTTGTACTATGAGAAAGGGACATAAGTATTATATAATATATGTTATTAGGATTTTTAATCATTTGGGGTATGATTATGAAAATGAAATGTGTGGCTATGCCAAAAGGAATGAAATGATTATGAATTGAAATATGACATCTTAATATGGATAAAATTGTGTTAAATCTTTAGATATGTGATGAGAGCACTATGATATGTGAAAATTGAATTTAATAACCATTTGTAAAAGGATAATACAAACCTAGAAGGTATAAGGATGGGTTCATAAAGGATAAGATGATCAAGAGTCACAAGAAAATTTACTTGCTTTCCTTATCTTGTTATTATATATATGATATTATGGTATAGCTAATTATGTATATTTCAATGAAAACACTAATGATGGCAGATGATATTTAATAAGAGTGTTATTACTAATGGCAATTATATTTCAAAATATCTAGTTAAATTTTTAAGTTTATAGTAGAATAAATTTGGTGAATAAGTTTTAATTATGGCATATATTTGATTGTACTAAAGTTCTTATTCATAGAGCCTCAGATTTACCCCTCTATGTATTTGTCTTTGTAGATTTTCAAGATAAGTTGTCTCCACCATCTCCCTAAGGTCAAGCCCTTATGTGATTATCTAATATGGCTTGGGCAGTTAGGATATTTTGTTGGAGACCTTTTTGGGCCTTCATCTATATAGGGTAAAAAGAGATAGAAAGGTAGTAATTCATATCTTTTGAGGATAATTAGTGTGGTCCTTAAACTTAATTTATTATAAGTAAGTCTAACTACTTTTAAAATTGAATTACATGTTGTTAAAAGAAAATATCATCTTTTCCTTTTTATGCATTAAAACTTGTCCAATTTCCTATTCATATATTTTAAGAGTATAATGTGGGTCAGGTTAGTGGGAATTAGAAAGTGAGTTCTATACTAGTCACATTTAGGGTTGGATCATGACAAAAGAAAAAACTAGTAAATTGGTGATAAATCAATCAATCAATATGAATTGGTCATAGTTTGTACAATTTTACTAATTGATTTTTTAAAAATAATTATGATTATTTACATAAAATAAGATTATTTTTCTTGACAATAAACACATAATTAAAATTCAATGTCCTAAGTAGTAAAAAATTATATAGTCACTATAAATGACAGCCATGAAACAAGAAAACTACATTCAGTATAATTTTTTTGTGACATTTGAATTATTTTCATATTTTATTTACATAAGTTAAATTATGTGATAATTTAATTATTATATATTAAAATTTTTAATTTATATTATAATTCTAGTTCAACCAATCGAACCATTAAACCTTGAACCACTTTCATTTTTTATTTAATGACTAGTTTGATTTTTAAAACATTGATAAAAATAGATAAGAAATTGAAGAATATTTGACTAATGTGTTAATTAATAGTTATTATTGACAAAATCAATTTTTTATAAATTTAATTTAATTTAATTATTCAATGTGTTAATGAAAGAAAAGTATAAACTTAAAATTCATTCAAAAGGAAATAAATAGAAATTTAAAGTTATAGTAACAAAATTGAAAATCATACATATGGAAAAGGTAATAGGTGTGTGGATAAGTTTTTATCCAAAAATTGGAAGGTGTCTATTGTTCATACATATACGAAGGTAGTAGGTGTGCAAACTAGTTGGCCAATTATAATCTAAGACGTGAGTTGGGATTGAATATCCTAGATTACCTACCTTTAAATCTAGGAATGATAATTTATGGTGATGCTATTAGGGTCTTTAATCCTTTAGAAGTTAGAATATGGTTCTTCTTTGTTTAGGCTTTGGCCTTATTAATTTACCAAGAAAAAGAAAAAGAAAAAGAAAATCATACCACAAATTATAAAATGTAAATAATTAATACTCATATGTTGCCTTAAAAAAACTCATACCACAAATTATTGTATCAATATTATCTTTTCTTTTATTTTTAAAAATAAAAATTTGCAAAAAGTGAAACACAAAAATTACATGGATATATAGTATCACGAATAATCACATATTTTCTATTCTGGAGTGAAAGATCCATACTCAAAAATATAAAAAAAAATTGTTCAAGGGCGTGAGATCATATGTATTAAGATAAGTCATAGCCTTATTTTTCTTCCCCCCACCTCCTACCCCTTTTCCACATATAAACTCAAACTTGAACTTAACAAAAATAGCCATATTGTATAAAAACTTGTTGCATTCCCTCCTCATAGTACTCCAATTATAATCTAAAAATCAGAGTCATATTTTTCTTGTGAAGAAATTCCTTTAAAAAAAGTTATCCATATCAAAATTTAATTTTAGAGGTGTATATAATTAAATCAAAGAGGAAAAATCTAAATTTTCATTCAGTACAAATAGAAAATTTATAATTAAAAGAATTTATAATAATGGAAACTTGAAATGAATTAAGTTAAGTATCAACTCTTGTTTATATCTCACTTTTTTTGTTTTATAAGCTTATATGGTGGTGATAAACATAGAAATTAATTTGAATTTTGTGATCAAAACAAAAGGACATATGAAAATAGGTCATAAAATAAACATTTAAAAAATCTAAATGGTGAGTTAGATTAGGCAAGTAACCAAGTTAAGCAAAATGGATGATAAAAAAAGAAAGGAACCTAAGAAAGACCTGAAAATTGAAGAAGAATTTAGGATTAAGGATTAAAAAAATATAAATTGCCTTAACCAAGGGTTGATATTGAAATAACAGGGCCTAGGGAGTTGTTTCCTTCTTCTTTGGGAGAGGAAGAAAGAGAGAGAAAAAGATAGGGAGGATAGATATTGCTGGTGCATGAAATTGATGGACGTTGCCTTTACTAAGGGTAGATGTTGAAACAACAAGGTTTAGAAATTTGTTTCCTTCTTCTTTGGAAAAGGAAGGGAGAGAGGGAGGGAAGGAGATGGGATGGATGTTGCTTGTGCATAAAAATGATGGAGTGCTAGTTGATGAAAGTGAAAGTGGGAAAGGTGGCAAGGTAGAGAAATAAGAGTCCAAGAGTAGTGGGAAAGAAAATGATGGATAAAGAAGAATGATAAATAGGTTAGCATTTCACCAAAGAGTGAGAAGCAAGGAGGACAAAAGAAAAGAAGAAAAAGGTGGAGGTGAAATGATAGAGAGGGTTCAGGTTTCAAAAGAAAGAGAATATGAAAGTGATAAAAAAGAGAGTTATTGTGGAAAAAAAAAGAGAAATTTTGAAAAGAAATGTAAGAGTGACAAATGGTAAATGAAAAGCTTGTGATTAGGACCTTATACCTAGGAGTGCAAAAAGTCAAGTCACTCACCAATGCTTAAGATAATTTTGCAAGAAGCTTTACTCAAATTTAACTTTATAAAAGTTTGACTCAATTAATATATGAGTTGAACTTGATTTTTGTATTACTCGACTTGAACTATTTGCAAGCTTAAATGAACCTAATAATAGACTATGTATTTTTATTATTATACTATATATAAATAATATAGTATAAAAAAATCTAATCACATTAGTAGTTAAGGTTGTTGTTACACCTCTAAAATTATAAAATTTATTTTTAATTATTTAATTAGTAAATTTTGTATATGAATCAATAATTAAAAAATTATACAAAGAATTAGAATAGATATTTAATTATAGAAAATGAAATTTTAATAGGAAGATGGGCATAATTAAATTAAGAATAAAATTGTGTGGAAAATAAAATTAGAATAAAATGTGCAGAGAATGCTTAGAATTGTTAGCTCAAGAAATACCCCTAACTAATTCAATATTTACTAAAATTCCATTTAGGAAGTTAAAACCCAAATAACATCACTAGCAATTTCACTTTTCTCAACTAGTATTATTGAACTCCCGTCCTCTTTCTACACCTCTTTATAATCCCTTCAATTGGCAAGTCGAGCTTCAATTTTCATCAAGTTTCTTCTCAAATTGTAGCTAGAAAGGTAAATTTTAATTAGATTTTAGTCTTGGATTAGATAATTCCTTTGAATGCTAATGATTAATAGAAGAATTAGTGTTCTAGGTGTTGGAAATTCAAATTATCATACGCAGCAACAATTTAAAATTTAATTCAAATTCTACCTAGGATCCATATAAAAGGCATAAATTAATGATTAGAGTTTTACCTATTGGGCACTTGTGTTTCTATTGATCAAAATTTGAGAGCAGATGAATTAAACGCCGGCTGGAAGGTATAGCGACTCTACGGTATCCACATGGAGTGAACAACGACCTCTCACCTACCATGAATCTAGTAGGATGCATTTTTCTCTCTAGAATTTAGGATTGAATGTTTTCTGAGTGATTTAGGATTTTATGGAAGCTTATGAGCGTGTATCTAAAATATTGCCCTCAAATCCCCTTTTATAGAATTTAGGCAAATCATAATCCTAGTCCTACTAGGATAATGCTTCCAAAATCTTAATCATACTTAACAACTCATCTTATCCTTATCTTAGAGATAATGAGGAGAGATAGGACTTATCTATTAATTATCTAATATTTGATAATAATATTATCTCATAATATAAATATCTTAATATTATATAATTGCATATAGTTATCAAATATCAAAATAATATTATCTCATAATATATTTATCTAATATCTGATAACATAATTATTTGATATTACTTTAATATCATATAATATTATATATATATTACGTGAACAACATATTATTATTCTTAATAATAATATATATGTATGAAAATAAGTTCAATTAATTTAATATTAATATAATTAAAGTCCAATTAATTATTGTCTATTCCTACTCCTTTTGTGTGACCCTGTACGTTCTTACTACGTTGACAATGACTTATTATTAAGCCATAAATAGTGAGTGGTATCTAGTAATACGTCATTATCATCCAAGTAGTAAGAATGTCCGTGATTCGACATCTACCTAATACATGATCAATGTTTTACATCATGATCCCTTTTATAATAATATCCAAATTGAACTGGAGGCATGGAGAGTGTCATCTTCGTCAAAGTTTAATTTATATGTCTGATACTAAGTAGACTTCAAAACAAATGATCAATATCACATATTGATTCATTTGAGCATGACCATGCATTTTTAAGTCTCACTTAATCAAGGGGCCCAAGGATATATCTCTTTTATAAGAGTAACAAAATTTCATCTACATCACTCACTTCTCTCTGCATGATTCGTGACACACCCAATTAACGCCTTACTTATCATCCCGATTAAAGGTGACATAGGATGACATTAAAGTGAGTAACCCTTCATGTAGGGAACCATAGTAGCTTCAAGTCAAAGGACTATATGTAATTGTGACCATATGAGAACTACTAATGACATGAGTGTTATCCATGTAGTATTCTCATATTAGGTCAGTCCAGTACATTTGTTCACTAACAATGTACTCATGTATTAACTTGATATTACATATCCATGATTTATACTCATCAGTCACTATACATGCCAGTCTCGATGTACTATTACTATCCCTTTTGTAATAATAATTGACTAGGAGCATTTTAGGAATAGTAAAACTATTCCAGGGATAATTATTATATTAAATTATAAATTGCACAAAAATTAAAAATAAAATATAATAATTGCATTACTTGAAATAGAACATAATATATTGTGTATTATATCAATCATTTATATAATTGGTTCCTAGGACACACACCAACACTAGGAACCTAACCTAATCCTTGACTTAAATTAATGTTAATTAGGGTAATTTGAGCTCATCTTCACCTCTTCCATCTTCACTAACCAATAGGTAGGTAGATAATCTAATTACTAAAGTTGGAATAAAATCATTAAACTTAAGTTTGTGTGTAGATTAAATTTTAATTCTTGATGTAATGATATTAAATTGATGCTATTGAAACAAAATGGGGTGTTTTAAGTTAGAAAGTGTTGGTAGGAAGTATAGATAATAAGGTAGCATTGTTGATTGTTGTTGCATGTCAAAATAGGTTAGATTTAGAAGCTTCATTTTATACTTCAGACTATAATTTTGGAAAATCAAGAATAATACTCGAGTATGGTACTTAAGTACTGCATCTAGTATAAACTTAGGAGGCAGTCAAATACTAAACTTAGGAAGTACATTCCAGTTAAAATCAAGGCCTTATATTGAAGTACTATATTCGAAGACTAAAGTAATCTTGCATTCTAGCTGCTAAGTACTTGAGTATGGTTAATTTCATTGGAACCATATTTGATTCCTATATTTGAATACCATGAGGCTTTATGCCTAATTGAACTGTGGTAGTATATTTTTATAGCAATATGCATGTGTATGTGTGATTGATTGGTCATGTTATGTGATGAATGTTTTATTGGTGGAACTATTATGATTAAATGAATGTGATATGTAATATATGGTGATGAAATGTGAATGATGAATTTATTGAAGTGTGAAATTATGAGATGTAATGATGTTAGGGAATGAATTGTGAATTGTTGAAATATGATGATAATGAATTGTGATATTGAAATACCAAATAAAAATGAGTCTACTAGATCCAAATTATTCAATTGTGACTAATAAACACTAAGAAGAATAAGATTCGAATTGTGATGGATAAGGTAGACTAGGACGTAAGGTGGGCTAACTTTTACTAATTAAATTTTGTTGCTATTATTTAACTCCATTTACTTTAAATATAGAAAACTTGAATTATGTTTGATTGTAATAATCAATTGTGGATAATGTGATATGCTACATTGTTGATTTGAAATACGAAATACATGTTGAGTATGTTTTATAAATAAATTAGATAAGTAAATTATCTATTTACTAGGACTTTATGTGTCATTATTTTTCTTTAAACAATTTTCTAGATGCTCAGGTTGAAGCCTCACAACCACCACCAATGATTTTGGATTCAAGTGATAGCATGAGTAGCCATACTTACTAGGTAGGAAGTTAGAATTGAGGAAGCATGGGAACTTAAAAGGAATCTATTGCCATTTTGAATATATATATATATATATATATATATATATATATATATATATATATATATATATATATATATGACAACATAACTTCTATGTAAATAATATTTTGATAATGAAATGTAACAATTTAACTAAATGAACTTTTAATTATTATTATTATTATCATCATCATCATCATCATCATCATCATCATCATGTGATGATACCAAATTAGAAATAGATAGACTTGTGGTTACTAGTAACGTAATCCACACCAATCATGGATAGGTGGATCATGATAATTGCAAGAAGAAATGCGATGCTTTATTTGAGATAATTAGTTTTTGCTAAGTGTAATTATTAGTGATTTGTGACAATTATGTAGACATCTTTAATAAAATTTATAATGAAAATAAATTTTATGTTGAAAAGTAACATAAGATTAGAAAAATGCTTAAATGCAATTTTGGTCCTTTTAAAATATAAATTGTGTAAATTTGCTTTCCTTAAATTAAAATAATCTATTTTGGTCCTTATAAATATTAAATTGGGGTAGTTTTAGTCCTCGTATTTAATTTTCATCCACTTTCATCAATTTGTATCAAACTCTATTAATTCCAATTTGATTTGTAAGCATTTACTACATTATTTTTCAAATAAATCATTTTATGAAAATTTTTAAAGATAATTAATACCCAAAATAATTCAATTTCAATATATAAACCATTGATTTCCATATATAAACCTTAGAATTCCCCTTTGTTGAAAAGTTTTTAAAATTTATACAAAATTTTCTTCTCATACAAAACAGTAGGTGGAAATGATCTTGTAAAATCAAGAAATTGATAAAAATTAAGTAAAATGAGAAGGATTGTGCCAATTTAATACTTAAAGGGAGAAAAATGATTATTTTAAATCAAACAGACCAAAATCATACAATTTATATTTTAAGAGGATCAAAATTATATTTAAACCTTAAAAAAAATCTAGTGCTTGGTTGATTTGTGAGAAATAAGATTTTATATGTTCAAATTCAGGTAAAATAGCAAACTATTTAAGTAAGGTTATGTAAACTTATTTAAATTCATATTTATTAAAAGTTTGAACACAAATTTAAATATTTTAAGTTTGATAAGAAATCGAGCACTACAATAATTTTAGCCTATAAAAATGTTAAATTTAAAGATGACTAAAAAGCAATTGTTTAAAGCTTGAATTGGCGATGGCTTCAACAGTGTTGCATATTTCATATTTTTAACAACGATACTTTGATAAAAAAAAAAAACTGAAAAACTATTTTGCCTAAAATTTTAACTAGTAAGTTTTAGTGGTGTTAATCTTTTAATCATTGCCAAATTTATGGAAAGCTCAAGACTCCTGTTCCACCTATCCAGAAATTATAACGAGACTTACATATCATCTACCAAATGAGATGGGAGGGACTCGGATTGCGGAGGTCAAGTTTAACTATTTGGAGCAACCCTTGTCGGCTAAATTGGGTTAATGAGTAACATTTGGGAAGTATTGTACAACCCAAATTATTTGGCAATGCTTTGTATTACTAATTTTATAAAAATTATTTTATTCAAAAATATCTTTAATATTGTAAAGAATTATTTTTGCTGAAATAAATTAATTAGTTATCGTATTTAACTTTTAAAATTTCACTTTATTTTCTTGAAATAATATTTAAATTTCGTATTTTTAAAATTTCACGGACGCAATAACATCTTATTACACTGTTAATAAATCCACAATTTTAATTTTAATTTTCTTACGTATTGTTTCATTTTAACCCATTTAGTGATTGGTTAGTTTTTCGATTAATAAAAGATTAAAACATTCGTAATATCCGAAGGCGTCGTCTTTGCCAGGATTCCTGGGGTCTTCGTTTTCTTCTATCTCCTAACACTAGGTCTTTTTGGACTTCATTGCCTTCACGCTAGACCTGTTGAAATGGAATTTCTTTTCCGAGTTTGCATAAAAATAAATAAATAAATAAACAATCATGACTCAGAAAAAATCAATTAAATATCAAATTAAAATTGTTGTAATTTTATGTAGAAAATAATTATATACCTTTGCAAAGCTTGGGTTAAAACACTAGCTGTGTGAGTTACAGACTTGCTCTTTAGCTAATTGTGGATCTTCTGACATGTAATGGGACATTTACCAGTAACTCATCATAAGGAAGTCTATGAAAATTTTAAAAACTAAACTTAAATTAATTGGGCCTGTAATGCTTTAAGTTTTAATCCATCCTTCTGGATATCCTAATTAACTATTTAATTAACATCCATTATTTATTTAATTTGGGTTCTATGAGCAATTGCTGACAATTAATTGTCAGCAATTTTAAACTATCTTTTCAATTTTAAAAACTTAAAAACTACTTTTTAAAATTTTATAAAATTTAGAATTAACATCCATTATTTATTTAATTAACTATTTTATCAAATTATTTTTTGTAAATTTTTTAATCAATAATTAAAATAATATATTACATGATTTTTTTAGTTATTTTTCATGCATAAATTTTATATTATATAATTAAAAAATTAAATTATATATAGAGAATTTTAATTAAACACTTATGCATAACTTGCAAAACAATTATCCAAAAATAACAAAATAAATAAAAATTTTATAATTTTAATTTTTATTTAAAAATATCATTAAAATATATATAATTTAATAAAATAGTTAATTAAGTAAAACGTGAGTATTATTTCTAAATTTTGTATAGTTTAACAAATAACTTTTAAGTTTTTAAAATTAAAGAGGTAAAATCTAATCATTTAAAAATTTAATAGAATAGTTTGTATTTTTTCTGAAACACTTTCTGATTTCTTACCAATCCACTGAGTGCTTGTTCATTATAATTTCGATAATAAAATTTAAAATAAACAAATTTTCTATTATTAATCAAATTGTATATTTTTATTATATTAAATTATTTAATAATATATTTATTATTATAATTATAAAAATATTATTATTAATTATTTTCTCTTATTTTATTGATAACATATGAGATATAATTATAAAATGATGATTTAATTCTCGTTCCTTTCTCCAATTTAAAAACTAGAGAATAGGTTCTCGCACGAAATTTTTAATCCCTTTTAGCATGCAATAATTAAATATTTTTATATATAAAAAATAATAAATCGAAGTTAAGGTGGATACTGGGTAAACCAATGCACAATCACATTAATAATTTTTAATATTTTATGAAAAAAATTATGATTCTTTAGTTGAAATAATTAATTTTCGTTAAATGTAACTATTAGTATT
This sequence comes from Sindora glabra, assembly GCA_020226215.1. Classification (NCBI taxonomy): domain Eukaryota; kingdom Viridiplantae; phylum Streptophyta; class Magnoliopsida; order Fabales; family Fabaceae; genus Sindora; species Sindora glabra. The sequence goes on from CM035235.1 coordinate 1,439,203, forward strand.
TTGTGACAATTGTGTAGATATCTTTAATAAATTTGATGATAAAAATATATTAATAAGTAAAATGAGATTAAAAGAGATCTGGTGTATAATTTATTCATGAAAAGTAAGATTTTATATTTTCAAATTTAGGTGAAATAATAAATTATTTGAATAAAGTTGTATAAATTTGTTTAAGTTTATATACATTAAAAACTCGGATTCGAATTTGAATATTCTAAGTTGATAAAAAATTAAGGTTTAATAACTTACTATACAAATAAGTTTGTGTATATTAATTATTTAAAAAAAAAATCCCCTCACCAAATATACAAGTTTCAAATAATTAAATTAACCAAAATATGACAATAAAATACATAATATAATTTAACGTGAAAAACCTTAAATTTTAGGAGAAAAATCACATATGAGAAGATCGGATTGGGACTCCTCTAAAGTGTAAAATATACTTTAGAGGATAAAGTGTCCTAATTCCACCTATTGATTTTGGCTCATGATTTTATAAATAATAAAAATAAAAAAATCAATGTGTGATTGAATACTTTACCCTTTAAAATAGTATTTTACACTTTAGAGGATCCCAATCCGAGATGATCATATTTATTATAATAAAAAGGACTACAAGATTATGCATATAAAAGTTCTTCACTATAACTTTACAATTTCTAAATTACTATTTTTACATCTCTCTTCTTATGCAACTTATTGCCGGAAATGTGTGGATTGTAGAGTCAAGGTCTTTGGATTGATTATGTGCCATTTTTTCCAGCATCTCAATTGTTACGTAGCTTCCTTTGTTCCTTTCACGTTTGCTTTGGTGAAATGCCCTTTGCTTACGGCAAACGTGTAATTAGTGGCAAGACTTGAAAACTGTTTGGATGACCTCAAAGACTTGAGATCAGAAACTAGTATATTATATGCGGGTGCTTCTTAATTTAAATAATGCAAAGCAAGCATGCTAGAAAAAAATGGGTGCGAAGAATTTTCTATATTATTTTGGATTAATTTATTTTAATAAAATTGTAAAATAAAATCATTCAAGTTTTAATACAATTAATTTTATAAATAATATAATTAAGTGTAATATCAAAATAAAATTAAAAAATTTCCAAATTCAATGGCGGAGACAGGAGAGTAGGGCTGGACCGACCCCCCTCTTTTTTAAAATTTAATGTAATATATATTATAAAAATTTATATTGACCCCCAAATTTTAAAATATTTTACTCTTGCCCCCTATTTTAAAATTTCTGCCTCCGGCACTGATATTAAGTATTAATTATTTAGATTCATAAATTCAATATAACTTTATTTAATGTTTTATTTAAAATTTTAAATAAAATATTAAATTAGATTGCATTGAATTCATGAATTTAAATAGTTAGAAAATAGTAATTAATGCTTAACAATAAGGATTGTTGTTAAGTACTTGCCTAACAAAGGCACTAAGAACTGCTACATATAGATGGTAGGTACTTGCATCAAGAACAAGTTAGTACTACAAAAGCAAAATGTATTAACAAAGCACATGCATTTCAGATCCTTCTGATGCATCTTGCATAGTCTTCAAAGAAAAGTGGTTTCATTTTACAAGACACCAAATAAGAATTACATGCCTCATCATTGGAGGCAGAACTTTAGTTCATAAAGTTGTAAGGCGTTACAATTTACAAATCAAGCTACAAAATAGCAGTAGCAAACTCTAATTATGCCAACTTTTCAACTCTAAAACTACAACTTTGTTTTTTTGAAAGATAATATGAAATCACCCTCTGACTTCTTGTAACTGATTTGTTAAAACATTGAAAAATCAGAATTACAATGTCAAATAATTTTTGCTTCACTATGGAATAGAAAGATTATAAAACAATTGGCTAATGAGAAATAAAAAATAAACTTCCTACTACAAGTGAACTTAACCCCAAATAGTTTACAATTAATTATGCAAACACAAAGATTTACTTAAATTTCAGAAATTAAAATACTAATTCACTTTCTACAATATCACAAAAATCATGCCAGGCAATACCCATTGACTTAATAAGGGGGGATAATATATTAGCTTCAGCAATCTTATTTTTATTTGGTTTTTTGTATAACCACCAAGACTACATCCCATCTTTAACCTGTATCTAGCAAGCATTCATTTCCTCCCTAGAGTATCCTAAGCCAACAACTTATCCAAAATACTCTTCCTTTGTTATCAATAAATAATAATTATACAAAAGGAAGAAAAGATAAATCTTCATTGTTATCATCAATAATACCTAATTCCTTACCCCTTTTGGAACCACAATCCAAATCATGTGGTCCAAATTGTTTGACATTTACTATTTGGATCATAAAAAATGGTTACTTTGGGCATTCTACAACATTAAACAACAAAGGTAAAATATAAATCTGGATAACATGGCTAGCTCATCTCTTCATGATACCTACCTAAATTGTTTCCTTCCAAACTTAACAGGAAAAAAGATGATAGGAGAATAAAAGAAAGAGAGAATTATTAGTTCATTAGAAATTAGCTTATGGGCGGTGCAATAGGTCTTATCTAGATTCCTAATATCCAAAATCCTAAACTTTCTTGAGCTGACTTGACCTAACCTTAAATATTAGAACATTCTAGTAGGTTAGCATTTTATTTTACATTTAAATCAACTAATTCTATTCAACTTGACCAATGAATTGTCTCTAAAATAACTAGCCAAAATCTCTAGTATGCTTAGGTAAAAGATCGTCATTAAGATATAGGTGCTTAAATTCTCTTCCAACTAAGGTTACCCCATATTTTTTTGCATCATATAGAGCTTTATATTCTAGCCTTATCCATATCACATACTACACTAACTTGGGAAATATTTCTAGTCCTAATGTCTACTAAGAATTGCCTTTTGTCTTTTGACAAGTAAGGAAATCACTCCCTAAATTGTAGCATCAACTCAGCTATGATATCAAAATAGCTTATTTGTTGAAACATAAGTGGAAATAATATCGAGATCACAACATTACGGTAAGACTAGAAATATTCCCACTAAGTTGAACCTTAGTAACCCTACTTATCACATGTGTTTCTTCTTTTCATTTTAACATGATTTGTAACTAGTGATTCTGAGAGATGAGTTGTATTTCATTGTTAAACTCATATCTATTATAACCACACAAACGAAATACACTAGTTTCCTCTATAAAAATAGGAAAACAAACAGAAATTTAATCCTCAGAAGTAGTATTACTTATCAACATTGAGTTAAAAATATTATTGAGTTAAAGAGTTTGTCTACTTCTTTCCATAGGGGGAAAAAAGGCTGTCTACATTTTCCTGAATTTCACATCAATGAATTATTTCTATAATTTTTGCCTCCTAGTCATTTCCTATTTTCAACACATTGAATTTATCACTTACAAAATTGCAGTTTGTGGCAACTGCAGACCTTATTTTTCAAGGCATGATAACAAATAAATATATTATGAAAAATTCCTATAAAAAACACACACCAACACATCCCTGATTCTCCTTATGCTTAGATTTTAGGTAGTTTCTCCTAAAATTTAATTCATATAAATAATTTAAAATTAATTTCAACAAAAGAGAGTTCTTGATATACATACATACAAATATAGATATATGCAAGATCTTACTCATTCTTTGTGTTTCCCTTTTTTACAAATTCCAACAATTCTCACTTTTTGTCCTACAGATTTGAGCAAATGCTACTTGGACAAACAAAGGGTTCATTTGATAGTTAAAGTTTTTTAGAATTGATTTTGTTTCATTTCAATTCATTTGTAAATGAATTTTTTTATTTTTTTTAAAACGTATTACAAAATTCTAAAATGTAATTAAAAATTTTTTTGGATGAGTTGTGAATCATTAGATATTCAACATATAAAAAAATTAATGCAAGAAAGAACGCACTGTCACCGGAAGGCAATGCCAGGAATGGCATTGCGTTTTTTTTGAAAATTTCTTGACCCTAGAGACAATGACAATACTGAAATGGGTGCTTGCATTTTCCCCTTAATAAATTATATTTATAGCAATTTATATTGTATAACACAATGCAGTTTGAAACTAGATTTTAACTAAAATTTAGACAAATTAATTAGATTTGAAACTAGATGAAATTTGTTTAGTTTAACAAAATCAGTTTACGTCCACCTAATTTTCGATTGAATCTAAGTTGGCAAACAACCCCTTGTTACAACTTTTAATGGTTTGAAATTAGATTCTTACACAAAATATAATACTGAGCAAAATCCGACACTTATCTCATTAAAATTTTAACTAAAATGACACTATTAGGCAAAATATTATTTATACAGGTAATATAAATAGTGAAAATAATGGTGGGTTTTTTAGGGTGGAATTCAGGTAATAAATTGAGAAAAATTTTGGCAGAATTCTTCCTTTTGAAAATCAGTACTATTCTTCAATAAATTTAATGAATTATGGTAACGAGAAGGGATATAATTTTCATGAACTATTCTGAATTATTTCATATATTGTTTTCAGTCATTTAAAGTGGTCAAGGTATTCTTTTCAATTTCTTATAATTTTGATTTCATAAGTTATTTTTTCTTTTGACTCTTTCCCTTCCTCTTAAATAACATACTGCAAGTACACCAATAAAATAACAGTAACTATATTTTCTCTATTTTCTATTCCATAACTTATTTTTAGGATAAATTACAAAAAATACCTCTGAATTTTTGGATGGTTAAATTTTACTCCTTCAACTTTACAAACTTGCAATCAGCATCTTAAATTTTACAAAACCTTGAAATAACGAATGTCATCCACTTAATAATCCCCTTTATCAAACTATATGACTTTTTTCTCAATGATTTTTTGAGTAAGAATTATAATATATTTTATTGTATTTTGACATTTTACATCATTTTTTTTGAACGGTGGTTATTAATTTCAAGATTTGTGTAACTTATGATTTTGATTTAAAATTTTTGAAGTTGAAGATTCCTTTTCTCGCTTATTTTATTGTCCTTATTCTAACAATATAACAAAAAAAATCTATTTTGTCTCACTTTTTTAATTATCATTTTGAATAAGTTAATATTTAAATCAATTTTTTATACATTAATTAAATAAGAATAAATTATGTGCAATCATTTGTTAAAAGATGTTACCAGATACAAGATTTGAATTATATATAATATAATTAATTATTCGATCCCTGCAGTAAAGAAGCCCTAGTAGAAAAGTTAATGCCAAGTAAGCAAACCGAATCCTAACCACAAATTGCAATGTGAAAGGCAGGAATCGGGTTGCGGAAACGTAAGAAGAGGGGACCGTGACTTGAACGATAATTGACTTATAACCCCCAATCTCCATCAATCAATGGATCAGATTTTTTCAAATATAAGATGTATTTTTAAAAATAAAGTATTATATAATTGATAAGAAAAATTACTATTCAAAACTATATAATATGAAGTAGCGGAAAAATATATTCTCAGTAATGATATATGCAACATAAATGAAATTTAAAATTAAGTTTTGAATGTAAATAAAAAGTTATCATTAAATGCAAAATAGTTAGACAAATGTGTAAGTTTAATCTAATGATTATAACAAATTTAAAACTTACTTTCAAATTTTATTTTTTGTGTCTATAGTATTTTTATATAATTATTTATTTTTTTAATTTTTTACTAACGATTATAATAATATATTGACTTAAATACTATTTTGATCCTTAAATATTTAATGTGTGATTGTCTTTGATCCTTTTAAATATAATATTCTGTTTTGATTTTTTTAATATTCAAATTGGATCACATTTTAGTTGATTTCACTGATAACTTTAACCAAATTAAAGATTAAAAATTCTAACTTTTTTTTTGGTGCTTAAATTCTAACTTTAATGACGTTCTAAGTTTGTAATCATCAAAAAGAAAAAAATGACCAATTATGTCATATTAATGGTTAAACCAAAGTGCCTTCACAGATTAAATGAATTTTGCAATTTTATATTTTTTGACATTAGTTTAACTAATATTTTCCTTACATTAATTATCAACTTTGGGTCCTACTAAGATTTGAGTATTAATTAGGAGTTTCTGTCTTGAATTGGACAAAAATTAATAATATGAATCTAATTTAATTCAGTTTGGATATTAAGAAAATTAAAATAGAATATTTTATTCAAAGAGATCAAATAGAATTATAAATACCTTATATTGCTAGAATTTTAACCATCCAAATATACTCCTTGAATTCCTTCTTCTAAGGAATCCAATTCATCAACCTCTTTTCATTCGAAATGTATTTGCTTAGAAGAAGAATAAGTGATAGAAGTTTCTTTTTGTCTATCATAACTTCTCTTTTATCTCTTTGATGAGAAGGACAAACTCTGCATATTAATGGAATAATGCAGCTCATAGCGAGTTACTAAAGATAGGGAGACTCCATTAAAATAATTAGGTTAGGTCATGGAATTCTATTCATCATAGAGTCTATATTCAACTCATCCATATTTGGGCTTAAATACCATGGGAGAAGCATTGCAATAGTCACTTAATTTTAAACCTACAAAATAATATTAATATTAATTATAATTTGTAAATTAATGTGAGGCCTATGTTAAAATTTATAACATTCTCCTACTTGGACCCACGTTAATTTATAAACAATAATCACTTAAAAATTTATATTAATACTTAATGTTATTATTTCATTTATAGTTCTAATTGAAATCGTAAGCATTAAACAATACTAAATATTTATACCTTACCAACCAAATGAATATAATGTGTATAGTAGGATTTGCATTACTTTAATATGATTAAATGTAAATCCCTACACATTGGTCTTAACATCTGTCTAAGATGACCAATGAGTATCAATATTCTTAACACATTAGTGGGATGGAGTTTAAATCTCCCTACTCATAGTAATGAGATAGAGCCTAATTGTCTCTACTCATTGTAAATAAATCGAGTCTCAATGTCTATGCCATAACTAAGGTGCATAAAATAATGGCAATAATACAAATATCTCATTATAAGTATTTAATCTTTAAATGTATCTTAAGATATTAGTGAGGTCATATCATCAAAATTTTCACCAACTCAAAACAATAGAAAAGGATTAGGTAGATTTGTATTATCCACATGATCATGCTTTATATTAACTTTTAAGCTTTTGGTTAGTGGATTTGCAAGCACACAATTTATGAAAATTATTATCTTTTCTCTCATAAATTGGTATTTTGAATTAGAGTCACTACACCAAAAACATCTTTTAGTGGCAAATATTTAGTGGCAATTATATAAAGGCCACTATTTGATGCACTTTATTTAGTTATCTGCGGCAAATAAAAAATTGCCATTGTAATTATGGCATTTAGTGGCAATTAACTCTAATTGCCAGTAAAAACTAAAAAATATTAATTGTGCTTTTGTTTCACTTTACAAATTACTCTTGGCGCAAAAAGAAGCGGGAATCCAGCTATCTTGAAGACCCAGCTTTCTTCAAGATTCATTTACCGCGCAACAGAGGATTTCAACATTTTTCTGCCAGAACGATTTCAACCAGCAAATGCAAAAATGCAGCAAACCCTTTGACCGGCCCACTGTTTGGAGAGTCAGGAGTTTACGGGGAGTCAGGAGTTTTGGCTTTAAGTCGCCATTCGCTGGGGGTTTTTTCAAGCGTGAACAGCAGAACAAGGAGTTGAGACTTTTGCCTTTTCGTCGCCACTTGCTGGAATTCTTTTAAGTCTGAACGACAGAGCACAGATTCACCATCTGGTATGTCGTTTATTTGTGAATTTTTTTTGTTGAAATTCAAAGTTGTGGGTATTTGGGTTTTTGTTTGAAACAATGATTTCTCTGAAATTTGTATCTCCTGTTGGTATTTGAGTTTCTATGTTAGAGTTTCTAGGTAATGGTTGTTAAAACAAAGTTGGGTTTGGTGGAATTTTGGAGGAAGTAATGAGGAAGGGAGTTATGTTTCGGCTGACACTAGTGAGTAAATTTTTGCAGAAACAAAGTTGGGTCTCATAGGATTTTAATGCAGAAACAAAACGGCATACCTCATGCATCTTCTATGACTAGTAACTTCATTTTCTCATCTAGTTCCATCATTCCATTCAAGTATAAAGCTCAGATAAACCTTAAAGAGAATAACTTTTTTCTGATGTCACTTAAGCCTCCAACCAAATCATTTCTCACCACATCCTCCGAAGCCCACATCCCCTGCTTCAGGAATTTCCTCACTGTCAAAATCATGAACAATAGATAAATAGCAATGAAGTCATTTTTATTCTCCACTATCCGACTAATAATAATTTGTGAAAGTCAATTATTGGTTAACTGGTTTTGGAGAGCGGTAAGTCAATGAATCTGAAATCAAAGTGGGGGCTTTCATTACCAAAAGATAGTGAGACGGGACTGTAGGTAATTCCTTTGACAAAACTGGCCAACCAAACCTATTGGAATGAGAAACCACCTCCTCAAACATCTCATTCGTTTACTTGAAAAAACTTTGGACCCCTCCCACGATTAAGGGCAGCAAGCAATGTATGCAATTTTCATGCTAGTGGTGGTCCCCATTTAATTTACTAATCTCACCCTTCATCTTCCATAAGCTCCTTATATCAAGTCATGAGGTGATGCGTATTTCTAGTCGCTCGTTGCCATAACTATGATACAAAAAAAATGAAGTATTTTGATATTTGTTTTTGTGTTTAGCATGACGTCCAATGTATTTACATTTTGGCATGCGTCATTCATTGATTCATACGAATATATAAATAATGTTGAATATATTTTGTTTTGTCTTGTATTTATTGTTTAATACTTAACTAGATATACTAACAAAAATTTGGTTACCGCAATTGAATTTTTGTCCATGACTCTTTTGATGATATAACTCTTTGCGTAGCACATTTTTCTTTAAGAAATTGATTTATGAAATTAACAACATGTTTAATGAAATTTGATTAGAATATTTCGGACATATTTGTTCCCTTCTAGTACAAACATAATGAAGCATTGCCAGAATGATAAAAATATTCATAATGTCCCACTTAAATTAATAGAAATTTATCCAATACCTCATGCTTCCCTCATGCTTCCCTCTAACAGTAGTAATTTTAAAGGGATGGCATACCTCATGCTTCCCTCTAACAGTAGTAATTTTAAAGGGATGCCAATCTGGGTCTTTCAGACACTCTTCCCACAATGATCAACGTTCTGAAGCTCTGTCTCCAACCTCCTCTTCATTATATTTCTTCTTCATGGCTTCAAGGAATGGTCTAGAATCAAGTTCACCCATTCTTTTCACACCAATATTAGATTATTCAATCGGTTTTCATCTGTATGTATTACTATAGCCTATTATTTTATTTATCACTGTAGATTGTGCACATAATTTCCTGATATAGATACTGATAAGTTCAAACGGATGTTATTGAAGAACTAGAAAATTTGTTCCTCGGTTTGTTATGGAATGAATGCTTGCTCTGCTCCTCTCAACCATGTCAATGTTCTCAAAATCTAGTTTAAGAAGATATCATGGTCTTGGTCTCGTTCCAAAAGTTGTTTTGATCTAGAAAACAGAGATAAGGAGTTTATAATAATTCAGCAACTACCTCTAAGATAATCATAAACAAAAAAAAAATATACATGAAAAGGGAGCCTATTATATTTTTAATTATGGTACGTGACAAAAGATTTCAAAAAATCCAGATATTTAATAAAAGTTGCTCCATAAATACAAGTGAAATATGTCCTTAGGAGATATTATTATCTGTTATTTATAACTTGTAGTCAGGATGATGTTAACTCTGCCTCCCTGTTTGTGCTTCTGGACATTGTTTAAAGTTTTAGAACCCAGCTAACAGCTTAAGGATAAAATTTTGCTGTTATTTATTTTAGATACTTTAATAGTAACATGAACTTTGACAACTTAAAATTTCATTGGGCGTAGAGGATGGTGCAGGTATCCAATGGAGATAGAAAGAAAAATCTGTTTGCATCTCATCGTTTTGTAAAGTAATGCAGAGACCTTGAAGTCTCAAATTATAATATGGGTCTGAGGTCAGTGGAAAAGAAAAAAGAGTTTTAAATCCTTTTTGACGTAAAAATATTTTAATCAAGAATTAAAGTTATTGATTATATTGAATAAACATTTGTTGTGTGCATGCGTGTCTAGTTATATATAGGTGCTGGGTGTTCCAAACCAAGCATGCGTTAACAGAGAGAACAAGTGCGTAGGGAGGATGAAGAAATCATGGGTGGGATGGCCGTTGCTGTGGGCTTTCATTTTTTAATGATTATAAGCAGTAAAAACCAAGTTTAAAGTAATTTAAAAAATTCTCCTTTTAAAAGTCAACTCTGTATCAAAGCTTCATCCGTCTGGTTTCCTTTAGTCTTAGTCCGGACCATTAACCAATCAATTTGCCAATAACTTTGTGACTGAGGGAATGGATTTTAGTGAAACGGAGACATCTTCATTGATTCGGCAGCATCTGATGCTTACCTAATTGAAAGCCATATTTTCCATTTATTATATATATGGTTTGTATTCTTATGCAATATGAGTGATACTGTTGATACATGCATTAAGAGTACTTATTGGTCTCTTGGAGAATGATGCCCCCTTGTCATCAAGTCTTAGGCAGTTTTCTCAAATTGTCTGGCAAAGAATTTTATGTTTACATCTCTTTTTGCATTAGTTATAAAGGCCAGAATACACCTAAAAAAAATACATAAATAAATTAGGTAATACAATATAAAAATACATCAATACTCATCATTTAAATTGTGTTAACTATAATTGTTGACATATTGCCTAGATTAATATATCAAATTTAGTACTTATTTCACATAGCAATATTTTTAACTTCATATGATTATTTTTGTAGTCATTGTCCTCTATATATAAATTTGATTACTTTGTAGCAGCTAGCTACTCCCTGTAGTTTCATTGTGGTAATTGTTTGGGAGTTTACTAGTTTCAGAATTGGAACCAGTTCTAATGCCTATTTATTGAATATTTTTTGAGATTGAAGCGTGTTTATGTATAATTTTCTAACTATTTCTAATTTAATTTTTCAGGTCATACTCTATGATCTTCACAGGTATTCAAGATAAGATGATTGGGCAATAGTTGAAGATTTGTAATGCTATCTAGTAGTTTTATGAAGGTGGATAAATATTGGTGGATGAATTATTATAATAATTTTCTATTTTCTAATATATGAAGGTGTTAAAACTAAACCTATACTATACTTGTTTATTTGAGAAATTAATACAATTTGATATAATTTTGTGGCATTCAATTATCTTTTAGTAGTAACTTTGTATTAAAATTAAATTTGAATTCCAAACATCAATAATGAAAATATGTTTAAAAAGTATAACAATAAATATTTTTGCAAAATTGCAATGAATTGGAGTTCTATTGAGAATTGTCAATTATTAGGATATTAGTAGCAATAATATTTGCTGCTAAAAAATAGTAACATTTTTGAATTAGAGGGAATAGTTTTAATGCTAATCAATTGCCACTATTATTAATATTTTTTAGTGGCAATTATTGTGGTTTTAGTGGCAATTATTGTAATAATTAGTGATGAAATATTATCATTAAAAATGGGTGGATGCACTTGTTCTTTTGAATTAGAGGCAATAATATTTGGCACTAAATAAATGTCATTATTATTGAATAATTTTTAGTGGCAATTATTTAAGATAAATAGTGGCTTAACATTTGCCACTAAACATTGCGCTTTTTGCGGCAATAATATTTGCCGTTATTATTGAAAACTTTTAGCGGCAATTATTAGAGATAAATAGCGGCATAACATTTGCCACTAAAGATTGTATAAGCTGGTCATGTTATCAGTGCATTAGTGGCGATAACATTTGCCGCTAATTAATTGCCGTTATTGTAAAATGTTTTTACCGGCAATTATTGCAATTTTTACCGGCATTTAGGCTTATTGCCGCTATAGGCTTTGCCGACACAGGCTTCAACGGCAAATTGTTAATTGCCGGTAAAGGAATTAGCGGCAATTTTTATTGCCGCTAAAAGGCAATTTAATTGCCGCTAAAAGCCTTCTATGGTGTAGTGAGTCCTTTACATAAGTAAATTTATCATTACTCAGAAAGAAAAGTATGACAGCAATATTATCTTGACACAAATTTGTTCAAGCTTAAAAACCCCTAACCTATCAGCTTGCTAAGGATATTTATAACACACAATGTGCCGTGCCCTTTAATAGAGACTCATGCAATTGATTGCACAATATTTTCTATGATACAACTTCTCTTAACACATGTCCAGACATAAATTTATAATTACCTAGATAACCAATAAAATAAGTCTAAGTAACATGTACATATGAGATCACTTGATCTTCTGTAGGCTAGTATGTAATCATTTGTGCCACCCAAATATAGTGCCACTTGTAAACCAAACCACTGATCTAAACCAACAACAAGCCTATCTATGACTGATGCATATAGGACATTCCTTATCATTTATAAAATATTTAGGCCTAATTAAGTTGATCTTTTCAAATTAATAAACATGAGATCATACTAATGTGTTAGGCTCTTTTTGGTACCATAAAGGAACAAGCTAAATACACCTAGGAACTATGTGTTATAGGCCTTACCACTTTTTTACTCTTAGGCCCTTTATTTTAATTTAATTGCCTTATCTCAACTTACAAATCTATATCATAATTGACTTAAGAAAATTTCATTGTCATGTAGGATTCAAAATTATCAAAATGCCTATACTTATCAACATAATATGGTTTGCATTACTTTCATGATGTCTAAGAGAAATTACAATCTTATCAAAATGAGATAGATGGAAATTTCTAATTTTCTATTTCAAAAACTATCTATCTGTGAGGTCATAAATCAAGAAAGCTACTTTTTTCTTTGACCTAACATGACTCTTACTAAATCAAGTTGCTTTAAAATGTTAGAAGAGGAGAGTTTTTGCTAAACTACACCTTTCCTTCTAAATGTAGTTCTTAACTACCAACTGACCTAATCTTAAACTCATAAATTCAATTGAGCATCCCCTTTCAAATATAAAATTATACTTAGTCTCTAACTAGATAATTGTTGATAAGCAGCTTAACTTGTCTCTATATTCAATTGCTATAACCCTATCATGAAGGATCAACTTAAACTTTGTAAGATATTCCAAAATAGGGTTTCAATAATGTTTTACTTTACCAACTACATTGGACCAAAAATATAAGACAATTAAAATAGACTTATTAGTCCATATGGAGTTACCACACTTTGTTTCTAACTCCTACTAGTTAAGAATATCCTCTAAATGGATCAATTCAATAAAGTCCTACTAGATGATTTTAGAAAAAAGCAATTTCGATGCATGCCAAGATAGAAACTATTCCACATTGTCAATCATCTAAGCTTAAAGGCTTATCACATTTGATAATTTCCAAAATGTGCTCATGCACTCTAATGACCTCATTATAGGTTATTTTCCCTAAAATAATGAGAAACAAAGGTCTCTCCCACTTTATAAACTTTCATAGATTTTCATATAGATCAACTCGTTCACTAATTTTGGGATGCTTCATTTGATGCTTTAGTCCAAAAATGACATTGGACTGACTCATTACACAAACTTAACATTAAGGAAAATATTCCAATCACTTGGTGCATATCAAAACCTTCAATTATGCTAATATTTTTCCTAATAAAAATTATACTATGCAATTATATTTAGTATCATATTATAAGGACAAATACTGAAGGGTATTTAAATCCTCAATAACATAACATAAGAATCAAACATCATACTTCTAAAAACCTAACACCTAAAGAGTATTTAAAATTTAGGAATACAACATTCAACTCTACACTAATATTATAGTCAACTTACTATATTAATGATATAATACTAAAGAATATTTAATATTATTAGTATCGTCTCCTTATACCTTATTGAAACAAATTTTTTCTTTCCAAAATTTTGAACAAAATTGTATGTAATTTGTCTCACAAGGATAGCTACATAGTTACATAAAACTTTTATGACATAATATGAGCATATGGTAATTTCTATACAAGGTAATATTGTTCCACAAATTATTCCATTATGCAAACAGTATAAAAAATTGCAACAAAAATTTCATTAGGTAGATAAAATTATAAAAATCACCTAGGAAAAGTTTGGGTTCAAAATTATTTAAAATAATTTTTCTAACAAATTGAGCAAAAATATCATAAAAATTTTTATTTTAAAAATTAAAAAAAAACCTAAAAAATTGTGTTCAAACAGGTGAACGCGGAATTGTTCTCGCCCTTGCCTCCAACTGCACTGAGAGCAATGCATGGCAATCATGTGCTGGAAGACGCGCGTGGTCCACTGTGCATGGGCACCGAAGACCATTTTCTCCACCCGCAAGGGACTAGTTTCGGGACAAATGACCTCTCTTATGCCATTTTTGTTCATTTTGATGCACATTTATGCCCAGATTTTTTTTTGTATGATTTTACAACTAATACAATCAAAATCTTGATCAAAACCGCATTATATTTTTTGCATTCAAATTTAAAAAAAAAAAAATCCAGCAAATGAGCTTAACAACTTTGGGATCTTTTCAATTGTTTTCCTATATTTTTGCCCTCTAAGCAGTTCCAATATCTCACAACACAGATTTTCTATCTTACCCAACCAAAATCTAACTGAAAATCACACAAAAACAGTTTGCAACAATTTTTCAAAATCGTAACAGATCCAGCGCCATGTTCCGTTAGTCTTGCCAGCTGTTCTACCAAATATAAGCCTTTAAACTGCTCCCACTTCCCCAAAATTTGCTCTTCAATCGATTCTGTTATTTTCCACCTAGGATCATGGGGCAAATTTAAAAAAAAAAGATCCTAAAAATCACAACATGCTGCTCGTGGGAGCTCTTTTGTGGGAAACTACCAATATTTTCTCCATTTTATGATCAACTTTGTCTATGTCAAACTGGCTTTGACTTGGTTTTAAAGTTTTATCCAAAACTTGAAAAAGAATGGTTTAATCAATTAGAAATCAAAGCTGCGGTTCTATACTTCCACTAATGAGTTTTTCCAGAAGTATTTACTCAATTACTCAATAACCACACAAACACCAAGATAGTATACACTGCATCTCAGTAACGATCACTCTAAACTTCAATGGATTTATAACTCAAAACATGTAATCTCAGTACATATGTAGAGATGCACAATTTCCAGAAACATAACAGCATGCATGCACAAATCATGGAAATTCGTGCACATTAATAGAATATGAGAACAAACATACTGCAATAGAAGCTGACAACGTAAATGCCTAAAATTTTATGCGGACAAATAGAATTTGCTCATATCATGCTAATATGCCTTGACGCATTAATTAAACATCATAACTGTCAACACTGCTGATGTAAAGCAGAATTTCATAGCATCACAAATATATATACAAGTAGCCAATGGTTTTATAAAATGGTTTGTACATCTTCCGATATTCCAGAGAAACATTAAATTAATGCACAATACCTTTATATAATATGAACAACAAGAAACATATTTCCAGGTATTTAGGAAAGGCAGAATTAGAGATAATTTATCCAAAACTGCTCCTTTGAATCAGTCATGGCATGAACAAAGAGCAACACCTTCATTTGTCAATTATTTTAATAACTTATAATTTGATAATCCCTAGTAT
The DNA here is from genome assembly GCA_020226215.1 of Sindora glabra. Lineage (NCBI taxonomy): Eukaryota > Viridiplantae > Streptophyta > Magnoliopsida > Fabales > Fabaceae > Sindora > Sindora glabra. Next base: position 1,454,914 of record CM035235.1, read on the forward strand.
ACATCATATGTCATGGCATGAACAAAGAGCAACACATTCATTTCTATTTAACAAGAGATTCTTGAGGAGAAGTATTATATTATAAATACCTTATACTGCTAGAATTTTAATCAGCCAATTATACTCTTTGAATTCCTTCTTCTCATTCCTTTCCAAAATTGAATCAAATTGAATATGATATAAATTGCTAACTCCCATCAAATCGAAGATGAAAAATTCTACTTAACATGTACTCTAACAGACTTCCAACTAGCAATTGTTGAGAAGAAAATTGTAGCAACACTCATCTTATCACATTAAAAAAGGTGCATTATAATATGCTACCCTCATTCCTCAATCAATATATGTACTTGATATTTAGTATAAGGATTAGAAATTGACTATAAATTAAACAATTGATTATTACTTTTTCTAAAGATGTTTAATTGTTTCTGTAAAGTTTTTAATAATCAATAATAAGCAATAATCTTAATTAGAAAATAAAACATTTAAAGTAGTTTATTCCTCAATTGTAATTATAGAAAAATATATTTTAGAACTAACCTCCTTTATTTATTTATTTATTTATTTATTTTACCATCACCACCCTTTTTCTATCATTATAAGTTTAAATTTTATACCTGCGCTAATCTCATTTCTTTTATTTTAAATATATTAATGATATGCATTTTTAAATTGTTAAATATCAGAATAAATACCTGCACAAACCTCCTTTAAATTGCTTGGGATATAAACTTACTTTTACCTAAATTTTTAAATGACATATATAGAACATCGTCATATTTGCACAAAAATAATTTAAGTTAAAAGTTAAAAGAAATGATTCAAGGATAAAGTTAAAAAATTAATTATATTATTAATATCGATTATTATTAATTTTTTTTAATACTGATTATTAATAATAATGAATTTCTTAAAAGGATAAATAAAAAATAAAAAAATACAATACAAAAAGAAGTAATAGTAAGGGCATAACTGAAAAGAGAAATTAAAAAGGCATTTTAAATGGCAAAATTTTACCAGAAATAACATTTTCTGGTAGGCTGCTTTTGATCAATTTAGAATAATAATTATACTATATACAGAGTGTATTAATGAAGCACCAAAGCCAATAACTCGATGCTGGTATAGTGTTGAAAGTTATGCATTTTAAAAATAACATTTTCTCATAAATTCTACAAACTATTAAAACAACATTTTTTTTTTCACAGGCTGTGCTTTTGAGTTGATGGATATTTGCTTTACTGGGACTGCATTCTATCTTGTTCCTTGCCTCAAGTTATTGTTCTTTGACTCTGTTTATTGGTGTGGCAAATTTCTGACCATATAAATATTCAGATTGAAACATTTACTAACGTTTATAACTTGATGCAAATACAAATGTTGATTATTTAGTTTGTTCAGTTTATAAAATTCTATAATTTAACGAAGATTTTTCCTTCTCCTAAAATTATTACTTTAATGCAGATAATGTCTGGTATGTCTTCCTGTCACTCCCGTGCTCCTTATGAATATCTGACGGGTGGATGAAGGAGCTAGATTGATACCCTGCTATATCTCCATTTTTATTTTAGATTTTAGATTATTGTTTACATAACCACCTATTTACAGATAGCCGATTTTCTTATTCATATCATGTGATTTGTTCCATCTCGCCCAGGGATTTAAATTGCGGTCGCGATTGCGGTCGCGTCATGATGCGGATGAATGCGGCCATAACAGTCTAAAATTGTGAAAAATCGCGGATGCGATCTCTCTCAAAAACGCAATATTGTGATCGCGGACCGTTTTTTAAATCCTAAGTCTCGCCATTATACATTATGTTAATAATTCTTTATTAACAAATTTAAATAACTAATTATTAGAGAATCATTAATAATATCAAAAATCACTTAGATAATTATATATACTCTTTGTCCAAAACATTTTTAATGAAATAAATTTGAGTTTTCTCTTATATATTTCTCTTCCTCCGATAAGAACAAGTAAACCTTCGATTTCTTTGAGAAAATGCAAGCAAATGATTACGAGAATATTCTCTTAACTTTATGTGAACATTTTCCCTGCTCACATACTTGTTTAAATTACTAGAATATTCGCTTAGGTTCTTTGCTTGAAGGATATGAAGCTTTATTTAATTTATTTTTGACATTCTTCGGTTATATTTACATTCGCGAATAAATAACAACTTTAACTTGCCACCCATCATATTATTATTTTTAACATGTGCTAAGATTTCAATTTTGCAACAAGTACACATTGAAACCTTTTCGTTTATCTCATTCTCATCCAACTAAAATAGCCTAAAACATTTGAATGAAGTGAAATTTGATAATTTTAAAATTTTTATTTTTATTTTTAAATTTGATTTTAAATTTTTTGACAGTAAATTTTATGACTTCACCATTTCTATTATTGAAAAAAATGTATAAAAATATATGATCTGTTAATAGGACTTGTAATTACTTAATAGTAAATGTAAGTTCGTCTTATAATCCCTTCGTGTAAAAAATTTCCTTTAAAAAAATACAATTTTTACTCATGAAAATATATAATCCTGAAATGTCTAATTTCATAATAACAAATTTAGAGTGTGACCCCCAATCTATTCACACACGCAAGGAGAAACATTTTGCTGAAAAATTCGTTCTCATTGACCTAGAAAATAAACAAATTTTCCATCTAACAAAGTTGAAAATTTTGGTGCAACAAGCCCAAGGATTATATTTACTGCTTGTAAGTGTGATTTTTCTGTGAGATTTGAACTTTACACATCTTATTTCCAACATGCAATATGCAGACGATTTCCAGTTTGAGAACAAGAAATAGCAGGGAAGCAATTTCTTTCGTTATATCTTTTTTTTCATTTTTTTTTGGAAGCTCAGTGAAGTTATTTCCAGTTAATTTTTTTATTAAATTTTTATTCGGGACCAAAACAGAGTTATTTTTTATGTTTTAATATTTATAATTCTTTATTTAGATTATTTAGATGACAAAAGCAGTGATTCTCTGAAGTGTTGACCCTGGAGATAATAACTCCTTTGATTTGACCATGGTGCATAAATGTATGTACAAGTAGAAAAGGGAATGAGCTGCATCTGGAATCACACGATCAAATTTGTATTTATTATAATTTGTTATAAATTTATTTACTTAAGTCATCAATTATATCACAATTATTCATCTCTCTAAGATTTATAATCACTACAAAAATTCAGCTTACATGGCGATAAATGTTTTGGTGCGGTTGACCGGAACCGCTTCTGTGTTTTAGGATGAATGAGGTTCGTTGAACCACTTTTAAAATTGAGGATTTTGGAAGCAGTTATGCCACAACCACACCCATATTTATAACTTGGAAGCATTTATATGTCATAATTTCAAGGGGTGTCAAGTTCTACCGCATGTAGCATGGTGCAATTTCTAGCTAATATGCGTGTGTTCTTTCTCATCTTCCCAATTTCACCAAATCAACTGATTTCAATCTAAATCTACTCACAGGCCTGTCTTCTCTTTGTGGTTATTGTAACCTAGGTATTTCCTTCTCCCGCTCTCCGATCGCATTTTGAATTTGTGTTTGAATTTATTTGTTTTTGGTTTGGGGGTTTTATTTTTTTGGGTTTTTGTAGCACTGGTCTTGCAATCTCAATCATTTTCCCAGCCGATCCCTAACTGAAGGCACTTCTCTAATTTTTGCATAAGGGTTTTGGCATCTTTTGGTTTAGATACGGGTTTCTAGCTGGAAGTGAAATTGATTGATTTCAGACTACCAATTGTAGATGAACTTGTTCAAATTTCTCAACATTTAAATGTGGGGTTCACTTCATCTCTCTGTTTCTTCTTAGCTCCATTGATTACAGTTCGAATTCTCTTATTTGCTTCGTTTTTCATCTGTGTCTACTTGCATTCTTCTTCCTATTTTTGGTGTTTAACAAACTAACCCGACCTATAGATTGTTTTATCATATTAACCTTTACCTTAAATTAGTGCTAATTTGGTAAAGGTATGTGCTATAAGATTATACGGAAAATAATAATTGGTCTTGCTCAACTAAAACTGGCTTTAACTTGCATGCGTTTAGTGTCTTTGATTAATCAATCCTTATGAGCCAAGTGGCCAAATGTAATGGGTAGAGTTCTTCAGAATTTTGACATATGGTATCCTGCCTTATGGGAATTTATTTTTCGTGTAATTAAATTGAGTTGGTTCATAACATGAAACTTATTCGGAATTTCACCTTCATCAATATGTTTCATGATTGTCCGTACATGTGAAATTCTTCTCTTTTTTTCTTTCTCACAGTAACTTCACTTTAAAAGAGGGTAATAGCCTGCGATTGTAGAACTTACACAGTTTCTTGATAGTACATACTGATATGGATAGAATACAGCAGAGTAACTCTGTTCATAGTATACTATTATTAGCATAGTGAGAGGTTGAAGATTTCCATGGCACTGAAAAAGAATGGTGCTATCCATTGCACTACTTGTCCATTCATTTAGGTAAGCCATACCGAAAAATTACAAAAGAATCCTTTTAACACAAACAACATAATTATCTAATAATCTTTCTTTGAGATTATCTTTAGTGTTTGAGAATTGTTATCCAGTTGCAGATCTCAGTTGAATCTATCCGTCTTATTCTTTTTTTATTTTCCATATGATATTAATTACTCTATTTTGTTATCATATATTTAACGAAATATGACATGCATTTCATTTGAATTCAGTTTCACAATTTTGTTAAAATTTAATTGGAACAAATTGAACTCAAGCGACACTTGTCTATTTGTTTTAATATTGTTAATAGATATTAAGTATAGTTTTATTAAATATTAGATACAAGAAGTCAAATTTTAGAATTTTTTAGGAAAGGGTGGGAACAATCGTGAGTCGTTTTTCATGAATTAATATTCTCACTGCTAGCCACGGTTTACCGTAAATTTTTAAAGAAATGGATAGTATATTTTGTCTTTGAAACAGAACAGCCGATACTTCATAAAACGTTCCAGTACTGTGAATATAAAAATTAAAAAAAAAAAAAAACTGTATACTTCCCCCTGTCAATAGTTTCTTACATTTTTTGTTTACATGTTCTGTGTTGTTTAACTTATATATGAGCTTGTATGTTACATTGGTTACGATGATTAATTGGCCTTCAAAGTTGGATCAATATTGGCTGGCATTACTATAGCAACTTATAGATGCTCTTATCAAAAGAGTGATTTATAGGGCAATAAAAATTTTCTGGGAACCGCCATACGAATTTTTGGTATGAGGGATCACGTGTTCCATTTATGTATTTTATTTCTTTTTATTGGATCGTTTCTTTATTGCTAAAATTGTTGATTAACATTCTACATTAATAATTTATGCATTGTAATCTTTTTTTCCTTTTCAGTTTCCTATCGCTCTACTCTTGATATTGTGTTATAGTTGATTCCTCTTTTTTTTTTTTTAATTCCTGGAAACTAATGAGTTATTCATTTTAATTATGACTTAGAAACTCTAAATGTGTATATCAGCATTCCATTTTAGCAAAATAAGTGAAATGAATTAATAAGGTTCTTGACAAATATGAGAAAGAGAGATTTACCAAATTGATATATAAATAGGTTTTATAAAAAATATGGTTCTTTGAATTATCTATATTTTAGCTCTTACTTTTCCATTGCACGTATTAGCTTGGGGGGGGGGACTTTTTATGTAATATAAGAGAATCCTATAACACATGCAGTGTAGCGATAATTCAATACATCAGCTTATATTGATACTTGCTTCATGATTGTCTGCTGAGAAAATTTGAAGGAAAAATGCGTATTTAAGACTAAGTTCCTTTTAATATAATTTTTAAGCTTACGGGAAAAATAAAGCACTGAAAAAAATTATAAGTAAATGAGTTTTACTGTTGTTTGATTCTTTATATTTATTAATTTATTTGTTTTGTATGTTTACAAATTTATGGTTTTTTCAATTGTATTAGGTTGATGGTAGTAGAAAGAAGGGATGTGGATTCCAAGTGGAGGAAGGGAGAAATGAACGCTAAACTGACAGCAGTTTCTAAAGTTATTAGGTTGAGAAATCAGTACTTTTTATAGACAGTTTTGCCCTTTTTATAATCTGAGTGTTGAGACACCCGATCTTTTCTCGTTTTTCTTTCTGCAAGTGAAATGTGAATCCTGATGTTAACAAAAGAGAAGTTTCATTGAAAAATACATACAATGAACAAGTTTGTAAATTCTTCAGTTTTTTTTTTTAATTTGTAGAGTCATGATATTAACTTTCTCATTTGATTTTTTTTATGTATTTATAGATTACAAATAATTAAAATATGCAAATCCATATATTATACAATCTGCTTAATTAATAAATTAATTATGATTTGTATGTGCTTATTTCGACTGTATCAATTAATACTATTTAACTTTCACTTACACATTATATAATTTTTTTGAAAATGTAAATTAGATTAATTTAATCATCAGATTGCAAGTGATCATAATAGTAATCTTACATGCTAGATTTTAGATAGATCAGTTAGCAATGGCTTGGGTGATTGAAAAAAATCATAGTTTTATAATATTATATTTATGAAGGTAATATTTTATACAACGCTCATAATTAAATCACTTCATTTTCTATGTGCCAAAAAGTTATTCATGAAATTAAATATAAATTGCATCATTAATCTTTTTCAAAATCTATTAGTTTAATAGATTGTATTAAGATATTATTTTTCATAAAGTTTTTTTTTAATCTTACTACATATTAACGTAGGGGCCTTCTACCTATTGACGTATTGTTACAGAAAAAATATATAGGAAGATTACTTTCTTTTTATAAATTTTCTTTTTTTATTTGCATTATGTTTTACAAAAAAAAATTCAATTACAGTAAATATTATTAATAAAAGATTATCACATTTGAGATAAATCATTGAAATGATGAAGAAAATAAAATATAAAAATTGTTTGGTTCACATAAAAAATAAGTTTTTGTAGAAAGTTGAACTTTTTAGAAAGTAATTGGAGAGTTAGGAATTAGGGCTTAGGGGCCAATTGGGGCATATTGTAACCGAATAGAGTTTTATTTTAACACATATAAAAAAATTGTATAAGAAAATTATAATCTCTTTGAGAGTTTTGATTTAAGTTATTTTGAATTTTTTATAAATTAAATAAAAAATTACAAAATATCAAACAAAATTGTATAAGTTTATTTATAAAAGTTGTAATACATAAATTATTCAAACTTATATGAAGAATGTTACAATAAAGATCCATTAAATTTGCAAAAATTTCATTAATTTAATAAAGTACATATTTATGCATATTTTCTTGGACATGTGTAAATATTTTACTATAAAAATTTTGGATAAAAATCAAAATAAATTGTAAGTGGTTATTCTAGTGTAATTATATGATGACTTCGTTTCGCACAACAAATAAACTAACTTATAACTTATTCACTTAGTTAATAAGTTATAAGTTAACCTTTAGAGGTATTTTTCGCACTAACTTATAAGCTATTCTAGATAACTTTTAAGTTTTGATTTAATAAGTTACCTAAATTAGCTTATAACTTATAAGCTATTATTTTTTTAATTTTTTTAAATCTATCCGTATCTTTTGTAATATAAATTTAAGTAATTTTTAAAAAATATATTTAATTATATTTTAAGTAATTATAATTTTATAATAAATAATAAAAGAAAATTTATATAAGTAATTAAATATATAAGTTTATAAAATATAATTAATTAAATATTAAAAATTATACTTTTATTTTAAACTTTTAATTACATAAATATAATTTAATTTTTAGATAAATATAAATTATATTAATTATATATATTTCTATTAATATGTCTTTTTGTGTCATTTTACAATTTCAGCTAATTTAATAACTAATTTTATGAAATACTTTAGTTAGCTTATCAGTTATTAGTTATCAGCTAACTTATCAGTTAGTTACGCGAAATGGACCCTATGTATATAATATAAATAAAAATAAAAATATAAAGTTATGAAGGTTGTAATAAATAAATTTCTTAGGATTTTATAAAAATTACAATTAAAATATATAAAGTATATAAAAATAATTAATTTAATAAAATTTATATGTATATATACTCTTTTTAGACATGTATAAAGGATTATGAAAATTTAAGATAAACGGATAATAAATAATCAGTAATTTTACTGCAATTTTGTTAAATGCTTAATATAAATAAGTACTTTGTAAATTTTAGTGTACCTAATATCTTTCTAAAAAATAAAATTAGATTTAGACAAAAGTTAAAAAAATATTTTATAAGTTATGTTAACATTTTTATTTTAACTAAACATATGCTTCCATAAAGTATTCTTAAAGTATAATAAAATAAAAAAATTTATATTTATCAAGAAAAGAGAAATAAAAAATAAAATATAAATTAGGTATAATTAATTAATTATAGAAAAATTATAATCTTATAGTTTGTATTTGTGTTCTGATTTTTTTATTACATATACACATATTTTTCTTATTATCACTATATGTATTTTAAAATTTTTAGAGGAGTTGGAATGTGTAATAACATACATACACGAGAGGAAGTATTGGAAAGTAAATTTCATTATGAGTTTCCCAGAAAGTCTTTGAATTTGATAGGTTGAAATTAAAGAATTAAGACGAACTAATTTCATAAGAAAATGACAATATATCTTTCAAATTGTAATGCTAAAAAAATAAAAAATACCAATTACCTCTTTTTTAAATTTATATTTCTAACGTCTCTATCCATCAGAATTTTCTAAATTAATAATTTCTTATTTTTAATTTAACATAAAATGTAAAATAAGTTTATATAAAAGAATGACATATAATATATATATATATATATATATATATATATATATATATATATTAAGTAATCTTAGTATAATTAAAATGGAATATAATTTAAAATGAGGAAAAATATTAGTTAAATAATTAATTCTATAGAATTTATATAAAATAGATGAGATGTAAATAATTTTTATTTTTATAATTGAATATTAAAATAATAAAGGTAATAAATATAAAAAACAATAAATATTTATAATAATATAGTATAATCATATTTAGAATTAAATTTCTATTATAATAATATTTATGATTACGTTTACATTTTATATATATATGACATAGTATTTAATATTTATAATTTTATATATTACTCATTCTATCTATCATGTAATTAATAAAATAATTTTATTTTACATATTTGATAATTATATTTAAATAAGTGTCTTTATATTTTATAATTAATAACTATATTTATTATAAATTTTAAAGACAAAAGGTTAAAGTAATTATTAATTAAATTAATTAGGGATAATTTTGTATTTCTATTTATAAAGAAGTTTCTTTTTTATTGAGAAAGTGCATGTAAGCAAATTCCCATAGTTTTGTAAGAAGTACTTTCTCCTTTCTTGTCATTAACGACCAATTAGACAAATCAAACATTTTCTACTTCTCAAGAAGTTGTACTTTCTATACAACTTCTATGAATCAAATGAATCTCATAGGATTATTGCTAGAAATATTATTTCAAATATTTACGTGACTTGAAAATATAGTATAAACAAATTAATTTTCTATACAATATAATTTTCCGATATGTATTATATAAATAAATTTTGAAGTGATGGAAATCCGCAGGCTTCAGGCTTGGAGAATATAAAGAGAAAGTTATATAATTACATAATACATAAATAAAAATATATAATATTTATTTAGAAAACTTCTTCAAAGTATTATATTTTCCAATAATATAATTATTATATGGTCCCATCAACCACTCCTTTTTTTTTCTAATTTGTTGAGAACCGTCATTTATCTACATTTTTTTATTTGTGCACAATTCTTTTACATGGACGTAATTTTTGAATTATTTTTTTGGATCATGAATCAACATATAACTGTGTGAACATCAACGGAAAAGAGTTTCATTGACTCGTACTTAGAATATGTGAGTTACCAAAGCTTGTTATACTAAGGGGTAAATTACTTAATTTCAAGCCTAAAATTTGACCTAAATACAGTGTTTTCCCTCATTTTTTTATAATTGGTCCAAACCATCTTTAAATAAAAATCACATTATACAGCCCAAGATCTTATAGGAATAAAAAAGAAAGCTCCAATAACAAATTCAATTTCTAAAATCCTAATTATATTAAATTTGTATACATCATAAATTTTAAATTTATTATTAACACCTGAAGTAGCTGCAAACTTAGCAGGATACATAATACGAAAATTCAATTTTATCTATTTGATACCCCATATAAGTTAACTATTCGCATGACAATTTTTTTAATTATTTATTCCTTCCTTTATTTTTATATGTCATTAAACGTTAATGCATAAAGATTATAGAAAGAAATTAATAGCTTCAACTAGATGCGTAAATCAATCATATATTAAATTATTGAGCATTTATTAGGATACTTAGAATAAAACTCAAAAACTTTAATAAATTTATTTTTGGCTTCTAAAGATAGATAAATAACCAATAAAATTGATCTAAACTGGCAGATAAAATAGAATGGAGAGAGTGATAGGTAAGTTAGAATTGAATTTGATATGTTCTAATTCTATAAACAGTAAGATAACTTTCAATTTCATAAAATCTACAATTTAAAATTTAAATTCTTTTGACAAAAGTCTATATTAAATCATGATCAATTGTACATATGTTATTGTCTTCATAGTTAACAGTAATAAATTATTAAAAGTATTAATACAATAATTTATGATAAAATAAGTAACAATTCAAATGACACCATTAATGTAACATTCAAAAAAGCGTTTCAAAATTCATGACTATATATAAGTGTAATCTCAACTCCTTCTTTTCTATATAGTTCAATTAATATTTTATGATAAAAACAATATTGCTTTTTTTAATTAATTTACATATGCTATCTCTTACTAATTAATAATAATTATCTCAACTCGTGCAATGCAATATTACTTATAAGAAATATAGACTAATGTTCTAATCTTTGCAATGAAACAAAATTGATTATTACACCACTAGCCAATTATGTAATACAAATCATAATTTTAACTGGGATACTAATGTTAGTGCAAAGGTTTTTATACCTTACATGGTTCTAAGTTTGTTGCAATCAAAATGACTTTTCAAATTTTAAAGGCATTTTCCCATTATTCTATCGTATGTAATGTCTATTAACTAGAGTCAAAGCCAATTACTAAAATAAGTTGTTCTATATTTGCCTAAACTTGTATTTAATTATGATCAATTGTATCATGAACTCAGATTCATGATAAGGAGAGTGAGATGTCGCTACTAATTTTATATTTAAAGAAGTGTTTCAGAATGTATGAAACTAGTAAATCTAATGTCTATTTTTTTCTATCTTCAAATTAAATGATATAATTCTTACATGAATTTTCAATGCATTTGTTATATACCTTTGACCTTGTACGTTATTTTTTATTCTCATTCTCTTGATAATAGTTTAATTAAAAAATGAAAGCAATTGCGATGCACCAGCTACAATCTAGTTGTTCCTATTCAACGATTAGCCAATAAAATTGATGATTAGCTAGTTACATCATCATTTGTTTGCTGATAACTTATTATATTAGTTTATTTGACTAATTGATAATATTAACTATTTATATAAAAATATTTTGTAAAATCAAGCATTCATTATTAATTATTTATACGTAAATGATATGTAATTAAGGATATAAATACATTTTATAATTTATTTAAGTATCCATTTATTTTAATAAAATTTCAAATTGAATAATGTTATCCTACCTCTCATAAACTTAATTACTTCCCACTTTTGGTCTCTTATTGATTATAAAGTCCATAGTTTTGTGGACCTTCTATGGACGGAAGTGAATGATATACTCCCAAAAGGGAAGTATATCAAACATTTTCCTTTCAAATTTTATATATTACTTACGATAAATTTTATTAAAAGATGTGCTATTGTAATTTATTATTTCTTGTATTTATTTTATTTTCTTTTGAGGAATAAACAATTAAAATTTCTAATAGAGTTTTCCCTTTCTTGAGTAATGAGTTCATATATAAAACAATTAATTGATGCATTTGATGAGATTTATTACATCCAAAACAATTTAAATATGTGATTTTATTTTATTTTTCTCTTCCAATTCCTAATGATATATATTGGTTTCTTTGGGGATGAAATGCAATATAGACTATAAAAATAAACGGTTATGGAAAAATAGACCTCTATGTTATTAAACCGCATTCTTATGCAGATGAAATTTCATAATCACATAATTGTTTTTGTAAATTGTATTTATCATATTCAATATAACAAGTTGCAATACACACACTTAAAAAAGTAGTTCTGTAATACTCTACACATATAGAATTGAAATAATAATAAATGAAATGTCGTAAATGTGTGGGAAATAATTAAATTAGTTGAGGGAGGTTAAGGAGTGACATTGACTTCTTGCGAATTTTGAGTAAATCAATTACTCTCTTCGTTCATTTTTATCTACTGCAATTAATTGATTTCATAAATATTAAAAAAATAGTTTAATTTGTTTTTGTGTGCACTTTCCAAGACTATTCTTTATACGCAAAATTCAAAATACTTTAAAGTTGATAAAGAAATATGACAGAATAAATGCAAATAAGTTAAAAGTATATAATAATAAAATATTTATTAATAAAAAAGGGATAAAATTAAAAAAATATTTAATGTTTCATTAAAATTGTAAAATGATAGATAACAAAAATCGAAGAAAGTATTTGAAAATGTTGAGTTCCTTAATTTTTTCAAATTAGGTTATTGAGATTTAATCAGCTTTTTACTAAATAATTAAAATAGCCATTTAATTTAGTCAATCAGTCAAAATTACTCAAATAATAATGTTTAAGTTAAATTATATTTTGGATACCTACAGTTTTAACATTTTTTTTATTTGGGTACTCAGACTTTTAAAATTTTGAATTGAGTATCTATAATTTGAAATCGGGTTTAACTAAATACTTACCATCAAACTTCTGTTAATTCTGGTCTGGTTGGCTGACACCTTGCTTGACTTGGCTTTTATATTTTTCACATTGGACTTTGCTGCAAGCCCACTGTCTTTCATCTTGCTCCTACAATTCCCAAGTTTTTTACCCTAACAACACCAATGAAAATATTGTAGGTGCATGATTTTAACAGGCTAGGAGCCAAGCTAATTGTTCTTGTTATCAGAATTGCCTTCCTTCATGTAATTTTTCTCATTCTGTGGTGTCTTCAACTATCTTCTCACTCATTTAAGATTGTCAGGGGCAGGTTGTTTCTGTTGTGTCAAGCTTTCAGTGTGTAATCTTGCTTCCTATCCCAAAACTGCTTTTCCTTTATGTACCTACCTTTTGTAGCTTTTGTTGACTGGCTTCCAGGATTATTGTAGCTTTTTTTGTCCATGTAAAAAAAATTAGCTATATTGTTTGGTTTGAGCTTCGAATGTTGTGTTTTAACTCAGCATACATATGATTTGACACCTGTATATTCAAGTCTAGTATCATATATCAAGTGTGAAGTTAAATTGTGCAAGTTGCCTATGCTTAATGTATTCAACCAGTTTTTCAAATAATAAACAAGTGAGTTTTTGTATCATATATCAATGATTAAGAGTGAAATTATATTATGCTTAGGATTGGAATGCTATTCTCTCTGTTGAATAGGTCTAGGTGGACCTTTGCTTTATTTTATATAATTTCAAATGCTGGTCATGTTATCTGCAGGTTTATGTTTTATATCAATTCACACTTGTTGAATATTGGTTTTATATTGTATGTATCTTTGGGTAATTAGTGATTTTGCTTTTATCTATATCAGTGAACTCTTATTGAGTTTTTGTTTTATAATGTACGTATCTTTGGGTAATTACCACACTCTGCATAATGTCTACAAAAGAAGTTGCACAACTTCATTTGCATCGGGTGCAATTTTCATTTTAGTTGTTGCCTCAGAGGTCATATTTTGAAATGCAATCTAACACTGCTCACCAAAAGTAATTAAATCAATTTCCTTGCCTACTTTTTAATGTCTACTTGGAAGCATGGAGATAAGCAAATAGCATATCATCGAGGAAACTCTATGGTTACAAAGATGTATTAAATGTTCAAAGAGAATCAAAAGGAAAGGATACTTGTCCCTATCAATGAGAGTTAAGAGAAAGGTAAATGGATTTTGAAACAAAGACAAGGAGGATGGAGAGTAAATTTGACTCTCAAGTTTATCTTAAGCTGGGAAAGTAAAATTTTCATACTCAACAATGAAGACAATGAAAATACCATTTTCCATTAAATCCAAAGTCATACAAGGATAAATAATATCCATACAAAATACACACGGCCAATAGCCAACATCCAAACAAAATTAAAGCCATAATCACTCTGTTTCCTTTGCCCTGTTTCCCATCACAACTACAAAATATGCTACTTCACCAATTCTTTAGGCATTCCACCATCCATAGATTAAATCAACCCTCCTGTTATTGTTTATATCAAACTACAAACAGTATAAGCCCTTCAACTCTAGAGTGGTTATTTTATCCCCACAAACTTTGAAAACTTTCAAATCAAATTTTTAAGTTATAGATAAGTTACAATTAACATTCATTATTTATCTAATTAATCATTTTATTAAATAATATAATTTTTTCATTGAATTTGTTTATAAGAATCACAATATTATTGTATATTATTTTATTACGTCATAAAATATAAAAATTGTGTACAAAAAATATTGTTTTAAACTAATATACAATAATAATGTGTGTAATTCTTATTTCAAAACTTATTAAAAAACATGTAATTTAATAAAATAATTAATTTTAAGTGCAAGTTTTTTATAGTTAAGGGATTTAATTTGTAAATTTTTAAAATTAATGGGAGTGAAATACAACCCCTTTAAAGTTGATAGAGATATTTTGCACTTTTTATTGGTGAAAAACGATACAGTGCCACCTGCTTCTACATTCCCCCATTTTGGTATCACTATCATTATCTACATAGAACTCAATGAATGGTGACTCTTTCCTTTTTCCTCATAGGGGATAAAACCAAAGAGCATTTTATAGATTGAAATCAATACAATGCTTTTGATTTAGAAAAGTTAATTCTTGGTCTAACTATGAGATATGAGATAATAGAGGAAAAGGTGAAAAGTTATGGCATATTTTATAATCATGACGGAATGTTGTATTTCTTTTTCATGAATTGGATGGAGGAGTTTATACTTTTAATAGGATTTATTTCCAGTAATGTAGGGTCTAGTGAATTCAATATTTATCTGGGCGGAAAGGAAGATAAAAAACCTTCCTTCAGCCATAAATATCAAAATTTTCAAAGATTCAACTTCATGCAATCTCAGGACATTGAATAAGCAGTGAATGGAATTAAAATAATATTCTTTCTTAATAGAAGAAAACTAAATCTTGTATCATGATTCTCGTCCATCCATCAACTAGAAACTGCAGCAATGTAGACGACCATTGTTTTATATATTTATTTATTTACATTTTTTAGGAAGACAATAAATCCATTCAACCTTTCCTTGACATTTCTGTGTAGGTTGTCTGTGCGCCGGAAACTTTCTACGATGATACAGTCTATCCACCTGCAAATTTCGGAGAGCCGAGATACAGGCACCCAATAAGTTTGAGTGATAACATGTAGCTGGTAGCATAAGAATTGCAGCTAATGAGCATGTGAAACTCATTCCACTACAACATTTTTTGGCATTCAGCAACAACAAAAAAACCATTGCTTAAAATTCAAAAATTGTTGCCTAAAGATTAGGCAATATTTTTCGAGTGTTACTTTTTCAAGTATTGCCTATTCTTTGAGGCAATGAATTTTTTCAATTTTTAGTAATACTTTTTAAAAATCGTTGCCTATATTAATAAAACAATTGCCTATTCTATTATTATAGGCAACGGATGATAGAATATAAGCAACAATTTTCCTTTCTTTGTTGAACAATGGTATTTACATTTTTAAAGTATAAACAATAATTTTATTTTAGTTTAGCAATAATTTTTTTACTGTTGCTTATTTCTTACTATAGGCAACAATTTTACTTCACATTTAATAATAATTTTTCTTACTATTGCCTATAAAAAATGGGTAACATTTTTATTTTTAACAACACATTTTGATTATTATTTGTTTTTATGTGTTTAGATAATCATTTTAACCTCTACTTTTAAACATTAGTGCATCTAATTTTTTTATTTTTATTTATTTTAAATAATGATAATATGCATAAATTAAAATATTAATATTACACTTGTCATAAATTTTAAATCAAAATTTTAATATAAAAATATATCAAAATTTAAAGTAAAATTGAAAGTTCAAAAAAGATATATAATTGTTCATTAATTCAAGTCAAGAAATTCATATAATAAAGATTCAAAAGATAATTTTTTTTTGTAAAATTTTATACATCAATAATATGGAGAAATTTAGATATCCTTTACATCTAGGTCATAAAATTCTTTCACATTATTTTCATTATCAATTCTTCCTTGTCATAAATTACAAAACTAAAATTAATTATTACCAAATATGTTTATTAAAGTATACACTGATAGAATATCTTGAAAAGGCCAAGAAGTAAAAAAATGAAAATGAAATAACAAAAATTATGAAGTAATACAAAAGGATAGATTGAAGCTAGTCAAGTATGCTTTACATCATAGACATCACAATTCTTCAACATAAGAGCTAATGATGAATATGCTTAAGACTGACTACAAAGAGTTAATGATCCACCATATTAAATCTTCTAGTATAGTCTTCTTAATGCATACTTCCATATGCCAAATTTGAATGGCAAATTATAATAGCAGTCTCCCTTATTAACTATGCAATATGGAAAAATATGCTATATTTGGTATGAATAAAAGCTACAGTTCAATGTTAAAAGAGATGCAAAATAGATGCTACCAACTGTAACAAATATATTGAAGTGGAAAAATTGCATTAGATAATATTTCAGCTATTGTCATGCACACAGATACTAATCACAGAAGTGCATAGCTAGCCTAAAATTCATATAAAGACTAGCTATACGTTTGCCCTTTTATCTCCTAAAAAGAATGATTAATGAAGGACAGGGACCAACAATATGCCCAATAACCACAGCAAGCACAATAAAAAATAACACTGCTTTTGTCAGATTAATAATAATAATAGAATGAAAAGTGACATGAACCCAATAGACTATTGTCAACAATTGTCCCTGTTATTCAACATAATACATTATATCATCATCAACCACCAAACCAAAACCTCAACATCAAAAGTCACAATAATACAAGTTATAAAGAAAACTTCAATATCAACATTCCACCTCATCATCAACCACTAGATTAGATCATATGATATGCTTCCATCAATGAATAAAAAAATACATGTATCTAACAAGACTATAACTTAATAAATAACTTATCGATCTTTCCTGTATTCTTGCAAAATTAATAAGCCCCATTCAATGATTCCACTTCAAACAACCTTTGTTTTGAGCATTCATTTTGCTAATTTTCTACATTAGAAAAGAACATTGATATGTAAATCAACTTAGTAAATAGTAAATAAAGAATATTTATTAAGTAATCAACCTAAATATTAAATTTAAGGTTTTATATCACCCACCCTAATGGAATAATTTAAGGTTTTATATCACTCACCTAATGGAATTATGATTCCAATACTTAGTTAATGTCCTAAAATGCAATTCTAGAATCTCTTTTGAACGGTTTTTTAACATTTCTGTCATGCTATTATATTTGTTAAAATGTTTCTTTTTAATTTTGTACTTATATCTTCTCTAAGACTCTTGTATACCTAAAAGAACCCATCTTACCCATTCTTTTGGAATAATGAATTTTTTCTACAAAAAAATGTAGATTATTAGTGTTTCATAATCATTGATAAACTAACAAAGTAATAAATGTTATAGTAGAATTCATACATTGACATGATTCCACATTATCATTTTTATATCATCTAGTATAGCCTTCTAATTATTGTAGGTTAGGGGACAAAATATTGGATTCCTAGCTATTGTTTTCAAGGAAAAATTCAAGTCATTTATTACTTTGCCACTTGGTCCTATTGTTTGACCTTTATTAAACGTCACTTCTACTTGTTCTTCCAATGATCTTGCATGAATATCTTTTTTCAATGTATTTCCACAAGTTCTTTTTTGCTTCCCTATTCATAAAAACAAATATACAATGTTAAATTTCAAAAAAAGATTTAATTAAAGCATAAAACAAACTACTTATATTACCTTTTTCACATCAATGTTTGCTTCCTTTGTTTCCCCTATTTTGATAAAAGCAACCATACAATGTCAAATGTAAATAAAGATCCTTAACTAAAGCATATAATTAATTAGTAAAGAAAATACTAATATTACCTTGCACCACATCATCATTTACTTTCTTTGCTACCTTGAGTTTAATAAAAGCACACATACAATGTCAAATATAAAAAGATACTTAACTAAAACATAAAATTAATTAGCAAATAAAACACAAATATTTTCTCATTTACCATTGACACACTCAGCACAAAGACAAGAAATCTCTTCCCCTTAAGGTTTTCCTCTAACAAAAGCAAAATAAAAAAAAAATTAAATATCATTAATGTACTCATTGCTATGCCTTGTTAGATGCATTCAAGCTTCATCTTCATCATTTAGTATACTTAAAAAAATTAAAATAAATTGACATGATATAATTAATAAAATAGAATTCTTGAAAATCTCTATATTATGAAGACAATATTAATTTAAAAAATATAAATTATCAAATTAAAAAAGAAGAATTTAATTAATTTTTACCTAATATTTAGAGGATGCATCTTGTGATTTAAAACCAAATGAATCGATTGAAATTGTATTAACTTGTATCAAGAGATCAACTAATAAAAAAAATGAGAATTTGTTAATCTCACACGTGTAAAAGAAATCAATATATGTATGCTGAAATAGTGCTGCCAATAATATTGGCAGCACTATTTCAGCCAATATATGGAAGAGTGTGGATTCAAATTCAACGAGATAGGCTCCCTATATCTAAGTAGCACCACATAGGATTTCATCTATGTAAGACTACTACACTGTGTACTTAATTCTGAACTATACAATAAGTCGTCTCAAACCAAGAAGAAAAGAGAAGGCACCGAGCAAACTTTAATGAAATCCAGCTGTGAATCGATGTTGCAAGCAAAAACATTTTTATGTGTAAAATATTTATATGCATCTTAAAAAAACTTTGTTAAAACAATTACGTTTGTACAAATTTGAACTTTTTTGTAAAAGTCAAAATTATTTATGTGATACAATTTTTTAAAATAATTTTTTATAATTTTTCTCATAAAACACTTTTATAATTTTATTTAAAGCTTCATAATTTTTATATTTAATTTTTTAAAAAATTTGAAAGATCTTAAATCGAAATTATCAACACAGTACAATTATTTTATATAATTATAAATTTTTTAATATACATCTAAATAAAAATTTACTCATTTAGTGAACCCGACCTCCAAACCAAAGTTTCTGATTTCGCAAAAATGAGTATTCAAAACTCTAATTATACAAATATAAGGATAGAAAGCAATAAAATATTTTAAAATAAAAATAAGCACAAAGATCTTAATCCCTATGTATATCCTTTCCAGAATCATTCCTAGACCCCATGGGATTTAATGTACAAGTCCCCTTTCTATTTGAAAATGTACAATTCAATTTTAATAACTATGCGCTTTTATGTCCAGACCGTAACAGTTTGTTTGGTTCCGTAGGAAAAAAGAGAGAAGAGAAAAACATTTATTTTGATAGCTCTTTTATTAGGTTGAGCCATTATTATCATTTGTTGCATTAGTCTTAATCCTAAGTTAGATAAAATTATATTAATTTCAGATTAATTCATAAAATTCAACCTATTTTGATACCTCTACCCAAGATAGTTACTCCTCAAATTTGCTATCTTGGGTTTCTCCATACAAAATAATTTGACCAATTTCAACATCAAATGAAAAGAGAAAATCGTTGGAGAGAACAAGGAGAAAAAGGTAATTATGATGGATAAATAAGAGACGAAATTATAAAAAATAAATAAATCAAGAATAAACAATGAAAGCTCAAGCCAACAAACAAAAATTTACTTGGATGCGATTTTCTCTAAATGATTGTCCTCGGCCAAAGAACATCCTACAAAAAATTCCAATATGGAAGTTATTTGCTTAAACCAAGTCATGTGCCGTAGAAATTCTAAATGGTTTTTGTAAATTTGTATTATTGTTTATAACGGCATTCGTAATTTCATCAGGAGTCAACAAGTGTTCCCTGGTGTCCTTATTCTATTTAAAACTTAGTCAGATATAACCTCTAACAGTTTTCCTAACTATCTTCTATAAAATTGCAGTTTTTATTTATTTTGTTTCCCAAGTGTGTCGGAAGCGACTAATATAAATTGTAATTAGCCACGTTTTGGCAATTTAAGTTTTCAGTCTTAATAGTTCCTTTGTGAGTTCTCTATGCTCTGAAAGATCTCAATTTTAACACCTTCCACAATGTCACTCAATATCTTGAACCAATGATCTCATAACTGTATGCTTATAATTTATAAATAAAACACTTGGTCCAATATGTCACCACTTCATAATGAAATTAGTTTTCAAGGGATGCTCCCATGATGTCAATGTCATCCCAAAAAATGTTTTTCTTTAAACAAAACAAAACACTTATCCAATAAACTGCCACTTTAATGCTCATGTATGAAGCTTGACATATTTGATTAATACGTAATTTATCACTAAGATTACTTTTCAAACATAGCAAGACTAGAGTCAACTGTAAAAGGGGAACTAGGAAGGGGAAAGGTAACCTTAGAAGTTGTAAATCTTCCATACTTTAGATACATTGGAATCAAAGACTCTGCATGTTCTAATAATGAGTTTGCACAGGATAGTTATATGTAAGAATTCAACAAAATATTTATGATAATTCCAAAATATGAGGAAAGAATAATCATTACCCAGGTTTTTGCAAGAAGTGGCAACTTTAAGCAAAAGAAAACCCAAGCAGCAAGTAAAACAGATCCATTTACAAGCACCCGATGACCTTGAGAAGGAAAAGGTTCCACTCCTGTTCTGGAGAACAAAAATTAAAGAATCAAGAAAATTAGGGGGTGGGCTGTCTGTAGCAATAAAACTATCAAATTTACTTGAAACTTTGCAGAAACATAGGCAAAAAATCAGCCGTCACATATGTCTGGAGCAAACAGTGAAGATTTGCAATGACTTTGACAAATAATGATGAAATCTGATGTCCATAAGAAGCCTGATCCATGCTGTCAGGAATTAGGTTGAATTCCAACTTTTTCATATTCAGGGAATCCATTAATGTAGTTTCCAAAACACACCCTGCCGCTGTGAATATATCATATTCAAGATTTGCATCCACCACATTTTCTAGGAAATTAGACGAACACCAATAGGAGATAAAATCTCTATGAGAGAGAGAAAGTATTGCCCCTAGAACATCAGTCTAGACCCACACGCAAAAAGACAGTCATCCACATAAACCAAAGGAAATACTGAGAATGCAATGACTACAGGTACATCTTAATAAAAAAAAAGGGAGATACATTCAAAGATTCTTTCATTTCTATAAATCAATTTTTTTGGCATGTTGGGAACTCAAAAACAAACAAGCATATAAAACTATAGCAGCGGTGCATCAGGAGTGAAGTTGGCAATACTGAAGCAACATTTATATCTGACAATGATAGCTTACAAAGCAAGTTGTAATGTAAGATGAGAAGTTTGAATCATCGCAGAGAGGATGTCAGCTAGACGCATGGCACGGAGCTGCAAAAGACCCATCGGGTAACTTCAGCCACTTGTGAGATGCCTAGGCCCTTTATCAAGAGCAGTCTTCAATAAGTCAAGAACCTATATCATGAGAATGAGGATGAAATTAAAAGGAATAGCTTGATGATAAAAAAACAAAGCATGCTTAGAGCATGGGCCCAAAAATAGTCAATTTGAAGGCACAAATGCTTTCTGCAGACTACCATGGCACAAAATTAATTAAGACGGGTTTTTCTACTGAACAATTTATACTATGTACCATGGCACAAAATCAATTAAGACATGTTTTTCTACTGAACAATTTATACTATCTGTATAATCATAACTCAATTTATGAGCATTATACCCACATATAATATTGGAAAGATAGGAACAATAAATTAAATTGATAAGATCAGAGTCAAATAATTTTCGGGCAATAGTTCCTAATTAAACAATTATCAGAACAAACAGAGACATTTATTTTATACAATTTTGTTTAGATTATAAGGTACCAGCCAAAACTAACCTGCAATACAACAAATTTTGCCAAATTTAAACTTTTATGGTGACTTGGCAACTTCATCTAGAGAAGAAGGACTCTCAGTGTCACACAATAACAACAGTTATGCAAAAGGAGTCATGACTGTATAAATACATGCATTTTATGATGTAGAATAAATATTAAAGGCATCTAAGAATGGCAAATTTTGTAATCAGACTCAAAATGGATATTATTTTTGCATTCAGCCTACATATAGCAGCTACAATCCAAGAGTCTTCTCGAACAAATGGTTGGATGTTTAGCTTCAAAATGGATTCAACCAGGAGAAGAATGCCACCCTTTCCATATAGGTCCTGTAAGTAAAGCAAAAGCATACTTATAGTATAGGAGAAACAACAAAAAGTCCATCTCCTCAATCAACTAACTATCTTTCATAGTGGCGATGTTGCAATTAGCTAAAAACAAAGTTCTTGGCACTTTGAACGCCTCTTCTACTACTATCTATCTGTCAAGGGATAGTTCATCCTAAACATAATCTATTACAAGAAAGCTCCTGTATAATTTTTTTATATCTCTAACACAAACCCTTATGCAAAGGCCCCTTGGACTTGAAAAATGGAGATAGCACTAGCCCACGTTACCTTAAACTAGAACTTCAATTTAAATAGGAGAATGAGGGCTGCAATAAGATTTGTGCCTTTGACCTTTTAGTCTAACAGTTTTGGATATTATGTGCAATGCCAATTCTTCCTAAAAGCTGTAGCTATTAGCAGAATGTCTAGGTATATTTTTAACATATTTTTTAAACAGTATCCTTACCCACAACATTAGCTAAATTTGTGGGATTGATCAACGTTGGAACAGGATGCCAAATCAATACGGGGAAAAATAGCATACATGTAGAGCAAACCATTTTATGGAAAGTTTGATTCTAGATAAGTGTGATTAGGATGGAGAAAGATTCTTAAACTTTATAGTCATAGAGTAGAGAAGAAATTAGATTATACTTAAAACATACTTATAAGCATAGAAGTAAAGCTTTTTCGTCTCTCACAAATTCAAATAAATTAAGTGATTGATGAAAGGTACTAGACAGTTTCAATCAAAAACATATTTAAACATAATCCTCAATTTTGACCTTCAAAAGATTGGGACTTGGAATTAATAAGATCCTCAATTTTTTTTAAAAAAATTTGATATATTCGATCAAGGAGAATATATTCACTAAGTTAATTAAAATGGGATAATGATGTGAGTTCCACTTAATAAGATTAAAGTTGATTCTTTTGGCAGATAACTCCCATCAAAGCTCATTTTAGATTTTAAAGCATTCCCCCATGCAAATGAAACATAGAAGCACATCTTCATGAATTGCTTCAAATTTATATAGTTTACTATGGGAACCTTATTCTTGGGCAAGTGCTCCATGAATAATTTTTGTTGGCACAATGACTGAAGAAATTACAGAGAAGCTCTGATGCATAGGTGCTCCATTTTTCTTCCAAACCAGAGTTGCACCCGTGTCTAATGCCGGTGCGAGTGTGATTTGCCTAAATACGAATCTACAAAATATCCTTTATTTTTTTAGTTTTTTAATTAAAAAAATAGGGTGCCACGTGCATCCAGCTTCAATTCGGCTGGATGCAACTTTGATTCGAAGAGGGAAGATCAGCAAATGTATCCTCCTTTCTTTTTCAAATGCACTGTTTAGCCTAAACTATTTTACCTTTTATTTTCCTACATAACATAATAACAGACCCCAAAAACATATTAAAATCCCTAGAGCTTCATCTAAAAACGATTGACCTTTTCTTCATCCTTCAAAATTCCTTCATTTGATCAATAGTACACCCAACAATCTTAATTCATTTCTATTTATCTATCCATATCTATTCTTATTTTAATCCATTCATATTCATCCATTTTAACTTTAGGATAAATATGGGTTAGGCCATTATTAACCCATTAAAATGAGGGTCATATTAGGTTAACTTATAAATAATCATTTATCTATTTATATTCATAAGTAATAGATTTGTACACTATATAAACTAATATTATAAAATAAATAAATTATTATAATAAAATATCTTTAAAAATTTAATATAATTTAAATATATTTAAAATTAATTATTTGAAATAAAATATTATAATATTATTATATACATGAAATATTACTTTCTTTTATAAAAAAGTAAAATTAAGTCTAGTCTTTTGTATTAAAATCTATAATAATTTATTATTTTTACTTTTAAAAATTAAAAATAATCATAAAATTATATTTTTTTAATTTTCAAATAAAAAATATTATAATATTATGTGTCACATGTAATATACCATATAACTATATATTGGATTCTTGGTTATACTTTGTAAATATCAACATACCAATAAGGTTAATTTTTATTTTTTAGGTAATACTTTACAAATCAAAATTTGATTGTTGATGTATATATAATTTTAAAAGTACAATTTATTATTGTAAAAGAATACATATAATTCATAATTTTATTTTTTTTAATTTTATTGTAATGTCTATTTTAAATTAAATAAGCTTTATTTAATGTATATTAAAATTAAAATGTTTAATCAACTACATTTAATATTAAATTTTTTTAAAAAATTAACGTTAAGAAAATGAGATAAAAAACTATAATTTTAAAAAGTAAATAAAAATAAAAAATAGAAATTTTGATAGCATAAGTTTATTTTGAAATAATACCAATAAATATAAAATAGTAGTAAAAAATAATATAAATAAAAATGATAAAATATAAAATAATAATTTGATGGATAAATGGATAAGTTAGATTAATCATATATCCAAGAATCATTAGTTATCCCATGACCCATTTAAAATTTTTACATTATGTTATAAATTGATAAATAGATCAATAATAACTCATCTACTTTTGACCCAATTTATATCCATCCTAACCTATTTATTCGTCACTTCTAATCAATAGTGGTGCAACAACATTGAAAGGGGTAAAACCAGTGCAACATTTGGCATCCAATAAGTAACAATTTCTACCTTGTGGAGGGAAGCAATACATAGTAATTAGTATGAAAGGCAACAGTTGGAAATATTTGTTTTTTTTGTTGGTAAAATTGATAGGGGTGTTGTTGAAAGAAGCAAATCGCAAATGAAATAAGGGTCTAATTTCTTTTCCACATGATGTGGGTATTGTCCTCACTTAAGTGGAAATTCCAAAATGGGGCACTTTGCACCAATTGTAAAGGAAAATTCTAGAATGATCTTTACAATTAGTCAAAAATAATTTATCCATTTTAAAGTATTCTATTACTATATAATAATCCAATATATGATTTTACTAATCAATGTTATTGCACTAGATTTTTCTAACTTCAATAAAAGTGTATTTTAAATACTAAATAGATTATTTTATCCTAAATTACTAGTGTATTAATAGGTAGCAATAGATGTGTTTATTTTTTTGGCACTACATAATATTGATAATGTATTTAAGGTAAAAACATGATAATATAACTATTTTAGTGATGTTTAATGATAATGTATCTTTTAGTTAGCTAAATTTAAAATTTTTATATAAAATTTATATATTTTTTAGCATATCCTAAATGTGTCATATCCTAAATTTTTAGAAAATTATTGTATTCTTGTACCTATATCACATCACACTTGAGTTATGTATCATGGATCGCACCTATGCAACCTAATAAAGAAGCCTTATAGTACTGACAAGCATAATAGACTAATTGTACAAAGGTTAGATTTGATCTAATGGAAATATGTCTCTAAGAACTTGCCAGTGTCATCTTAAGACACTATACAAACTGATACAAAAGTTGCATCTATAAATATATCAACCTGGTACAAAATACTTCATGATTCATTATCTATAGAATAGATGTGCCACTTGAATAATATTAAGTACTTTAGATAATGTCATGAGGAATAGAGTTGACACATAAAAGAATTTAACTAGTGAAAGCTTGTAATCATGCTTTTTAGGTCAAGAAATCATTTTTTCCACCAATAAATTCATTTTATAGTGATTTGAAGGAAATTAAAAAAAATTGAATTTAAGACAATTTAGAGCAAAAAATAGTATTATCTATTTTTTTTTTAATTTGCAATAAAAACATATAACGGTAATGAACTTACCTTGGGGTGAGCAAGAAATACTGTGAAGAGATCTGGCCATTAAGACAATGAAAAACCTCTTAATAGGTATAAATTACATGCTACAAGGGCTAAATACACTAGCAATGCAAGACTAAAGACATGGTCTTCCTGCAATATAAGTGCAAATTTCAATACAGATGAAGTATAAAAGATTAAACTACAAAGACAATAGGTTAAACAAACCTGTTTGTAACCACCAAGAATGATTAACACATAGAAAACTAAGTCAATTAACTGTTCTGACACTTCCACATCATCTAGCAAAAACTATAATCATGTATAGAAAATTAGATTCTACTATCACACAACATTACTATTTCAAAATTTTAGAATAAATATAAATTGACCAAAATAGTTATTTTAATTTAGACAAGAAAAATGAACCAGCTAACAAGTATAGTTGACTTCCACATCTATGTTTATAGATGTGTACTTTCATCAACATATGACTTATATTGGTGTTACTAATTATAACCCTTACTAGATTTTATGTTAACTTCCACAACATTAACTTTCTAGAACATAGACCATGTACTAACAATTTTACCACCACCCAATGATGCCCTTGTTTGCCTCTTAAGATAGTTCTTCCACTACCCCAAGTCAGTTTCTAGCTTACAAACCATTAATTGATAAGTTTCAGAAATTTCAATGATATTTTGTCATAAACATTTGCATAATATGCCCCTGAGCCCCAAGAAAAGCACAAAAAGGAACATAATAAAATAATTGATAATGGGCATTATTAATATTAACCTATTCAAGCTTGGAATGCAAAAGGGCTAAATCACACATGGAATATGAAAGTTGAATACTATATAACAAATATCTAAACATAGCTTCATTATTATCAGATGGAAGTAACACTGCAATAAGGTCCAATGGAAGAGTTATTACAAGCTTTTCTAATCAATCTATACACATACACAATTAGAAGGAATAATCTAATAAAACAAGATATGAAGTTACACACTGGTGTCAACAATGGATGACCTTTAAAAATGAAAGCCAAGAACATATAATTTATTCACTATTCATTTCAAGTCAATAGCCTATCCAAGTAAATAAATAACATTAATTCATGTTCTAGCTATAAAGAAATGGGCCATGGATCCAAGCAATATTTTATTCGGTGATGAATATCTCTAAAGCACTAGTAGATGGCTTTTCCTTTGCATGCCTTATTCTTGATTGCATAAGCAAAATGCATTAGCAACGCGTAAGTGCTATGTGTACCAAGAATTATCAATATGCATAACTTGTGTGCATAAGGTAATTGCCAGCATGAACTTCTAAATAGAAATAACGAGTTTATATCAAAGGCACTAGGAAGTGCTACAGATAAATGGCAGGTAGTTGCATCAAGAACAAGTTAGTACTACAAAAGCAAAATCTACTAACAAAGCACATGCATTTAAGATCCTTTTGATGCATCTTTCATAATCATCAAAGAAAAGTAGTTTCATTTTACAAGATACCAAATAAGAATTACATGCCCCATCATTGGAGGTAGAACTTCAATTTATAAAGTTGTAGAGCACTACAATTTACAGATTAAGCAACAAAATAGCTATAAAAACTCTAATTATGCTAACTTTTCAGCTCTAAAATTATAACTTTGTTTATTTTGAAAAATAATATGAAATTACCCTTTGACTCCTTGTAACTAATTTGCTAAAACTTTGAAAAATCAAAATTACAATGTCAAATAATTTTTGCTTCACTATGCAATAAAAAGATTACAAATTAATTGGTTAAGTAATGAGAAATAAAAAATAAACTTCCTGCTATAGGTAAACTTAACCCCACATAGTTCACAATTAATTATGCAAACATAAAGATTTACTTTAATTTGATAAATTAAAATACTAATTCACTTTCCATAATATCACAAAATCATGCTAGATAATACCCATTGACTTAATAGAGAGACAATATGTTAATGTCAACTATCTTATTTTTATTTGATTTTTTGTATAACCACCAAGAATACATGATCTTTAACTTATATCTAGCAAGCATTCATTTCCTCCCTAGAGTATCCTAAGCTAATAGATTATGCAAAATATTCTTTCTTTGTTATCAATAAATAATAATTATATAAAGGAAGAAAAGATAAATCTTCATTATTGTCATTAGCATTACCTAATTCCTTAACCCTTTTGGAACCACAATCCAAATCATGTAGTCCAAATTGTTTGACATTCATTATTTGGATCATAAAAAATGGTTACTTTGGGCATTTTACAACATTGAACAACAAAAGACCAACAAAGGTAAAATATAAACTAGGATAGCTACTTTATCTCTTCATGATACCTACCTGCATTGTTTCCTTCCAAACTTAATAGAAAAAGTTAATGGGAGAATAAGAGAAAGAGAGAATGATTAGTCCATTAGAAGTTAGCTTATGGGTGGCATAGTATGTCTTATCTTAATCCTTAATGACTAGAACCCTAAACTTTCTTAAGCTGACTCAACCTAACCCCAAATATTAGAATATTCTAATAAGTTAGCAGTTTATTTTACATTTAAAATTAACTAATTCTATTCAACTAGACCAATGAATTGTCTTTAAAATAACTGGACAAAATCTCTAGTATACTCAAGTGAAAGCTCCTTATTATGATATAGGCACTCAAATTCTCTTCCAACTAAGATTACCCTATATTTTTTTGCATCATATAGTCCTTCATATCCTAACTTTATCCATATCAGATACCACACTAACTTAGGAAATATTTCTAGTCTTAATGTCAAACTAAGAATTGCCTTTTTCATTTTGACAAGTAAGGAAATCACTCTCTAATTTTGTAGCATTTATTGAGCTATGATATCAAAATAGTTTATTTGTTGAAACACAAGTGGAAATAATATTGAGATCACAATGCTACAGTAAGACTAGAAATATTTCCACTAACTTGAACCTTAGTAACCCTGCTTATCACATGTGTTCCTTCTTTTCTATTTAACATGCTATGTAACTAGTGATTTTAAGAGATAAGTTATATTTCATTATTACACTCACATCTATTATAACCATAAAAATGAAATACACTAGCTTCCCCTATAAAAATAGGAAAACAAATAGAAATTTAATCCTCAAATGCAATATTACTTATCAACATCAAGTAAAAAATATCATTGAGTTAAAGAGTTTGTCTACTTCTTTCCACAAGGGAAAAAAAGTCTATCTACAATAGCAATGACACGGTGGCACCCTCGAAGAGGAACATTGGAATGTGAGATATTGGATGAGGTACGAAAAACATAACGGAGATTGAAGGCTAAAAATGAAGGTGAAGGAACTGTAATAGGTTTCTATAAATTGCAACAGCAACGACAATATTGTAAAATGCAAAGGCCTAACTCATTTAATGATTGATCTAAGCGGGTTAGTCCAACTCAGCCCTGTAATAGTTTTTATATATGATTTTAAATTTTTTTTAGGCCATTTATTAGTTCATAAGATTTTGAGCCCATAATGTTGAGGAAATAAGTCTAATTAAGCCCATAACAAATTAGGAATTATTATTAAAAAATTGTATATTCTAAGAAAACTTAAATGATTGTTTAGCAAAAACCTAGTTGAGGAAAAAATTAAAATCAAATGTAACTAAGAGTAATTTTAAGATGGGAGAAAAATATAAACTATCTCTTCAATTTTAAAAACTTAAAAATTACTTTTTAACTTTTATAAAATTTAAAATTAACACCCATTATTCATTTAATTAATATTTTTCAAATTATTTTTATCAAATTTTTAATTAACAATTAAAATATTATAATATGTATTTTTTATTATTTTTTCATGCATAAAATTTCTATCATATAACTAAAATATATAGAGAATTTTAATTAAACACTTATGTATAATGTACAAAATTATTATCATAAAATAACAAAATAAATTAAAATTTTATAATTTTAAATTTTATTTTAAAATATCATTAAAAATATATAATTTAATAAAATGATTATTTAAGTAACAAGGATGAGTATTATTTCTAAATTTTGTATAGTTTAAGGAATAACTTTTAAATTTTCAAACTCAAATGGTAAATCCAATCATTTCAAAATCTAATAGAGTAGTTTGTATTTTTTTTTTTTTGAAACACTCTATGGTTTCTTGCCAATCCATTGAGTGCTTGTTAATTATAATTTCAATAATAAAATTTACAATATACAAATTTTGTATTATTAATTAAATTATATATTTTTATTATATTAAATTATTTAATAATATATTTATTATTAAAATAATAAAAATATTATTATTAATTATTTTCTCCTATTTTATTCCTAACCATATCATATATGATTATAAAGTGATAATTTATTTCTCATTTCTTTTTCCAATTTAAAAACTAGAGATTAGGTTCTCGCATGAAATTTTTAATCCCTTTTAGCATGCAATAATTAAATATTTTTATGTACCATAACTAATTAATTCAAAGTTAAGGTGAAAATAAACCAAAATACAATCCCAAATTGCGTATGATCTAACCAGCCATTTATTGCTCGAAATGCGTGGACTGTAAAGTCAAGAAGTCAAGGTTTTTGGACTGATTATGTGCCGCTTTTTCCAGCATCTCAATTGCTGCAAAGCGTCCTTTTGTTCCTTTCACATTTACTTTTGGGAAATATCCTTTGTTTTTTTTAAAAAAAAAAATGGAAATACCCTTTTCTTTATGCAAACGTGTGATTAGTGGCAAGACTTTTCATTTAAACCACAATGATTTTATTGTAATGATGAAATTTAATAATTATAGCTTTTAAATGCTTTTAACGATGATCTTATATCCAAGCGTGCAAAATAAGTCAAGTTACTCATAAATGCTAAAAATTAATTTGTAAAAAGTTCAAATTCAAATTTGATTTCAAATGAGTTGGACTCAATTAATATGTAAATTAAACTTTATCTTTATATTACTTTGATCTGTTTGTGAATTTAAACAAATTTAATAATAGAAATCATATTTTTATTACTACACAATATATAAATAATGTAGTGCATAAAAAATCAAATCACATTAGTAATTTTTAAGATTTTATGAAGAAATATGATTTTTTAGTTAAAATAATTAGCTTTTGTTAAGTGTACTTATTAGTATTATGTAATAATTATGTAGATATCATTAATTAATTTGATGGTAAAAAATTTGTATTAAAAAGTAAAATGGGATTAAAAACAAATCTAGTGCCTAGTTTATTTTTTAAGGATAAAATTTTATATGTTCAAATTTAGATGAAATAATAAACTATTTGAATAAAATTATATAAATTTTCTTAAGTTCATATTCATTAAAAACTCAAATTCAAATTTGAATATTTTAAAGTTGATGAAAAATTAGGACCTAATAACTTACTATGCAAATAAGTTTGTAAATACTCATTATTTAGAAAAAATATTTCCTTTCTAAACATATAAGTGTTAAATAATTAAATTAATTCGAATATGATAATAAATCACATGAGCAATTTTATTGTGAAAAATCTTAAATTTTAGAGGAAAAACTATGGATGAGAATATCATATTCACTGTAATGAAAAAGATTATAAGATGATGCTTGTAAAAACTCTCTATTGTAACATCAGAACTTTCACACTACTATCTCTGTATCTCTCCCACATCTCTACGTGGCTTCTCATATAATCCACATAAAAGTTCATATTATATTTTTTTTATACCTCAAATCATTAGCTAATAAATACGTTTATATTCAAAAGTACTTATTTGGTAAGAAATTTTAATCCAATTTTAATACAAAAACCTACTTTGAATAAGAAGAAAATTCATAATTTATTATATATAAAATTTATTGTATATAATAACTTATTATTAGATATACTTAGTTAATAATATAATATATATTATTAAAAAATTATTTATAATTTATATATATATATATATATTTTAGTATTTTGTTGCTAAGCTCAAGATTCGTGACCAATTATATATTACTTTATTTTTTACTTGACCATCAACATTAGATTCCTATTTATTAGAAGGAAATTACCACACATAATTTTCATTTTATTTAATTTACTGACAAATTCATAATTAAAATTTATTAAAAAGATCAGTTCATAAAATTTTTTACTTTCATTTAAATAAAATAATAATAGTTCAATTACCTTATCTATACATCAAAATCTTATTTTTTAATTTTTATGGACGTTTATACCTAAATAAAAGGCCAGAGCAGAACTCTTCACCTAAATCAAAATATAACCGCAAAATTGTGTATGACTCAACTTCCTCACCAAGCATTTATCGGTGAAAGGTCTTAATTGTGTGCCATTTCTTCCCCATACCAATTGTTACACAGTTTCGCTAGAGTGTAATTTGGCCAAAACTTTTCAAAAATATCATCTCAATTTCTATAGAAGGTGATTCCAAGTTTTCTTGCCAAATAATTATAAAACATATGTAAATCTCTTATAGAAGTCGTAACTACTTGTAAGCAATGTAAATATATGATTTAAACCAGTAAGTATATTATAGTTAATTTATCTATTTTTAATTCAGTTTATATAAATAGACAGTTTAAATTAAGTAGTTATGACTTTAAAAGCTCATAATTAGGTACTCACGAAAATTTTAATCCCCTTTAGCGTGGCTGAATTAGATATTTTATGTATAAAAACTAATTAAATCAAAATTAAGGTGAAAATAAAGTGGAACAATCAAAATATCATCACAAATTGCATATGGCCCAATCTTCTCATCTACCATTTATTGCTGGAAATGTGTGGATTGTAGAGTCAAGGTTTTTGGATTGATTATGTGCCATTTTTTCCAGCATCTCAATTGTTATGTAGCTTCCTTTGTTCCTCTCGTGTTTACTTTGGTGAAATGCCCTTTGCTTACGGCAAACGTGTAATTAGTGGCAAGACTTGAAAACTGTTTGGATGACCTCAAAGACTTGAGGTCAGAAACTAGTATATACGGCTGCCTCTTAATTTAAATAATGCAAAGCAAGCATGCTAGAAAAAATGGGTGCGAAGAAGTTTCTATAATATTTTGGATTAATTTATTTTAATAAAATTGTAAAATAAAATCATTCAAGTTTAATACAATTAATTTTAAAAATAATATAATTGAGTACAATATCAAAATAAAATCCAAGAATTTCAAAATTCATATTAAGTATTAATTATTTAGATTCATAAATTCAATATAAATTTTTTTAATGTTTTATTTAAAATTTTAATGACATCATTAAAATTTTAAATAAAATATTAAATCAGATTGCATTGAATTCATGATTTTAAATAGTTAGAAAATAGTAATTAGTGCTTAACAACAAGGATTGTTGTTAAGTACTTGCCTAACAGAAAAATAAAAAACACAGAATTTGTGCAAAACAATTTGTTAACTTCAATAGATGTCCCACTACATGCAACAACCAATGATTTTTCTCTGATCGTAAATTACGCTATCTTAATCGCTAGTACTGTGTTTGGACAATATATTAGTAAAATTCTTGGATTTTAAAATGCATATATTTCAAATATCTTCGTTTCAATACTCCCAATTTCATAAATAACTTATTTGGCTATGTAACACTTATTTATATTCAAGTATTTTTGAGCAACTATTTTCATAAATTAATAAATAATTAAAATAGTATTAGAACTATAATATTAAATATTTCATTTAAGTGAACATTTTATTTTATTATTTTAATATTTTATCAATTTAAATGTTGTTTTAATTTTTTTAATTGATATATTTTATTTTTATGTCACTAATTTTTTTCACTTCACTTAATCTTAGAATAAGTTCACAATATTATCGTAGTTAATTTATAAAAATTAAAATTATTTCAATATTTATTTACAAATTTCTGTGTAATAAAAAATGCATAGTTACAAAAACCAGAAAAAATGGAAAATAAATTAAAGTTAACTGCAAAACAAGCTTACCTACCCTTTGCTTACGGCAAACGCGTAATTAGTGGCAAGACTCGACAACTATTTAGATGACCTCAACGACTTGAGATCAGAAAGTAGTGCGTGCATGCGTGCGCGCGTGTATATATATATATATATATATATATATATATATATATATATATATATATATATATATATATATATATGCGCGCGCACTTCTTAATTTAAATATTGCAAAGAAAGCAAGCATGTTAGAAAAAATGGGTGTGAGGAGATTAGTATGGTTGGTGTTAACCATACTAATATAATACTGATTTAAGTGGGAAAGTGGTGCTTCGAAGGGTGTTGGAAGGAACAAAGAGATGCTCTTCTGCATATACAAGAAGCTTTCAATTATCCACAAGATAATGTTGTCAAAGGGATAGAGTGGAGTGTAACACAACCGCAAACTTGGTGGCTGAGCTCCGACGTAATCGCATCACACGGTGTAACAGTGTATATCAAATGGATCTAACTTTATGTTATTGGGGGTGTGATCAAAATTTAGGCAGGTATTCTCCGTTTGTACCCTTAAAGGAATCTAATTTAGCTTTTCATTTTACTTATCTTTTAATTATAAACATATTTACTGTATTTTATTTACATTGTTGTAGGGTCATCAAGGATAAAAAATCTAGAAATCCTTAACCTGGATGATAATTACCTAAATGATACCAGCATTCTACCGTGTTTGAGCGGACTTTCATCTCTTCTTGTGCTAAGCTTAGCAGTAAATCAATTGACGGACAATCGGCATAGAGTGAGGGAATCTTTCTCCACACCTATCTTGCATGTTTATGTCGATATTTTAGTTTTTTTTTATGTCAATATTTATTCTCAAATTTTCACATATTATGATCATAATTAACTAATTTGGAGGTTTTTGATTTGAGATTCAATTACTTCAATAACATTGGTACTATGTGACTTTCATCTCCGATCCCAAATTTTTATTATTGGGTATATATTGAGAAGATAAAGTTCCAAGAAAGATGAACACAACTTTTATTAAGGTTTAATTTGCAGCAATTTTTAATAAGGATTTACTATTAATTTTGATACAAAATAATATTTATATTTTAAATTCATCTTCCTGATTTCTTTAAAAAAAATTGAAGGAATGAATGTATTGATTTCTAATTTTGGTTTCTTTAATATAAATTTTCTGGGTACAGTAGTATAATTTGATTATTAAGTAAATATTTGCACATTGAATGTCTTTTACACATCATCCTATTATCTCTAAGGTTGATTTGAGATTTTATATTTATTTTTTAAATTATTTCTAAATTGTGACATTATATTCATAGTAAATATATATATATATATATATGGATTATGCATATTTTTGTAAAAAAAAAGGGTCTCCCTCTCTTAGTCATGCACATATATGAATATAAATTTTCAGAAAGACGTTTACGTTCACAATTTGTACACAAAAATTCGATACTTCTATATAAAAAATAAAAAATAAAGAATTTTTTATATAACTTTAAATGACCAGTTGCCAATTTTAAATTAATATTTGTTACATTTAAAGTCTATATATGTTTATGAACATTTTGTGCAAAAATTACAAAATTTTATGTCAAAATCACAATTTTTCTATTAAAATTTTATAAAAATATATTGTAAATTTGGATCGAAAAAGTCTACAAGGTATGATATCGAAGTGGATTTTTTTGGTTGGTCGTATAATATTGCTGAAATATAATAAAAAAAATTTGTCCTCTTAATATTTGTTCTCTTCATCTTGTTATGATCCAATATGGCATGACTAATCCCATCTGAACTATTTTAAAATACATCTTGCATTTTAAAAAGTAAAGTACATTATCAAA
The DNA here is from genome assembly GCA_020226215.1 of Sindora glabra. Lineage (NCBI taxonomy): Eukaryota > Viridiplantae > Streptophyta > Magnoliopsida > Fabales > Fabaceae > Sindora > Sindora glabra. The sequence goes on from CM035235.1 coordinate 1,491,287, forward strand.
GTCATTAATAACATCAAAGCTACTAACAAAAAATTAATGACTCATGATTTTGTTAATAATAATAAATAAATAATATTTTTTAAATTTATAATTATCCACATCATTAATTTTCTTATTAATAATTTTAAAAATGCACTTTATTTTCTAAAGTGCAAACTTTAGAGGAGTCAAATTCTAACTAACCCTATATTTGGAACCAATAAAATCTGTTTACCTTTTTTAATGATTGAATTCAAGTTAAAAAAAAAGATTTTATTTAGTTGTATTTGCATTAGATGTTTAAAGTTTTAAATTTTATTTCTATTGCTATGAAATACTTCGAATTAATTTATCATGTATTTGATTAAATTTTTTTTAAAAAGACCACAAGACATATATCCTTGATTTTCCTCGATTGATAATTTGTTATGCTGTGTAAATATTACGTAGGCATTAAAATGTTGCAATGGATATATAAGGAATAGGAAAATGAGTAATAGATATACAAGGAACAAGATCTTTGATTAGCAGATATTTATTATATCAAGTTATAGTGCTTGAGATCTATTAAAATGCCAAGTTTATTTGCATTCAATGTCAATTATGAGAATTGAGAAATAAATGATGGGATTATGCATTTTAGTGAATACATAGAAAAGGGGTATTTAAATCCAATTATTCAAAGGATTCACATAAAAGTTAGACTACACATGAAGTGTAGGTTGCAAATATCAATCTATGAATTGAAACAAGCATAAATGTCATGAAATATCAGACTTGATCAAACTTATAGTATTGATTAAAACATTAATGATCCATGTGTAAACAAAAGGCATAAGACAATAGTGTTACTTCTAAATCTTGAATGTAGATGATATTAATTTTTGGAAACAATGTAGAAATATTATTAAACTTAGGAAATATATTGTAATATAGTTTGATATAAAAGGATTAGGATAACTTTGAGTTTTATTGATCATGCTATTAAATAAGAAATTTGATGTATCTTAAATAATATAGAAGGCACTAATGTTGTGTCAAGCAAGGCAAACCCTCAAAAAAGATTTCATCTTTTCAAATATAATTTTTAATTAGAATTTTGACTTCTAAAGAAAATAAAAATTTGAAAAATCTAACATTTGTTATAGATTTCTAATGTGCAAAGTTTGAATACAAATATCAAATATTTATAGATATATTTTGAGTGTGATCAGTTGATATCAACCAAAGACATAAGGATAAGAATGACTTATATATTCTATATTATCATTATTAAATATAGATTCAAGAAAGTCAACATTTCAACTCAAATTAGGAAGTGGGAATTTAGAGAAGAATAAAGCAAAAATTGATGATCTTCTATACGAAGACTAAATATTTAGTTATTTTAATAATGAATATTGGTTGTATGATTCGAGAAAATTTCCTAACAAAAACTTGAGATAGTTTTTAATGGTAAAAACCAATTGTCATTGAACTATTATTATAGTTAAAAAATGATTTTGTGGTATAACTAAAGAAACTAAGATACTCAAGGTATAAAAAGGCTTTTTATAAGACACTACAAGAATAAGACGCAACAACGATGACGTTTTTAGTAATGACAAAAATTTGGTCGTTGCTAAAAGTATTTTCGGCGATATTATCATCGGTAAAAGCGAAATGGATTTTTAGAGGGAATCAAAAAATTAAGGCGGGAAGAATTAGGCTCTAGCGACGATAAAGTCGTTGCTAAAAGTGCCAGCCTTCAATGATGACAAATGTCATCGCTGAAGGTTTGACTCAAGTTCTGAGGATAACCTACAGTGACGACAATTATCGTCGGTGAAGGTTCTACTTTCAACGATGACATTTGTCGTTGCTGAAGAGCCAGCCTCGAAATTTGGCTAGGCCTTCAGCGACGACTATGTCATCGCTAAAAGGCGAGCCTTCAACGATGACATCTTGTCACGCTGAAGAGCCAGAGTTTATGTTTGACTAGGCCCTTCAGTGACGACAAAGTCATCGCTAAAATTGCCAGCCTTCAATAATGACAAATGTCATCGTTGAAGGTTTAACTCAAGCTCTGAGGATAACCTACAGCGATGACATTTGTCGTCACTGAAGGCCTTAGCTTTAGTGATGACATTTGTCATCGCTAAAAGGTCAGCCTTTTAGTGGATGACATTTGTTGTCACTGAAAGCCTGTTTGCCAGAAAAAAAAAATCTTTAGCAATGAAAGGTTGAATTTTCAATGACGACCCTTTACCGATGATCGAAATTTTTTTGTCATTGGTGAAGGGTTCGCCTATATATTCCTCAGTGCCTCCTCCCCTCCTCATTTGCACACTTGGGGAATTTGGATCTGAGGTAAGTTTTCCAACTTTCTCTTTCTCTTATAATTTTTTTGTTTTAGTATATTTATTTTTTATATATGTTGATGTGTATTGATTTTGTATATTACAAATTTTAATTTGTTAGTTTTTATTAGCACTTATTTTTGTTCATGGAAAGTATTCAGAATTGATCAGTAGATTTTTACCATTGAGGTACGTGAACTAAAATTTATAATATTTTAATTATAAAATATTATATTTAATTTACTAAAATAGTTTGTAATGAATTAATGGAGTTAATAGTATGTTTAATTTAATATGAAACTCCATATTATTTAGTTTTGCATGTTGTAAATTTTAAATTTATTTTTGTAAATTTAACTTAGCATAAAATTTATAAATATAAATTTTATTATTATTATGTATCTCTTAAATTATAACTTTGTAGTATATAATATATGTGTAGATTATTCAATTAGAGTAGATTTGCGCCTACACGTGTTGCTCAGCCACCTGATCCATCTCAGCCACCACCGTCGTTTTATTGTCCTCGTTGCCAGGATGATGATGATGATGATGACGATAATGATGATGATGTTACATCAGTATATTTACACCCCCTTCCCCATAGTATAATTTGTATATGTATCTTTATATTTTTTTATGTGTACACATTTACATCGATGGTGTATATATAATTTATTCATGTAAATACTATTTTTACAATTGCTTTATGAGTATTAATTTTTTTTATGTTAGAACAAATTATTAGATATTATTATTAATACTACTGATGTATTATAGTTGTATAATTTACATTAAATTAAATTTAAAAAAGTTATTAAGAAATTCAAATTAATTAAAATAAAGAATATTTTAGATAATAATTGTTAAATATAATATATTATTTGAATTATACCATAACGACAATTTGAATTTAAATTTTTTAAAAAAAATTAAAAAACTTTTAGCGAAGACATTGTCGTCGCTATAAGGCAGCAAAGTCGACACTGAAAGTTCACCTTTCAACGTCAACATTTGTCGTTGCTGAAAGTTCAATTGTCAACGATGACAAATGTCGTGAGTGAAAGCCAAACTTTTTTGTCGTCGCTGAAAATTTGGCTTTCACCGATGACATTTGTTGTTACTGAAAGTGGCTTTCAACGATGACTTTCTACCTCATAGTGATGACAATGTCACTGCTAAAAATTAAATTTTAAAATTTTTTGAATTTTAAAATTATTTTCTACGACAATATTATCGTCGTAAAAGGCCATACTTTTAGCGACGATATTTTGTTGTCACTAATGATCGTTTTAGGCACGAAGCTATACTGATGACATCTTCAACGATGACTTTTTCTTTTAGTGACGACCAAATGTTCTTCAACGACGACAAATGTCACTGCTAAAGGTCCTTTTCGTTATAGTGAGATACAATTGGCATGAAGAATTAAAAGACACAACTAATGTATTAATTATTAGTTCAATTAATATTGGATGTGAGTAATCTTTTAACCAACACTTGGAATTTGTTGAGATAGAAGAGATTCCCTAATTACTTTTGTGAGTTATTTCTTTTTTAATTGAAATAATTATGAATCTTTTTTTAAATACTTATTTCTCATAAAAATTGAATAAAGGTTCAATTAATTGTATAATATATACCCATGTGATCATAATATGGATTCAAAGAATATATGAGTACAAGTTATTTATAATTAATGAAATCATTATTTGCAATGTATTAATAAAATTGGGCACTTTATTTGTGAATTTTAGAATATATGACTTATTTTAGTCATATAAAATTTACAAATATACTTGTATATCTAACAAGATCATAAATGAAATCTATATGATTATTGTCAAAATAAATGAAATTTCATCAACATTAATTTGTTTTACTCTAAATATTGAGTTATATATAGTTATAATTTTTTAATATATAATCACTTTTGAATTGCAAATGAGTAAGACTCAATTGTTGGTCTATATACTTTGTAATTTGGTATTGATATATTTATTAAAAATATAATTATGCTATGATAAATATAGAATTTGGTGATATAATAGTCATAATAGATTTCAATACTTGATCATAAATCTTAAGCTTAAGTATGTTAATTTTAATTAAATTAGAAGGAAGTGGATTGTTGATCATTAAAGAAATTAGTAATTACCAAGATAAATTAAATTAATTTTATCAATTGAATTGAATGTTATATAAAGAAATATAAGAAAAGAATTAATGTGGCAAAATAATACAGTTTAAGGAAACTATCAATTTGTTTAAACTTATATTTGAAAAAAGATATATATAATTGGAGCATAGATTTGATTTCATAATGCAAGGATCACTAAAAGTAAATAATTAAAGTATTTAATTATTTAGAAACCAATTATATATGAACCCATAAAATCACCAAACTAGCTTAAGATCCAATAAATATTGCTACTGGATGAGGTTTGTTAATAAAAGTATTATTAGATTGATATATGGAAACATATGCATGCCCTAGCCATTGGGTCCATGCATATGACTCAATATAATTAGATAATAGAAGTTGTCTTCAAAAATACTAATGTCTAGAATATTCTCTCATAATTTGGATAAAATCTTATTTGATATGATTTACATTATTTAGTTTATTAAATAAAATTATAGCAAGAATCTAATAGAAATAGTATTTATTTATTTTTATTTATTGGAGATATATTCTAAATATGTAATATCTAATAAATAAGTTTTTAATAATCAAATATATTTTATATATTAATTGGACATATATTTTCAAATAGGAAATATCTAATTAAGAATATTTGAAATATGGATATCATAAACTATATTATGAGCCTTGATGAGATTTATTGGCTTTAGTAAGCCATCATGAATCTTTATGACGTATTATGAGACTTAATGAGAATTATTGGTCTTAATGAGTCATCATAAATCTTTATGATACATTATGAGCATTAATAAGAATTGACTTTAATGAACTATCATGAGCTTAATGTAATATTATTAGGTTCGATGAAACGTTATAATTCTTAATGGGGTCTTATAAACTTTAATGTGACATTATGAATGAGCATATTTTGGAATAATAATAAATATAGTTTTTTATGCTAATCCTTCTCTACAAATAAGATTCTCTGGTTCTAGTTTTTAGATGATAGAGAAAATATGGAATGAATTAGACTTATTGAAACTTTAGGGTTCTAGTTTTGAAAGAAACTTGAAAAAATAGTTTTAGATTTTTTGAAACTCTAGTATTATAGCTTTCATATCAATATGGATTGAGTTATAGATTCATCACAACTCAAGAGTTCCTATATTTATTGGAGTATATAAAGAGTTTCAAACTTATTGAAATTGTAGAATTCTAGTTTTATAGGAAGAGTTTTCAGATCTATTGAAAATTTTAGAGAAAACTTCAAGAAGCCAACTGAACAATTTATTTTTAAAATTATCCTTGGTGTTTAACTTTGAATTTATCAATACTAACAATTTTTAGTTCTTCTTATATAGTACTTAAGGACTCACATCCTATATGTTTATCTTTAAGATATAGTTTGCAATATCTTACAGAAGGTATTCTAAAAATCTTGTATTAGTATCTTTTTCAACAATACTAGGTAATCTTGTGTTAAATCCTATTTATTTTTGCTACGATGTATTTTAGAAAAGTTTGTTAAAGATTTCAAAAGAATAAATTTGTAAAACCATTCTTTGACAAATCAATTTTCAAAACTGTTTTTTGTAAATGGTAACCAACAGTACTGAGCATTATTGGCATGAGTTATGGCTCTCAAGCTGCTACAACAGATTGCCATACCGGAGTTGGGCGTGGACGGATGAGGTGGGTCATGTGGTGGCACAAGGTGGCCGGAGAACAAGAAGAAACGGTGGCAGGGAAACGATAGACTGACAGTGAGGGAGAAAGAGGAGAGCATGAAAAGGAGGTCCGGCAAGAGAGAGAGAAAAGAAAAAAAATGGATAGGGAAACGGAAGGCAACTTAGGGATTTTATCCTATGCATGTCATGTAAGTGAGCTCATCCAAGGATAATTTTCAAGCTTTGACTTTGCATACTAACCAAGCGGAAAGTTAACAAAAGAATTAGTGTCTCTAGCGTACAATATCTAAAAGCAGAAAATAATTCCTAACCACTCTTTTCGATATAAATGATCCTATTCCTATCTTATCAAATCAAACAGTAATATGCTTCACCGATTCTAATTCTCCAATAATATCCATAATAGATTAATAAGTTTAGGAATTCCAACAAAATTTCATAAATTTGAGATAATCAATTATTCAAACATTTACAAGTATTTTTGTAAACCCTCACACTTAAAAGTACCAAATATTTTCAACCTTGTGAAAAAATACCATAAAAATCATTTAAACCGATTTCTAAATAAAGCTTTAGTCGGATAAATATAATATAAGTATCATTAAGGAATATAATATAAGTATCATTAAGGAAACTATCAAACCCTTAAATTTTATCATAAGCTAAAATAGTTAATATTTTAACAATGAAATTTTACAGATAATTAATTTATTAGTTCACAATTTAATTAAAAAATTTAATTAGCACCATTATTACAAATAAATATTTCAAAAATTAAAGAAATTAAGAAATTTTAAATGGAAAGAAATTAAATATTACTTAGGATACTACAAATTAGATGATTCAATTAGCAATTAACAGTTAATACTATTAGTTAATTTAACCAAGTGATAATATTAGTTATTTTAATAAATATTTGGTAAAATTATCTATTAATTATTAGTTATTCATATATAAAATGACATATAAAGATATGAATATATTTTAATTTATTTAACTATATTATTATACTTTAATAATATTTTAAAATAATTAAATTATTTATTAAATTAAAGTTTCTTCTAAAAGATATATTATTCTAATTTATTATTTATTAAATTATTTTAAAAAATAATTTATTATAATTTATTATACTCATTAAGTTTTCTTTAAAAATACATAATTATAATTTATTATAATTATTTAATTTTATTTAAAAATAAATATATTTAGGTATTCTTTTCCATTTTTTGATTATTTTATATCAAGTTTCTAACAAACAATCTATATATATTATAATAAATTTACGATTTTTATATTATACATACACACACATCATCATCATCGTATTTTCTTTTTAAAAAAAGAACATGAATTAAAAAAAAGAATTTTTTTCATAATATTTTATACCTTGATCCATTTTTACTTGAGTAATATTTTAAAAATTGAACTAAAAAAATGTTAAGTGTATGTATATATATAATGCATGTAAAGCATAATCTCATTGATTTTTGGTTCTAATGTCAGAAGAATTTAAATTTATTAATTAATAATATAACACAATACTTAAAATATTATTAAGAAATAAGTTGTCATGCTACTAGCACTCTTAATAATAATGTAGTGAAACTCAATGTTATCTTAAGAATTTTATTGGCCTCACATTGTGGGTTTAAGCCTTTGACATTGGATATATGTATTAAGTGGCTTACCAATAGTACAACTATTGAAAAAGGAATAATTTGCCACAATACTATTTTTTCTTTTATTTATTACTTTTTTATTTCTTTTTATCATTTAGTGTACATATGATTATTGATAATTTTAAGGGAAATGTTATAGGTCCTCAATATGGGTTCTGAAATCAAATTTCAAATCTTTTATATCTATCGAATTGAGCTTACATATTTACTTTATTATCCTATATTTAATAATAGTTTTTAATTTTCATTTGAAACTCAATTTTGAATCTTATTATCAATGTATATAGCATTATTCTAATTTTAAAGATAAAAATACTATAGATTTTGAAAGTGGAATCTAAAATTAAGTTCCAAATATGTTATATTCATTAGATTGTGCATTACAAATTTTTCTTGTCATTTTATACTTAATAGTAGTTTTGACTTGCAATAGAAACCCAATTTTAAATCTTATTTTTGGTATATATAGTATTGTTCTTTTAAAGATGACAAAGCCAAAATTAAAAAAGTTAATAAATACATTTTTAATAGTGTAAAGTGACAAATAAAAAGGAGAAAAAATTGTCAAAATCATGATTAAAAAGAAATAGAAGGCATCTATGATTTTTTTAAATTTATTGCATATGATATCTTATTATTAAATACATTTATTTAGTAATATAAGATATATTATAAATAATATTATTTATTAACTTAATTTATAAAAATTTCATATTATTTTTTTATTTTTTAATATGTTGTTGATAGCTCAGTTTCAAAACCCATAACTAATTATATAATACTTTATTTTTTTTACTTCATCGTCAGTGTTATATTCCATTTGTTAAAAGAAAAATTACATGATTATCATTTTATTTGATCTAGTAACAAGTTCAAAATTATAATATATAAAAAGATGAATTCATAAATTTTGTTGCATTAATGTAAAATAACGATAATCCAATTATCTTGTCCATATCAAAATCTCATTTATTAATTTATTTATACTAAGACCATCTCTATATTTGGTCATAAAGTCTCCACCTAAATCAAATTCTAGCCACAAAATTGCACATGGCTCAACTTCCTTATCCACCGTTCAGGCCGGAAAAGCGTGGATCGTAAAGTCAAGGTCTTTGGGCTAATTGTGCGACATTTCTTCTGCATCCCAATTGTTACGTAGTTTCCTTAACGCGTAATTAGGCCAAAACTTTTCAGAAATCTGCAACTTCAATAAAATGTGATTGCAAGTTTTCTTATTAAACAATTCCAAAACATATATAAAAATTTTATAAAAGTTGGAATTATTTGTTAGCAATGCAAATTTATGATTTAAACTGATGAGCATATTGTAATTAATTTATCTATTTTCTATCCAATCTATATAAATAGACAGTTTAAATTAAGTAGTTATGATTTTTAAAAGCTTGTAATTAGGTCCTCGCACGAAACTTTTAATCCTACCTTTCAGTATGGCATAATTAATATTAATTATTTTTATATATAAAAACTAATTAAATCAAATTTAAGGTGAATAAACCAAAGAACAACCACAAATTGCATATTGCCGAACTTTGTTATCAACCATTTATTGCTGGAAATGTGTGGATTGTAGATTGAACGTTTTTGGATTTATTATGTGCCATTTTTTTCAGCAACTCAATTGTTACGTAGCTTCCTTTGTTCCTTTCATGTTTAGTTATGTGAAATGCCCTTTGCTTACGGTAAACGTGTAATTAGTGGCAAGACTTGACAACTGTTCGGACGGCCGTAAAGACTTGAGATCAGAAACTGGTGTGTGTGTGTGTGTATATATATATATATATATATATATATATATATACGGGTGCTTCTTAACTATTAACAAAATTATTTATTAATATAATTTATAGAAATTTCATATGATTTTTTATTTTTTAATATTTTGTTAATAGCTCAGGTTCAAGATCATGCTAATTATATAATACTTATCTTTTACTTCATCATCACTTCTAAATTCCATTTATTAAAAGGAAACTTATATGATTATAATTTTATTTGATCTAGTGGCAAATTCGTAATTAGAAAAAAAATCTTCAAAATCACAATTAAAAGGAAAGAGGAGGAATTTATGCTTTTTTTTTTAAATTTATTGCATATAATATCTTATTACTAAATATATTTACTTAATAATATAAGATATATTATTAAAAAATATTATTTATTATCATAATTTATAAAAATTTCATATTTTTTATTTTGTGAAATGCACTTTGTTTACGGCAAACGTGTAATTAGTGGCAAGACTCGACAACTATTTGGATGACCCCGAGGACTTGAGATCAGAAAGTAGTATATATAGGTGCTTCTGAAATTAAATATTGCAAAGGAAGCATGTTAGAAAAAATGAGTGTGAGGAAATTAGTATGGTTGGTGTTAATGTTGATTTTGGTTTCAGTGGGAAAGTGGTGTTGTGATGGGTGTTGGAAGGAAGAGAGTGATGCTTTTCTACATTTAAGACAATTTTTTAATTTTGCGGAGGAAGACTGGGTAGATGGCACGGACTGTTGTCAATGGTATAGAGTCAAGTGTAACACAACCACAGGTCGAGTGGCCGAGCTTCGTCTTGATAGCATTGCATCAGGCAGTGAATGCCATTTGGATCTAAATTTCTCGGATTTTCAAGTCTTTGAAGATCTTAGAATTCTGGATTTAAGTTCCAGTGATATTGGGGGGTGTTCCTCGTTGGTACCCTCAAAGAAATCTAAATTAGCTCTTCATTTTACTTATCTTTCAATTATGAACACATTTATTGTATTTTATTTGCATTGTTGTAGGGCTTTCGACGTTTAAAAATTTACGAGTCCTTAACCTGGATTATAATTACCTGAATGACATCAGCATTCTACCATGTTTGAGTGGACTTTCATCTCTTCTAACTCTAAGCTTAGCAGGGAATTAATTGAGAGGAAAATCAGCAGATAGTAAGGGAATCTTTCTCCACACCTATCTTGTATGTTTACGTCAATATATATATATATATATATATATATTCAGAAAGATGTTTACACTCACGATTTGTTCATAAAAATTTGTTAATTTTATAAAAAAAATAAAAAAATGTTAAAGAATTTTCTATACAACTTTAAATGATGAATTATAAATTTCGAAATAAATGTTTGTTACATGTAAAGTGTGTATACATTTATGATCTTTTGTGCAAAAATTGCAAAATTTTATGTCAAGATTAATTTTTTTTTTCAATTAAACTCTTATAAAAAATAAATTGTCTTCTTTTCACTTATATATAGTATAAATTTTGGAACGAAAAACTTTACAAGGCGTACTATCGAAGTGGATTTTTTTTTCTTTAGATCGTACTCTCATGCGTAGATATGCTATCATTTATTAAAATACAGTTAAAATATAATAAAAAAATTGTCCTCTTAAAATTTGTTCCCTTCATTTTTTTTATGATCCAATATGGCATGACTAACCCAATCTTTGAAAACAATAAGATTTTATTTAAAATTAAGTTTATTTTTTTAAATGATTGAATTCAAGTTGAAAAGAAGTTTTTACTTAGTTTTACTTGCATTAGCCGTTTAAAGCTTTAAATTACATTTTTACTGCTGTAAAATCCTTCGAATTAATTTATCATTTATTTGACTAAAATTTGTTTAAAAGACCTCAAGACATATGTCCTTGATTTTCCTCGAATAATATTTTTTTTTTTTTGGTTGTGTAAATATTATACAGGCAATAAAAAGTTGCCATGGCCAGAAAACCTTGAAGAGCTTTACTTGAATGGAAATTTCTTCAAGAATGATATTGTATCATCCTTCGTTGAGCTTCATCATTTGAAATTAATTGATTTAAGTGAAAATCATTTAGAAGAATCGCTAGATATAAGTGGTTAGTAATATTAACTTGTATCAATTCTATATTGGTTTTATATTTGGTGAAACTATGTATAACTCTATTTAATTATGTATGTGACTGTTCTTCTATCACAGGGCTAAATGCTCTGAGAAAACTGAAGACCCTCATTATACAAAGAACCAATATCACAAATTTAAGCGCCATTGAAGGTAATTATACAAATTGCATGCATCCATAAAAAAATATAGTATCGAAAAAATTGTAATGAGGCTCATATTTCACTTTTTAAATGACTAATATGTAAGGACATATATAATTGGTTCGTACTTTTTGTACCAATTTTATATTATCAGACAATTCATTGCAAGCAATTTTGCATTATCCTCTGATATTTAGTAAAACAATATTATCAAGGATTGCTAGCCTTTATATGCGGTAGTTAACAATTCCCACCTTTTTCTTTAAATAAATAAAATTATATTATTAATATAGTGATAATAAATAATAAATAATATTTAAGTAATTTTAACAAAAAATATTAATTTAAAATATTTAAATCAATCCCATCTATTCTCTCTCATTTATTCAATAAACGTGCTTATTAATTAAAATTAATGATAATAAATTAATTATAATACTCTTTATTATTTTAGTATCTTTGACTTCGTAATATAATTTTTTCATTTAAATGAAAGAGTGAAAAATATGGGGATCAACACTCTCGGTGTTAATTATATTCTGTTGTGCCCTGTGATCGATTCTGTGCCACAAACACAGTACGAGACGCTTTAAGCAATCATCAATGCTTCTAGGAACAAAGAATTTTAAGACTGTTGATGGTTATTGGTCAAATTTTAATTTATTCGTAACTAATTTCGAAATTATGTGACTGAAGATTCAAAGTTGACAACCATATTTTTTTAGTGGTTTAGTAGAGTCACTTGTATAACTAGTTGCCTATTTCTTGGATTATCATTACAAGGTTTATTTTATGTCAGTACATAGCTATGTATATTGTTGCAATTTTTTTTTTTAAAAGAAACATCGTTAATTCCTATCCACTTATAACATGATTAAAAGTTTGTCTATTTATTCTATGTATAATAAAGGGTTCTCATGGCCAACAAGTCTCGAATACCTTCAGCTTGGCGGAAATAATTTCAGCAATGATATTGTATCATCTCTCAGTAATCTCCAAAATCTAAAATCATTGGACCTAAGTGACAACCTTCTAGAAGGATTATTAGAAATAAATGGTAAGTACTAATAATTATTATTATATAAACCAATTCTTTTTAACTCACAATTAATATATTTAGTTTGTTGTTAGAGGTTTAAATGCTTTGAGAAAATTGGAGAAGTTGGATTTAAGTGGTAATAATATTGTCAATTTACATGCCGACCAAGGTATCAAAATTTTATTATTATATAAGAAAAGTACATAGATTTTAGTCATAATAATATTGTTTCTCTGGAACTTTACCATAATAATTTCACTAGGAATATAACTTTCCCCTTGCTAGCATGATTATACTTATTATATTTGATTTAGTAATAGATTTTTTTCCATAAAGATTAACATTTTGCTCAAAAACATTTGCATTTCAGGTTGGCCTGAGTTTAAAAATTTAGAGGAGTTAGATCTTAGTAGTAACAAATTCAAGGGGTCGCTTCCTTCATCTTTTAGTAACATGACATCTCTCCGAAAGTTGGAATTACACTATAATTATTTCACGGGGAATATAGCTTCCACCCTTGCAAGCCTTACATCACTTGAATATGTTGATTTTGAGGAAAACTATTTTGAGGTCCCTGCATCATTTACACCATTGGCCAATCATTCTTACATTAAGGTTATTTATGGAAGTGGAAATAAAGTCATACCTGACCCAAACCCTACTACTCAGCCTTAGATTCCAAAATTCCAATTACAAGAGTTCCATTTAGCTTCAACAATAATGAGTCATTTTCTTTCCTTTCCTCATTTTCTCCTTTATCAATATGATTTGGCTAGTGTAGATTTCACAAGTTCCAAATTCAGAGGAAAGTTTCCAAATTGGTTGCTTGAAAATAATACAAAAATGACCGATCGTTCTCTCAATAATTGTTCATTCACTGGTCATTTTCAGTTGTTATCACATCCCAACATTCAACAAATTGACGTATTTAATAATTCCATTACAAGAATAATCATGAGCAACAACAACAATTTAATCTTTCCAAAGTTGGAACATTTGACTATGCCCAAGAACGTAATCTCTAGCTCATTTCCTGATGAGTTAGGTCAATTAGAAAGTTTGAAGACAATAGACTTATCCAACAATAATTTTTCAGGGGCTATTCCTAGCAATATTTTTAGTTCATCCCTTGTGACTTTGGATATAAGCAACAATAATTTTGGTGGAATGATTCCAAGAAGCATAGCAAATTCATCAAACCTGTGGGAACTTTATATGGGCAATAATCATCTTAAAGGTTCTATTCCAAGGGAACTTTATGAATTAGAATATGTAGACTATCTTGATCTTTCTGGAAACAAGTTGTCAGGGTCTATTCCATCATTTGTCAATACTTTCATAAAGTTTATCCATATCAACAACAACAGGTTTAAAAAGTTTTCCAAGAGGAATGCTTAATGATAAATCTTCATTAGTACTATTAGATCTTAGTTATAATGAGATAACAGGTAATCTTCAAGATCTAATAGGAAGTTATACTAAATTGAACATTCTTCTCTTGAAAAGTAACAACTTTCTTGGTCCAATACCAGAGCAGTTATGCCAACTAGTTAATTTAACAATGGTTGATTTGTCTTATAACAATCTTTCTAGACCTATACCCAAGTGCTTAGATGAAATTCATTTCAATGCTGGTGACACTACATTGATCAATAGTATTCTGCAAGAACATTATCAATATCTTAGTGTTGAAGTTCATTTCAATCCTTTTGACCCTAGAGGTCCATATTCTAGTTATCCAACTGTGTAGCAACAAGCAAATTTCACCACAAAGGCAAATGCCTACATATATATAAGGAGTGCTCTTCTCTATACGACTGGAATGGACTTGTCCCACAATAAATTAGATGGGAAGATCCCTAATGAACTTGGAAATTTAACCAAGATTCGAGCAATAAACTTGTCTCATAACAATCTAAGTGGAGAAATTCCAACAACATTCTCCAATTTAAAACAGATTGAATATTTGGATCTTTCCTTTAATAAGTTGAGTGGTACAATTCCTTCTCAGTTAATTAAGTTAACCACTTTAGAAGTATTCAGTGTGGCATACAACAACATTTTAGGTAAAACACCAGAGTTGAAAAACCAATTTGCAACTTTTGAAGAAAATAGTTACATGGGGAATCCTTTTCTTTGTGGACCTCCATTACATAAAACTTGCAATGGAGATCCGTCACCTCCAATACCAGTTGCTTTAAATGGGAAGGGAGATAATGATGATTTCTTAGACATGCAAGTTTTTTATATTACCTTTTGGGTGGCTTACACGATGATATTGTTGGTTATGGCAGTAGTTCTATACCTAAGTCCTTACTAGCGATGAGCTTGGTTTTACTTCATTGAGTTTGTCATCACAAATTGCTATTACTTTTTTGTGGACTTCTTTTATAAGTTGTCCACTATTACAAATATGTAGCTTTCAATTCCTTCCTTAAAGATTAATTTGCTATGTGGATTATAAATGCTTTTTTAAAATACTGAATATGTTGATTGAAGTTATTGTATAACTTTTTGAAATTTAATGAAATTGTGAAAGTAATAATATATATTATGTGAAGATTATGATATTAGGCAATTAAGTTTAAATTAATATACTCTAATGAAATGATGCATTTAAACAAAACAACATAAATGTATATACTAATAATAGGATATCCATGAAAAAAGAAAAGTCACAAGTTTCAAGAATGTCTTTATTCAATAAGTATGCTTTCTATCATGAAATTCTATAATACTTATGCTAACATCATTGATTATTCATTAAGTCTACAATTTTCAAGAGTCCTTTCAAAGACTTTACAAAGGTTTTTAGATAAATAATTATATTTATTATTTTTATAACCCTTTCTTTATTATAATTTGATTCTATAATTGCTTATGGTTTAATTTAAACTTACTATTGCAATTTGTTATTATTTTAATAATTATTTTTAATTATATATAAGTATGTTTTAATATTATTTTATTTTTTAATACCCACACATCTTATATTATAAATTTTTAAAAACTAATAATATTTTTTAATATTAATGAAATATGTTGATAATGGAAATTCATATTTAAGTGGATATATTTTATATTAATTACATTTTTCAAGTCGATGCTAAGTGTGTTTTTACAAAAATTAATAACTTAATTAAATCAATAATTATTCTTGCCTTTGCCAATTGTAAAAATTATAATAAGTAATATTTCAACAAAAGATATAAACCATTAAGTACAAAAACATAATTGAAAATTTGGAAACTCTTTATATCATGCTAACTATTCTAATTAGCATTTAAATAGGTAACAAATTCATGAATATTAAAGGCCAATAATAGTTATATTGTGAAATTAATGACCAATAATAATTACATTAATAATAAGCATTTGTGTGAATTATAAATATTTGTAAAATCCATAGTTAGTAATAATTTAAAAATATGATTGAAATTGAGAAATATGCAATAAAAATAATATTCTAAAAATTGGATTAGATTGATTAATTTAATTAGAAAAATTATGAATCGATTATATGATTGATTCAATTGACCTATAAAATCAACTTTCAAAAAAATATTACATCCATATTAGAATTATAGAATTTTAAAACCTTAAATGTTGAGAGGAGTAACTAATAAGTTTTAGTGATAAAAGAGAATAAATTTTGTGTGGAATGAATAAATTTCAATAAAGAAAATGTGAATTAAACAATAAAGAAAATAGAATTTAATAATTAATGAGCTTTAAATAAAACTCTTGTGAAAATGAAAATAAATTGTTTAAAGGGCCTGAGATAAGAAACTTGAAAGAGTAAACTGAGGGAATAGTGAATTGAATAAAAGAATTAAAAATTATTAATGACTAGAGGCAAGTATCTAAATATGGAGGAGATTTAAGATAAAATGATAAAAATGCCCCTACTCTTTCATAAATCAAACTTCAACCTAACTTTCCTTATTTCTCCTAATCATTAAACCCTAACTCCTCTATACTCTTTTCTTTCTCACTCTTCCCCTTCCATTCTCCTTCTCATTCAAGCAATTTAGAAGTCAATCTTTATCAAATTCTTCATACAATTAAAGTAAAAACATCTAAACTGCCATTAATTTCAAGTTTCTCTTCCATTTTTAAGATTTGGTGTTCTTCCATTTTTGTTAAAGTTTGGTGAAGCTTAAGTTTTGATCTTAAAAATGGAGCATTTGAATCCTAATTTTAAATTTGTGGGTTTTAGATTATTATAGTTAGCTAATCAATGATTTTTTTTAGCTAAAGGCTTTTCCATATTAAGTGAATAAATATTCTAACCTTAGTTTAGAGTCTTAAATGGAATCTGTGTACTTTGACCATAAATTTAGGTTTTATGATTATGTAAGTAATGTGCATATTTATGATATTAAATTGATGTTTAAAGTTATGAATGGTGTATATAGAATGTGGTATGTATGTATGTATGTATGTATGTATTTATGTTTTAATTGAAAGTTGTAGTGAAATAAATGCACTAGATTGGTATTAATGGTCGGATGAATAGTCATTCAAGTTAGAAATCTACAAATATCATAGTAGTAGTTAATTGTGGTCATAAGAATTACTTTTTGGAAAGCCATAGACGACTACCCTGTGCAAACTTGGCCTTGAGTGACTGTTACGTGTGAAATGGTTTATCAAATTAGCGCAAGTGCACACTATCGTAAGCAAGTAATAAAGTGATAAGAAAGTATCGTTCCCACGAGAATTGTTTCACTAAGTACCAAAATTTATAATCCTAACACTATTTAGCAAATTGATAAGTTGGATTTGAAGCGAGTAAATAAAGATTTATGCAGAAAATATTTAAAGTAAATATGAATGCAATGGAGTAAAGATAAATATGAATAAACGACCTAGGGATCAGACTTCACTTAATAACTTCGGATTGAATCATCTATCTACACTAATCCAATTTTACTCCCTTGATTGATAGTCGAGTTTCCCTAAATTAATTACTAGCCTCTTCCAAGGTCAAGTAATTATATAATTAATTGGAATTCACTATATTCCTATGTGAACTGCAACAACTAATCATGCACTAGGATTTATGGAACTCATTAAGACTACATAAACCATATGAATATATTCCTATTTCATATGCAATTTACGGTTTTAATTATAGAATCCACACACATGTATCTCCTTCTGGTCTCAACATGCATATTGAGTTCATTCAAAAGGCAGCTAATCAATCGAAAGCATTAAGAGCAATAATTAAAACTCAATCTAGGCAATAAAATCAAAATTAGTTTCAATAGACTAGAATTCAATCCGTTATTATCAAGTTACGCCATCACCCTAGGAAGATGAAAAATTAGAACATAATGAAATTAAAAACAAACATAAAATAAAATAAAAACAACATCACATTTATGATACAAAAATAAAATACAATTACAAATGCATGAAAATGAAAATACTATCCATCCATTAGGAGGTAGAACCGTCCATGTAGGAGGAGAACCTAGCCTTCCATGTAGGAGGTAGAACCTTCCATGTAGGAGGCATACTAGAACTAAAAAAATGCATAAACTAAACTACTATCTACAATGCATGAATGAATGAATGCTTGGATGCTTGATCCAATGCTTGGATCTGGATGCTTGAATGCTCTCCACTTCCACCTATTTATAGGTGAATGAGCCAGTTGCAAGTCAAAAGTCTTGGCCACCAACTACCAATCACATGCTTCATCTACCATTCACATGCTTCACCTACCATTCATGGTCCACCTACCATTCATGGTTCAACTACCATTCATGGTTCACCTACCATTCATGGTTCACCTACCATTCATGGTTCAACTACCATTCATGGTTCACCTACCATTCATGGTTCACCTACCATTCATGGTCTCTAACTACCTTTTTTTATTTTCGCAGCAACCATTCTTCTAACTTGTTGGTAGTTTTTTGACCACCAAAATGGCAGATTTACGTCTTATTGTCAACATGAAAGTTGTAGGGCCGGATCTTCTCTTTAAAATGCATATAAAGAAGTCCTAATTTGGACGTTTCTAGCTCAAGTTATGATCAGATTAGTGGCCATATGTCAAATTCCGCCTAAAACCACTGCTTCATCTTCCAAGCCAAATTTGAGATCCTTAGGTCCTGAACTGGGCTTTTCCTTAAACATGAAAGTTGTAGGGCTGGATCTTAGCTTTGCACACGAAAAATTTCAGCCCAATCGGACATCTAGAACTCCAGATATGGCCTAAATACTGAAACAGTGTCAAAATACAGCATTATCTAAAATATTTGATTTCATTTCAAATTCAAGACTCATTCACAAAATGCAACTAAATTTATTAAATTAAACAAGATAACATCCAAAAGTGTATCATACAAGGGAAAATAAATATGTACATATTTTACGTATCAGTGACCTATAATCTACTATAGCTATAAGACATGCCTTCTAGATAACTATAATATAATTACTTGATTTAGACCTTGCTCTCTAGAGATTCATAGTCAACAATGACCTGTGTTAAGGGTTTGTAGTTAACTACTAACACCCAAATCCTAGCCAAAGCCTTTTATAGTTGACTATATAATTAATTATTCTCCCTCTCCTAAAATACATAACTGACCATGTAGTCAGTTGCCTTTTGAGAAATTCAAATGTTGTGCTATAAGAATGAGACTTAAGTACTATGTAATATATGTTATTAGCATTTTTAATTTTATGAGGCATGATTATGAAAATGAAACGTGTGGTCATGCCAAAAGGAATAAAATGATTATAAATTAAAATCTAAGATCTAAGTATAAATAAAACTATGTTAAATCTTGAGATATGTCATAAGGGTTATGTGATATATGAAAACCAAATTTGATAACTATTTATGAAAGGATAAGACAAACCTATAAGGCACAAGGATAAGCTCATGATGAATAAGTTAATCAAAATTTGCAAAAAGATTTACCTGTCTTCCTTATCTTATTATTGTATGCATGATATAATGATATTACAATATAAATAATTATGTATGTTTCAATTATAACACTGATAAGTGTAAATAATATTTAATGATTGTGTTATTATTAGTGGCAATTATGTTAGCAAATATCTTATTAAATGTTTTAGGTTTACAAGAGTGTCAATCTCTTTAGTAAGTTTTAATTATAGTATGCATTTGATTGTGCTAGAGTATTTACTTATAAATTCTTAAACTTACCCCTCTATACATTTGTCTTTACAAATTCTCAAGATAAGTTGTCTCCACCATCACCTCAGCATTAAGCTCTCAAATAATTATTTGATATGGCTTTGGAAATATAAGATATTTTATTATAGACTTTTTTAAGCCTTCACTTGCATAGGGTAAAAGGATAGTAATTCATATCTTCTAATGATAATTGGATCGGATTATCCTCAAACTTGATGAATTATAAGCAAATCTAACTCTTTTTAAAATTGAATTATGTGTTGCTAAAAGAAATTATCATCTTTTCCTTTTTATGCATAGAAACTTCCCCTATTTTCCCTTTCTATGTTTTGCTATGTTAAAAGTGAAATGTGGGTTAACCTTGGAAAAATTAGAAAGTGAATTCACATCAATCACAACTAATATTGAATCATAATAGCTAAGAAACCTAGTAAACTAGTGATGAATCGATCAAATCATGTAAATCAATCACAGTTTATATAATTTAACCAATTGAATTTAAAAACAAGTTAAAAATATTTACATAAAATAAAATTATTTTTCTTAATATTAAATACATATTTAAAATTTAATATCCTAAATAGTCAAAATTATCTTATTTTTCTATAAATGAAAGTTACAAAACAAGAAACTTGAGTTCAATATTATTTTTTGACAATTTGAATTATAAACATTTTTAAAATATGAAATTATTTAATAATATTCAAATTATTTTTATATTTCATATACATAAGTTAAATTTTGCAATGATATATTTATTATATATTAATATTTTCAATTTATATTATAAGTTTAGTTCAACTTCAGTTGAATCATTAAAGCTTGAACCACTCTTATTTTTTATTCAATGACTGATTCAATTTTTAAAACACTGATAATAATAGATAGGAAATTGAAAAATATTTAACTTAATATGTTAATTAATAGTTATCATTGTCAAAATAAAATTTTCAAAAATTTAATTTAATTCAATTATTTAATATGTTAATGCAAGAGAAGTCCAAACTTAAAATTTATTCAAAAGGAAATAAATAAAAATTTAAAGTGATTGTAATAAAACCAAAAATCATACATATAGAAAAGATAATAAATGCATATCCATCTAGAAATTGGAAGGTGCTTATTGTTCATACATATACAAAAGGCAGTAGGTTTATAGACTAGCTAGCCAACTATAATTTGAGACATGAGTTAGAACTAAGAATCCTAGATTTCTTGCCTCCAAAACTAGGAATATTAATTCATGGTGATGTTATTGGGATCTCTACCTCTCAAGGAGTTAAAAAGTGGTTCTTCTTTTTTTAGGTTTTAGCCCTATTGATTTACACACACTAACACACATATATACATGTATATAGACACCATAAATTATAAAATGCAAATAATCAATGAGAAAAAGATATTCAAATGATGTTGTTTTCAAACTCATATTTTGCTATTAAATACTCATAACATAAATTATTATATCAATATTATCTTTTCTTTTGTTTTTAAAAATAAATTGTGATAAATAAAATATAAAGGTCATATGGACATTCAATATCATGAATAATTGCATATATTCTATTCTTGAATGAAAGATCCAAAGCCAAAAATATAAAAATAATTATTCAAAGGTGTAAGATTATCGGTGTTGAGATAAATCATAGCCTCATTTTTCTACCACCGTCCTACCCATTTTTCCATGCTCAAACTTAAACTTATTCAACCAAAACAACCACATTGTATAAAAACTTGTTTCATTTCCTTTTCATAATATTCCAATTATAATCTCAAGATTACTATGATATTTTCCTTGTGATGAAATGCTTTTAAAAAAAGGTATAAATATCAATTTTTTATTCTAGAGATGTAAATAGCTAAATTAAAAAGGAAAAATCTAAAATTTTATTTGGTACAAATAGACAATTTAAAATAAAAATAATTTATAGTAATGGAACCATGAAAAAAATTAAGGCAATGATCAAGTCTTATTTATAGCTCACCTTTTTTTTTAACAAAATTCTATGGTATTAATAAACATAGTTAATTAATTTGGAGTTTGTGATCAAAACAGGTATATGAAATATAATAATGAAATTTGCAAATAATTAATTTATAATACTTGTTATGATACCCTAAGGATTTTAAAAATTACGAGAACATGACAAGATTTAAAACTACTAAATTAAAATTATTCAAATATAGCTATCCATTTTTTAACTAAGAAAATTAAACAATTTCAATCTCATGGTTTTTGAGATTGTTGCATTAACTCAAGTTTTAAAACCCTTAAAAAATTATAGAATTCACCTTAATTTATTAGTTCGTTGTTTAATTGAACAGAAAAATTAATTAGCATCATTATTTTTAAAAATATTTTAAAATTTAAAGAATTAAGGAATTTTAAATGGAAGGAAATTAAATATTACTTAAGATACTACAAATTCTTCGCCTCTTATGATAATTCAACCCTGAATTCTAAATATATCAATTTTTTAAAGGAAGTTAGAATAGTTAATGATAAACTAATTCTATCATATTGACAACTCACCAATGAAGTAATCATAACACTTGCCGTTAGAATGCAATGATTCATCCTCAATTTATCTTACCATTACTAACTACTTAAACCTAGTTCTAATATGATTTAACTTCCATTTCATCCCCAGGGCAAATGCTTAATTCATTAACATAGAATTGTAAATTCAATCATTTTTAATTTCCTACTTTCCTATTTAAAAACATTCATTTCTAATATGCTTGGTGTTTCTAAAACCAAATTCCATCTCTATTTATTTCAAAATATTTTTTTTGTCTAATCATTAGTTTCCTTTTAATTACATAAGATTACCATTTGTTCTCAATAATTGTAAGCATTAGGTAGTAAGAAGACAATAATGAGCAACTTATAATATAAAATAGGTTAAATGGCTAAAGTTGTGTTATTGGATATTCGATAATAGCTAGTATGTTGGAAGATATTTTTTAGTAATTTAAAATTTAAAGTAAAATAATTTGCTAATAATTACTTTTTCTAACATTTATCTTTCGTATTTTTTCTCCCATTTATTATCATGTCAATTTTTCTCCATGATTGTTGAACCATATCATATTGTTTTTTAGAGATTTTTTAGCAACTATGTGCAATGACTACTACTTCAAGTTTCTATAAGTATCCTTATGATTAGACCAAGTTGATTTGCTTGTGGACTTATTATTGTAGACTTCTCATTTCTTTCTCTTAAAACTACTTTATTTCTCTCTCTCTTCGTCACTTTGAAAACTCTAATTTTAAGCCAAATTTGCAACCCACGATGCAACCATACAATGACAACAATTTTCAAAGTTGTTATCAAAGGTTCATATTAAAGAGAATTGGCTTCAATTCACTCAATTAGTTCACACTAGACCTATTTAAAATTCAAGGAGCATTGATGTTCATTGGTTTGGAGATCTTTTATTGCACATGATTAGTTTAATGGGTTGATGTATCTTAAGAGATAAATGCATCAAATCTCATTTTACTAGTGCAATGGGATGTTTTCTTTCTAAGGATAATGCTTTTATGGCATGCTTTGATCCAGGCTTCTCTAAACTCATCCTTTAAATTTATTTTGCCCCTTGAGCTTGTTAATTATTGTTAGTTGTATTATTTGTAATTTAATTAATAGAAGTACTACTACCTATTTATTTATTGACATTTATTATTGCTTATTATTTCCAACAATCTTAAAGAGAAAAATGCAGGATAGTATTTCCATTAATCAAAATATCGACCATGGATATGATTAAGTCTCTTACTAATAAGCTTGAAAAATTTACTAGTGAAAACTTCTATTGCTGGTAATAATAAATGAAATTTCGGCTTACTAAATTAAGTTTTATTTATGTGATTTCTAGTTCTAAAACTAAAAAGAAAACTACTACATTCTCTAAAAAAATGGTCCAAGTTAATGGTGCTAAAACTACTACTAGTACTAAAGAAGATGCTATTGATAAGGATGTTTTATGCCATGGTCGCATTTTAAGTGCTTTATTTGATAATATTTATAAAATCTTCTATTATACTAAAATTTCTATTAAGTTATAAGAAACACTTGAATTGAAATATGGTTCTACTGAAAAGGGTTTAAATCAGTATTCTGATGAAAAAATGATTAAGTTTCAAATTGTTAATGGAAAACTTATTTCGAATCAAATTCATGATTTTAAGAATATTGTTTATAACATGAAATTGAAAGGAAATATTTTTCCTGACATTATGCTTGTGACTTTTATGATTTCAAAATTTCCTCCTTCTTGATCTAAATTGGCAAGAAGTTTAAAACATAAACCTGAAGGTTTTACTTTTAAGGATTTGCTTGTTTGCCTGCATATTAAAAATAAACACCATCTTTCTCAAAAGAATTTGGAAAAGTCTGATTTTTAGGCTAAGGCCCATCTTGTTGAAAGTTCTAGTAAGCTTAACTCAAGGCCTTTTAAGAAGCATGGGCCTAACAGAAACAAGTTTGGTAAAAAAAACTTCATTTTTCTAAAATTAAAACCAATGTTTCCAATAATAACAATAGGCCTAAAGGTAAAAATCAAGGGAATGAGTCCTTTTTGCTTTGTTTGTGGGTGAACCAATCATATTACCAAGAACTATTACTAACTTTGTCATCAACTTAGAAAGAATACATCTAGTTATGCCCCAAAGTCTGTTCCTAAGCCTAAGGCCAATGTTGTTACTACCAATGTTACCTCTGATTCCTTATCTGATAGGTACCATGTCACTAGCCTAGAGTTAAATTGTGTTTTTAACATAAATGATTGGTTAATAGACTCTGGGGCTAATGTTCACATGTATACTGATAAAAAGTATTTTTTTTATATTGGAATTGGACACATGTACTATGAGCATGGAGAACAAGAGTATAACATGTGTCCTAGGAGATAGCTAAGTGAAGTTAGAGTTATTTTTTGAGAATTGTCTTGTTTTAGATGGAGTCTATCATGTTTTTGATATTAGAAATAAATTGTCAAGTGTTTTTTTTTTTAGTCCAACAAGGTTACAACATTGTATTTGAGTCTAATAGAATTGTTATTTTTAGACATGGTATTTTTATTGGTAAAGGCTACATTTTTATTAGTAAAAAAAAATTAGCAATTCTTCTTTGATGGTTTCAAATGTTGAATGTTGTGATACTTGGTATAGTAGACTTAGACATGTGAATTTGAACTCTATTAGGTGAATGATGATTCTTGAGCTTATTCCTAAAATCTCTATTGATTTGAAATAAAATTCTAAAACATGTGTTCAAGTGAAGCAACCAAAAAAGCCTTTTAATAAATATGTTAGAAAAGAAACTAACTTACTTGAACTAGTTCATAGTGATGTATGTGATAGCAATGATATGTTATGGAAAAAGATATTTCATCACTTTTATTGATATTTTTTTCTAAACATTGCTATATGTATTTGATTAATCATAAAAGTGAGTTGTTTGATAAATTTAAAGTATATAAAGCAAAGTTAGAAAATCAACTAGAAAGGAAAACTAAAATTTTTCATTCCGATGGAGGTGGAGATTACGCTCCTATTGAAATTAGTGAATTTTGTGAGATGCATCGTATTATTTGTCAAGTTACTCCTTCTTATGCTCCTCAATTTAATAGGGTAGCTAAAAGAAAATATCAAACTTTACTTGACATGGTGAATGCTATGCTTATAAATTCTAGTTTGCCTAAAAATTTGTGGGAAGCTTCATATACTAATTGTCATGTTTTTAATAGAATTCCTTACAAAAATTCTAATAAGACCCCTTATGAGTTATGGAAAAATTGAAAGCTAAATTTGAAATATCTCAAAACGTGGGGGTATCTTGCAAAAGTTAATATTCCTATTAATAAGAAAAGGAAAATTGGATCCAAAACTATTGGTTGTGTTTTTGTTGGATATTCTTTGCATAGCACTACTTATAAATTTTTTTAGTGATAAATTTTGAGATTGCTGAAATTTCTAATAATACTATTATGGAATCTTAAGATATTATTTTCTTTGAAAATATTTTTCAATTGAAAAATAAATTATCTAGACCTATTAGTGAGTATTCT
Organism: Sindora glabra; assembly: GCA_020226215.1. NCBI lineage: Eukaryota > Viridiplantae > Streptophyta > Magnoliopsida > Fabales > Fabaceae > Sindora > Sindora glabra. Next base: position 1,517,463 of record CM035235.1, read on the forward strand.
AATTCTAATTTGACTTCTAGTAGTAATGTTAGTATAGATGTTAACCTTGAACCTAAAAGGAGTAAAAAGGCTAGAAAAGCTAATGATTTGGGTTCTAAATTTTGTTCATTCATACTTGAGGATGATCCTAAATGTATGGTGAGGTTATGAGGTCTCTAGATGCTCCTTTTTGAAAGGAAGATATTAATGATAAGATGAACTCCCTTAAAGCTAATAAAACTTAGTTTTTAATTGATCCTCCTCGTGATTGTAAAAGTATTTATTGCAAATGAGTTTTTCATAAAAAGCTAAAGATTAATGAATCTATTGACAAGTATAAAGCTAGACTTGTTGTTATTGGTTGTACCTAAGGTATGATTTCTTTGATACATTTTCTTTTATTTGCAAAGTTACAACTATAGAAGTTTTAATTGCTATTGTTAGTGCTTTTAATTTAGATATTCACCAAATGAATATAAAACCATGTTTTCAAATAATGATTTGGAAAAAGAGATTTATATAGGCTAACTAGGAGGTTTTGTAGAACCTAAAAAGGAAAAAAAAAAGGTTTATAAACATGTTAAGTCTTTATATGATTTGAAACAAGTGCTTAAGCAATGGCATGAAAAATTTGATCAAGTTATTCTTTCCTATGGTTTTCAAATCAATAATAATGATAAATGTGTTTATGTGAAATAATTTAATGATGGTGCATGTGCTATTTTGTGTTTATATATGGATGATATATTGATATTTAGGAGTAATTCCCGTATCATAAAAGATGTTAAATCTTTCTTGTCTAGAAATTTTGATATAAAGGACCTTAATCTTGTAGATGTGATTTTGAATATTAAGTTGATAAAGAAAGATGATAGCATTGTTTTATTTAATCACATCAATTAAAAATTTGTTAAAGAAGTTTAATTATTTTGATGTAAAGCCTATTTCAACACCTTATGAGCTAACTATTAAGTTAAAGAAAAATATGAGTGAATGTGTTTTTCCACATAAATTTGCTTAAATTATTAGTTTCTTGTTACATTTGACAAATTTCTCTAAATTTGATATTGCATATGCAGTTAGTAGATTAAAAAGCCATACTCATAATACTAATCATTTGCATTGGACCACATTAAAAAGGGCATTTAGATATTTTAAGAGAATCATCAATTATGGCATTCATTATACTTGTTTTCCTGCTATTGTTGAGGGGTTCAATGATGTAAATTGGATTTCTAGTTTCAATGAAACAAAATCAACTAGTGGTTATGTTTTTACATTAGCTAAAGTTGCAATATCCTGAAAATCTACAAAGCAAAAGCAGACTATTATTTCATTATTTACTATGAAAGTTGAGATTATTACTTTGGATACTCCTAGTAATGAGGCTGAATTTCTCAAAAATATTTTATTTAATTTGCAATTATTGAATAAGTCTATTCCTCCAATTTCAATCCATTATGATAGCTAAGTTACTATAGCTAAAGTTACTAGTAAAAAATTTAATGAAAAAAGAAGACATCTAAGAGTGAAACACAAGTTTACTAGAAATTTGATATCTTCTAAAGTTATTTCACCTAACTTTTCCAGGTTAAAAAATAATCTTGTAGATTTGCTTACAAAAAAGTTAATCAATCAATAAGTACTTGAGTCATTAAAAGGAATAAGACTAAAAGACATTAACTAGTCACAACAGTAGATACCCATCTCCAAGTGAATGGTAATCCTATGAATGGAATTCAATGGGTAATAACGAAGTTGTTTGTTAACTAAGATATACTAAAAATAGTGTTTCTTGGAGAGCTATTTCAAGCCCTATTCTTATGGTGAGGTGTACTTTGAATTTTGGTACTTACAAGGTTGAGGTACATATTTTTTATTCAAAAATCAAATTAAAATACTTCTTAATGAATCCAATAGCAATAATTTGTGGGGGTAGTGGTCATGAATCACCCTTTTAGAGTTCACCTAGTGAGTACGGTGGTGGGGCCGCCACTACAGGATATGGGCTAATCTTTAAGAGGCACTCATGAAACAAGATACATGTACAAGGTAGTAATGTGCAACCATTTATTAGAACCTCAATGAACACCTATATTGCATGTGTTATGTTCTAAAAATTAGTCCAAGTGGATATGGCTCAAGACAATCAAATCTCTGTATCTTCTGAGATAAAGGTACATGTGCACTAGGTGTAAGGCTTAAACTTGGAAGGTTCTTTATGCCAAAAAATATAGTATTATATGGTCTCTTAAAATTCAAATTAAAAATTATAATCTTTATATTAATTTTATTTTTACAATTACTTTAAATTTTAAATTAAGTGGCGAAATGTTGGAAGATATTTTTTAACAATTTAAAGTAAAATAATTTGCTAATAATTAGTTTTCTTAACATTTATTTTTCGTATTTTTTCAATTTATTATCATGCCAATTTTATCTCCATGGTTATTGAATCATATCAGACTTTTTAGAGATTTTTCAATAGCTATGCTCAACAGCTACTACTTCAAGTTTCTATAATTATCCTTATATATATAGTGAATGGACTAAGTTGATTTGCCCATGGACTCATTATTGCAAGCTTCTCATTTCTCTCTTGTTCTATCTTCATCACTTTGAAAACTCTAATTCTAAGTTAAATCTACAACTCACAACATAGCCATACAATGACACCAATTTCTAGAGCTGTTGTCAAAGGTTTATATCAAAGATAATTGGCTCCAATTTACTCGATCAGTTCATATCAGACCTATTTAAAATTTAAGGAGCATTATTGTTTATCAATTTGATGATCTTTCACTGTACATGATTAGTTCAATAGGTTGACATGTCTTTGGAAAGGAGCACATCAAACCTTATTTTACTAATGCAGTGAAGTGTTTTCTCTTTAAGAATAACATTTTTGTAGCATGCTTCAACTTAGGCTTCTCTAAATTTATTTTACTCTTTAAGCTTGCTAATTGTTATTAGTTGCATTGTTTGTAATTTGATTAATAAAATTACTACTACCCATTTGTTTATTGACATTTGTTATTGTCTATTATTTTATGTAATCAATTTTCCTAATATCCTAATCCATCATTGCCACAAAGTAAAGGTACTCATTCGTACATAAAGAACATATTAAAATAATCTATCAAAGTTAGAAAAGCAAACTTGTTTATTTTGACATAATAAAATTTAAGCTTAACGAGCTTTCAAGCAAAAAAAATAAAATAAACAAGTAGATCTACTACAAATTTCATATATGGAATAACATTTGGGAAAATATATCCTTAATTAAAAGTAACATATCATTCACTCATTTTCCTCATCACTTTCACTATTCATTTCTCATCACTATTTTATTTTAATCAAAATAACCAATATTTCCTTAAAATATCAATGTATATATCAAAATAGAAGGACATAGTGAGTATTCAAATATGATATTCAAATATAAAGCTCTAGAAGTAAAACCTTATATTCATATTTGATTATTGTATTTAAATATACTCGAAACTACTAAATTTGTAATACTCGAATATAATAGTCAAATATACCTCTTAGAAGTTAACCTTTAGTCATATTTGAATACTATACTTAAAATTTTTGCACCTAGTGGCTTCGCCTCATTAATGCATTTGATTGTGATAATTAATTTGACTTGTCAAGTCCAAGACTATATTCAATTACTATACTTGATTATTTCCTTATTTTTTTAGTATTTTACCAAATTTCACTAAATAACTTATCATTTCATCAACATTCAACAAAATTAACTCAGAATTTTCAATCATATAACATCCACAACCATTAATTATTAGCTAATAGCAAGAAAACTATTATAAACACAATAATACACTCTATCACCTAAAAACATCAATTTAGAACTTTCACAAATCAATACTCAACTATTTTCAATTTAATATTAACAAGAATTTCATTCCCGACATAACTTTACATACTTAATCGTCAATTTAAATAAAATTGTTTGTAATTGAAGAACATAATCAACTATACCCCTTTGCAAGTTCTACATTTAATTAATATCTATTTTCTTAATAATTTATATTAAAACCTAGACACGTGCATGCATGTGTGCATGCAACTTTTTTGGCATCATGCTAAGTATAATTCAATTTTTCGTATTACTTTTCTAAAGCTAAGTGCTTATTTCTGGCTAGGAATCTAGTAAATTGTATGCATTCATATAACTAACATCAACCATATAAAAAATCCGCACTCAAACCGTCATAATTCATCATAATTCAAAAATTTATCAACATATAATAAATATCTTTGAGATTGAACACCTTACATAACCCATGGTTTGCAAATTCTTAATTCATATACACGATTCATAATTCCAAAACCTAGTATTTGCATACAAAGAAATAATAACATCCATGATTAAATCATTTATTCACTTATCCTGGATCATATGAATAACAATTACTCACTATTTTAACTACCCAAATTATTACTCACACCACTCTTTAATAGTATCGTAATGTAGTTATCATCCTTTCCATAATACAATTAATTCAGTCCATATGAACACCAAATGTCCATTACAACACACAATCAATCATCCATACATACAGTATTTACGTGATTAATATCATACATACATAGATACACATACACACACACACTTAACCCTCCAATTCTACTCCTTTCCTAAGGTCAAAACGACCAAGTAACTCCCAACTAGAAATTTGTAGCAAAAAAAAAAAAAAAAAATCCCAACTAAAAATTCCCTTTCAAATCATTCATCAAATTCATTATTTATATACCTCTGATTACTAATTAGAATGTAGAAAAGTTACATCATTAATATCACATTAATTTTCTACTTCAATATGTTTTAATCCCTTCGTATGATTTATAATAATTACAGATACTATATTGATTACAGTTCTTGATACTTCTTAAGTCATCAAACTCCTGCATCCAAACAAGAAAACTAAGGGTTTTTCATACCTTAGCCATATTAGTAAGACTTAACACTAAAGAAAGATATTTCATTCTATTAACAACTAATCACATTTAGGCATGAAAGTATACAACCTAAAACATATGCAAATTACCCAACTCTCCTATCGTCTTATTTTTGCTCCAAAATGTCAAATTTTGAAATACCACAAGCCTAGACAAAGTTCTTATTCTACAAAGAAGAATATATACATGTACATATATATACCGATATCTTGCTTTGAATATATTCATCCAACTTAATGCCCAACAATTCAAAAACAATAGATATACAATATAGACAAATTATCTAGTTTGTCAAAGTTAATAATGTAAACATCAATTAATACATACATTTTCACCTACCAATGCTATAACCTTGTAACTATTCTCTTTCATGTTCCAATTATGAGCATACAGAGAATTTATATAACTATTTTTCAATTTTTGAACAATAATTTATCTTGAAGAATAAATTATAAGAATGTTTAATATAAGGTAATATAAATAAGCAATTTAAATTCAAAGTGTTATGGAAAGTATGAAATATGTCTACCTGAATTTGACAATTGGAGCTTCCTTACCCAAAAACTCATAGAGCCAAAATCATACTCTAATATTAACTTTGCCATGACTTGCTTTGATCATAACCAATGTGGAACCTTTTAACCAATTCCACTAGCTTCACTCACTAACTATGCAACTCTAATATACAAAAATACATTTATTTTTGTAACAAGATAAATTATGACATAATATACATTATTGTCTTCATATTCACAAACATAATAGTGCTTGCAAGAGTTCTCATAATCTAGCAAATAGAAATCTCATACACCATGAGAAAATAGTAAAACATTTGAGAAGCAACTAATAATAATCTATGTACATTAAGACAAAAATCCAATCAAGATTTCAAGGTATTATCAATTTAACCTCACAATCATAATCATACAATGTGATAAAAATAAATATAAGAAAGTAATTTAAATCTCTTTACAACTTTCACTCAACTTTATTCCTTTACAAACTCAACCTTGTCCTGCCAAAATTTATCTTATCCTTTCACAAATAACTTCCCAAATTCAATACTAATCATATACTCATAATCATCCCATCTCATCACAACAGCCATGCTCAATATCACATCATAACTCAAAACATTTTACCAATACAATCTCAATATAAGTATAACAATAATAGTAAACAATAACCCTACACTTTTCAAATATGACCACACTTCATTCATAAAAATATATATATACACACACATATATATACATACTTACACACACTAATATAATATACTATAACTCAACAACAACAATGATGTTATGTTTTCATACATAAACTTAAGAATAAAATTAAGCAATGATTCACAAGAGATAACTCTTGATGCAAAGGAAACACTATTAAACCTTATAGAAACTTAACTAACAATGAACAATCCCCGGTTAGTGTCCCATGTATCAATATAATATCAAATTCAGCTACATCAATAAAACACTGTCATACTATAGTATATATAACTTATGAATATAAATAACAAGAAACATGAAATTTTAATTTAGATAGTATTGTTAAATAGATGTATACTTACCTGTAGGGATAAACCTTTCTCAAGAGCCCCCAAGCAATTATATCCATCTGTTTCCTCTTTAGTGTTCAATTTGTGAAATAACCCATGAGCATAATGTCAACAACTGTTTTCCTTCTAAAAGATTCTTATTTTAAACTCTAATTCCATTATTCTAATATTCTAGAGCATCCTTTTCTTATATGTCTACTATTATCTCAAGAATTTAAAGTTATATGCAAATGAAGGTTTCTTGTAATTAAGATATTATGATCTCATAAGGCTTATCTCTCTACTTGGTGGCCGCCGGCAGCTCAGTGGCGCCGGAGACCGCATAAGCCGGCACGACCAGAGGGGAAGAAAGTTTCCTGAGCGTTGAGCATCACTGTCATGAGCTGTGGCTCTCAAGCCGCCACAGCAGACTGCCACGCTGAAGCTAAGCGTGCATGGTGGAGGAGGGTCGTGTGGTGGCGCAAGTTGGCCAAAGAAGAAGAAAAAGAAACAGTGCTAGGGAAAAGAGAGACCGACGGTCAGGGAGAAAAAGCAGAGCCCGGGGGGAAGGCTGGTGACTGGTGAGAGAGATGAAAAAATGGTTAGGGAACTAAAAGCAACTCAGGGATTTTATCCTTGCATCTCATATAAGTGAGCTCATCCAAGGATGATTTTCAACCTTTAATTTTGCATACTAAACAAGTAGAAAGTTGAGAAAAGAATTAGTGTGTCTAATGTACAATATCTAAAAACACAAATTAATTTCTAACCACTCTTTTTGACATAAATGATTCTATGTCTATCTTATTAAATCATACAATAGTATTAACTTTAACCAATTCTAATTCTCCAATAATTGCCATAATAGAATAATAAATTAATAAGTTTAAAAATTTCAACAAAATTTCATAAATTTTAGATAATTAATTATTCAAACATTTACAAGCATTTTCATGAACCCACACACTTATAAGTATCAAATATTTTCAATTTTTTTGAAAACAATAGAAACAATCATTTAAATTAATTTCTAAACAAAACTTTAATTGGATAAATAAAATATTAGTATCAATAAGGAAACTATTAAACCCTTAAATGTCATTAGAAGGGAAAATAGTTAATATTTTAGCAATGAAATTTACAAACAATTAATTTAATGGTTTGCAGTTTAATTAAACAAAAAAATAATTTACATCAAATAAATATTTTTAAACTTAAAGAAATAAATAAATTTTAAATGGAAAGAAATAAATACAACTTGGGACACTCCAGATTAACTATTCAAAAGCCATTGACTTATAATTGATTATATTAGTTAATTTAATTAATTAATAATATTAATTATTTGAATAAAAATATTTAATAAAAATAATCGTTAACAATTAGTTTTATGTAAAATAATATATAAAAACATTAGTATGTTTTATAATTTATTTGAATATACTATTTTACTTTAATAATATTTAAAAATTTATAAATCATTATTAAATTAAACTTTTTCTAAAAGATATATTATTCTAATTTATTATTCATTAAATTATTCTTAAAATAAATTATTAAATTTATTAAATTTTTAAAAATAAATAATTATAATTATTTAATTTTATTTTAAAAAATATATTTAGGTATCCATTTTTGGATTATTTTATATCAAGTTTCTAACATACAATATACATACATATATATATGTATACTATTTTCATATTATACACACACACACTTCATTATCACATTTTTTTTAAAGAACATGACTCAATAAAAAATAAATTTTTTATAATATTTTATATCTTGAATAATATATTTTTACTCAAGTAATATTTTAAAAGTTGTACCAACCGGTAAACTGAAAAAATGTTTAGTATGTATGTGGTATGTATAACTTAACCTTATTAATTTTTTATTTTAATGATACAAGAATTTTAATTTATTAAATAATAATATCACATAATCTTTAAAATATTGTAGAAATGTATTTTATTTGAGGTAGTTTTTCCCGTAAATTTTTCAAGAATTTTTTGCACATTTCTAGTAGACTTTCGAGCTTTGTTTGACTGTAGAAAAAAATGAAAGAGAAAGAAAATTAAAAAAAATTAAAAAAATAGAAATGGAGAGAAGATAATCTCTTTAAGTGTGTTTGGTCAGAGAAAATATTGAAAAGACAAAAAATAGAGAAAAAATTGTTATAATCAAGCGATCCTATTAATATTAATCGGAAATCATGTTATTTTAATTTCTTTTATTCTATTTTTCTTTCAGTCAAAATTAAAATTTTTTTGCTTTCTTTCTTCTATTTTGTGTAAATCCCTTTAAGTGTGTTTGGTCAGAGAAAATATTGAAAAGAAAGAAAATAGAAAAAAAATTGTTATAATCAAGTAATCCTATTAATATTAATCGAAAATCATGTTATTTTAATTTCTTTTATTCTATTTTTCTTTCAGTCAAAATTAATTTTTTTTTGCTTTCTTTCTTCTATTTTGTATAAATCCCTTTAGATATGTAAAACGGAATCCGTGATCATGGGTAATGTGGGTACCCTGCAGTTACGAGCTAATGTGAGTAGCATAGTATAACAAAAAAATTGCATGGTTGTGGATTTGACTGCAAGCAAAAAATTAAATTTTTTAATTATTTTTTTATATTTAAGCCTAATATATATATATATATATATATATATATTCATCCCAATTACTTCTTAGTAAATCCAATGTAATTTTTATACTCCAATTCAATTTTTCTTACTCCAATAATTTAATAAAAATTAAAATATTAAAATATAATTTACAAATTATAAAATAAAATAATTAATAAAAATATAAAAAAGTTGATCTCCCACAAACGCATCAGCATAAAACTTACATTTAATGTGGACCTATTTGAATAAATTCGCATAAACTAAGGCCCATATAAGCCAAACTCGTATAAGTCTACTCCCCCCATTTTTCATACCTAAAATGCCTTGGACAAGGTAAGTGACGCAGTTGAATTGTACAATTCCCTATATTATTTCTATGTGGATAATTCTTGCTGAAATTTTGAATCCGGCATCTCATAATTAAAAAAAAAAAAACCTTTATCTATCTTTATGGATCTCATTACAGACATTTCCCAATTTAAGAAAAAATATTTGTCCCTCTAAATCCAAAAACTCACTCATAACTTCACATTTGGCATAACCAATGGCGGCGTCTCAGTTCTGCTGGACGGACTACTCAGAGCCCATCTTTCCAGTCGCCGCACCACAATCAAGTCCTCGCACCAGCAGATCGGCTCAACCATGAATAGCAACTACAAGTGTCGATGTCTGCAATGGGTTTCTGTGCCGTGTTGCACAGTGTCGCCCCAATGGCCTTTCTGCGGCAGCTCAACAGCAAGTACGACAGGCGGTTCTGCAAGACAGCAACGACAGCAGGACAGAGAATGGCGAGAGGAAAAAAGACATACCTGTGTGTCCAAGAAAACGGCGATGGCTTTGGGAGCACCTGAAGGCAGTTCGGCGAGAGAAAGAAACCGACACGAAAAGCCACCAGCAAAAATGAAGTTCTCCCCTAATTTCTCCCCGTACAAGGAGAGAAGAAATAACCCGTGGGACGCACACTATTTTGTCAACTTTGTTTTTTTTCCCTCCTAATTTCTGCCGCATCCAAAGAAAGAAAATTGATATTTTCTGTCCCATTTTCTCTTCGTGAACTTCCTTCCCATGATCTTCCTCCATTCAAGTAGGGGTTCAATTAGGGGTGCAAATGGATTGAATCAAATTAGATTTTATCTTAAATAAGTTAATTCTATATTATAAGATATTAGTTCGGATCTGACCTATTAATTTATATAAGATTTTATTTCAGGTCTGAGTTTAGCTTGTTTTAAAAGCCTAACCTGACTTGTTAACCTATTTAAAAGATTATTTTAAATACAAGCTTTTAAATAGATTAACAACTTAAGACTTAAAAAGCCTATTATAAAAAGGCTTTAAATAAGTTAATAACTTATATAAATTTATATTAATATATTCTTAAAATATTCCTAATAATACTAAAATTAATATAAAATTTCATATAAAAACTAATTAAAAAAGAAATAAATTCATATACTCATAATATAAAATTACTAATTTAAATATTTAATATTTAATTAAAAGTAAAATAACATTAAGCTGTCATAATATCAAATGTTAACAGCAAAGGCAAATTAGTTCACCATAAATTATATAACAAATATTCAAAATATTTAATCTATATAATAGACTTAAAAAAAAGCCTATATATTATTGCCTTTATAGTAAATAAATTTAAATAAAAATATTAAATAGGCCAGCTCGATAGGCCTGTAGGTTAGGCTTAAAATAAAAAAACCTAACCTATTTAATTAGAAAGGCTTTTATACTGGCCTTAGCCTAACTCATTTAGTTAAATAGACCGAACTGAGTTAGACCTTAATTAAGTCGGGCCATAAGCCTCCAATAGGCCGCCCAACCTATTTGCACCCCTAGGTTCAATGTCCCATAGCATTTCCTTCGGGGCATCATTCGTGGGATATCGAGAAGTGCAAAATCATTTACCTCGGACGTTCTAATAGATTTAGTCCACCTTAAAATTTTTAAAATATTTAAAAATATTCTTATAAATTTCTTTTAAATTTAATTACTTCAAAATTTTAAAAATTAAAAAAAATTAAACGGACATTTTTTGTTGAAAAGCCTATTAAATTAACAAAAGTGATCATCTCACATGTTAAAATTATCTAACACTAAAAAAAATTATAAAATCAATTCATAAAACTCATTGTTAGTTAGTAACAATAAATAAATTTAAAATTATTTAATACTTAAAAAATTTATAAAAGTTATAAAATTCAATTCATAAATTATAAAATATTTTGCAGTATAACTATTTTAATGATAAAAATAAATATTTAATCAAACATTATAACATCACTTGGCAGAGTGCAAACTGCCCAAAATTCCCTATTAAAGTCACCAATAATTGCCCTTTATGCAAGTCCCAATCTCTATCATGATCGTGAAAGTGAGATATGTCCCCTAACAAATCAATCTAAGATTAACAAATTACATGTGAATTAAAAAAAATTGAAATAATTATAGGTGTTTAGTTCACAAAATCTTATATTTAAAGGAAAGTGTATATTGCCAAAAATGTAACTATTGAGAATTTAATTGATAAGAATATAACATTCTTATATATAGCTCATTGTAAATTTTTAAAGAATATTTTGTCAAATTCCTCTATATATTATATTATCATATTTGATTTATATTTGATAATTTTAAAAATTTTAAAATTATTTCAAAAATAGGTTATAATATAATAAATTATATTTTTATTTAAAAATTAAGTAATTAAAAATATGTTAATACCTAATAAATTAAAATTTACTATTTAATATGTAAAAATTCATTGAAAATATATAAAAATATTTTATACTTTGTTATATTTTAATATTTAATACATTTAATATATTTTTTATTTAGAATAGAATTTCATTACAACTCCTAGTAGTAATCAAGTGCTATAATCCTATCTAGAAATAAGTCATGTATAAGCTAGTTATTTATTCATTTTTCTACATTCTTTGTCTTTACAAAATATATTCATTATTAGTTACATTATTATTATTATTATTATTATTATTATTATTATTATTAGATTAATTTTCAAAATAAAGTAAGTATAATTTATTTAAATTATTATTATAATACTAAATATACTTGACATTTATCCTCTCACAAAATTATAAGTTTTCACTACTAAATTATTTCCATAATTATGTTTCATACTAATATTAAATTTTATATTGTATTTTCTTCTATAATATAAAAATATTATTATTTTATATTTTTATGTATAAATATTCCTTTTTTAAAAGAAATTTCAGGCTAATTATTTAATTTTTCAATGAAAGGAATCATATGTACATATAAATATATTAAAATAATATTTCAAGCATTAGGAATAACAATAAAAATGGAATTACAGTTAAAAAATTAATATCATTTTCTCAATAATAAAATATTTTAAAAATAAAGTGATAATTATTTTTTAATTTAAAGTAAAAAATATTTAATAAAGTGATAAATAAGAGAGAAAATTAAATGTAAGGATAATTTTATCCTTTTATTTTAATATCAAAATTTCTATCTCATGAGAGTCTGAGATACCTACCTTCTCGTATGGAAATATTTTAAAAAAAATTGAGTGAAAAATATTTTTCAAAATGTGATATTTCTAGACTTTTTGTTTTAAACTCTGCACTAAACATAGGAACGTAATATTCTCTTGAAACCTGAAACATTCTTGGGAATGTTAAAAATATTATGTAAACCAAATGCCCCCATAAAACTTTGACATATTGCATGTATATGTCCAACCCTTATTTCTTAACATAGTCCTTGTTAATTCACATCTTTTTCTTCGTATAAGTGAATTATTTAACAATAAACTTTTCTTAAATAACACATGAGAACTTGAACAATTTTAATAGCATAATTTGTTAAGTTTAGTCCTTATTAATGCAAATCCCTAAACAATTGATGTCACTAATGAGTTATACTTACAACCAACTAAAAATATGCACAATCAAATATAAATCATTAAACACAAGATGCCCTATCTCATTAAAAAAAACAAAAAAATGGAGGACTAACAAACAATGTTGATATGTTTGTTTAGATGATTATCATTTATTGGATAAGACTAACAAGAAGGATAATGGAGTAATGCACTTGACCTAAGGGCTAACAATTTTGATCTTATGCACAAGTAAGTTAAAGTCATATTAAATATTAAATATTCACTTGTTGTGCTATAAACATATCTCTATTAGCTAGTTATTGGTTGTGCAAACTACATATAGAACAAGAACCTTGCCAGCTCTAACAATTTCAACTCTAAAATGTCAACATTTAACTATAAGTTAACCCTACTTATCACACATAGAAAAGTCTTCTATCATCGAAGCTAATTTACAAGTAATAATACAGCAAAATACAAAACATATTTCATTATAAAAGTACTTCACTTAGTAATAAGTAAAAGTATTGATTACTTTTTAATAAACAATGTAATTGAGTGAACAAAGAGAAACAAAGGTAATAGATATGAAGCTAGGCCAATTAGTAAGCCACCTTCCATGTGAAAATAAATATAATATCCTATCTCAAGCTTCAGTAAGCATATCAATTAATCAATTACTTTTACAATAACTGCTTTCTTTAAATACAAAAAGGAATAATATTACAATAAGTAATATAATAATCACTATTTTCATTAGTCGTGAGAGTTCAATGGCCAATGAAGACATTAATCCATGATATTTATGGAAATCAATGCTATATATAGAATTTGTTTATAAAGGAAAAAGAAACTATTAACATCATTAATCATAACATAACTCTTCATTTTTCTTCATTTTTACTATCTTTGAAATTAACTTTTCATTTTTCTAGTAATAAGGGATAGCATATCTCCATATACTTAGAAGAAGTACTACTTAACTAATTATTTATATTTCATACAATAAGAACCAACCTTTGCCAATGGCAAAGAGTACAATAATTGCATTGCAAATTCCGAAAGCCATGAACATTTCCCATGCCCTTCGTTGACCTCAATGTTGCTATTACAAGCCACTACAATGCTTTTTTTCTACTCCATTATCACTCTATCTCACATCCTCTACTTCAACTATATTTATATTATCTATTAAATAACATTTAAGTGTACGCAAATTATCAACCAATTAAATAATATTTACCTTTTAAAGTATATTTTGTACTTAAAAGAATCAATATTATAACATTTTTTAAAGTATAATAACATTTTATATACTATTTATATATAATGGAATTGTATTCATGGTGCATATGCAAGGTCATAAAAAAAGTTATTTTAATTATGAATTAGACAAAACGGATTAAAAACAATAGCATCAACATTGGTTGTTATTTGTAGCTCTACTATTATTAGTTAATATACCTTTTCTGTTGACTTTATAATCAATCAATGAACACACTATAAAAAAAGCATACAAGTTATAAGATAAAATAAAGATTGTTTATTGAGCTTCTAACAATTTTACTAATTAATTAACAATTCATAGAAGTTAATGTCATGGCTCTCACCTTTATCACTAGTATATTTAATGGATAATGAATCTCATTCCTAAGTCTTATCATCTAATAAAAATTCATGGTAGCATTCAAAAGTTTAGTGTTATCTTATATAGGTACTTTTACTCATTTTTTTTATATGTTATAACCCTGTTAGCTTCTAAAATGCATGGGAAACAAAAGAGAAAATGAATCCAAGGACCTTGTAAGCCATGTATTAAGTAATATAGTTGGTGTATACAAATATAAGGTCATATTATACCTTAATTATAACCAATTAACATATAACATTAATATATCAACTTAAGAGTTCATCAAACCTAACTATGCAAGAACAAAATAATAAAATAAAAACAATAGATTAACTTAAGAGATAAACAAACCTAACTATGCAAGAACAAAATAATAAAAATAGAACTTTAGGTAATATATTAGAAAAGAGAACCTAATATACGATTCCTTTATTTTTTTTCTTAGGTAACATAAAGGGATCTTGATATGTCTTCAGGTTAATACCTATGCCTTTACCACCATTATAAACTCCACCCTTAAGACCATTTTTAAATGTTCCTAAACCTTTACCACCAACTAAAATTTGGCTTTTAACCACCAATTGCACCATAATTCAAGTTTCATCAAGTGTCATCACTCACAAAAGTTCTTATAATTAAAAGGAAAAGATAATATATAATAGGAAAATTTTATGTCGTGCATCAATTTTAATAAGCATCAATGTCATAGATTATCTCATTTCATTAGGAAATACAACTATCACCTTTAGACTTCCTTAACAAAAGAATTAGCAACATTTCCACAAATTAACTTAGCCTTTATATTCATGGAAAATCAAAAAGCATTGACCGTACTTAATCATTCAACCCCTAAAACATACTTATAAACAATGCAAAATCCAATGAAAAAATTGTAATGTTAAAAGGTAGTAAAACTATAGCAACTTTACTCTCATCAGCCTTGCATTTACTATCATAAACAATGCAAACCAATCTATAATTGGAATAAGTCTTATGAAAAGATAGAAGTGAAAAGGCTTATACTTCCTTTCATTATGCAACTTATCTTTTTGAACTTCACAATGATTAAAAACCCCTTATCTGATTAAGCAACAAAGGATTCCAAAGTAGTGATTTCTACTATATGATTCTCAATGTAATTATTACAATCATGTATTTCACCATTAAGCTAGTGAATTTCTTCTTAGAGTTTTTGCTCCTAAGGATGAAAGAACCATATGAAAGATAGGAAAGAGTAAAGAGCAGGGGATCAATTATAGAAAGATCCATAAAGAACCACAAATTATTATAGTTAAATCCTAAGAATCCAATAGCACCAAACAAATTTTAAAGCCTAGATGATAAGCACAAAATGTTTCTTTCAATAATAAGTGACTTCAGACTAAAATGAGAATAACTAAGAAATAGAGCTGAACAAAATTGGAACTAAGATTTAGCTAAGATAACTTGATAAAACTAATCTAATCAATAAGCAAACTTGACATTTAAAACCATCATTTTTATGAAAAATCCGCATAAGTTTTAAGTAAGGTGATGTCATCCTCATCAAAAAGCTCAGATTGAATGGCAATGGAAGGGAGTGGCCAAATCAATGTGGCTACACCTTCAATGATGATAATCAAGCAACTCACACTTCAAACCCTGGCAAAAAAGAGAACAAGGGATATTAGGCAAGTTGGATGACTTTAAGTGGCGTCGCTAGAAAGAAAAAGGAAGGTTTTGGAAGAATAGAGCTTGGTTAAAAAGAAGAGGTAGAATGTTATGGTTTTGAAATGGATGATTAAAGTCAAAGAAAATATAATAGGGTTAAATTTTTTAAACAAAATTCAAAAAATATTTTCAAAAAGTAGGGTAAAAAAGGAGTTGAACCCCCAATCCTTTAAATAATGGAGAAGCAAGGCAAGTCTAACTTACATTTACAGCTATAAAATGTTAAATTTCAATTTGATAAGTATGAGATTTGAGGTAGATATTTAGCCACCTTAAAAGACCGCTCTAAATGCAACACATTCCTATATTGAATAATATTAAGGAAATAATTTATTATGTTATCGGCATGCTTAGTGATGCAGTGATACTTGATGTTACTTTGAAAACTTTATTTCTTTCACATTATAAGTTTAAGACCTTAATTTTGCGTGTGTTTTAAATAAATTATTACTCGTATAATTGCAAAAAAATAATTTATCATGTTATATTTTATTTATTACTCTTTTTATTTCTTTTAATCAATTAGTGTATAGACTTATTGATAATTTAAGAAAAATACTATAAGTCCTAAAAATGGGCTCTAAAATTGAATTCCAAATATTTTATATCTATTAAATTGAACTTTACATATTTATTGTACCATCTTTATTTAATAATAGTTTTTTTATTTCCATTCAAAACCCAATATCAAATCTCATTTTCAATGCATATACATTATTCTAATTTTAAAGATAAAAATATTACAAGTATAAAAATGGGATCTAAAATTAAGTTTTGAACATGTTATATCCATTAAATCAGGCTTTACAAACTTACTTTACATTTAATATTTAATAATAGTTTTTAATTTGTAATTGAAACATAATTTTGAATTTTATTTTTTTATATAGTATTGCTCTTTTAAGGATGATAGAGGCAAAATTAGAAAATGGTAATAAATACATTTTTAAAAGTGTAAAGTGACAAATAAAATGGAGAACAAAATCGTTAAAATCATGATTAAAATGAAATAGAAAGAGTTTATGCTATTTTATTTTAAATCAATTGCATATAACATCTTATTGTTAAATATATTTATTCAATAATATAAGATATATTGTTTAAAAATATTATTTAATAACATAATTTATAGAATTTATTTTTATTTTTAATATTTGATTGATAGCTCATCTTCAAGATCTATGATTATTTATATAACATTGTATCTTTTACTTCATCATCACTATTAGATTCTATTTATTAAAAGAAAAATTACATGATTTTCATTTTGTTTAGTCTAGTGGCAAGTTTATAATTAAAATCTATAAAAAAAATCAATTCATAAAATTTTTTCATTCCACCAATTGTTGATTATGCAAAAAGTATGGATATAAAAAAGTAAATTATTTCAAGTATAAGAATTAGGTCAAGAAGGAAAAGAAAGGTAGTTCTAATTTGTTTTGAGTCAAAGATAATTGATGTGCTATCAAACTTTTGGTGGTTAGACACTGATGTGACTATTCATGTTACAAATTATTTTTAGGTGCTAATTGGTGCTAACAAATCTAAAGAAGGCAAGTGAGGAAGAGTTTATTGTGCAACTAAGAAATGAAAATAGAGTTAAAGTAAAGTACATTGGATCAATAAAGTTGAATCTCAAGTATGGACATGAACTATTATTAAACAATGTTATTTATGTGTCTTCCATGAGAAGAAATTTAATTTCTATTATTACTTTGGACTTTGTTGGATATTCTTGTCATTTAGTAATGGAAAAGGTAAATTATTTTATAAATCTTCTAATATGTGTACTAGTTCTTTGTGTAATGAATTATATGGAGTTGACTTACATTTTAGTTTTGTGAATGTGACAAATTCTATTATGGTAAGAAAAGAAGTAGAATTGAAGAAAAGTTATCAATGTTTTGGCATAAATAACTAAGGAAAATTTCTCAAGAACGAATACAAATATTCATAAATGAAGAAATATTACATGACCTGGATTTCTTATATTATAGAACCTACATAAATTGCATTAAGGGTAAATTTTTTGCTAGAGCTAGAAAAAGGAAAAAAAGGATAGAAGAAAGCATTCTCAGATTAGGCCACACTAATATTAGTAAACTTATAACACTTAGTACTATGGAAGGTTACAACCATTTCATCACTTTCATCGAAAACTACTCCAAATATAGTTAAGTAAAGTTGCTCAATAAGAAGTTAGAATCAATAAAAGCCTATAAGTCATTTAAGGAAGCAGTTAAGCTAAAACTACAAAAATAGATAAATTGTGTCAATTCTAAAAGAGTGGTGAGTTTTTTGGTTAGTATGATGAAACAAGAAGAAATTGTAGCCTTTTTGTAAGACACCTACATGAGTGTGAAATTGAAATAAGTTGCACCATGCCTAGGACACCAAAGTAAAATGAAATTGTAAAAAGAAAAAAAACTAGATTCTTATGGATATAATGAGGTACATATTTGTGAGGAGTATATTAGTGCATACTTTGCTACTAGAATTCTAAGGGGTATGCTAAGAACAACAACCTATATTTTAAATTAAATTCCTAACAAGTCAATGCCTAAAACCCTTTACGAATTATTATATGATAAAAAGACAAGTCTAAGATAATTTTGGGCTTAGGTTTGCAAAGCAAAAGTAAAACTATATATTCTATCGACAAGGAAATCTAATTCAAAGACACAATTAGTGGATACTTCATTAAGTACTATAATGGCTCGAGAGGTAACAAGTTTTACTAGTTAACTCACATAAGTAGAGTAATTGAATCAAATCAAGCTATCTTCTTTAATAATGAGTTAAATAGTGATAAGCAAATGTTATGTATCATAAATCTTATTAAAGACAGCATAATTGTCCTGCCAGAACCAATATTAGGGGAGTCATCTTTTAATGTTTCACTAATTAATCTAGTGCAACTAATGAAAAAAGATGTTGAACTAAATGAGATAAATGAAGAGATTCCTTTTAGGAGATTTCATAAAGTTCATAGACCCATGATTCTTGATGATTATCTGATATATTTACAAGAACATGGATATGATGTTAACGATAACACCAATCCTACAACATTTTCATAGGTTATATCTAGTTTAAATTATTCTAAGTGTTCAAGTGCTATGAAGATTAAACTAGCTTTAATGCATAAGAATCAAGTACAAGATCTAGTCAAGCTATCTGTAAGTTACAAGTAGGTTAGATATAAATGGGTTTTCAAAAGTAAGAAGGATGCTTGAGATGAAATCAAAAGATACAAAGTCAAATTATTAGCTAAGGGTTACACTCAAAAGGAAGGCATATGCTACAAAGAAATATTCTCACCATTTACAACTAAAGACTCATTTTGAGTTATCATGGCACTAGTAACTCATTTTGATTTATAGTTATATCAGATGAATGTAAAGATAACCTTCTTGAATGAGAACTTATTAGAGATTGTTTATATAAACTAAGCAATGGTTTCCAAGAGTAAGAAAAAAAACACCTTGTGTGTAAACTTAAAAATTCTATATATGACTTAAAATAAATATTTAAATAGTGGTGCTTCAAGTTTAATAAGATAGTGACTTCTCTTAAGTTTAAGGAAAATGTAGCAAATTAATGCATTTATATGCTGGTGAGTACAAGTAGTTTTATTATATTGGTACTATATGGGGATGATATTCTTCCTGTAAGCAATAATGTGAACCTATTGATTGAGATAAAATAAATATTGTCAAAACACTTTGATATGAAGAATTTTAGAGATGCCTTGTATGCTTTAGGAATAAAGATATGTGATAAAAGATTTCATGGCTTGCTTGTTTGTCTCAGCAAACATACATTAAAAAGATAATGAAAAGGTTCAAATGTCAACATGTTCTCAAGTTTCAACACTTATTTTAAAAGGTGAGATTTTTCTCAAAATCCTAGTGTCCTCAAAATGATGTTAAAAACTAAAAACTAAAAAATGCTCGATATGAATCAGTCGTAGTTACCTTGATATATGGTAAAGTACATACACATCTTGACATAGCTTATACTATTAGTGTATTGAGGAGATACCTAAATAATCTTGATAAAAAATATTGGACTACTACTAAAAGAATTATAAAGTACTTGTTGGATGTCAAAGATTATATGCTAATCTATTGAAGATCAGGAGATCTCATGATTACAAGTTACTCATATTCAAATTTTGTTAGTTGTCCAAATAATCATGAATTAACATTTAGGTATATCTTTATGATGGTAGGAGGAATTATGTTATGGAAAAGTTTTAAGCGATCCTTAATAGTAATCTCCACTATGAAAGCAAAATACGTTGCATTATATAAAGTCTCTTATGCTACTATATGATTAAGGAATTTTATAACTGATTTTTTAGATTATAGAGAGCATTTCAAGACCTTTAACTATCTATTGTGACAATATAATTATTGTAAACTTCTCATGAAACAACAAAAATGCTACTTGTATGAAGTGTTTTGACATAAACTATCAATTTATGTGAGAGAAAGTACGCAAACATATTGTATTTATTAAATATATTTCCATATATCATATACTCATCGGTCTGTTGACTAAAATCTTAATGATGTGAAAGTATCATGATCATGTAATTAGTATAAGTTTGGCAAAATCTTTTGATGTTTTGAGTTAGTGAGAGTAATATGATATAAATTATTTATCTCAAGATGTATATAAGTGAAATATTTATAATGAAATATTTATATTTTGTCATATATTGTACATATTTTTTATTATGGCACATTGATATTGAGTCTCAATACTATAATGATTCTTATATGATGTCTTTGTTAGATGCTTCGATCCTATGTGTGAAAGTTTATATATTGTCATGTTCTATTATATAAATCTTATTAAGCATAATTTTGTATATATATCTCTATGAGATATTGAATTTGATTAGCAACTTATGAGTTTACAATGTGTATTCTATTGATATCCTTATGGAATACTTTGTTATGGGCTATTGAATACTTGTAATATCAACTTAGACCTATGGGTATAAAGCTATCATAATTTAGTTTTGCATTTTATGAAAAAGGCATTTATTACTAAATTATATGGTTCAAAATAATTAATATCCATTAGTTAGAAAATCTACTAGTAGAATATGTAAATCATAGATGAATAAAAAATTAATGGAAAAAGTAAGCATAAATACCATAATTTTAATAGAAAGAATTCATGAAGCACCAAAGTAGTTATTCTAATGGTATTAGGCCATTACTTCAATATGGGGCATCAATTTGTGAAAACCAAACTTTCTAAAAAAAAGGATGTTTCTATTGTAATACCTAGAAATGATAATCAATACTAGTTGTTACTGCTTTCTCTCTTTTTTTTTTTTTGAAAAAAAGAAAGAAAGAAAGAATTTACGAAGAAAAACTATGAGTGTGTTTGTTTATATTTTCAGTTTTTTATTTTTAAAACAATTTTATAAAACATGTTTTAAAAGCAATTTCCAAAAATAATCAAAGAAAAGAATGTGTTTGATAAGTTATTTTAAAAACAACCTTAAATTATAATAATGTCATTAATGAAGCATATTTTGGAAATAAAAAAATAAAAATAACTTAAAGTTGTTTTTGATTTCTTGTTTTTAAAACACATATTTTGAAAATAGTTTTTAAAAGTAAAAAGAGAAACACTTAATTAAACAGATTTTTTTCTTTTGGTTTTAAAAAACGCAAACCAAACACACTCTACAATTTCAATTCATGTACACTTTTCCCAATACTTTCCAAAAACTCGTTTCCAAGCCCGAATAATTCAAGAGATGGATTAGAAAACCTTTGAATGTGCATCCATCAAAGGATTTACATAATTAGGCTAAAATTTTCTAAGAACATTTGGCATCCACTCATTTGATGATGAAAAGAAAGAGATCGCTTCTTTGGTTATAAATGAAAACATTGATATCCAAACTATTGAAATTAAGGTAAATCCTGCTTGGATCCTACCGAAGTGTGAACAATACATCCTCAAATTACTTTTTAGCTTATCATGAAGCAGAATGATAAGAACAAACACTTACTTTGATCTAGACATTTTGAATCAAATGTTAATATACCAAAAGTCATGGCCCAAAATTCAGGATCCATGACTAGCATTCATACAAGCTTATAAATATAAAAATGATCATTTGATTCATCGAATTGTACCAACACAACCAATCCAACTAGAGGACCCCTTTTTTTATTCAATTTTAGCTGTTTGAAAATGACTTGACCAATGTCAAGTTAAAAAAATTGGAGGTAGTTTGGATGTTAGAAAATTATATGGGGAGTATAATTTTTTGAAAAGTTTTTGAGAAGTAGAAATCAAGTGAGTTGTTCATGTATTGGCTATTGATTGAGAAATTTTTACTTTACTTTTCGCAAAATGAAAGGAGTTATTTACCCACATTTTCTTAAACAATAACCTTCCATAAAAATTTAATTCTCATTGTAAATGAAATAATTTTGAATATCGAAAATTTTACAGAAGACTTCCAGGTTTGGAGAACTTAGAATGGATTCATAGTTGAAAAACAAATCATGCAAGTGTTTTCCGTAATCTTGATCATGGCAGCATCATGGCTCCCTTCAATGGCTGGCTCAACAACAGAAAGATTCAATCTACTTCCAATACATGTTGGAAAACAAAAGGAGCGGGGCGTGTCTAACTGACTGAATGAGGGAAACTGGCCACTCCTTGTGCCAAGCTACTAACCGTAGCACAGCTCTAATAAAAGACAAACCCACACACCAGACTACAGCTCATGGCATGCACATGCTATTATTTTTCTTTCAGTAAATATTTTTAAAAAGAAAATTCCATACCATTCATATAATTGCATCACTTTAAAAATTTTAAAACCCTTTCAAAATTATTTTTAAATGATAGTTATCTACATATACATATACATTTATCTATATATATATATATATTATTAGCATAATTATTGACATGATTTTTCATTTTTATATTATTTAAATCTTACCATCCAAACAGATTCAACATCAATAAAATATATGTACAAAATAATGTACATATATAATTAAATTTATTCTTG
The DNA here is from genome assembly GCA_020226215.1 of Sindora glabra. Taxonomy (NCBI): domain Eukaryota; kingdom Viridiplantae; phylum Streptophyta; class Magnoliopsida; order Fabales; family Fabaceae; genus Sindora; species Sindora glabra. Next base: position 1,540,895 of record CM035235.1, read on the forward strand.
TTTGAATAATGTACAAAATAATTACCTTTTAGTGTTAAATTATTAAAAAGGAAAATAAGATACACATCATCATATTAAAATCACTAATTTTTTATTTTTATTTTTAAAATAAAATATATATATAATATTATTTAATTTATGTATATTCTTATTTAATGTATATTTTTGTTTATTTAAATTATTTTATATAAATAAAAATTTTAATTTTTATAATTGAAATAGGGTTTATACTTATTTCCATATTCACTAATTTAAAATTTTGTAGATAATTAAATTGTAAAATATCAAAAGTCATTCATAATATTAAAATTAAAAAAGTAAGGTTAGTATGAATATAAAATCTAAAATTTATACAACTAAAAAATAATGAAAATAAAAAATAAAAATAATATTACTATAGACATAAATTTTAAAATTTTCCTTTTTATAATCATGATTTAAAAAATAAACTACTCTATATTTTTTAATCAAGATTGTTGTGTACAATTAATTATTAAAAACTTTCAAAAAAATGCGACTAAGCATCTTTAAAGAGAAAATAATCAATTGTATGACTTATAATCTCTAATCATAATTTTTAATCGTTACATCAAACAACCCCTTTATAAATCAATTAATATCAATATGTATGGGCCCAAAATTATGTAACTTTAACTAAAGGTAGGCATCGGATGGGTATAACAAATTTAACATTATTGCGCATTCAAAATTCTCAATTGATGCCAATCGACAACAAAGGCATGGTCGATTTAAACCGAGTTCAACCACTATGGTTGGATTTATTTAGTCTTTGTTGATTTTGTATTCTTAGGAAGGGGATACCTTATGAATGAATCAAAGGCCCTCAGTTTTAACAAAGAAGAATTAGCTTCAAAGAATACAACAGCTAATTTAGTTGTGCAAAGACAGTAGTGGTCTTGATGGGAAAGAGTTTTGATGGAGAAGATGGAGAGAAGGACAGTGACTATTTATTGAATTGAAAAATTCTATGGTATAAAGATGGTGGTAGAGAGAAGTTCAAAAGATAAATAACAAAATAAGTTCAAAAAATATTGCAATTTGAAAGATCCTTACTATAAATTACACCTGTATATTGCCCCTTTTCCTCTAGAAAGATAAAAAACCTTTTTCCAAAAGTGCCTATATCAGAGAATTAGAGAGAAAATAAAAATAGAAATTATTTGTTGCCAGTTCAAAGTTTTAACACTTACAAAGATAAAAGACAAGTTGCAGACTAAAACAAAATCACTTGGATTTAGTTTTAAACTTGATGCAATGCCACAAAGCAGAAAAGCAAAAATGGTCCTTCACATAAACAACCTACATCTTTTGGCTTTAATGTTAGGTATTAGTATGGTAATGTCATGTGATGTCTTTAATCTAGGTTAGAGTAAGTTATTTCAAACACATCACCTTTAAACTAAAATTTTCAACATTGTTTCATGTGCATTTTTTCTACTTTTTATTTCAATAATAATAACAATAGATTAGATTTTGGATTGTCATAGTTAAATGATGTTTCATCTCAAGTCAATCGATAGTTAAAATATCTTCTCTTTTTTCATCATCTCTATCCAATTATATCGCTTAATCCTTCCTAAACTGCCTTTCATAAATTTAGGTAAGTGGTTTGCATTAAGTTGCAATTTTTTGCTCACTCCTAACTTTAAGGTTTGTATGTTTCATATGATACTTAGGTTTAATATCAAATAGATATGATTCTATGATAAATAGGACTTATGACCTAACTAAATTAGTTATTATTAAAAGTTTATTATCTCTATAATCCCAATACTCTCTCTATTTATACCATCAAAATACAAAAAATAAAATTCTCTCTCTTTTAAAGAATATGTGAGTAATAGTTTTGCAAATGATAAGTCCTTTTTTCACCTTTCCTTTATATGTGTTTGCTTTTGGGAAAATGACTTTGTGTTGAAATTTAATTCCAATAATGTCATAATTTCTTTAATTTGACAATTCCAAATTCACATCATATACCATAGCATGAAAAGAGTAAATACTCTAATTACATTTTAGAAAGACCGAGAAGAAAAAAAACTATAAGCTTTATTGGTAGAAATTTAATTAGACAATTATTCTTCATATTTCTTCTCTATAAATTCCTAACTTCTTCATACTCTCTATCATCCAAATTGTATCTCCAACATAAAATACAAACAAAGAAATTAATAATAGGACTCTTTTCTCCCCCTATCATAACATCACTTTCTCTCTCTAAAAAAGATATTGGCTCTACATACCAATGGAACAATGTAGACTAGTATTATTGAAGGTAAAAGACTCCTTTATATCAATTAAGTTAGGTCAAGAACTCTACCCATCATAGAATCCATACATAACTAACACATTATATGCTTAAATACCATATATGACCTATCGCCATATAACCATATCTATAAGTCCACAAAATAATATTAACATTAAATATTATTTATGAATTAATATAAGACCCACAAGTAAATTATTCAATAATCTCCCATTCGACATATATTAATTTATAAATAATAACCTTTGAAAATTATTGTTAATATTCAATGGTATTATTTCACCTATAAGTTTAATTGAAATTATAAGCATTTAACAATACTAAATATTGTATCAAAGGAATGTTAATAGTAAACATGTTGAATACCTAGACCTTGCCAACCAAACAAATATGATATGTATAATAGAATTTATATTACTTTAATATGACTAAATATAAATCCCCACATAATGATCCCAACATATGCCTAAAATGTTCAGTGAGAATCAATTTTTAATAATCAACACAATAATGAGATAAAGTCTAAATGTTTTTATTCACATTATAACTAAAATGTACATAAAATATATGATGACAATACGAATATTTCATTGTAAGTACTTCATCTAATATATCTTAAGACACTAATGAACTCATATCATTAAAACTCTCACTAACCCAATACACTAAAAAAAACTTGAGTAAATTCACATGATTCATATGATCACTACCCCTAAACTTTTAGTTAATGAATCTACAAACACATAATCCATGAAAAATAAGTAATATGCTTGCATATCTTCTCTCTTATAAATTAGTACTTTTAATTGAAGTCCTTTACAAAGGCAAATATTTAATCACTTAGAGTGAAGGTTATAGAAGTAGCATTGTCATGACATAAATTTAGTTCAAACCAGAAACCTTTAATCTATTAGCATAATAAGGAAATTTAAAACATGTCATATGCCTTAGCCCTTAATGGAGGTTGTTGCAATTAGCTACACAATAATTTTCATAACATAACTCCTCCTAGCACATATCTAGATATAGATTTATGATCATCTGGATAACTAATAAAACAAATCTAAGTAATCTATACATACAAGATCTTCTAATCTTTTATGGGTCAGTATATAATTATTTGTACCATCTAAATACAATATCATTTGTTATCCTAAACCACTATGACTAACACATATGAAATATTCCTTATCATTTAAAAAATATTTAAGCCTAATAAATGTGATCCTTTTGAATTAACAAATATGAAAGCATATTGACATGTTAGGCTTTTTTTAGTAACATAAATGAGAGGACCTATGGATCATAGGCCTATCACACTTTTATTTTAAGACCTTTATTTAAATTCAATTGCCTTATTTCAACCAACACGTCCATATCATAATTGACTTAGAAAATTACCATTATCACATAGATCTAACAATTATTGTAATGCCTATTCCATCATCATGCACTAATTTACATTGCTCTCCTCAAATCCAAAAACAAATTACAATATCATCAAAATAAAATACAACTAGATAAATGAATATCTCTAATTTTACCTCTCAAAAACTATTTAGCTATCAGCTCAAAAAATAAGAAGGTTGCTTTATTCCCTAACCAATACAACTCCTACTAAAATTATCTACTTTAAAATATAAGGATTTTCAAATATCAAGAAATGAGAGTCATTTAACAAATTACCCCTTTTTTTTTAAATGTAGTTCTTAACTACTAACTAACTTGATCTTAAAACTCATAGATTTATTTGAGACATGCCCCTTTTAAATATAAAATAATAATTAGCCTTTGACTAGTTAATTGTTAATAAGCAACTAAATTTGTCTATAGATTCAATGGCAACAACCCATGAAGGATTAACTCAAACTTTATGGGACATTCTGAAATGGGTTTCATTTTTGTTTTGCTCTGCCAAACACATTGGACCAAAACATAAAGCAACAACAATGAACTTGTTAATCTAAACAAAGTTACCATGCTTTGCTTCTAACTTTTACTGTTCAAAATATCTTCTAAATGAATTAATTCAATTAAGTCCTAAAGATGGTTTTTAGCGTTAGGTTTCAAATTTGGATTTTATAAAATTCTAGTACAACCCTTCCAAAACATGTAACCTAATGAACACAAAAAATTATTTGTTAAAACATGAAAACTAGGGAAAATGAATTTTCTTAGTAAAATATATAAAACACTTTGTTTTCTTGTGCAAAATAAAACAAAAATAAAACTCTCATTCTAATGTTAACACACTTTCATAACATCAATAAATTTTCAACAAAAAAAGTTCCAATGCGCACTAAGTTAGAAATTATTCGACATGTCAATTATCTAAACAATTAGGCTTATCACATTTGATAGATTATAAAATATGCTCTAACACTCTGACAACCACATTATAGGTTATTTTCCTGAACAACAAAAGATATTGACCTTTCCTACTTTATTGATTTTCATGAACTTTTCATATGGGTCAACTTATTTATTGGTTCAGGGATACTCTATTTGATAGTTTGATTGAAAATGACCATCAAACCAACTTGATTCAAGTGTGACCAATTCTATGTTTCACGTTTGCCTTGACAATCGAAAATGTACTAATAATGGGTTCTATTAATAAATTGTCAAATATATTTTCTAAACTAAACCCAATTTATCATAATTTGTCCCATCTAATGCCTTAGAAGTTTTATTATAGATATAACATTAAGAAAAAAATCTCAATCATTTGACATATATCAAAACTTTAATCATACTAATATTCCTCATACAATTACATTATGCAACCTTTTATAGTATTATACTTTATAAACTAACATCGAAGGGTATTTAAGTCCTTATAATATAATACAAAAGTTAAATATTATATCCTTAAAATATAACATTGAAGGGTGCTTATAATTTTAAGAATACAACATTCAACCATATACTCTTATTATAACTAACTTTCTTTATTAATAATATAATACCAAAAGGAATTAAATATTATTAATAGAGTCTTTCCCCTATAAATTTTTGAAATAAAATTTTCATTGCTAAAAATTTTGTACAAAATTTTAATTTAACTAATTCCACAAAGACAAGCACATAATTATATAAAATTTTACGTCATGATATAAGTTTATAATGATTTCTATACAATGTAACAATGTTTCAAAAATTATTACATTATGTAAACAATATAAAAAATTACTAGAAAAAATTCCAGTATGAAATTATAGAAACCACCCAGAAAAAAATCTAAGCTCAAAATTATTTTAAATAAATAATTAAATAAATTGAGTAAAAAATATCATAAAATTTTATTTTAATTTTTTTAAATGCCTGAAATTACACTCCAAAAATGGAACACAGTAGCATTTTCAATGCCATCATACGTTGCTGACCTCACAGAAAAGGTGTGACTACCCTTGCAATCCACGCATGCTTGGCTAATCATCTCAACATAGTTGGGCGTTTGCAAGTCGCCCGACCTGTATGAAACCCGATTTCAAACTTAGTCTTTTTATGCTATTTTTTCAACCATTTTTTCATATGTTTTCTGTCAAATTTTCACATTTAAACATTGTTTAATGGATTTTCAAAGTAACTCATCCCAATCCAATTTTTTCAACCAAGAGGGCATAAAACATGGGTTTCAAATTTTTCCTTTTTTTCGGAAAGTTTTCAGTCAACTGTTCCTACCAGTTTCACTATAATCTCGGCATTCAAAGGCTTTACCCGTTTGCAAAATGCATTTCCAAACCAGCATAATCTTAATATTTACGCAAAATACATTTAAGAATTGTTTTTTGAAGTCCCATAATCTTGCCACTGCGTTGACAGCTTCAGAGGGGGGATGAAAAAAAAAATAGCCTACCAGGAAAACTTAACCTCTAGAATGCTCTCTCTCCCGAACAACCAACTAAATGACATGGTGGCTAACAAACAATATCTTATAATGCTCAAATCTCTAGTAAATGGGATAATGTTATCCTAGCTACCAACTAATTTTCATATATGAGATGATTTGGGAAAAAAGATAGAAACGTGATCCCAGGAAACTCACGTAAGGCAGTCAAGGGCTTACTGCAACACATTATTTATACATACATTCATAGGAGCAATAGGATAAAATACACAAATAATTACACTTTCACATGTAGGCACAGGAGTCCCCAAAAAAAAAAAAAAAAACTTAAGGTGTAGAATTCATTAAATGTATCCAGTCATCCATTCCATGAAAAATACATCTGTGCAAAATCATATGCACATACTGACTCCAAGTTTTGCAGAAGAGAAATCAACATTTAATTGCATAAATCTGGCATACAAGTGGAATCAACTTAATTTTAAAGAAAGAAACATACTCAATAAACCACAAGGCCATGCACATATATCTAGGAACACTAATTCGCAGCGCTTCCATATACAGTGATTGTGAAAAATTAAAGCCAATTTCTTCACACACATAAAATGCTAAACTTTAGGCTTAATAATTTGGCCGAGAGAGAGAGAGTGTGAAGAAGCATACAATTTTCACAAAATTGCCCTAAGAGAATCAGTCAAGATACAAAATTTAACTTGACTTTAATACTACCGTTAAAATTTAATTTCAATAATTTTATAATTTCTTTAATTTGATAATCCCCAATTTACATCATATACCACAGCGTAAAAAGAGCAAATACTCTGATTACATTTTAGGAAGAGGATTAAGAAAAGAAACATGAATACCTTTTATTGGAAGAAATTTAATCTGACAATTATTCTTCATATTCCTTCTTTATAGATTCCCAACTTCTTCATACCTTCTATCATCCAGGTTGTATTTGCAACATAAACACAAAAACAATGAAATTAATAATAGAAGTATCTCTCTATCATAACTTCTCACTTTCTCTCTCTAAAAGAGATAGTAGCCCTGCACATAGATAGAACAATGCAAACTAGTATGGATTATAAGAGGTAAGAGACCCTTTTAAATTAATTGGGTTGGATTATGAAACTTGTCCATTATAAAATCTATGCCCAACTAATTTATTATGGATCTAAATACCAAACGTGACCCATTACCATATAATCACATTATTTGGGTTGACAAAATAATATTAACATCAAACATTATTTATGAATTAATATGAAACCCATTATTAAAATGTTCAACACTTTGTATTCTAATTGTTCATAAATCGTAGAAACCCTAATCAATTCCTGGTAATCAGAGAAGGACAATTTCATAGGAAACCCATGGATACATTAAATGGCTTAGGTATAGGCCTTAAAATTAATGCTTCTTATCTTCTAAATGATTTATTTATTTTCTTCTGAATTGCTTGTATAAAATTCATACCATAATGCATAATTAAACAATCTAGGAAAATGTTAAGTCATAAAGTTTTCCTTCAATTGGTGTTAGAGCCCAAATTAATTATGGATCATTGGTGATTTGTTGAACAAATTATGAGTAAAATTTTATATTAAGAATTAGAGTCAGTACGGCAAAAGCAAAGTTTTATTGAAAAGATCAATTGAATGCAAACGTCATATTTGACAATGGCTTAAAACTGGCTGTAGAATGCTTACCAATATGGTTTTTTTAACCATTCCAAAATTTTGGATATGGAATCAGCCATGTTTTATATGTTACATCTGTTTGTTAATGGATGAATAATACCAATTGGCTCATTAATCCCATAATGCAATATCCCAAAGCAAAAAAGTTAGAATATATTGATCTTCAGTTTTATTGGAAATATTAGTATGAATGTATTTTGCCATTGACATAGTTTCATAATGTGTTTCTACAATTGATATTTTTCAGCCAACAAACTGGGTGTTTTACCTGTGTTTATTTGTATTCTACCAAATCTGAATAAGATTTTAGCATATGGCTTATTTGTGTTTTATTTGAATTTATCATAGGATGAACGGGATAAGCATCTTTATCCAATTCGGAATGTCTATTGTTTGTGGCTGTGCAAGTGCAACTATGTTGTGTTCCACTTCAGAAGGTGTAGTTTATTGTGAAATTTCCCCAAAAAAAATTTAAGCTGCAAATTCAAGAAATTTTGCTAGAAATTCAAAATTTATGAATGATTTGGAATGAAATCACTTATTGAAAATGATGAATTTTGTTGCCCCAAGAATATAGGCAATACCATTTTGTATCAATTTTGAAATTTAAAGGAATTCTCTGTTTTAATAAATTTCAAATGGATTAGTTTTAAAACTATTTTTTTTGTGTGCGTGTAAGATTAAGTGTAAAAATGACATTAAGGAATGAAAGAACCATTTGAAAGTGGAAAAATATCATAGAATTTCCCGAATACACTCACGGGTCTCTCTCAAACAATTTGAAATTTGGGATATAAAAAACTATCGCGTTTTTGGATTAGATTTTGACTGGATTAGTTAGAAAATTAAATTTGGAGCAATTTGGAGTGAAATTCGTGCAGAAAAATGCGAAAAATCTATAGAAAAGAGCATGATCGTGAAACACGTTGGGCAACTTGGTACAAGACCCGGCTAGAGGAAGGAAACAATGAATGGAGGGCATGTGCAATGCCCAAACACACTAACGGTGTCGGGTGCTCATGCGCCATCTTTCTCTAGGAATTTTGAGACAATGATTACATTATTATGCTCCACTGAGCAAATAATTATAAGCATGTTTTTTTAGAATTTTTTAATAATAAAAATAATTTTGTTAATTTTTACTCATTTTATTTTCTATGTATTTAAATTTATTTTGAGTCAAAAATTTTGTTATGTAATTTTGATGCCCCAAATTATTGTATGTAATTTTTGGTAATAATTTTGGATTTTGTTTTAATGATGTAATAATTCCGTGCATTATAATTCATGAACGTAAGAATTACAAAGAGCTCATATCATGCCATTAAATTTTATGTAATTACAAAAATGCTACAAATAATAAAAATGATATTCAAAATTAAGTTTTGAATCTTTCGTATCCATTGAATTGAGTTTTACAAATTTGCCCTATATTTATTGATAATTTTTAATTTGCATTCAAAACCCAATTTCAAATCTCATTTTTGTTATATATAGCATTGCTAATTTAATTATATACCCACCCATCACGGGACTAGGTGCATAAAATTTAGCCAACAAAAAATTTGTGAAAAATTTATTTTAAAATGTATGAGGAAAAGTGTTATGTTAATAATATTAAATAGCCTTTTGGTATTGTATTGTTTAATATAATTCACTAGCAATAATATGAATGTATAACTAAGTGTTATATTACTAAAATTTTTAAACACCTTATTAGTATTAGATTTTATGAGTGTAATATTTAATTCGTATATTATATTATGAGGTTTTAAATACTCTTTCAATATTAGGCCTTATAATGTAATACTATATTAATTGCATAATTAATTTATGAGGAAAATGTAAGCATGACCAAAGTAATTTCATGCTTTTAAAGGGTTAGTGCATTTTCCTCAACTATGTTAGCTATGCAATTAACCACCATAAAGACACTAAATAGGACAAACTATGATGAATAGGTTAAATCCTTCAAGTTGTATATGGCAATCATGAATATAAAGATGGTGACCACAAAAAGGAACCTAATATTGCTATGAACTCGAGTGTTAAACAAAATAAGACACATGAAAAATGAATACACTCGATCTGAGTTTGTCTTATAGTCATGAAATATACAATGGATAAGGCCATCAAAAAGAGTATCCTTTAGTCTAAGAATACCAAAACCATTCTTGATTCTATTTTTGAAAAGTTTGTGAAATTCAATAAAGTAGAAAAAGGTCATTATTTCTTACTGCTCAAAAAAATGATTTATGATAAAATTAATGGAATGTAAGAGCACATTGTAAAATTTGATTAACTATAATAATAAGCTAAAAAGCATAAATGTTGATCTAGGAGATGGCTTTCTAATCTGATGTGCACTAGAGTCATTGCCCTCATAATTTGATATCTTAAAGACCTCGTATAATCCATTGTCATCAAGTAGAAAAGATATAAGAAAGGGAAAGGTTCAAACAGTCAATCTTATTTCTTATGGTTCAATTTCAAAACAAGGAATAACAGAACATTTCAAAAACAACTATGGAGATCTACGCATAATCAAAAAAAGGAACAAATGAATCAAGCATTGAGAAAGCCAAGTGAGGAAGAGCTAATTGTGTGACTTGTAAATGAAAATAGAGTAGAAGTGGAGAACATTGGAATAGTTACAAGAATCTAAAGTTTACACACAAGTTAATTTTAAGTAACATAGTAGCTTTGGATCATATTGAATATTCTTAATATTCTAGAAATAGAAAAGTTGAATTGTTTTACAAATCTTCTATTATTGTTGCTAGTTTGTTATGTGATGGATTGTATAGAATTGATCTAGATCCTATTTTCACTAATTCTACAAATACTATTTTTGGAAATAAAAAGAGTTGAACCAATGAGAGTTCCTTAATGCTCTAGCATAGAAGACTAAGACATATTTATCAAGAAAAGATATAGCAATTTGTAAAGGAAAGAATATTACATGATTTGAAATTTTCAAATTCTGGAACATGTGCTGATTGCATTGAAAGGAAGCTTCTTAGTAAAGCTAAAAGGGAAAAAAGAAGCTAAAAGGAAAGTATATCAATGGGCCTATAGCATCAAGTATTATAAGTGAATACAAATATTTCATTACCGATTACTCCATATATGGTTAAATGGAAATACTTAATAAGAAGTCAAAATCATTGGAATATTGTGTTTGAATAAGGTAGTTACCCATAAAACCTTAACACCCAATGTGATGAATATTGTGTTTTAATACCTAAATCAAATCCAATTAGTGGAACCCATCAAGCAATCAAGCAAAATTGTGCTAATTCCATCTCAATTCACATGTTTAACTATGATCAAGCAAAATTGTGCTAATTCCAGCTCAATTCCCATGTTTAACTATGTGTTTTTGCTAATTCACTCCTAAATTGAAACCCTAGGCCTTCTTGTCGAAGTTTAGTGTTAAATGAGTTAAATTATTTAGGAAACCCTAAACAATGGGGAGGAGCTAATTACAATGTTAAATTTCTTCAATTGTTTGGTTGATTGTAAAATTGGCAAGAACTCTCGATGGAAAATTTAACCTACAGAGTAATTATTGAGGTGAGTGGATAGCTTACTCATACTTGAAATTTCTTATCAAAAGATCACATTATCTTTAATTCAATACTTAACTTATATTAAAAGCACTTCATTTAAATAATCACCCTTGTAAATTATTAGAATTGAAAATGTTTGTGTTTGATAATTATTTTTATATTAAGTTGTATAAAAAAATTGATATATGATGCTTGAATTTTATGAATGTTCTTTTGTAAAAGTATTTTGCAAAGAATATATTTGAAAGTATGACTGCTAATTGTCAATGATTTTGATATATATCATGTGGCTTTAGGATTATGGCTAAATCTTGAATTCATTTGAAACATGAAGTATTATTTATGCTAAATTTTTGTTTATATGATTCATAATCAAAGTTTGTGTTTATTTATGGATTACTGTGAAAACTTTTAAATATTGAACCTCTATTTGTGAAAAAGTAAAGCATTTGATGTTGAAAATGAATCCTTGTGAGTTTTTGTAGGAAACCCTAAGTACACTTGAATTTTTACATTGCCATGGCTATTATGAAAGGCATACTATAGGATTTCTATGTGAAACAAGAAGAGCAAGTTCCAATAGATATTGGGACTTTTGACTAGGGTCTTGGATTTGACCTTGGCTTTAGAAAGGGATATGATCCTTCGTATTTATGACTTTTATATAGTTAATTTTGTGAAAATCCAATTGGTTCCTATCTAATTGTTTCATGTGAGTATTTAAACTATTATGTTGAATGTTATCTAATTGTTTCATGTGAATATTTAAATTATCATGTTGACTATACATATTTATTGTTTTATAAAAATTATAGAACTATAGAATGTGTAACAATGTTGAATTGGATTATGAAAGAAAAAAATGGTACTTAGAAAGTTGGAATTTCAAATCATGTAATTTTTCTTTGATCTTTTATCTCCCAAATTTATGATAATTGTTTTAAAAGAAATAAAGGTTTTTTTCCCAAATATTTCATAAATAGTGTTTTTGAAAGGAAAGGTTTTCTATAAGTTCTACCACTTATTGAGTTTCCACAATTCATTCACCAAATTCCATTTTTCCCTAGTTTTAGAAATGAACTAAAAACATGTTTTAAGCTACCTAATGATCCCACTCATGAGCTTTATGGTGTAATGATAAGCTAAAAGGATAGTTAAGAGTAGAAATTTTGGTCTGTATGCATTGTGTTGCTTGTTATGATAAGTGTGTTCTTGTTTCATGTATACATTATATGACAAGTTGATGTAAAATTGTTAGGTAAACAACCCATTTCAAATTAGAGTTAGTTTCTATTTAAAAACAAGGGAGATTTTTCCAAATTTCAAGTATGATTAAGTGTATAATTTGCCATATACAAAAGTGTTTGTGAGAAATGGTGCTTGTGAAAGTTTAATGGTTGTGTATAGAATTAGAGTTTGCATTATCTATAAGTCAAGCTTATAGAAAATAATTATATGATGATTTCTTACACCAGTCACGTGCCTATGATTGTAAATCAGGTGTAACATGTATACTTAGTTTATTGTTTACTTTGATATTCCCATATCACCATTATTAATTCCTATCTTATTTTATTACTTTTTGATTTATGTTAAATATTTATATTATTACTTAATTTTTTAATATGTTTTTAAGTTACACCACAAAAAAAATTGTAATTAGGAACGAAAAATTCCATTCCAAAATGTGTTTGGGAACGAATTTGCAATGGAATTTTTTCTGTAATAAAAACACTTAGCACAACCAATTTGTGATGGAATTTTTGTTCTGTGCCTATAAAAATATTTTTGTTCCTAAAAAAATAAAAATTTTGTAATGAAAAGTCAGGACAAAAAATCCTGTTGCAAATAATTTTTTAATATTTGGGATAAAAATTTCTTCCTAAAATTAAAAAAATATTTTTTTAAATTGGGAGGGAAATTCCATTCCATCCCAAAATTAAAAAATATTATAAATTAGGATGAAAATTCCATCCTAAAACATGTAAATTTTGTTACATGGGTTGAAAATGGTGGCCGTTTTGAATTGCTGCTATCACCTTTCAAAGGTTAATAAATTAATTGTCAGACTGTCAATTATTTAAAAAATAATTAAAAAATTGATGGTTGCTATGTTTTTGAAAAAAAATTAAACAAAAAAGATGGCGGCTATTCACCATATTTTTACAGGACAATGCAAATGAAAAAATCATTTACAATAATACATTTACCAGAAGGATCCTACCAAGTGAAGGAACATTTCTTGACAAAGTACACTAGCAAAGCAACACATCCCTTTTATTATGGTAACTATTGATTAGTGCATCTGATTAAAATATATCATGGCGAAGGTAAAAAATACAAACCTTACATACTAGAGATACATCAAAACTTCTTGAAGAATACAACAAACACACAATCCAGACATAACACAAAGCTATAAAGATAGGACCTAAAAATAACATTCTAATATAACCCAAAGCTATCATGACAGAATTAATAAGTAAAACTTAAGTCATCATAGTCTTGCTGAAACCTTCCACCTCAGTCAAGGTTTGGCCAAAAATCCTAAAGAACTCTTTGTCATCATAAAACATTAAATAATTTGGTAATTTCTTAGGCCTATTGTGCAACAACCTCCTGTCAAAAATAACAAGTAAACGCCATACAGCACTATGTGGCTAACCAATTTATTAAGATATGACATATCGACTTGGCACAGAGAGGCGGGGAAAAAAAGAAAAAGAAAAAAACTTATACTAAAGGAACTCGTTGACAACTAAATTCTTTGGGCAGCCTTCAAAGCAAGCAACCTCCATCATCATGACCGATAAGTATCACTGAAGAAAATCCAATCTCACAACAGAATGACAAAAGTTGGTCAACCTGAAAATCTAAATCCGAACAGAAGGTACTTCCAAGTAAATTCTATTTAAAGACAACAAATTAAAGCAAGCTAATGACACATGTACTTCCCTAAACATATACTCTAAAAAAAGTAGCAGCAGCATAGGAGAGTGCTTCCCTACTAACACCACCAGATAATGTAGGATTTTCACTTTCTAAATCCTTTGTACTTCTTGGTTAAGAAGGCTATTCAAACTAGGGAGAGGACAGTTAAAATGTACGTATATCTTTTTATCACTCTACCACTATAGTCTATTGTTTTAGCATTTAACTGCATAATAACTGTAAGTAGCAGCATATAAATAAATCTATAAGGGACATATAAATCTAAAGCAAGAATATTAATTCAGTACCTACTTTAGGCTTATAAGTATAGGAGATGACGTGTGCAAAACAAATCAAGTGCCAAGAAAAAGCAATTGCAATAGTTACCATTTGTGACTGTTGCAGTCTCTCCTTCCCTACTGTCACCACATGGAGAGCATATGTTGTGTGGATCCTGCTGCTAAGTAGTTGAAATTTGCAGACCCAACATGCCTATGTTATGCACCAAATCAAAATTGTCGTGAAGAATGGCCAGGACACATAAGAAAACAGAACACCATTTGTAGCATCTGTGTTTAGTAAAAACACAAGCATGATCTTGGGCAAAAAATATCCCTTTTGCTACATCTTTCTCATTTTCTACATCATTTCTAGCTCTGCTCCCTCTACACAACCATGTTCAACATATGTTCAATTCCACCGTTGCCCAAGAATGTGTAATACCCAAAAACCCCTAACCCACAACAATTCACTAAATCAAAACACACACAATCTGGGTTCAGTAAAGGTTGAAATAAGTAGTACTATATCTCAGAACTATAAGAAAAGAAATGGGTGAGATAAAAAATACAGACAGCTACTATTTGAGCAAAACACATTACAATAGCAGAAAAAAACTTGTCTTCCGAAGCTTAATCGCAAGCCAATATTCAGCAAAGTTGTATTCAATATCAATCTCAAGCAAAGAAAAACATGTATTAAACTCAAATCTTAAAATTCACGACTTCCCAAAAACGAAAACCCTCGTTAGCTCATGTGAGCAAGAACTGCAACTTATCCAATACACAAACTCTGTCACCATCCAACCATTACCCCAAGCCAAACTCACGGGAAATAAGAATAAAATTAACAAAACAAGTGCTTAAAAGTCAAACTAGCAGACTTTGACATGAAATAGACCATTTTGACACCAATTCACTATTTCAAATCACGAAATTCAAGTTTATAAGATCAAAACGAAACCACCCAATTTCTTAGTAAAAATCAGTGGGAAAATGATGAATTTACTAATACCAGGGCAGAATTTGAAGTCAGTGAGTAGAATAATTGGATTAACTGACGTGAAAGAATAAAAAGAGAGAGAGTGACGTATGGATCATGCCTGTCTCTAGAAAGGCTGCCCAGTCATTAGTTTCAAACGGAAATAAACGATTTCATTTTTTCAGAAAGTTTAGGAGGGTGTTTTGTAGGATTTTGAAGTTTATGTATGAATTTTGATATTGATGCAAACTTTAGGGGGGTTTTCCGTATTTTCCTTGAAAAACAAACCTACATTGGGCATTTCAGGATTGGGTATGATGAATCAATCTAATAAGCCCAATAGGTGATCTCAGTGTCCACCCTAGTGCATTCACAAGGCCATTGAGGGACAACATTCGACACAGATTCCAATTTCCTTCCCAATGAATTTTTTTTATTTTTCTACAAAAAAAAGTTGTTGAAAAGAGGGACTCCACTGTGGAAATAACGCGCAAGCATTTAGATGCTTACTAAGCAAAAAAGGTTTGGATGAAAACTCCAGGATATCAAACCGCAATATATATATATATATATATATATATATATATATATATATATATATATATATATATATATATATATCTGTGAGAGATGATCCATTCATTTTTAAATTTATACCAAATATCCATCATCAATTTAACTTAATTTAATGAACATAATGTATATATATTAATTATTAAAATTAACTTTAATGATAAGAGAATACTAATTTAATAATGAAAAAGAATTAACGTTTAACTTATTTAATTTCTATTTCTCTCTTAGTGTTTTCATTTTTTCAATTTTGAAATTCTAATTTATTTTTAAAATTATTGTGAACTTTTTTCAAATTATGATGTGCTTATTTTTTTAATTTATTTTTATTCATAATTATATATCTCTTACACACAAAATTATAAGTTATATATATTTACTATTTGAATCGATATAACCCATTCCTAATTAATAAATATTTGTAATTTATAATAAATATGGATACAATATACTAATTTAATTATTATTTTAGAAAGGAATAATGATATTTATGTGTTGTGAAAAATGTGACATTAATAACATCAATTCTAATAAAATTATAATTGTAAGACATAATGAAATGTGATTAAGATTTCATTTGTTTTATGCTAATATTAAGAAAAACCGTCTATCAATATTGAGTAATTAAAATCATAATGATTATTTATTGCATGTTAAAAATTTATAACAATTTTTATTTAAAAAATACCATTCAAAATTAAAAAAAATGTTGGGAGAGAGAGAAACAAAAATTAGATGTTATCTCTATTTCTTTATAAAAAAATTAAGAGTCTTTATTAACAAATAGTTTTCTTCCTTTTTGAAAAAAATATTACATAAAACATATTAATTGATTTATATAGAAAAAATAAAAAAGCAATTTACTAAATATCAAATTTTAAATAACACTATCTGATGTTCTCATCTCAAATTGTAACGACGGTATTCTTTCTTTCATCTTAATAAATATGTTTTATATAATATAAAAAAAGAAACAATTTATTAATAAAGAATCTTAAACTAATTTTATAAAGTAACAAAGATGATATTTAATTTTGTTTCTCTCTCTCTCTCTCCCAACAATTTTTTTCTAAGTGAGGATAACTACTACAAATTATCCTTTAACATTGTTATATTCACTGTGGGTTAGAGTGAAAATCAACATGTATAATGGTATAATGGTATTTTTGTAAATAAGTGTAACCTACCGTATCACTAAAAACAATAAATTGATGTTATAAATCCATATTTTCTAATAGGAGATAAGGGGTTCTAATGTGGAAAAATTTAAGACAAAAATTGTACATCAAACTAAGGTTAAATATAAATGTCATATTGATTTTCAATTAACAATTATCTAAATTAATACCATATGAAATATTAGTTATCAATTGTATACTAAACGGATGTCTAAAGGAATGTCAGTAGCCTGCTAATCTTTGTATTTACAATGTTAAAGGAAACAATATAGAATATTTGTATTTTAGACATCGGTTTTATACAAAATCAACATCTGAAAGAATGAAAATAACCAATTAATGATTATATTCATGATTTTATTGAACATTGTAAATTTTTGGACATCAATTTTCCTTATATATCGACATGTAAAGGTTATCTTAAGCTAATAAATGTTTGTATTCATGGTGTAATCAAAAATTATAAAACTTATTTGTATTTCAATTCTCTACACATTTAAAATGCACTATAATAGTCATGAAGTAATCACTTACAATGTCAATTATTAAAATAATTAATGTTTAGAAGGTATATCAACAAACCCATCATTCAAAAATTTATTTTTAAAACATTGATTATATGTTAATAATTGATGTAAAATATCATGTATTGCCTATAAATTGCACTCCAACCTCCATTTGAAACATATCTATGATGCCTTGTTCTCTATTATCTAATTCTAGAGTTTAGTTTTCATTCATAAGTAACCTCATTTCCATCTCATGAAGCTTAATTAAAGAAGATTGCAAATCTTATTGAAAGACTTGCATCCTTTTTAGCATCTGAGGTCTTCTAATATGTCTCCTCTAATTAAAGATAAATATGTCAGTTTTGAGAGGTTAGAAGAGAAGTAAGTCCTTTGATAATATCTACAACCTTTTCTAAATGGACTTCTTGAAATGGAAGGAAAGGCTATCACCGAATTCATTCCAAACTCTAGCATGGGCATAAATATATTGCATAGATTAAGTTGTATACCCCAAGTTGTAGATACAATGTATTATAAGTATGATAATTTGAGTCATTAAACCATTATGCATATTATCTACATTATTTGATTCAATATTCAACATAAGGTGAAAGAAGACTCCCATCTCAACATTACTAAATTAGAAAAAGGCATGATAATTTGAGTTTTTCCAACTTAGAAGTCCAAAGGCATAGGGAATTGGTTATTTATTGTATTAGAGCATCTATTGATGATGTAATGACCTAAATGTAATAAAAAATTAGTTATTTATTATATTTTATTGATACAATGAAGTAAAAAAATTTATAGAAATAAATAAAATTATAATTTTATAATTCATCATTGTTTCTTTTATCATAAATGCCATGCCTCTAATAAATTAGAATTTATTTTTATTAATTTTATTAATATTTATGCATACATGTTGATAACGATTATCGTTGTAGATAGATTTAAAGTGAGAATTAAATTGAGAAAAATAGAATTTTATAGTAAATATGAAAAGAGTTAACTTAATTATAAGATTGTATAAAATTAAAATTGAGTAGATGTATACAGAAGAGATTTAGGATTCAATTTTTCAATTTTACACTGAACATGCCTAAAATTTACTAAAGTGGTTTTAGCACTATAAACCTAAAACTTCTTCTTCATTTCTTCTTCTCCTGGAGATTTCTTTCAACTCCGTCTTTTCTCCTCATCCACTTTTTTCTGCTCAAATCTTTAGCAACAATTGGCTTAGGAATTGGAGAAAATTACTCACAAACTTCAAGTAATTTAAGGTAATTCTTTGCCAATCATGCTCTAAGATTATTGTTTGTTATTTTTTTTCTTTTTCTTAAAGAGGGAATTAGGGATTTGAGTTAAAGTTTTCTAATTCTCATGTGATTAAATATGATTAGGATCAATTTGGGCACATTCTAAGCTTCTCTTTATCTCCTATACATTATAGGTAAGTAAACAATCTACTTATCAACAAGAAATACTAGTTATGGATTTGGTTATTTGATGATAAAAGGATGATTTAATGATTTGTAACTTGAACTTGTTTAACTAGGAGATTGCTTATTATTTATAGTTAAAAAATATTATTGTGTAATGCTTGCATGATGGTTAAAGAGCCTGGTGTTTTGTATAAAATATACGAAATAAGGTTAAAGTTTAGTTCAATAAAATTCAATAGAGTTCTAGAAAATGCCAAAACCACACTCAAGTATAGTACTTGAATACAATCCTATAGAAAGGTTGTATTTGAATCTTATATTCAAATACTTTAGTATGGCCTTACCTTAGTTAGCTCGTATGTGACTACAGTATTTGAATACAAGACTTAGGTTCCAAGTGGCTATAATTAAGTAGTGTAATTGAGTACTTCATGAACAAGTGCTTTCTAGGTCTAACTATTTTACTATACTAGTTGAATACAAATCTTTGAAGCCTTATATTCAACTAATATAGCCAAATACCCTCACCTAATCTATTAAATGCTTATGGAGTGATCCAATACCATGAACAATCATATAAGTAATGGAAATAATATTTATATATTTTTTGTATATGTATGCATATATACATAAGGATAGATCTAAATGTTGTAATCATGATTCAAGTTTAATAATGAAATATGTGAGGCATGCAAATATATGATAATATACAATTGAATTGTTTAGCATGATCTTATATAATCAGAAATTAGGATAATGTGAATTGTTGGAATGTATAAGTGTTCTCTTTATAACTTTTAAATGTGATTGTGCGATTGTATTATGTGTTAATGATAATTTGAAATAAGAATGATTGGACATTACAAAACTATAAAGAAACTATTTAGTGTTCTTATATATTATAATGAATATTGTTGTTTAAATTCTAACTTGTGCAATATGGTGATATTATATTTGTTACGAATGTGTATTGATTATTGTGACAATCTATATTATGTATTGATAATGAATGGAAATAAAACTAATGTGTTAGTATTGATTAGTACGATAATAATTGCAAAGGTGAATGTATGTGATTGTGTCTATGAATGGTTGCATATTTAAACCCATAAGGTTTGTAAGCTATCTACAGGCTTAGGTTAATTGTAGGTACCTTATGCATAACCCATTTTGCATGCAGGCTTATACAAGGAAGTTCATGTGATTGTGAGCTTTCACAAGTAAGCCCATAGGTTCCTATGAGCCTAATTCCTTTTTTTTAAAATCTCTTAAGTATTTTGAAGACTTTAAGTTTAATTTAATTCAATGTCAAATGATCTAATATAATTTTTCTAACCTTATTTGAATATCGTATTACACAAATTAAAAAAAATCTAATTAGCTAATTACAATTTACAAAAATAGATAATTTTTTTAATTCAATCTATTCTTTTGAAGGTTTTATGCTTTCATATCTATAATTTAATCTTGGATCCTTACATGTTTGTATTTAATGGTATAATCACTTCTACTTAAAAAAAATTAATATGGCCTACCTATAGGTACTCATGAGCTTCTAGCATGTACTTATAAGCTTGACCATTTTTGCTCATATTTTTTATGAGCTTATGTAAGAAAACTCACCCTACCCTAACCACTTTACATCCTTAATTGTTTGTTGATTGTAAGAAAGTTGGAATTGTGTTTGGAAATGAGATCATGTGATGATATGAGAAACTATGAAGTGATTACAAAATAATAATTGGAAGGACTATTATTCTAGAGGGCCAAGGTAGGGTTTATTATTTGAATCTTTGTAAATCAGAGGGACTATTAATTTGGAGGAATAAGGTAGGTTTGTTATTTGAATTATTGTAAACTAGAGGAACTGTTATTCTTGAGGAGCAAGATAAGTTTATTGATTTTTAATATGATTAATGTTTAGATTAAATATTTAGAATTGTTATTTCTTGTCAATTTGTAATGTTTGTTGTTAAGAGTGAATGAACTTGTTATGTAGTATATGATTTAAGATCTTGGTTGTGATTAGATGGTTGTGATTAGAAGTTATTATTTGTATGTATGTATATAGGACAGAAATGATTGTATAATTGTGTATGTTTTGTTAAGTGGGTTTTCTACTTATTGAGTCTATGACTCATTATTATCGTTTAAAATGTTTTTTCAAAAAAGTATGTAAAAGATCTACTCCACCAACAACTTATAAATGATAAGTCTTTGGATATTTGTGTTGACCAGTCATGGTTAGAAGTAGTATGTAAATAGGGATAGGTTAGGCCTTGTAGACAAGACAATATTATTTCTATACAAACTTTCTTTGTAAATATCTATAAAAACATTTAAGAAATTAATTTATTAATTTAAATAACTTGTTATATACTGTGTAATAATACTAAATAGGATTACAAAGGCTAGTGGAAATTGAGAAATAGGTTCCATGGCAACCATGATCAAACAGGTCATGATAATAAATTTCTTTATTTACATTCTCAACTTTCTATTTTTAAATAGATAATCATTTTAATGTATAATAAGTCAAAATGAAAGGTTTTCAATAATAGAAAATTACTTGAATACATAATCATTTCAATTGAGAAGTTAAAGTATAAGCTTAGTTACCTACTTGAAAATAAAAGTATAAGAATATGGAAGGCTTGGAAGTAAATGTCAATATTGACATTATGAAAAGTGTTATAATGAACATTGTCAATGCAAAAATAATAATATTAGAAAAAATTAATATGAAAGAGCAAAATTTTATTAAAGAAAATAAATAAATTTTATACAAATTTAAATTAAAAAATAAGAATAGAATAAGAGTTGAAAAGAATGAAGCATATCATATGTTGGAGCTATGACTAGGAAAATTTCCTTGATTTATGATAACCTCAATCAAGATCAATATAAAAGAACAAGATATGAGAAGATTATATATAAGAAAAAAAAAGGGAATGTGATCATTTAAAGAAGTAAATTTTTTTATATAAAAGCAATAATAACGTTGAAATATATATATATATATATATATATATATATATATATATATATATATATATATTATAATAACATGAGAATTCATATTAATTAATTAATTATATTACACATCATATCAATCATTATAAGATACAACAATACAATAAATTTTGAAAAAATATGTATAAATTTTTTTAAATTTTATATAAATTGTAAATCAATGATTTCATGCATTTGCTAATTAAACATTATAAGTTGTAAAAAAAATTAAGTTTTAAAGAATATCTTACCATATCTAATTTTTTTACAATTTGCAAATCAATTATTATAATAGGACAAAATTATGGCCTACCATAAATTATAATAATATATTATTAAATTTAACACAAATTTTAAATTAATGATAATAATGTAATAAAAATTAATAATTATAATTTGCAATAATGATCATATTTGATTTTTATACAAATTATAAATTATATATTACAATATGATCAAAGCAATGACTTTAAATTGTAATAATATATTATTAAATTTAAATATACATATTTGATCATATTTATTTTTGTACAAATTATAAATTAATGATTATAACATGATCAAATTAATGATCATAAATTGTAATAATATATTATTAAGTTTATAAAAATATTTGATTATATATGACCTTTATACAAATTGCAAATCAATAATTATAATATAATCAAATTAGTAATTACAAATTGCAATAACATATTATTAAGTGTAAAAACATATATGGTTGTAAATTGAAATTAATATTAACGATTATAAATTGTAATTAATAATTTTTAGAGAATAAAATACAATAAGAGGAAAAAAAACAAAGAAAAATAGCAATGAGAGGAAACGGGAAATTAACACATGATGAATAATACAGAAGTGACACTTGTATTAAAAAGAGACATAGAATAATATGGCTAATATATTATATGGAAAAAAAATTCCTTTCAATATTATATGTATTTATGCACTATATAACTTCATATATAAAAAATACAAATTAATCTAGTAGGCTAATAGGTTAAGCCTTAAATAGTGTAGTTTATTCTATTTTTTAAAATGGGCCAAAAGTTTAATTTAAATCTATTTTATGTTACTATTAACCTAGGTTAAGATAGGTTAAAAATAGGTTAACTCATAGGCTTGTAGAGTGGATTGCTTATTTCCATCCTTACTTGAAGCATTTATTTTTTTGACATATTGTATTTAAATGTACTATTTACCCTCTTTAGTTATTTAATGATGCATATAACCCTCTTTCATCAATTCTCTATTTGATATCCTAATTCAATATGTTATTTTCATATGATCCAATTTCCCTTCAATATTAAAAAAAAAAATTGATGCTTACTTTAATTAGAATAATCTCTAAACATTCTCCCTTTAATTAACTCACTATTTTAATTATCATTTTGAACTTTCCATTTATTGAAGTAAAATTATTGAATCAATTATTTCATTTAGGATTAAAATGAGAAACTTTTATTGTGAGTTTTTCAACCTTGAATGGTATGATTTAGTTTCTTTTTCCTAATGTAATGATTTAATTTTTCTTTAATATGAATTTGCCTTAATTCACAAGAAATATAAGTTAGCTATAGGAGCATATTTTTGTTGCTTCCAATATAAAATTGAGTCAAAACGAGAGAATTTTATTTATCTTAATGGAGGAAGATGGACTATAATCTTTTTAAGAGAGAAATCATATACATATTGGTCATATATGATATGGTTGAAGAATCGTGATATATAAACATTAAGGGAGCATTTTTGTAAA
The DNA here is from genome assembly GCA_020226215.1 of Sindora glabra. Lineage (NCBI taxonomy): Eukaryota > Viridiplantae > Streptophyta > Magnoliopsida > Fabales > Fabaceae > Sindora > Sindora glabra. The sequence continues at coordinate 1,564,980 of CM035235.1, forward strand.
ACATTTTGTGATATTGTATAATTCATTCTATTTTATTGTTATCAATTGATAATGATGATTAGATAATAATTTAACCATAGAGATATAGTTTGTGAAGTAGTTATCAATATTAGAGGAAGGTATGGAAAAGTTCCCATTTGGACTAGGAATGCTTCAAATGAAGTAGTTCAAGTAAGGTTTATTTTGCCAAAGATGAGTGAGAATAGAACTTGTGATTATTTAGTTAGTTTAAAAATCATAATTCTCATTTTTCAATATTATAATTATGATGGATTATTTGTTAGAAGGAGAAAAAAATGGTAAAATCATGACTAAATCAAATGCAACATGAATGGTTTGGTTAAAAACTCATCTTAAACTAGTTGTAAAGGAGTTATTCAAAGCTCTTCTAGTAATTGGCTAATTGGCTTTAGGAGGAACTTGGCTAATTATTTGGTACTTATGGCTAAGTTATAGGGCCTTCAAATGGGTATGATAATCACTTGGAATCAAGGATGGAGGAAGGTTTATTTTTAGTTGGACTCAAAAGTGGCTATTCAATTTATCAAGGTTAGCTACCATGAAATTTAACGCTGTAGAGCTTTGGTCTCTTCATTCCATCTCTTATTGAAGAGGTCTTGGATGGTGAAAATCCTTCATTGTTACAGAAAAGCTAATGAAATCATGGATTGCTTAGCAAATTTGTCTCATTCTTTGGGAGCTTTACACTCCACAATTCCATAATTTTTATCCCTTCTCCACTATGTTTCTAGTTTAGTTCTCAAAGACATAATTAGAGTTTTTATTCTTTGGTGCATTGTTGCTTCTTAGTTTAGGTTATTGCCTCCTGATTGCCAAAAAAAAAGATAAGAAATTTCTCTAAAATTAACATTAATTTATTTTAATATTGAAGGAAAATTGAATTACATAAAAATCATATGCTACTTTTTGTTAAGATATTTAACAAAGGAGGTTATGTGCACATACATGAAGGTTGTATGTAATTTACCCTATATTATATGTGGTTACTCTCTTTATGCTTTCCTTTTTAAATTAAGAAAAGATCTATCCTCTTTTTTCTCTCTTTTTTAAATTAGAAAAAACCTTTTTAATTTATGAAATAAAAGATTGGATCAATAAATCTTTTCTAATTTAATAAAGAGAGAGATTGTAAAGAGATCCTATAACTAGAGGTGACAAATGTATTGATGGAATGGATTTGGATAAGATTATTAATAGACGAGTTATTGTTGACACTTTTATTCATTTATGACCTAGTTACAATTTTATATAGATCATGGATTGACCCATGATTAATACACAGTGTTGGTATTGGACCAGATCCATCTATTTGCCAATTTGATTATTATTATCTTATGTTATTTTTATCACTATTATTTTTTTGGTCATTGCATCGATATTAAAAATTTAGTACTACCTTCATTCAAATATTATTAAGTATAATTTTCCAATTTACCAATTCAATTTCTTAAAAAATAATTTATTTTCTGTCAAAAATTACTAATCTCTTATTAGATTAGATTGTTGAATTAAAAATAATATACTTGGTTATATTTGTATATAATTAATGTTAAGTTTTTCAAAGTCCAAGAAATTTTTTCAACAAGTGGATTGCTCAAATAAATTTGGATTGTATATTAATGGATGAATCATCATTGGCCTTCTTATTTATTTATGACGCAATTAAGTTTTATATGGATCATGGATTGATTTACAACTCATATATAAAGTGTCAAACTTAACACTTGTTTACTCATTTAATTATTATTATCTTATATTATTTTTTCACCACTATAATCTTTATTATTGTTATGTTTTTATTAATAGTATTAGAGAATAATTTTCACTACTAAAATTTTTAAATTTATATTTTTACTCCTAATTTAAAATATTTTATATATTTTTGTCACTTAATGATATGAGTAATTTTTTTTATTTTTTTTAAGTAAGAGTAGATATAGGTGAAGGCAAGTTAAGCTTTGCCTAAATAAGTTATATATATATATATATATATATATATATATATATATTACTTCTCCTAACTTAACCTATAAGATTATTATGGCCGATGTAAGGGCTTGTTTGGTGTAATAATTAAAATGATTAATTAATTAATGATAATTGCAATATGTAATAATTTTAACTTTTTTACTAATACAATTACTTTTAATAATAGGTAATTTTCTTGAATAATAATTGATGTAAAGACTTTTAGTGAGAGAAAAGTCATGATTAAAAAAGTCATAGAAAATTACTTATTATATAATCATGATTTTTCTCTCACCAAAGTTATTTAAAACTAAATTTCTTTTAAAAAATTAATTATTATCAAAAGTTATGCCGAATATAAAATCATAATATATTCTCAAATCCATCAATAATAAATTATTTCTATCACTATATTAAATAAGCCCAATTAATTTATAAATTTTTTAAGGTTTAACCTAACTTATTAGCTAATTGAGGCCTATAAATTATTTAAGTCTCATAAGCCAATAGGTTAACCTTTACTTAATATAGACTAACCTATATTGTAAGATAGGCACAAACATATTTATTACACGAATAGGCTACAGCAGATTAAAAATAGGTTAGACTAAGTGACCAACTTTTACCTCTTTTTGAGAGAGATGCTTTTTTAAATAATATTTAACATTTGATGTTTCAAAATTTATTTTATCATCTAAAAATAAATTAATTAAAATATATTATTTCATAATTAAATACATAACCTTTAGCTCTATATTACAATACAAAGTTGATAAAAATAGAAGGAATAAAAAATAATCGTAAGTTATTTATATTACAGTACAAAGTACACGTGAATTTTTAATTAAAATTTTATTAAATATTTATATTAACTGTAGAATAAAAATAATTGTATGGATAACGGATATTCATGAATATTTGTAAATGGGTTTTTAATGGCCTTTTTTAACGAATATTCATGTCCCTACTTTATCAATATATATGCAAATAATATTTTTTTATAAAAAATATTTTTGACAAAACAAACAAAACTTTCATTTTTTTACTCTTTTCATTCTTTTCAATTTTCATTTATTTCTATTTTCTATTCTACCAAGCAAAACCTTGGAAAACTACAGACTAAGCACAAATACATTCATGCCCCCAGGCCCCAGCCAACCGACATATTTGCAACGTCCCATGAGATTGCGGAGAATGTAATTCTCTACGCGTATGGATGTATATTTCACAATTCGGCTTCTAGTCCAAAGCCAATTACCGTCTTCTTTCTCTCCTTGTTTTTCTTCACCCAGTTATTTGTATAGACACAGTTGCATCAAATGTGTAAACTCTAATCTGAACGAATCTCTACAGTCAAAATTCAGCAGATTGTGGACAACCACGCGTCTTCCGTGTGGAAAACAACACTCTTCAACGCTTACAACTTAAAAAATTTACTCTGCCCATTTCTTTTTATAGTTATTTAATACTAATGTATAATAATTTAAAAAGAGTTATAATCTACAAATATCAAAGACTAATGACAGCATCCAGAATTATTATTAAGCATTGATTATTCCTGATTATTACGTGAGTTCTTCCATTCCATACCTAAAGAAAAATTTTGAAGTATGAATATATTGCTCACAAACAAATAAGAATCTTGAACGTGGCATCAATGCAACTTGCTATACTTTGGCCTTTTTCTTGATCACGGGTCACCTTAACCTTTGAAAGAAATTAAAGTTGAATATTGTACCTGTAGTTTTTCTTTGACATTCAGCATAAAAACACAACTCATTCTCTTGCTTACCCAAAAGTGAGAATGGACGTCTTGAGAGAAATTTTAGTGAAAACTATATTCACCATGATCTTAACTTTCGATTACAATATGATGAGAGGAAATAAAATAAATTAATATAATATTTAATAAATATTTATTATCCGTAAAATAAGCCTTCTTATTATTGGAGAATTCCTCTCTCAATAGTCTCCTTATTTTTGTGCAGTAGATTTTTTTTAATGGAATTAAAAATTTTAAACCTTGAGAGATGTGAAATAAGAATCACATATATATTATTTATTCTAGATTCAAGATCCTATTCATCATAGTATTCAAATCTATTTTACCAATATTGAGCATAAGTACCCATTTATCGATTTAATTATGTCACACAAGACCTAATTAGTAATAATTTTTTATTAAAAAATTATGTATAGTCCAAAAAAAATATTAACATATCCTACCCAAATTTACATTATTGTAGGACTTCTTTTGGGCTGGTTTTTCATCGTATATGAATTTTATCATGCAAATTACAAGATATTAGTAAAATTTATAATTTTTGAATTACATAAAATTTTATTTTTGTTTCTAAAAAATAGTTTGTACATACAAATTTATTTCTCAATCATTATTTAAAGATAAAATTATATATACAGATTATTATTTTAGAATGATTTACATTTTTATATAATTTAAAAATTATTTTACAATGTTTTTATAATTTTAAGTATAAAATTGTTAATTTTATAAAAAAATATATATTATTGAATACAAATTCAATTTAAGAAGATAGTTGAAGTAAAAAAGTTGTTTGTGTTTCCAGGCACTTAATATTATATTTTACTATAAAAATTATGATTTACATTTATCATATGTATATATTACTAAAGAACAGTCATTACTTGGTCAAAGTTGAAGTAAAAAAAAGTTGTATGTACCTTAAGGCAAGGTCGAACCATCCTTATGCCACGCAAAATTTGAAAAAGTACAATATTTTTCCAACGCAATTATGTTTTTGTATTTTTTTTAAAATCATACCGAACTTTCTAATAATTAGAAAATCCTTCTTGTAATTCATAATAAATTGAGTTTTAACTTGTGAATACTCTGCACTAATTAGATTTAAAATTTAAGTGTGATATATAAGACATTAAAATTAATTACTTAAACAAATTTAATTTATTGTTTAGACTACTTGATTAAGGTCTAACAATTATTTTGGGTGAATCAAACTTACCAATATTTTTTCCCATAATTTTGCCTATTCTTTCATACACTTATTTTTTTTTTACTATAAAAATCATGATTAATATTCACATATAAATATGTATTATTAAAGAAAGATTCATTATTTAGTTGTAATTCACATATCATAAAATTATATGATGTTTTATTTTAAGTAAAATTTTAGATGGACTTCTTTTGCAATTAATTGTAACTATTTGGGTTGAAAAGTGATGAGTCACATAACTGCCCATATAAGTATACGAGTTTGGTTTTACAGCCATGGATTCCAATTAAAGCAAAATCCCATGGTAAGAAGTGTAACACGTGTCCAAGGCATGCATACTCTGAATTTTTACCCAAGATATGTTAGTCTTGACCTAATTATTATTTCCTAATTATTCAAATTTATGAATTCAATGTAATCTTGTTTTATATTTTATTTAAAATTTTAATGATAGTTAGTGTCTCTTTTCTCATCTCTCATTAATTATATTAAAATTTTAAACAAAATATTAAAAAACATTATATTAGATTCATGAATTTGGATAGTTAGAGAATAATAATTAATATTTAACAAGTTATTGTTAGCAGTTGTCTTTATTAATATATCTACTATTAAAAATTAATTAATTAATAAAGTTGTTAAATATTTATTTAAATTGTAAGATTAATATTTAAAAAGAAACAATAAATGCAATTTTGTGATTTCCTAAAATGAAAATAAAGGAGAATATTTTTTTCTCTAAAACAACATTTAAAATGGAATGGAGAGAGCACGTTTTAATGAAGAATTTTTAATTATATGGTCTGATTATACCACATATCCTTAACCATACCTAACAAATGAAGGGTAATTATTGATTTTATTGTCTTTTATCAATTTTATAGGATTTATTCATATTAAATCTAATTTTTTAATTTTTAAAATATTATTATAGAAATTGATCATTGTTTTTTATTTTATTAAATATAACAACAGACATATGGTATAACTGAAAGCGTATAAGAATTTCTCATATTTTTACTATCATAATGGTACTGCTATTGTTAAACATTCGCTTTCAGAAAATCATTATTCAGATGGTAAGAGTAGGTCCCTTTTATCCAGTGGTGTGTAATGATTTTCATGCTTGAAATAAATATTTCACAACAATTAATTTTTATATAAAAATTTTAAAATTTTGTATAACTTTTATGTTACAAATTTAATTGCTAGAATTACAGTCTTTTTATACATAATACGGGCAAAATTTATATAATTTGCAGAAAAAATTAGAAGATTTTATTATAAAAGTTTAAACTTTTGTAAAAACTAAAAAATAATTAACAAACTTAAAATCAAAAGAGTATGAAACTATTAGTCTAATCAGAAATAAAAACATACATCATAATTTATTCTTTATTTGAAATGATTAAAAATAAAATTTTATTTTTTAAATAATATTATGGATTAGGTATAAAGAGATTTCATTTCAATCATTAAAAAAAAAAACACTGTGAAGCTGCGGTTATTGACGCAGTTCAAACCGCAGGCAGCGTCGCGCGTCCGCGGCAATTCGGCCACCCCTCAGGAAATGGACACCAGAAGTGAAATAACAACGGTTTCAAACAAGTGCTAGAATTTGGCACCCTGGAGCCTGGACATTGTGATAATTATCAACTGTCATTATTGTTTAAATTCAAATTTTGAAAATGAATTTTCCAGTTATTTGGAATTATTGTAAAAGTCCAGAAAAGATTAAAAAAAATACTAGCAATTGACAACCACAGTAAAGTATTTTTTCTAACATCTACTTTTTCCATAGCAACAGTTTGGAATCACCATAAATAAAATATCCAGAAAAAATAAAAAAAAATATATCGGTGATTGGCAACCACCATATGGCATTTTCCATAGCGACAATTCCTAAAATCTTTAAAAAAATTTTGAAAAAAATCAATAGCAGTGGCTAACAATTGCTGTTACGTTTAATGAATTTTTTTTTAAATTAAAAAATTTAGCCGTTGGTTTTCTGCTACCATTATTTTACATATAAATAAATTCTAGATTTTTTTTAGGTTTATTTTCTATATTCCAATTTTTTTAGATTGATTTTTATAATCCCATATTTTTTAAATGACAAGGTAAGTATGAAAAAAAATACATTAAATAATCATGAAATAAAATTAAAACAAAATTGCATTTCATTCAATTTTAATATTTAAGATGTCAATTAATTAACTACTATTGAAAATTGACATCTTTTTCTGTTAGGATCAATGTAGTATGTCAATTTTATTTAATTAACTGATGTTTAATATTTAATATGTTACATGAATTGATGTACATTTAAGAGTCATGTAAACCTCATTGCAACTAGAGAAGTATTTTACCTGAACTTAATTATAGATAATGTCCAACCATAGTATTATGCACTCAAGAAAATATTCAAAAGCCTTATTTTAATGTTTATATAATAAAAAATAATATCCCAATACAAAAAAAATCTAATGGCAATAATTTCATACATTTAATTTGATCTAAAAAATTAAAGAGACTATAGTAATGAATAATATATAAATGCTAAAAAAACTAATACTAATATCTTTAAGAGTCAAATAAAGAAGTTACATTATCTTCCTGTAATACAACTATTAAGAGAACTCTTTCTAAAACTCATTATAACAAAAGAAAGGTATTAACAAGTCACAACTAATGTTGTAAGTGTAATAATAATATTATCATATATATATATATGTTTTATTAAAGAGAAATTTATTATTTGATTTATGTGGTTAGTAGAAGAGTTAGAATATAACAAGTAAAACTTGCATTTTATTAGAAAATTAAAAATTATAAATAAATATTAAAAATTAATTATTGAAAAGATGATGCTTATTATACATAAAATATAAGTATAAGAAATACAAACTCAATTATCTTCAATTTTTTCTAATATTGTTGAAAGATTTTCAACCTCTATCCTCATGTTCTTTTAGCACGATGTGGAATTGAGAATTATTTTTCTAACATGTGAACAATACGAAGGTATACAATAAAGTTTGTTATTTTTTGAATTGCTATTTTCAATAAATGACTTGCATTTTGAAAATGTAGCTTTGAAAATGTAGTACACAACTTGCTAAAGATACACAATATATCTACTCTATGAGGAATATATTAACACCCACACTATCCAAAACCTAAAAAAATTAAAATCAAAAGAATAAAATCTAAACAAATCAAGACAATTAGATATTCTTCTTTAGGTTTTGAAGAAAAGATAAGGCATGAGTACATACTTTAACGTTAAAAAGAAGACATCAACAAAATAGCATTATTTAATATTTCATATCAATTATATATAAGAATTTTATGATTCATAAAAAATTTTAATATTCATGCAACCATAGATCCATAGAGAAGAGTATAAAAATTGCATAAATAAAATAAAGAGTTTTCAAATTACTTGACCCTCCTGCTGCATCCATTATATTAGATTGAGAAATTGCCTAGATCACTGCCCATACATCCTTAGGTGAGTTTTAGAGAGAATTATGAGAATAACAAACTGCAATATGATAGGAGATTGTAGCTCACCTTATAAGGAGGTGAGTAGAGATCCAAACCTTAATTAAAACCTAACTAAGATTAATTAGCCCATTGATCTAGAATTAAGGTATATACACAGACTTTATAATTATATTATAATATATTTAGTCTAGGTATTATTATTATATTAATGATATTGAATTATTATTTAATTCAACTATATATTAAAATGTATTAGTCCACAAAATTATTTTACAATCTCCCACTTGGACAATCACATTTTAATACATAATTTTGAATTATAATATGTGGCCACATTTAAACAATATCATTAATACAATTCATATCATTACAATCATAGGTCAAATATAAGATTTCATTAAATGCATATCTGATCATCCAGTAGGGTTGAAAAGATATACATATATGAAATACTCATTCCAAAAGACCAAATAATATAAAGTGTATGTATAATCAAAATATACAAAATGATCCGTGCATCCACCTAAGATGCTTTACAATAATTTGAGACAAGGTCTTAATGTCTCCTTATACTACCATAATATAATAAGTGCAATTTTCAATATAATAAAATGGCAATATTGTTATATCATAAAATCTCAAGATCAACAAAATTTTAGTTTCAAAATACATCTAATACATGTCTTTTAAATATTCTTACAACTAGACCTTTGGTTAATGGGTCTGCAAACATACAGTTTGTTGAAATATGTTTAATACGAGTAAAATGCTCACGTGTCTTCTCTCTCACAAACTGATATTTCATATCAAAGTGCTTTGTGTGAACATAACTTTTATTATTTTGAAAGAAACTAACAGCAGCAATATTGTCGCAATAAATGGTTAAAGGTTTTGAAATGCTTTCAACTAAGCAAAATTCAGAGATAAAATTCCTTAATGATATAGCCTTTTGAGTGGCTTCATAGCAAGTGACATACTCTGCTTTCATAATGGAGGTTACTGTTAAAGATTGTTTAACACTCTTCCACGATACAGCTTCTCCTGCAAGCATAAAGATATATCCATATGTTGATTTCTTATTATCTGGACAACCTGCAAAGTCTAAGTCTGAATAGCCTATACAAATTAGATCATTGGATCTTCTATAAGTTAACATATAATTCTTTGTACCCTATAGGTATCTCATAACTTTCTTAGCTACTATCTAATATCTTTGACCAGGATTATTTAGGTACCTCCTAAGCACACTAATTACAAAAGCAATATCTAGGTGTGTACACACTTGGGCATACATTAGGCTATCAACAATGGAAGTATATAGGACTATACTCATTCTAGATTTCTCATCATCATTTTGAGGATATTAGGCTTTAGAAAACACTTCACCCTTTTGAATGGGCTAGCATTATACAAGCATGAAGCCATGTTAAATCTTTTAAACACTTTATCTATATATGCCTTTTAAGACAAACTAAGCAAACCACGGGATCTATCATGATGGATCTCTATACCAAGCACAAAAGACACATTTCCAAGATCCTTCATATCAAAATTCTTTACAAGTGCCTTTTTTGTCTCATTCAAAAGATTCACATCATTACTCGTAAGGAGAATGTTATCAACATATAACACAAGGATCATAAAGCTACTCACACTCATCATATAATAGATGCACTAATCTGTTACATTCTCCTTAAATCTAAGAGAGGACACAATCTCATGAAATTTGAGATATTATTGCATGGATGCTTGTTTCAGGCCATATATCAACTTATTCAACATACACATTAAGTACTCTTTTCCATTTTCTTGAAAACCATATGGTTGTTTCATATAAACTATCTCTGATAGGTCACCATTAAGGAAGGCAATCTTCACATCCATCTGATGTAACTCAAAATCAAAATGAGCCACCAAAGCCATTATAATTCAAAATGAGTCTTTAGTTAAGATTGGTGAGAAAGTTTCTTTATAATCAAATCCTTCCTTTTGCATGTAACCTTTCGCTGCTAATCTAGCCTTTTATCTTTCAATTTCACCTTTAGCAATTTATTTGGTTTTAAAAATCCATTTGCACCCAATTGGTTTATATCCTTCAAGTAATTTCACCAAATCCTATAAATTATTCTTGTACATTAAATTTATTTCATCCTCCATGGCATGAATCTATTATGAGGAATTAGAACTTGAAATAGCTTTTAAGAAGTTAATAGGATCGAAATCATCATTCACATTAAACTCATATTCTTGCAAATAAATCACATAATCATTTAAAATTGCCTTACGATGAGTTCTCTGTGATCTTCTCAGGAGAACTTCCTTAATTACATCATTTAGTTCATTCACTAGTTAGCTTGGTTCAATTAAAGGTTAATCTGGATCATTTTGCAACTCTATATGAAATGGTTCAATGGAAGGCACTATTAGAGAAACATCACTTTGTTTATTAGCTATTTGGGAAGCATTACTTTGTTTTTCTCTTAGGGAGATCTGAAGTGACTTTATCCTACTATTCAATTCATCCTCAAAGTAGATAGCATGATCTGACTTAAAAACTCTTAATGAATGAGATGGACAATAAAACTTACTTCCTTTTGAACTGATGCAATAGCCAATGAAATACCCACTAATTGTTCTTGCTTCAAGTTTCTTAGTACGTAGGTTATAAGGCATAATTTCAGCTTTGCACCCCCAAACATGAAAATGTTTCCACCTAAAGCTTTTTTCCATACATTAGCTCATATAGAGTCTTTAGCACAGATTTGCTTGGAACTTGATTTAACACATGCATAGTAATTCTTAAAGCATCACCCCATAAAAATTCTGATAAAGTAGAATGAGTTAACATACATTGTACCATCTCCATGAGTGTTCTGTTCCTTCGCTTTGCAATTCCATTCTGCTCTGGTGTGCCAGGCATAGTATAACTAGTTTCTATTTCACAATCTTGTAAATATTTTGCAAAAGGACTAGGATTTCTTTTAGTTTCATCATATCTACTATAAAATTCACCACCTCTAGTTGAATGTACACATTTAATATTCTTTCCTTATTTTAGTTCAATTGTAACCTTGAACCTTTTAAAGGCTTCTAATGCTCCAGCCTTTTCAGAAAGAAGCTTCATCCTTCCAAATCTTGAATAATCATAAATGAAGATGATAAAATAGTTGAAACCTCCCATTGCATTGGGTAAGATAGGCCCACACACATCAGTATGGATTAATTCTAGAATACTTTCTTTCTTAATATTCTTCCCTTTTCTAGCTCTAGCTATTAGTTTTCCTTTGATACAATCCACATAGACGCTAAAATCTGAGAAGTTAAGTTTAGGTAAAACTCTTTTTTTTATTAATCATTTCATTCTTTCTTTGGAGATGTGGCTTAATCTTCTATGCCAAAGCATTAAAGATGTTTCGTTTAATCTTGGTCTCTTATTTCCAACAATTATGTTGATGGAATTTTCAAAAGTATTGTCCAAATTAATTTTATATAAATCACTATTCAAAGTACCAGTTGAAACCACATAGTAGTCATAATATAACTTAAAATTATTATTTCCAAATAAACATGAATATCCATCTTGATCCAAAAAAGTTATAAAAATTAAATTCTTTCTCATAGAAGGTACAAAAATAATGTTTTTCAATTGTAAAACATGACCAGTAGACAAATATAAAGAAATGACTCCTATGTGTTCAACTTGTACTTTGTCTCCATTTCCTAATTCCAAAGTTGTTTTACTTTTACTTGGCATCCTCAAATTTTTCAGTGCTTGCAAGTAATTGGTGACATTGATAATGAAACTAGTATCCAGCCACCAAGTGTTAAAAGGAACTTCAATACTATTGGATTCAAAATAAACTAGAGTCAGAAAGTTACATTTCTTTTTCTTTTCAAGTTATTTCTTAAATTTGAAGCTGTCTGTCTTTTGTGCCCATACTTCTTGCAAAATTTATAGTTTCTTTTGAACATGGCTTTCTTAGGCTTATGTTGCTACTCCCTCATATCATTCTTCTTCCTTTCATGATTAGATTTTCTCTTATTGTCCTTTTGGAAGGGCCTATTTGCTTATCCAAAACTTAAACCATGAGAGACAAAATTCGCCACTTGCATATTTGTTTTCTTCATATCTTCTTCTACTTGAGTCACTATAGAAATCATTTCATTAATAGTTGATTTTCCTTTCTGAGTATTGTAAGACATTTTCAACACATCAAATTAAGGAGGAAACGACTCTAAAGCTTGTCAAATTAAGTAACTATCTCCCAAATCGACATTTATACTCTTTAATCAGCTATAATAATGCACTAGTTTCATTATATGCTCCTGAATACTACTCACTCCATCATACACAGTCTTTTCTAATAAAGATAGATAATGCCCTTTTTCTCTTTTATCAAACTTAACATATTTTTAACCACTGAATTTAAGAATGCTTTTGCCTTCTGACTATCAGGAATACTCTGCCTTATAGTCTTATCTATGGTGTACTTTATTATTATTAGACAGACTCTATTGGAATGAGCCCATTTTTCATGTTGTGCTTTTTGAGCAAAATTTGACCCCTCAGTAATTGGTCCCATTTAAAGTTTTCACAAAGGTTAGTTGTATAGGAATAGAAGCTGAGGAAAATTATTAAAATTTATGAAATTAATCATAAATTAATAACATAGCATGTTTGAACAATAATCATGCTTAAATTTTCCTCATAATTATGCAAATATTTACAGTATAATGCTATAATACTTAGGACCAATGGGGTATAAGTATTATAACATAATACAAGAACTACATGCTATATTCCTAAAACCTAACACTGATAGGATATTTAAAAATTTTAAAAATTAACATATAATTATAATACTCATGTTATCACTTATTAACTACATTAATAGAATTATACCAATAGGGTATAATTTTTATTAATATAGTACTCTCTTAATTTTTATTATTTCAAAATTTAATTATCATAACATTAATTTAATCAACACAATATATATTAAATAAAACATTACAAGAATTTTATGCAATTAACCCACGATAGGTGAGTTTGATTACAAAAAATTTAAAGACACAACATGAGCAGTTATAATCTTTATATAAATTAAATAATCAATTATATATTAATGATAAAATTAAAAAAATATGCATACAATATATAAATCATCTAGAAAATTTTTGTACAGTATACAATTATACAAAAATTACATAGTAAAAATTTCAAGCCAAAATTCAATTAAATTAATACTCAAGAAAATAAAATAAAAAATAATGAAAAATATTTTATTTCCAAAAAATTATGGGAAAAAATATCAAAAAATCAAATTCAAAGAGTGGAGCACAATTGTATTTTTATTTTTGCAGAATTATGTCTAGAAGGTGGTGCGTGCATTGCACGCGCTTGCTGTGCAAATGGGCCCTAAGACCTTTCATACGCATGTCAAGTGCATGGCACACGCCAGACACACAGACACGATGCATGCACCAAACACATAGATAGGGCGCATGTAGTGCAGTGCACGTGCTAGACGCATTACTAGGCTTCGCCCAAGATTGCTTATTTCAACTTCTTCTTCACTCGAAGCTAGTTTTCAAGTCTGAAAACAAGTTTTCCTGGTTTGGGAAAAACTTCAATTTAACCCTACCCAATTTTTTATTTTTAATGCCAAAATTAAATGGGTTTTTATCCTAATTTGATTTATAACATTATGCACCAAAAATTCTCAAAAATTATGCATATATCATGTATTCAATTTTGGCTGTTAATAGTTTCATTTTTTAGCTTTATTTGACGTTAACTTCAATTTAAAGCTGATACGTAAAATATTTGCATATTTATTTTCCCTTATATGATGCACTTTTGGATGTTATCTTGTTTAATTTAATAAATTTAGTTGCATTTTGTGAATGAGTCTTGAATTTGAAATGAAATCAAATATTTTAGATAATGCTGTATTTTGACACTGTTTCAGTATTTAGGCCATATCTGGAGTTCTAGATGTCCGATTGGGCTGAAATTTTTCGTGTGCAAAGCTAAGATCCAGCCCTACAACTTTCATGTTTAAGGAAAAGCCCAGTTCAGGACCTAAGGATCTCAAATTTGGCTTGGAAGATGAAACAGTGGTTTTGGGCGAAATTTGACATATGGCCACTAATCTGATCATAACTTGAGCTAGAAACGTCCAAATTAGGACTTCTTTATATGCATTCTGAAGAGAAGATCCGGCCCTACAACTTTCATGTTGACAAGAAGACGTAAATCTGCCATTTTGGTGGTCAAAAACTACCAACAAGTCAGAAGAATGGTTGCTGCGAAAATAAAAAAGGGTAGTTGGAGACCATGAATGGTAGTTGAACCATGAATGGTAGGTGGACCATGAATGGTAGGTGGACCATGAATGGTAGGTGAACCATGAATGGTAGATGAAGCATGTAAATGGTAGATGAAGCATATGAATGGTAGATGAAGCATGTGATTGGTAGTTGGTGGCCAAGACTTTTGACTTGCAGCTGGCTCATTCACCTATAAATAGGTGGAAGTGGAGAGCATTCAAGCATCCAGATCCAAGCATTGGATCAAGCATCCAAGCATTCATTCCTTCATACATTGTAGATAGTAGTTTAGTTTATGCATTTTTTTAGTTCTAGTATGCCTCCTACATGGAAGGTTCTACCTCCTACATGGAAGGCTAGGTTCTCCTCCTACATGGACGGTTCTACCTCCTAATGGATGGATAGTATTTCTATTTTTATGCATTTGTAATTATATTTCATGAATGTGATGTTGTTTTTATTTTATTTTATGTTTATGTTTAATTTTATTATGTTCTAATTTCTCATCTTCCTAGGGTGATGGCGTAACTTGATAATAACGGATTGAATTCTAGTCTATTGAAACTAATTTTGATTTTATTTCCTAGATTGAGTTTTAATTATTACTCTTAATGCTTTCGATTGATTAGCTACCTTTTGAATGAACTCAATATGCATGTTGAGACCGGAAGGAGATACATGTGTGTGGATCCTATAATTAAAACCATAAATTACATATGAAATAGGAATATATTCATATGGTTTATGTAGTCTTAATGAGTTCCATAAATCCTAATGCATGATTAGTTGTTGCAGTTCACATAGGAATATAGTGAATTCCAATTAATTATAGAATTACTTGACCTTGGAAGAGGCTAGTAATTAATTTAGGGAAACTCGACTATCAATCAAGGGAGTAAAATTGGATTAGTGTAGATAAATGATTCAATCCGAAGTTGTTAAGTGAAGTCTGATCCCTAGGTCTTTTATCTTCATCTTTACTTCAATTGCATTCATATTTATTTTAAGCATTTTTTGCATCAATCTTTATTTACTCGCTTCAATTCCAATTTATCGATTTGCCAAATAGTATTAGGATTATTAATTTTGGTACTTAGTGAAACAATCCTCGTGGGAACGATACTTACTTATCACTTTATTACTTGCTTACGATAGTGTGCACTTGCGCTAATTTGATAAACCATTTCACACGTAACAAAAGCCTATTATCACATATCAATTTGAGGGTTTTCATTCATCAATATGTTCCTAATATTTCTATAATAATGGTTTTCCAGAATTCAAACAAAATATTTAATAATTTTTCATAATCTTAACAAGTTCTTTATATCACCAAAACAAATCCGAAAAATTGTTGCCAAAATTTAATCCTGAAAACAAACAACATTTAGATTAAATAAAAATAAGAAACAATAAATTTAAAATAACATTACCATAATTCTATTTTGATTTATTACCATAATATTATTATAATATATTTAGTCTAGATATTATTATTATATTAATGACATTGAATTATTATTTAATTCAACTATATGTTAAAATGTGTTAATCCACAAAATTATTTTACATTATACACTAGAACCGTGATCTAATATAGACTTATTATATTTAAAGTATTAGCTGTCGAATATAATATATTAACTTATTAATAACCGATAACTAAATGTAAAATAGTTAGTTTCCATATCAAATGAATTTAAAAAATTGATATCACATCGTATTGACGTGGGTTTTTAATAAAAAATGGAGTTGATTACTGGAATTAGTTACTCGGATACGTCCAAATCGCAAGAGACAAGTGAAGGCAAATAAGATGGACCATAACGAGGATATTTCCAAAGAATTATACAACATGCTACAACGTAAACCTAACCGTGCTTCAAAATGAATCATCCATCTAGTTGCAAATTTGCAGCTGGAGCTTCGTTGTGTTGACAACTTTGAATGCTATTCACGCTTTAGGTTGCTGTTATTAATAGCAATAAGTCTACTAGTTGACAACTAAAAATATTAGCGAGCAGTCAATTTTATTCTAAGACTAGCTAAATACGAGTCAATTTTTTTTATTATAGTTCAAAATTTAACTCATATGATATTTTTTTTCAAATCATGTTTGATTAGGTTAAAATTGAGCTGACTCAATTCCACCTTACATAATAAAAATCTTTTTATTAAATGAAAGCATTTTAGTTTAAAAAAAAAAAACTTGTATTAAAATAGTGAGTCCTCATAATGTAAACCGTAGGTTTCAAAATGAAAAAAAAATTATATTTTTTTCTATAAGAATTTAAACCCGTCATTTTCAGTAGTATCACCAAATGCGAACCGTTCACAACCAAGTTGGCAGAATGTAGTTCAATTTCATTGGTTCACATTGCTACAAAATTTCTCACTCAACAACTCGTCGTTGACTTGCATACTTTGTTTGCATTCCTCCCACAGAATGTAGTACGCGGTGGGGCCGCCACCGTCCGACGCCATCGAAACTCAGATGTTTAAGAAATTTTCCTTTGGGCGGCAGGGAACCTCACCCCACAGAGTCTCGCTCATCTGTTTCTTTTACCCAACCGTTTGTTTGCATTCCTACCACAGGGAATGTGAAAATGCTAAGATTGGAGAAACTAATACGCGGGTAAAAAAATAACAGTTAAACAATATGACATTGATGCAAAGGAGTTAAGATATGCGTGGGTAAATTTAAAAGCAAAATGTTGAACAATTATAAAAATGCTAAACAATGTTAATTATTTAACAAATTAAATATTGATTATTGATCAATATATATAAAGACATTATTATAAACTACATTATTCCATGTAAATTATATAACCAATATTAAAAAAGTTATTGTGGTGGTTTTCTAATAAAAAACTAATGTATTTTCTCTGAAATATATTCTAATTTTTTTTACATTCCATGTCAATTTTTAAAAAAATAACGTAAAACATTTACATAATATTTTATTGCATATTATGCTAATACTTCAATAAAAGATAATAAATATAATTTAATATTTTTCTTAGTGCTTCTGCTCGCATGTTAAGCTCGAATTAAATATCACTGTTCATTTAAGTTTGTTTAAGATCATGCTTGCTTTGAGTTTGAGCGAGTTCAAACATGAATACGTCAGATATTTACATAATATTTTATTGCATATTATGACTCGACTTATAGGATTACATATATTTAGTTTAATTTTTAAGAGTTACATGACCTATTTGGATATATTTTTTAAAATTATTTTCATATTTAAAGAAAACAAATAATAGAAGAAATTAAAAAATATTTTATTTAATTATAAAATTAACATTAAGAAAAAAAGAATTTAAGAAAATATTTAAAAATTATTTTTTATTTTTAAGTTATACATTTAAAATTATAATTTTTAAAAATATTTATTAAATAGTTTCTTCTACTTTTAAAAAAATAAAATAAAAGTGAAAATTATTTTTTAAATAAATAAACAAACAGACCCATGATGTCCCACGTCTACATTTTTAGTCAATTTTATGTGCTGAATTTTTGTTAAGCATACAATAAAATGACAAATTACATTCACTTTCTTTAAGATTTAATTTAATTTTATTCACATTCTTTAGATTTTTAAGAATACATATGCCCCTCGTTTCTTTATTTAAAACAATTGAGATAAGTGTTTATTTAAAATATAAGAGAGAAGACATGAGCTTATATAAAAAATTGTTATAAGTTATTTAGTTCAATAGTACAAGAAGTTTTTTTTTCAGAAAACAAGAAAAATGTGAATTGTTTGGTTAGCTATTATTTAATAAATTATAAAAAATAGAACTTCTTAAAAAGATTGACTTCTTACAAAATATGAAAAATTACTTACCCACCTCCTTCTAAGTAAGTTTTATTTCCTATATTATTTATGAATACAATGACAAATTTATTTTTATTAAATTTAATTAATAATAATTAAAATTTATTAATTTATATTAAAATAATATTAAGGATATAATAATTATTTTATTAATATTTTAGAATATTTAAAATTAAACTAAATAAAATATAAAAAGTTACTTTTTAAGAAGTATTACTTCTTATGTGCTAACTAAATAATTTTGAATATTTATAAGGAAGTTCACATAAGAAATTATTTTTTTAAAGATCCAATTTTTCACGAAAAATTACTTCTTATATAAATCAAATTACTCCTTAATATATATATATATATATATATATATTAAAATAATAAGAGTATGACCACGGTGCGTGTGGATGTAATTCATCCATCATAAAAGGATACATATAAATTCATTCATTTAAGAAATATATAGGGCATTTTTGTTTTCAATTGTCATATAACTCTAGGGTAAAAAAGCTATTCACTTTTAGACATACGTTGAGAGATAAGCTCATCAATATTCACCATGCAAACAAGAATTTGATAAAATATTTTGACATCAATATTAAATAATCGATAAAATTTTAAAAATGACTTTTTTATTTATCAAAAATACCAAAAATACTAATGCCAATTAACCAATTAGACCATTTTGGAATATGATTCCCTTAATTTCTTTAGAAATGAACGGAAACTTAAAAGATTTACGGCCTGTTTGAGTGTTTTTATATTTTTTAAAAATATTTTTATCATTAAAAATTATTTTCAAATTAAAAAAATAAAGAATAGAAAATGGATAGTGTTGCAAATAAAAAATGTTTTATTTAATGACCAAACCAACATCGAAAAAAAGAAAATAAGTTTAAAAAAATTAAAAATTATTTCTATTTTTCTATCTTTAAATTATACATTTGAAGTTATAATTTTTAAAAATAAATTTTAAAAATAAGCTGTTAGATAATTTTTTTTAAAAAAATAAAAAATCATTCTTAAAATAGTAAATAAACACAGCCTTAATTACAAATTTTTTAATTAAATTGGTGTGCTTTTATAAAAAATTGCATATCTATAAAATTTTTCTTATTAAAATAGTGAATCTTAATAATATAATTTTTATGTTTTAAAAAATTATATTTTTATCTCTTGAAACTTAAGAACTTACATACGTCATTTTCTATTGTCTCATCAAGTATGAACGTTCCCAAGCAATTAAGTTGGGAGAATGCAGTTCAATTTCGTTGGTTCACATTGCTACAAAATTCGTCCCTCTGGACCTTGTGGTATGACTCGCACACTCTGTTGTCCGGAAAAGTATCTTTTATTCCTTCACACATACGCTGCCACAAGGGATGATGACAACGCTAAAATTGGAAGAGTTCATACTTGGTGTTGAAAAATACAAAGTTAAATATCCACAGGTCAAGGTATTCATAAATCAGGTTAGTGCTATGAAATCTACTCCTATAAAAACTTAAGTGTTTTATTATTAAATTATTTTTTTAAATTTAAAAAGTAGGTAAATTAAAATTAAAAATATAAATTCTATTACATTAAATATAATTCAACAGTATAGATATTTAACTTTTTTAAGAAGTCGAATTCTCCGTAAAATTATCCCAATTTTTTAAATCATTTTTGTGTGTCACATAAAGGAAAGAATATATAAAACCATTTCTGTAAGTTTTATTATATTGAAAAAAGGATTTTGAATTTTATTGCACATAAAAATTTTATATTTGTTACTATTTACTATGAAAAAAATTAATAAAAAGGAAAAAAATCCAAATTATTTAGAATCTATTATTCCAGATAACTTGGCAATTGTGAGCATTTGCCTGAAGTCCATGATTTGAAATAATCTTCCCTTAGAAAATATTTCAATCAAAACTCAAACTAACTTGCCTGAAATTAGAAGGACTAATATTCTGTTATTTTACTTAACCCCTCATGATGGTTGCGTCTGGACATTTGCATACAGAAAATGACCTTAACTTTGTCATCTATTATTTAATTTAATTTATACAAAGTCAGTTACTCGAATGTTGTTGGGTTTCGGATGAAAAAATAGTGATCAATAATAATACAGACTTAAAAAATTCCCTTACCTAGTTGTTGTCTGATATATATGCTAGTCCAACATTTTAATATAGAAAAATATTATGGAACAACTTACAATTAGTTGCTCAATCACATAATCTTCCCCAGTTAGTTTTGGCTGATTTTAATGAAGTTGTTCGTCTATCTCACAGTATGTTTAGATATTTGTAGTTTAGTAGATTAGGATTTTTCACGTCTTCTTTCACTTTGACAAATTCTAGCTCTTCCAATAATGTCATTTTTAAAAGATTTGATAGAGCTTTGTGTAATTCTTTTTGGAATTTATTGTATCCTGAAACTCAAGTCCTTAACTTATCTTGTATTAAATTTAATTATGCTCCTATAGTTGTGTCCTTGTTTCGTGAATATCATCATATAGTGCAAAAATCATTCAAATTTGAAACTTGTTGGCTATTCCGTCTTAATTTATATAAGATGGGTTGTGATTCTTGGTGTTTCTCATCTTCTCTAAAAACATGCTATTGATACTTTCACCCAAATGGTCTCTTGATGGAAATATCATGTGTTTAGAAATATTTTTAAAAGGGAAAAAAAACTTATAGCTAGATTAAGGGGAGTTTAGTTGCTTTAGAAAATTATAAATCTAAATCCTTAATTAGATTAGATAAAATTTTGCGAGAAGAATATTAAGACAGGAAAAGGAAATTTTGGCTCTTAAATCTAGAATGAATTATATTAAAGATAGGGATAGAAACACTTATACTTACCATTTGTCCACTATTATTAGAAGAAGAAGGAATAAAATTATTAAACTTAAAAAATAGGGCTAGTGAATGGATAGAAAATGAAAATGATCTAAAAAAAATCATATATTTAACTCTTTTCAAGAAAGATATCATTTTGCAAAAATTTAGAGTAATTTATATATTATAAAACCCAACTTTTGGAATGTTATGATTGATAAAAATTCTAAGTCAAATCTCAAAAAGTGTTCTTCTTCTTAAGAAAATTTTCTAGTTCTAAAATCACAAAAGCCTACAGAGGCCCCTAATCCTAATGGTTTACATTTAGGTTTTTTTCAAAGATTTTGGAATGATGTTAAGGATTCTATTTGTCAATGTGTTATTCAAATTTTTTGCATTGATAAAGTTCCAGATTGGCTAAATGAAAGTTTTATCAACCTTATTCCTAAAGGAAATATTTATGAAATAATTAATGCATCTAAACCAATTAGTTTATGTAATATTACTCTTAAGGTTGTTTAAAAAATTTTAACTTCAAGACTTAAGCCATTAATGAAAACAATCTTTCAGTACATAATTTAATTAACTAGGGTGCTTAGGATTTTTTTGCTTTATCTTTTGAGTTACCTCATGAGTTAATTGATGTTATTAAAAGGATTCCTTTTAGTTTAATTAAGAGTGAGGATAAATTGGTGTTGGCAATGTCTAAATTTGGGCTTTGTACTACTAGTGGTATTTATAATTTTATTAAAGTAGTTGACCCCCCATTTCCAAATATACAATTTAACTAGATATGAAAATTTCCAATTTTACCAAAAATTCAATTTTTGTATAGCTTACAATGTTAAATAAAAATCCAACAAGAGACCTTTTGCTTCATATGGGTATGAATGTATCTCTAGCTTGTCCATCTTATGGTATTCGAACTAATCATATTGCTTATTCACGAGTGTCAAATAGCTATGAATTCATAGAATAATCTTCTAATTTCTCCATCTTCTAAAGCTTCTTTCCATATGGATTTTAGTGTTTGGTTGCAACATAACCTGACTTTGTTGAACTAATGTCATAATCTAAAAGTTCCATGGGCAAGTATGTTTTCATTTGATATTTGGAATCTTTGATTATATCATAATAAAAAAATGTTTCCAAGACAATCAGGGAATTAATAATTTTGACTTAAAAAAACTACTATGTCAAAAGCTATGGAATTTTAGGTGGTTATAGCCCCTAACAAAACACTATTGCAATAATTTGTTAGGGGAATTAAATGGAAGTTTCATCTAGTGGGTTTTTATAAATTAAATACTGATAGTTTTATTAAAATGAAACCTTGGTCCAACAGCTTGTTCAACTATCATTAGAGGCAATAAAGGAGAATGGATTATTGGATGTTTTAGAGGATTGAGTATTTGCTCAAACAATGTAGTAGAATTGTATGGATTAAGAGATGGCCTACTTTTAACTTATAATTGGGGATTATTTTCAATTATTGTGGAGATTGATTCCATGTTAGTTATGCATACTATTATGAATAATGATCACTCACCATCTATTGCTTTCTACAATTTTGTTAAAGATTCCAAATAGCTTTTTTTGGCCTTATGAGACCTTACTGTCAAGCATACATATAGGAAGGCAAATTTTGTTGTTAACTATATTCCAAAAAATAGAAGTCATGAATGTAGTACTTTAAACATTATGCTCTACCCTCATATGGAAGTCCAATTTCTTGTGTTGCAAGATATGTAGGTAGCATGATGCCAAGAATTGTGTATAAATCTTAGTTTTTTTTATTGTGTTCTTGTTGATACAAAAAAAATATAGACAGAAATTACATAATGAAAAAGGTTAATAAGTAAATGATGTGTGTTCACACACACACACACACACACACACACACACACACATATATATATATATATATATATATATATATATATATTAAGCTTTTTATTTATATAGAGAGGTTAACAGCCTTCACTCTTTTATTTTAAAAAATCATGTTATTAATTTAATGATAATAAAATAATAAATGATATTATAATTAATTTATCACCTTTATTAATGTTTTAAATTACTAAGTGTATTTATTATGAAAATAAGAGAAGATGATTATTAATACACTTTATTATTTTATTATCATTAAATTAATAACATAATTTTTTTATCCAAATGAAATAGTGGACATTACTAATCTTTACATATAAATGCAAAGGTTAGCAATCATATATATAAACATACACATATATATTAAATTGATAGTATAATGTTCTCATTCAAATGAAAAAGCAACCCCCACTTTTTTATTTGGATGAAAAAAAATCATGTTACTACTTTGATGGTAATAAAATATTAAAAAATATTTAAGTAATTTAAATGAAAAAATATTAATTTAAAATATGTAAATTGAGTTCTCTTAAACTATAAGAAAATATGTATTTAGCATTAGAATTTTCATTGGTAAATGGGTCTACAAACCTTAAATTTATATTGTGATTTTAGCAATGGAATTAATGATGAATGCTAGAACATCCATCACTAATTTTGTTGCAAATTTTTTTTAATTTCTAAAATTTTCTAACTTAAAATTTTATCTATTTCTAAATTTCTCAATAAATTTTTAGTAATGAAATCAGTAGTGTAATAAAAAAAAACATTGTTTTGAATTACTAATGAATTTAGTGACAAACTTGTGCATAAAAATTCAAAATTTTGTTTGGTGATGCAATGAATTTTTTTGAAATTTAGCAAAGGAATTAGCCACAAGGGTGTTACAATTTGTTACTAATTGAAATGCACTATTTTATTAAAATGAGCTAGCAATGGAGTAACCTATCATCACTAAACTAAAATTTATATTAGATCTCAATGCCAATCCCCTACTTTCCTTTTTCCTTCTCCTCTTTTATTTTTGTCCTCATTGTCATTTATTTCTATTGCTATTTTGTGCTATGCAAGTGCCTTCCACCATTGTTATTACCTTCATCGTGAGCTACACAACATTTTAATTAGTAAGTTTTCTCTAATTTATTCTACTTTGATTATTTTTTTGATAGATTGTAGGGTTTGTTTGGGAAAAAAATGATATGAAATTCGTAAGCAAACAACATGTATGTGTGTCTATTTGCACATATATATATATATATATATATATATATATATATATATATATATATATATATATATATATATATATATATAAAAGAAATTGCTAACATCCATATTTGAATAAGGACGTTAATAATCTCCACTTTTTTGTTTAGATAAAATAAAATTCATGTTATTAATTTAATAATAATAAAATTATAAAGGATATTATAATTAATTTATCATCTCTATTAATTTCTTAATTCTATAACTTTATTTATTATAAAAATTAGAGAGAATGAATAAAATTAATTTAAATATTTTAAATTAATATTTTTCATTAAAAATATTTAAATACCTTTTATTATTTTATTATCATTAAATTAATAGTATATATTTTTATTCAAATGAAAGAATGGAGGTTGCTAACCTCTGCATAAAAAGAATAATGAGTTAAAGCAATTGATAACTAAGTCGAGTCTACCTTAAAAGGAAGGAGAATACTTCTATTAATAGGTAAACATCTTATATAATGATAGGATTACGGCTACGTGTAGAAGTTTTTTATAGGCTACTTAGATTATAACCTAATAAGATAATTACATACATGAAATATGTGAAAATAATTAAGACAGGAATAACTTGAGGTTAACAAGAATTATGCTTTAAAAACTATAATAGGGATCATTGTCTCTAGAATTGGTGCATTTTGAGTCATTGAGTCTGTATGATCATACCATTACTTCATCCAAATGCATCATGTCCTAGATTAGTAAGCATGTTATAACCTTTAAGCATATTAAGGAGGTAAGATTCTATTTTACTAGTTTGACCATGTACTTACTAAACATGTATCACTAAGTAACACAACTGGATTGACTCCATTAGCAAAAGCCATGATTGCATTAGCATGTTTCTAATGTGAATATTGTGTCTTATGATGATTAATGAAATTTGATTTAATGGAAATTTTCATTTTAAGTGTAAAAATATTTGCCTTTTTATTGGTTTTAAGTACTAATGAGAATGGAACAAAATTAGCATAAAATCAATAGAAACTTGTGGAGTTCCTACTAGTATTGACTTAAAGGCTTGAATAAAGATAACTAATGAGTAAAATAAGAATGTAAGGAAAATAGTCCTTTTAATCTTGTAATGAAGGCAAGATTAATGAAAGATATAACTTCTTTTTTGTAAATTAAATAACTAATGGTGTACTTTCTAATTAAACTCTTGAACAAAGCATATCTCATTTTTGAAAAGTAGATCGAAGTTGTTAAGTTAAAATAATGAAATAAGCATATTCTAGATGAATTACTATAGGCCATAATAATCCTCCAAGACCAAATTCCATAATGCATGCATAAATTAGACTTTTTATTCTTTCTTTAGAAACATTTTCAAGCACATTTTCTTATCTAATAATAGAAACACAAGATCTAAAGGTTCAAGTAGGATAAGTTCAAGCTCCATAAGGAAAATTAAAATTATTTTTTGTTCTAAAGGCTCATGAATAAGACCATAAGAGTAAATATCTAGGCAAAACTATGTTGGTTTGGGGAGGAAATCTAGAGAAAATATTTCTTCCTTTTTATGTACTTGACATCAAATTTCCATTAGTGAAATTAATTTTTCCATTTAGCCAACTCAAGATGAGGAACTAAAGTCTTTTTTAAATTTAGCATAGTAAGAAATGATGACATGATGACATGTTCATTTCAGCAAGAAAATTCTTACCACTTAAATGAAATTTGAATTTTTTAATAACCTTCCTTACAACAAGGATCTCTTCAAAAGTTAAGTGACAATATTACTTAGCAGGTTTGAAATTTCCACTCTAGTATCCATATATGGCACTTCCTTATCTTCAGTCAACTAGCATAACTCCTTAATATTGATCACTTGTATAAGTTTAAAGAATATGCTAGCCTTTATTCAATGGCATATGAAGAAGGTAGAACTTTTTTGAGCTCTTTCAACCTCTTAATTGCATTGGTATGGTAAGAGATCCATTGAGGCATATCTTTTTTGAAATAATTGGGCTAGGATAAAACAATATTGGATTATTTTTTATATAAAAATTTCATATAATTGACAAGCTTTAAAAACTATTATACCTATTTGAACATTAGCTATTCATAAAGAAATTTTTGAATTTTTATAGCTATGTAAGGCTATAATTGGATCTAACCATTTTGGATTATAAGGCCAACAAAATCATAAGCAAACTGCACTTTCTTGTATGATAATATAATCTTATATTTTTTAAAAATATCATTGAACTATTCAAGAAGTTTGATATGGTTTGAAGGGTTTAAAGAAAAAATAGGATATAATTAATCTACAAAAGGTTTGAATGGAAGATATGTTTAAATATTTCTGTCATGGGCTTTTGGAATTTTGATAAGGCATTTTCTAATCCAAAAGTCATAATAATCCATTGATAATGGAAATTTAGGATATAAAAAGCAATCTTATACTTTCTTCCAAATGTATGTCTAATAGCTAAAATCTTACTTTAAGATCAAGCTTAAAGAAAATTTTCACATTTAGAAGTTTCTATAATAAAGCTTCTTTTCTTAGAAGTGGAAACTTGATGTATTTTTTTTAACATAAAATTTCTGTTAGGCCCATGCAAAAAATGTTTCTTTAATAATACCTTGTGTTTTAATTTAAGTCAATTTTTCTTAGTGAACTTTTGATAGTCAGGATGCATTCTAAAGTGAGTTGCCTTTGTTGGATTAATATATTTATTTTTCTTGAAAGGTAATTTGATGAAAAATATAAATTGAAACAAAAAAGATGACTACATTTATGGAGGAATTTTGAATGAGATTTGCACATGACTTCTAAATTATTGTTTGAGCAATACTTTCAAATTTTGTTAGTATGAAAAACAACTTTGGAATTGAAGTCCATAGTTAGAAGTATTCTAGATTCTTTAAGCTACCTACTTGTTAATGCACTTTGTCTTTAACCATTTATTAAATAAAGTCTAATCTAACCATGACATCTTTTCCTAGGCCTTTGTGCCATAAAATTAATGTTTCACCATGTAATTAGGAAATATTTTTAGGTAAATAGGCTTAGATATTTTTATCATAGCCATAATTTCTTTATTAGTTATTTTGAATAAATTGTAAGTTTTTCTTTAGAAACCGTCTAGGAGAATGTCAAGATTTATGATGGAATTCATTGCTTTAGTTTCAAAAAAAAGCAATAACATCAATTGACTTCTCATGCTTCTAAGGAACAATTCTAGCATTGATAATAAGGATACAACTGTACCCAAATAGTGATTCAAATTCATTAACATTTGATAGCTCAAAATCTCCAAGCATTTTTTAAGTTTTTACTTGCATTATATTAATTTCTTCTTCAAGAATTTCTTCTAAATCTTCATTAAAAGATTCTTGCTCTTCATTGATACAAAAGATTGATTTTGCTAATGGGTTTGGTTTTTTTCTTCAAACGAGGATTCAATGTCTTTATCCATTAATAGTATTGGTTAATAAGATTCTAATAAGCAACTTGTTTTGGGCATATTTCTACATAGTGATTCTTTTTTTTTTTTTTTACAAATATAGCATTGATCTTCCTTTTTATTTCCCTTTATTCTTCTTCCCCTTGAACTATCTAGCTTTGGACATGTCCTTCTTGGATTTCTTAATTTTTCTCTTCCAAAAATATTTAATGTTAAAATCTAGTTTACTACATGCATTTCCAAGCTTCAAGCAATTTAAGTGTTTAAAGAAAGTTCTTTGTTCACAAAAATGATTAAAGGTTGCAATAATCACTTAATAAAGATTTTCGAGTGAGGCATTTGAAAATAATATGCCCTATGATTTAATCACTTCTTTACTTGTTGTCTAAAAGGTTTAGGAAATGTTAGGAAGAAGACATATTTGAGGCTAACTTTATATATTCCATTAATATAATAATATGACTTTGGCATCAAATTATAATATTGTTAAAAATGATTTCATTTAAATAAAAGACATTTTATATTCATGAACTTTTTTTCTAACTTGTACTTTAATATCTCAGTATAAGCCAAGAAACTCATTACGAAGCTTTGCCAAGAAGGCATCAATGCTGGCTAAATTATAATATATAAGTTAGTGATATTATCCTAAAAATAGCCAATAATCTCTTAGTATTCCTTGCATTTTAGAAGAAAAAGCTCTAAATAATTGTTATAAAGAGCCTTTTATTCTAGTTGGACCACTATCATCCAAGAATGTGATTTAAGAAATAGCCTTGCCATTAGAAGAAGGAGACATTATCCAAAGTGAATCCCTTAATGGTGTCTTAAAAAAATACTTTTTGTTAGATGAAAGACTTTCTTCTTTTCTTGATTTTGAAGGTTCTTCAGGGTAAATTCAAGAGACCTTATCCTTAGTGTTATGAAAATAATCAGGATCAAGGTTTTATAGTTTAAAATGTCAAAAGATTTTGGATAGGTTTTATCATTTCCTTTATTATATTTTTAAGGAATACAAATTTGTTGTTATCAAAAGGATCTTCAGAAAGGTAAGATCATTTAAAGTATAAGAATTTTATGGAGGCTTTCTTTTGCTTATAGATAATAAAAAGTAGATAGTATAAGAATTTTGGAAAGTTGGGGATTTAGAAGTTCAAATAATAAAAAAGCAACAACATTTTAAGGATAAGGAGTTATCAATAAAGGCTATGCCATTAGGGTAAGCTTGTTACCAATGGTTAGTTAATGATCTTGTCATATGGAGTTATAAAGGAGTTTATTTAGGCTTTGATGTTTTTTATTTTAACTACTTTTTAGATTACAAGATTAGAAAATGATCCAAAAGTTGATATACTTTAGAGCAATTCTTAAATGAGATACTAGATTTCTAGGACAATTCTTTGATAACTTGGTCTATTGTTTTATGGTAAGCTTCTATTTTTTATGTTATCTATTCCTGAGAAATATCTATCTGCTTAAGCAACTTATTCTAACACAAAGCATTCTCTAATTGCTAATTAAAAATTTATCCTATGGGTATAGATTCCATAATTTATGTCCTATATGGTTATTTGACCTATTTTCCTAAAAATTTCCAATTTTGCTTAACTCGATACTTTCTTGAAATATATTGAATGAAGGGAAGTCACCATCATAGTCTAGATCATCTTGCATCATATAGAAAAAAGGGGAATCACTATATGACAAATAATAGCCATATTTCTCATTAAGCTCTCTTAGAAGTTTGACTTTTAAGTCTCTAGCTTCAAATCTTTCTTTTAGCTTTTATTGGCTGAACTTCTTTTCATTTGTTTTAGGCTTTTTTTACTTCTTCTTTATTACTCCATTGCATGCAGGATTCATAATTACAAGGGATTAGATCATACTAATTGTGACCATCATTTGTAATAGCCTTATAAATAAGTTTCCTAAAGAATCAAAAGCCCATATAGGAACTTAGAGACTTACATCATCATCTTTTAGCATCATTTGCTTTGGGATCTATTATGTCACAAATTAAGAATGGAAAAGAAATTTCAATGGATCCATCATTTTTTGTTACAAAGAATGGTTTAGTTATCTAAATAGATAGCTTAGAGGATTAAGTCTTTTCATAATGGGTTACCAAAGAGTTTGGCAACATTTTTATTAGGTCTTCTCTAAATAACAATTTTACGATAAATAATAAGAAGGCTTTGGTTTAGATCAAGCTTGATAAGAAGGCATTCATCCTTTTGTTTTAAATAAGCAAGGTTAAGTGAATAGGTTTGGAGCATGTAAGCAAACTAGGTATAAAGAGTTATAGCACATGCCTCATGAGATATAGGACAACCAATAATTTGCAATTGGATTTTTAAGGATGTTAGCAAAGTAGGATTTGTGAAAGGGATGTTGAAATTTGGGAATATAATATCAAAAACTATTCCAACATTTAAGGTTGATTGAATAGTAGCAAGACATACTTGTTAGTATCTATTACATCCGCTATCTAATATTGTCATTCTAGACATAATAGACAATCCATTTCTTTCATGAAAAGTGAGGTAATTCTAATAGCTCCAAAATATATGTGAGCAAATTCTTATTTTGCCATAATGGAATAAGCTCACTGAAAATGGTATGATGAATAGTTGTTCCTTTTCAATGGCCTAAACAAGATGATAATCAAATCTAGAAGCTTGAACATATAGTTTCACATTATGATTTCAAGGTTTGGTTAAAGGAAATTATGGTTCTTTGGGTCCAATTTTCAAAAGCTTTTTCAAACACTCAGTAAGAATTGATCAAGGTGTTTTAGAGATAGGAATTTTATTTTCTTGTAAAACATAAAAGGCTTCATATAGATTAGTAACCTCCATTTTTTTTCTTTGGATTAAAAAAAATCATGCTATTAATTTAATGACAATAAAATAATAAAAGATATTATAGTCAATTTGTTACTTTCATTAATTTCTTAATTTAATGAATGCATTTATTATGAAAATGAAAAAGAATGAGTAAAATTGACTTAGATATTAAAAATTAATATTTTTATATTAAAATGATTAATTCCTTTTATTATTATTAAATTAATAATGTAATTTTTTATTTCAATAAAAAAGTGAAGTTTGCTAACCATCATGTATTGGTATGGAGTTTAACAATTCTCATATATGTATATGTGTGTGTGTATTAAATTAGTAGTGTGAACCTCCACTATTTTATTTAAATGAAAAAATTATATTGTTACTTTAATAGTCATAAAATAATAGAGGATATTTAAGTAAGTTTGATGAAAAGATATTAATTTAAAATATTTAAGTTAACTCCAATTTTTCTTTCTCATCTCCACAATAAATGCATTTATTAATGGAAGTAATTAGTAATGGTGGCAAATTAATTATAATCTCCTTTATTATTTTATTATTATTAAATTAATAGTATGAATTTTTATTCAAATCAAAAAGTGAAGATTGCTAACTTAGATATATAGATGTTGAGGTTAAAAATCTCTTATATTTATAAAATGTATCATTAAAAAAATTTCAAATTTTTATAAAGATTTAGTGTGAAACCCTGACTCATTTTACGTCGAGTTGGTTTTTTAGCTTAATTACAGATAAATCAAACTAAGTTCCAAGAACTTATGACCAAACTCACGTGATTAATGATTTTCTTTTAAAAAAGTATATATATTATACAAAAATTTTAAAAAATAATTTATTTTTATAAGTAAATTCAAAGTACATATAAAGATTGTTTAACTGATAAAAAATTATATAAAAATGTAACTTCTCGAAGAAGTTGGAAATTAAGCAAAAACAAAAAAAAAAAGATAAAGTGGAAAATATATTGGTAGGCCCCTAACTGATAGAAAAAAAAGAGGGAGCCGGAGTTCCCTTCTCATGACATGAAGAAAGTTATCTCAGAAACTTTAAATTTCAATCAGTCAACGGGACAAATTTATTTGAAAGCTTTTTCAGAAATTCACAAAAATTTATTTTCTCAAAAATACAGCTCTCAACTAAAACTTCCTGACCACTCTATAATTTGTGTATATATGTGTGTAAATAATATTTATATATAATTATAAATATATACATATCTGCAAATATTGAGTCGACTCACAAGCTAATCAAAGTCATTCATGTTGTGGATCCAACTGGATTCATTTATTAGACAAGTTAAAATATTTGACTTTTATTTCTCACATTTAAAAGGAAAATATTATAAAGGACAAACCCCAAACAAATTGGAATCTACCTTAAGCCAGCCATCATGTTATTATGCGCGTAAGTCCCTTGACCCCAAGTTTTGGTTGGTTTTTCACTTTGGCTGATGGTTTTTGATAAACCAACAGTGGAACCTTCTATAAACCATATGAGGCTTTTAGTTTGCTCCGACCCTTTTTTCGTTAATCGTATTAGTTAATTATTAGTTAACCAAGCTTACTCTTTTTTTATTTTAAATAATGGAAGGAGAAATTCATTTAACGCACATATATAAGGATTTGGATTCGAATCACAGATATAATAAAAAATACAACTCATAAAATAATATCAACTACTAATGTACTATTAAAGTGCTGATAACTACACTTACTTTTTTTTTTGTGTGACTAAAAAGGGCCAAATGCTCAAAATATAAAAAAAAATCAAAAATAATTTGAGCGGTAGAAGCCCCATTAATATTAGCAAAAAGTAACGGTTGAAGATCCAAGTTTTCTCTTTAATAATAAGTCAATTATAAAAGTTGTAATTTTATATTTAGTATTAGTCAATTAATATTTATAGAATAATAGATGAATATTAGGTTTTTATCTTATATTTTTATTCTTTAGTCAAGATTAATAAATTGATATATTTATTATTAAAATTTAAGGATAATACTTTAGTATATGTTCAAATATTTGCATGTTTAATGAAAGTTTAACATAGTAAAATCTAAACTATTGTATATAAAATCTTTCAATTTTTCACAAAACTTATATTTTATATGGATTTTATGTATAAAAATTACATAGAAGGTTGCAATTCCATTAACTAAAGCTGCATAAAAATTTTTGTAAAATTTTCTTTTGTATAAAAATTATAATGTCTGATTAACAAGTTATAAAAAATTTCACAGAAATTAATTACAAGAGTATATATCAATATAAGTTTTTGATATAGTATCAAAGTATAATCCTAAGTTTAAATATTTAATACATAAATTTAAACTCACTGGTAAGCAATTATTGGCTCTGCCACTGTTTATTTAGTATAGTAAACATCCAAACAGAGATAATTTTGACATTTCATTTTGGCTAAGATTGTAGGAAAATTTAATTTCTTTATATATAAAAAGATGATCATTCTGTATTTTTATAGTTTACAATTAAAAAATATAATACTTAGAGGTATAGTAGTGAAAATATATAATTTTTTAAAAAGAGAAAATTATTTTAATTAATTTTTTATATTTAATGTTGAATATTTAAATTTTTTTTACTATCTTAATATTTTAAAATTATATTTTTACAAAAATATATTTTTTTTCAAAAATAAATGGATCCTTGGAGTAATTCCTGAACGTTTTCCTGCCACTAAACCGTAACATTGTATTGAAACGAAGTTCTAGCTATCTCTTTCTTGTTAAGGACTAGGAGGCAGGAAATATGCGACCTTTATAATAATAATAATAATAAGTGTGATAGTAATAATAATAGGCAGATGAAGTAGCTAGGCAATGAAATTAAGAAATAAAAAAAATAAGGTTAAATCCAGAAACAATTCATGTGAGTCTATCATGGTGACGACGTGAGGCCAATTCCTCTGTGCCAGAAGTTACGACTGAGAGAGTGAAAATAAATTGTACCATGTAATTTTTATTAATGTAAACTCAATTTGCAAAATAATAACCCACTTCTCACTATGGATGGACATGAGACAAGCAGTTGAGTTATTAATCAGTTTGATTCCACTCGATTTGAATAAGCTCAATTTGAAATTTAATTTGCATTTAAATGGATTAAATTTTTTATTTAAATTTAATTCAAATTAAACTTGTGAATAATTTAACTCAATTTGATAATTTATATGGTTTAATCAAATAAGATAATATTTCAAGTATGTAAATTTGAATTAAGATGAATCAAGTTAATCAGTATAATTAGTTCATTAATTTGACACGTTTAGTTCATTTGATCAAATTCTTATTAAAAAAATGCTATTCAAAATTATTTAATCATGAATTAAGTTTGACTCATCTAGTATACCAACCAATCTTTCAAGTTTAGATTCAAATCATTTATAACATGTTTAATATAATTGAATAGAATGGAAAGAAACAAAAAAAAATTATTTATTAGGA
This sequence comes from Sindora glabra, assembly GCA_020226215.1. NCBI lineage: Eukaryota > Viridiplantae > Streptophyta > Magnoliopsida > Fabales > Fabaceae > Sindora > Sindora glabra. The sequence continues at coordinate 1,599,384 of CM035235.1, forward strand.
ATTATAGAATGGAAGTATCCATTTCCTAAAGAATGAATATTTCATCAAATAATAGAACTCACATTTCATTAATGAAATAATTATTTTATTATTTATAAAATGTTTTTTTATATTTATATCCCTCACATTTTCTATATATTATAACATTACCCTTTTATTAATAAATAATAAAATGATCTATTTAACATTTTTCTATTCAAATATTTTAGTAATTATATTTTTAATAATTAAATTAAAAAATATTTTTATTCTTTATAAAAATTATTTAATATAAGAAATTTGGAAAATTAATTTTTTATGATTTTACTATATAAAATTGTGTCAATTATAATATTGATAATTAAATTTAATATATAATATTTTTTAAGTATTAATTCTATCATTTTTTATTTAACTTATATTATTATTTCACAATTTAATGTATATGTTCAACTGCAAATTATATATAAGTTTAGTGATAAATAAAAAATAATATTATTATTTAACTATATTTTCAATTTTATGCTTTCTTTTTATTTCTAAGCATATTATTATCATTGATTTTTTTTCATTTATTCCTACAATATTTGTTGTACTAAATATAATTATGGAATGGATATAGATTCTTTCCCTTTTCTTTTGTCAATTTTAAAAAGATAAAGAAATAAATTTTATTTTGAAACCTACTACTTTTTTTTATTAAAACTCATAATTTCAAAGAAAAAAAAAGAACTTATACCTATCTCTCTTTGAAATTTACTTAGTGGGATGCACTAGATCCAATTCCTTATGGGATAGAATGTTTATTCAATTTCTAACCATATAAAATTTGTATGTTTGACTCATATTTTAATTATTATTAATTGTGATTATTTTCTATTATGAGTTATTTTCCTTTTGAAGTTAGGTTTTTGAGTTAGAATAGAATCAAAATTTCTTGTTAAGCGAGTATTTTTAGGTTATAAACATTTTCATTAAATAAAAGTTTGATGCACAAGATAGATGTGATATAGGTATTTACAAAGGATTAAAAGAGACACATAAATAGTTGTTAGAAAAGTTATTGGATTATAATTAAAAATCATCATATGCATTATCTGAAAAATTTTTAATAATATAATAGATATTTTTTAATCTATAATTTTTATCCTTAATATTTAGATTTTCCACATGAAGCTATTAGTGTGATTTATTGTGTTATTCTAATTAATTTAATTGGCTAATGGTTATATATCTAGAAATGAGATATTTTTCCCAACAATAAAAAGCAAAGCAAGTTTGAATCCATCAAAGAGTAGTATTTCGAGAGAGTAAGAATTTGATTTGATTTTATGTGCAAGATGAAGACAATTGATAAAGTAGATAATGATGATAATTTGTAAATATTATGTTGACTTGTGAAAGTGTTTGCAAGATTTAATATTTTTGCATATGTGAGAGATTCTTGCATATGTTGACTCATGAGGTGGAGTCACTTTATAAAAAGATGGTTGTTCCAATTTGAAGAAATTTTAATAATGGTAGGCTCTCATATTGGTGTCCCATTATTAATTTCATTTAGTAATAGATGGAGTATAAAAATTAATAGAGATAATGAAATCTATGTCAATGTAGAAATTGTTGAACTTGACCCAAATTCTAATTTTTATCAATTTATGATTATTTCCTATTGAAGTTACATTTTTAATTTAGAATAAAATTGAGATTTCATATTAAGTAAGTATTTTTAGGTTATAAATATTTATATTGACTAATAGTTTAAGGGGCAAGAGAGATATAATATAAGTGTCTATAGGAATTATGTGAAAAACCTTCATAAAGATTTGAAGGAGATGTAAGGATAACAATTATGAAATTATGAAATTATAGTTAAAAACCATTATAAGCATTATTTTGTAATTTTTTATGATATAGTAAATCATTTTTATAAGGAATTTTTTCCTTATGAATTGCAACTTTTCACATCAAGTTATTAATGTGATTTATTATGTTACTCTAACCACTTTGATTACTTGATATTTATCTATTTAAAAATAAGATTTTTCAATATAATTATAATCATAAAATAATTATTTTATTTCATTCTAGTTGAACATCGGTTTAATTCATAAATTGGCCCAAGAGACTAATTTTCAAATCCAATTACAAATAATTTATGAGATCACTCAGATTCAATTTTTCAGCCTACTCTTCATTGCTATTAATGAGGCCTGCAAGTCAGAGGCGACTCGGGACTGGCTAACTTGGTTCACAATGCAAACCTAAGCACCTAACCTACATAAATAAATAGAATAATATTATGAAAAATTTTATTTTTTAAGAAATTAAATATTTTTTAAAATAAAAAAATTAAAATGAAAAATATTAATTTTAATATATTAAATATATTTTAATAATTAAAATATTTAATTTTTAAGGAATGAAATTTTTTATAATATTATTCAAATAGATATAATCAACGCTGTCATCTATGCTCGTTTTGGTGAAGAGACTAAGTCATCATCGAAGAATACCGAATACTACACTTACTCTCCACATTTACTCATTGCCAACGACATCGTAAAAGTATATTTGGTTAGGTAAAATAAATAAAGATAAAATATATAATTCAAAAGTATATTTGATAAATATTATAAAATAAAAATTCTTATTTTTTAAAGAATAATCATTTAATTCAATGATGGAATATTTATTTCACAATAAAAATAATAAAATGATTTAGAGCTTGTTTGCTTTCTATTTTTAAAAATAATTTTTTTATTTTTTATTTTTAAAAATAAAAAAATTAACAATCTATTTTTAGAATTTATTTTTAAAAAAATATTCTTTAAATATATAACTTAGAAATTAAAAAAGAAACAACTTTTAATATTTTTTGAACTTTTTTATTTTGAATGTCAACTTTGTAACTAAATAAAATATTTTCTTATTTACAACATCAGTTACCCTCTATTTTTTATTTTATTTTGATTTAAAAATATTTTTTAAAAATAGATTTTAAAAATAATTTTTAAAAATAAAAAACATATCTAAACATAGCTCTATTCTCTCATTTTGAATTATACTTTTGATAATATTATCCTTCTTAAATTTTTAAAATTTCAAAATTATCATTTTTTATATGATAATATAGTTTCAACCTTACACATTTTTAAAATTTTTTTATTGATTTTATTGGAAGTGTGAAATATTTTAAACTAAAAAACTATTTCAAGATTTTTGTCAAAAATATTATAAAATAAATATTAAACTATTCACATTTTCTTTTAATAATTATAATATTTTTAACTATGATATAATATAAATGAATACAACATACTCATTGATTTTTTTAATTGAATATAATATAATATTAAATTAAATTTATTTTAATAATTTAATATATAAATTAATCAATTTAACATAAGTTATCTATATATTTAAACATAAAAAATTATAAATAAATAATAACATTATCATTTTTATAAACATTTTTTATTTTTAATTTATGGATATTATTTTTATTAATAAATTTTTTCAATTTTATTTTAACAAAATTTTATTACACCAAACATAAAAATAGAATGAAATACACATTATATTTTTTATTGTATCAAATATAATCTATTCTATCCAATTAAATATATCGTAAAGAAAAAAACTAAGATATACCCTCTTGTAATGCATTAATGTTTCTAAATCATCAAAGTTTATTCCATTTATGTAGTATTACATAGATTAATAAATTTGAACTAGAGATGTCACCCAGCTCGATGGGCTCAACTTGAAAAATAGAGGATTTTGGCTCTCTTCTTTTTTGCTTGATAGTCTGTTAGACTTTTTTTTTAAAACTTTATTAATAATTGGGTCGGGTTCGAGCTATTATATTTATTTTTTATAATATAATTATATATTATATTTAATATAAAAAATATTAATTTGATATAATTAAATATTTTATATATTTAAATATCATATTATTTCATTAAATATATAATTTTTATAAATAAAAATTATTTTTTTACTTTAAAAATAAAAAATAATTTATTTAGGTAATTGGCTTGACCAGGTAGACTTTTCATTTAAATAATCGAGTCAGGCATATCCAAGTCAATATTTTTTAAAAAACTAATCGAGTTAGGCCATAAATTTTATATAGTTTTGCCTAACTTGAAACCTCTCGACTTAACTCATGTATAATTCTAATTTGAACCACTAGATTGGGATCCTCTAAGCTGCAAAAAGTACTTTAGAAGATAAAGTATTAAAATCTATCATTAATTTTTTATTTATAAAATTATAAATCAAAATTAATGGTAGATTTTAACAGTTTACCCTCTAAAGTACAAAATGCACTTTAGAAAATCTCAATCCTTGAACCACTACATCACTAGAGCATGGTAGACACTTCTTACCATAAAAGTTTCATTATTTTTATATTTTAAGTATTTTTACATAATTAATTTAATTTATTATTAGTGTATTTTAATGATTTTTAAAATTACAATTTATAATTTAATAATATTTAATAATTATATCTTAACCAACTAATCAATAAAATTCTATTTTTTAATTGGTTCTTTGCCGAATACCATTGACATACGTTAGTAAATGATGATTTGGAGTATGTTTGAATATATTTTTTTAAAAAAATTATATATAAAATTTATTTTAAAAAACTTTTGTTGTTTTCTAAAAATTATTTCTGAATTCAAAAATAATAAATAGATTATGTTTAGTGAAGTAAATAAGTAAAAATTTTGTTTAATTATGTAACTATTATCAAGAATAAAAGAACAAGTTTAGAAAATACCTAACATTTATTTTTTTTTAAAAATAAAATTTTTAGAAATAATTTTTTAAAAAATAATTTATAAAATAAAATTAGAACAAGTTTAGAAAATACCTAAAATTTATTTTTTTGTTTTTAAAATAAAATTTTTAGAAATAATTTAAAAAAATAATTTATCAAATAAAAAATTTTATTTTAAAAAAATAAAAAGCTATTTTTAAAAACAATAAACAAAAAAACCTTAATTGTTACCAAGGAGCCTCTACGCTTATGTTAAGTTGTCTACCTGCACGTAAAAAGGGAAATTTAGCACTCTAATATATAAAACTCACGTGACCATTAAAAAGGAGAAAAAAACCAAAACCATCTCTCATCTCAGGGCCAAAGATATGTACATATTTTTATGTACAAAATTACAATTGCAAGTATTAATAAAATTCAGAAAAAAAAAAGTTCAACAACTACAAGTTCTTGTGTTGCCAAATCCTTAATATTTTATCTTGCTGGAAAGAGTTGATAAATTAATAAAAAAATGTAGAGGAAAAATTACAGCTAAAAACACTCTTTTCAATTGCATAGTGACCGCGGATTCTATTTCATTCAACTTATAAAAATAAAAATTCTATATTATACAAAACACTGAAATTAATATTCATTATTTAATCAATTATTCCTTTTTCTTAATTATAGATTTTTTCTAAACTATTTGAGAAAAAATCATAAACTATTGTATTTTAATTTATCACATTATTCTTTTATATAATTTTAAACCCATTTTCATATATTTCATTAAGTATAATTTGATAGAAACATAGTTTAAGGTTGGATAAATTACTTCACTCCAACATTAAGAGAGAAGTGCAAGTTGGTCAAACAACTTATCAAGAACTTATGATTTATTAAGAATTTATGATCTATTATAATCTGACTTATTAACATAAGTTAAATCAAAACTAATAAATATGTTTATTTAGATAAATAGTTTCGATATATTTTCTTTAAGCTTGATTTATAGGTCTACCATGATAATCTATTTGATTATTAATATATTTATAAATAACATGATATGATATGATATAATATAATATAATATATATTATACATAAATAATATAAATATTTTAATATATATATATATATATATATTTATGTACATAAGTCTAATTAAACCCTATAACAATTTCAAACTTTAATCTATTGATATTTGAAAACCCATCTATGTAAATAAATTTTTAAATAGATTAGTAAATTATATCAAGTTTCTTTAATTGATTACTTGAACAAGAATTTTAATTAATTTTATATAGACAAGTAAACTAAATCCAAGCCATTGATTTGAAAATTAGATCTAACCTCTTCAAAGTAGCCCTAATTTATTTGTGCCCATAGGTTAAGGTATGTCATTAATTTCTTTGAGGGCTTATTATGATACTTGTAAATTGTCTAATCCTATAAGATCATTGACAACGAAAATTAAATTTAAAATATGATCGATCAAAACAACAAATTTTATTAGTTGAACCAATTCAAGATTAATAATTACTAAATTTGATATAATAGATAATATTTATCTAATGATTTCTTTGAATTAAGATATTTCTTCTGTATTCTTAATGATAATATGTGTCATCTAAAAAAAGAACACAAAAGATCAATTGTAATAATTTCTCTTCATTATATTTCCTAATCAAGTGCAAGATAAAATTAAACGACAAATTAAGATGCGAAAATTATGTGAAAAGATATTTCTCATTTTCCACTCTCCTTCCCTCCTTGTGCACCTGTCGCTTAACATGACCCGAGTAAGCCGCGGTTACCAGTTACCACTTTTTCTGCGTGTGAAGCACCAGCCCACCAGAACAACGAAAGTATGTCTTGCTGTTTTCCACCGTGTAGTGTCTCTTTCACTTTCCAAAAGTCAAACCATTCCCAGTCCCAACTGCCATCATCCTCCTACATTCTATAAATAGATTACCTCTGTTCCTGCAGATTCGATACAAATTTATTGGAAAATATCCTCATTTGAGCTTTTTCTTTCTCATTCACTACACCCCATTAATTTCCCTTTTCAACAATTTCGGGTTCAATCAGCGAGAAATTAATCTGAATCAAAGTTAGAGATCCCAATTCAATACTAATTTTCCAAAATGCCGAGAAAAGGAATGAGAAGCATCTTCTTCAAGCCCTCAATTTCTTCATCTTCGCCCTCTGTGTCATTGCCGTCTTCCTCACCTTGCCGGAGCTTCTCCGACTCATTAATGGAAGAAAAAATTGACACCGCTCGGACCCTTATAGCCAAATGGGATTCTGATTAATCTACTTATTCTAAAATTTCCTATCTTTTCAACGGCAACCGTGATGAAGCTACAGTGTTTCTTAAAGCCGTTAGAGACCTGCAATCCGCCATGCAGTACCTCGTTGCGCAGAATTCCACCTCTGAGAAGCTTGAGAAAGAGTTCTATCAGATTTTGGCCGCGAACAGAGACCATATTGATCCGGAATCGGTTTCGGTTTCGACTCGGTCATCCACGACAGAGAGAGCCAGCATTTCTAATTACGACGAGGACTGTTCGGAGGACGAGTTCCGTGTTTCCAGTGACTTCATCACAGAGATGGAAAGAGTATCCAGGGTTACCATGGCGGATCTGAAAGCCATTGCGGATTGTATGATTTCGTCTGGTTACGGCAAAGAGTGCATCAATGTTTACAAGATAATGAGAAAATCGATTGTGGATGAGGCACTTTATAAATTGGGGGTGGAGAGACTGAATTTCTCTCAGGTCCAGAAATTGGATTGGGAAGTGCTGGAGTTGAAGATTGTGAGCTGGTTGAATGCCGTCAAAGTTGCCGTCAGAACACTGTTTTCCGGTGAAAGAATTCTTTGTGATTGCGTCTTTGCAACTTCAGGGAAAACCGCCGAGTCATGTTTTGCCGAAATTACAAAAGGAGGTGCTATGACTGTGTTTGGATTTCCAGAACTCGTGGCAAAGTGCAAGAAAACTCCCGAGAAGATGTTTTGGACTCTTGACTTGTACGAAGCGATCTCTGATAATTGGCCACAGATTGAGTCCATATTCTCATACGAATCAACTTCCACTGTCAAATCTCAGGCCATTTCTTCCCGGGTAAAACTCGGGGAAGCTGTTAGAAGGATGCTCGCCGATTTTGAAACAGCAATTCAGAAGGAATCTTCCAAAAAGAAGGTTTCAGGTGGTGAGGTCCACCCGCTTACTAGGTACGTCATGAACTACATCGTATTCCTCGCCGATTACAGTGGCATACTGGCGGACATAGTGGCCGATTCACTGTCAACTTTATAATCTCCGTTGCCGGAATCTTACTTCCCCAGTCCAAGTCCGGGCGAAAATCCGTCACCGGAGATATCAGTGCGGCTGGCTTGGTTGATACTTGTTCTTCTCTGCAAACTCGACGGTAAAGCTGAATACTTTCCTACCTCTTCCTGGCCAATAACCTCCAATACGTCGTCGTCAAGGTCCGCGCCTCCAATCTTAGCTTCCTTCTTGGCGAGGAATGGCTGAAGAGACATGAAGCGAAGGTGAAAGAGTACATTTCCAAGTATGAGCGCTTGGGGTGGAGCAAGGTGTTCTCGGCACCGCCGGAAAATCCCACGGCTGACCTATCGGCGGAGAAAGCCATGGCCAGCATTAAGAGTTTCAACGCCGCATTCAATGAAGCTTGCAAGGAACAAGTCTCTTGGGTTGTATCCGACCCGAAACTCCGAGATGATGTCAAGCTTTCGATATGCTCCAAGTTGGAACCGACATACCGAGACTTTTACGAGAAAAACCGGATCGGGTTGAGACCGGACTCGCTTGTCAAATTTACCTCCCATGATATTGGGAATTACTTATCCAATATTTTGTGCGGGAGAGGAGATTCTGGAAGCTTCAATACACATTCCGCGCCGTCTTCTCATCATCCCATTCGCTTAAGATGGATAGGGGTGCTTAACGGGCCTTCAGCTTGCAGGCCTAGCAGATCGATTTGTAAATTTTTTATAAATTGGACTAGTTAAAAATAGGCCCACAAAAAATACGGGCCTAAACGAGCTTGACCCGTGCGGAACAATTTGCGGATTAAATGGGCTAGCCCACAGACCCAATCTATTTATAAGGCAAAGTCAGCGAGCTTTGCATGTTTTTATGCTAATTAGACTAATTAAAATAATCCTACATAAAATATGAATCTTAGCGGATCGGGCCTAAACAAGCCCGACCTGTGCGTGCAAGCGATCCTGCGGGTCATGCGGACTGACTTGTTAAGCACCCCTAAAGATGAAGAGTTACCGTTGCAAAAGATGACATCATTGTTAATTTCATTTTTTTTGCTCATTTTGAATAGACTCGTCAAAATGAACTAACCTAATCATATCAAGTTAACTCAACAGATAAAATTGTATATCGGGTCAGTTTCAACTGAATTACTTTTTCCCTAAGTTGGGCCTAGATCGGATTCTTACAGTCTCAATCTCAATCCCAATTTCAGTCTCAAGTCGACATTTACCAAACGAATTTTTATAATTCATTATATTTTATTATTATTATTATTATTATTATTAATTTGATATCATTAATTATTATATATTAGTATTATATATTTATTTTATTTAATAAAATAAATATATAATATAAAATAAATAATTTTTATATTATAATATGAATAAAATAATTAGTTTATTAAATATTTAATTTTTATATGGATATTAAAATAATAATTTTTATATATTAAAATTTATTTAATATTAAAATTAATAAATTTATATATTTAATATTGTTAATATATATTATATAATTTTCTCAAAATAAATAATTATATTAAAATTTAAATTAATAATTTAATATTTAAATTTAAATTATTTAAATAACTATTTTTTATATTAATTTTAAATATATTATATACTTATATAAAATATAATACATTATTAAATATATATTGATTAAGATCAAAGTATTATATATAAAAATAAATATATTTAATAATTTGTATATTATTAAATATATATATTGATAAAAATAATTATAATAATTTATATATAATAATAAAAAATAAATAATGATGTATTATGTTATATATAAGTATATAATATATTTAAAATTAATATCAAAATTATTTATTTAAAATTTTTAAATAATTTAATATTTTAATATTAAAGTATTAATTCAAATTTTAATATAATTATTTAGTTTGATAAAATTATACAATATATATTAACAATATTTAATATATAAATTTGTTAATTTTAATATTAAAAATTATTTTATATTATTCATATATATAATTCTAATATTATATATTAAAGTATAATTTTAATATATCAAAATTATTATTTTAGTATCTAAATAAAAATTAAATATATAATAATAAATTATTTATTTATTACTTAATACTATTATCAGACTAACGGATTAACCCAATAATCCGATAGGTTAACGTTTATCAAACCCTGTCCTTTACTAGATTGGGCTAACTAATCTCAGTCTTTTACCAAGTCGAGTCACTATTATCGTTTTTCGTACCAGTATCAGTATCAGTCCTAGGTCAGGCAAAATTATACTAATTCCGGGCCAACCCATTAAACCCAACCCATTTTGACATCTCTAATTTTGGAGGACAGTGATCGAAACAATGTTAAGGATTTATGGATATATTTCTATCTCACGTGTGCAGTCGTATATATAGTTACGAGTGTAAAAAATCGGATGGATTGAATAACATTATTTATTTTTTGTAATATTCTTTTATTTCTTTATATATTGTATTAATTTTAGTAGTTATTAGATTTAAATACAATTTTAGTTTTTTAAAAATATATATTATGTAATTTGGACCCTTAATTTGAAATTTTTTTCTACATATATAACTAATGTAATTTTGATCTTCTAATTTAATTTCTACTAACACTTTATTAACTTTTGTTTGATCTTTACATACCCATTGCATTATTTCTCTCATAAATCACTTTTTCTGCAAGCAATGGAAGAAGATATTGGACTAGATTAGATAAATGAAGAGTTTCTTTTGAAAAGACTTCATAGAATTCATAAAATGACAATTCCTAATGATTATCTAATATATTTATAGGAATATGAATATGATATTAATAATAAAATTGATCCTACAACATCTTCACAAGTTGTATCTAGTTCAAATTATTCTAAGTGGTAAGTGCTATGATGGGTTTAATTGGCTCCAATACAAAAGAATCAAGAATTAAATGTAGGACTAAGTCAAGTTATTTATGGATTATAAGATGATTAAAGGTAAATGGGTTTTCAAGGTCAAGAGAGATGCTTGTGATTTAATCAAGAGGTATAAAGCCAAATTAGTAGCTAAGAGTTACACCCAGAAGGAAAGCATAGAGTATAAATAAACATTCTCACTAGTTTTAACTAATGACTCATTTTGAGTTGTCATGACATCGGTAGCTCATTTTAGTTTAGAGTTACATTAAATGGATGTAAAGATAACATTTCTAAATGGCAACTTGTTAGAAAATATTTATATGAACCAAGTAAATGGTTTCTAAGAGAAGGGAAAAACGCATGGCTTAACAATGATACCTTAAGTTTAACAAAGTAGCGACTTCTCTTAAATTTAAAAAGAATCTAGTAAATCAATGCATTTACATGTTAATGAGTGTGAGCAATTTTGTTATATTAGTACTATACATGGGTGACATTGTCCTTGTAAGAAATGATATGAACTACTGACTGACATAAAGTAAATACTATCAGAACACTTTAATATAAAGGATCTTGAAGATACCTAATATGTTCTAGGCATAGAGATCTATGGTAATAGATCCTAAGGCTTGCTTGGTTTATCTTAGCAAATTTACATTAAGAAGGTATTAAACAAATTGAAAATGTTAACATACTTTCAAGTTTCAATACCTATTTCAAAGCATGAGGTTTTCTTAAAGTCTTAGTTTCCTCAAAATGATGTTGAAATATAGAAAATTAAAATTCTACCATATACTTTGGTTATAAGTAGTCTAATGTATACTCAAATATGTACACATCCTAACATAGCTTATGCAATTTGTTTATTGGTGAGATATCTAAGTAATCCTAGTTAGAAAGATTAGATTGCTACTAAAGGAGTCTTAAGGTACTTATAGGGTATAAAAGATGATTTGTTTACCTACTGAAGATTAGGAGATCTTATGGTTACAGGCTACTTAAACTCCAATTTTGTTGGCTATCCAGATTACAACAAATCAACATCTGGGTATATCTTCATGATTGCAGGAGAAGTTATGTCATAGAAGACTTTTAAATAGTCCTTAATTGCAACCTCCATTATGGAAGTAAAGTATGTTGCATGTTATGAAGTTTTATGTTATTATATGATTAGTTTTAAGATTAGAAAGATCATTTTAAAACTCTTGACCATTTATTATAATAATACTACTATTGGAAACTTCTCTTAAAACAACAAAAGTTTTACTCTTATAAAGCATTTTATTGTAAAATACCAATTGTGTGAGAAAATATATGTGGACATATTTACATATATTAAATATATTTCTACAAATCATATGCTTGTAGACTAATCGACCAAAAGGTTAATGGTAGGAATGTATCCAAATCATGTAATTAATATGGATTTGGTTAAATCTTTTGATGTTGGGTTAATAGGAATAATGTGATGTAAACTATTTACTCAATATGTATAACGAAACATTTATAATGAAATGTTCATATTTTGCCATATATTATGCACATTTTCTGGTTATGATATGTTAATAAAGATGCTTAGACCCAATTTTAATACTGTAATGATTTTCATTTAGCATCTTAAGTGAATGCTTTGACCTTATGTATAAAGATTTACATATTGTCATGTTTTGTTATGTAAATCTTATTAAATACAATTATATTTATATCCCCATCAGATATAGTATGTGGTCAGCATGTTGTAAATGTATAATATATATTGTATTGATATCCCTATTGAATAATTTATTATACATTACTAAACACTTATAATCTCAATTTAGGCATATGAGTGTAAAGATGCCATAATTTATTTTCACATTTTATTAAAGTGACTACTATTACTAAATTATATGGTACAAAATAATTAATAGCTATTGGTTAGAAAATCTATTAGCAATAGTTACATGTAAATCATTTTGCTACTGTAAGAGTAAATTAGATGCATGGAAAATAGAGAATATTTTTTCTGACATATCTTCATTAATGATTTCTTATCCACATAATGTTAGTTAGGAACTGATTCTAAACATTGTAAAGTTATACTCATTTATAGTTTTAAAATCTTGTAGCCTTAAATACATCCACTTATAGCGGGCTTTTGAAAGAATAATAATTTTTTAGTAATCATATTGTTCTTTTAAACTATTCTAGAGGGTAAGGGGGTCTTCTATCGTAAGATACTCAATTTTTAATCCTTCATCTAATGCCTAAGATAAATAATTTTTCCTATAATGTCAAGAGCCATAAATTCAAGTTTTGCAAGAGTCAACATTTTAGAACTATTATATAAAAAAAAGTTAGGTAACATCTAATATTATAGAAATAGAGTGATAACATTAGTATGAAGATAGTTGCATTTATAGTTTATATACTCAATTTATAAAATATGGATTAAATAAATACATAGGATATGAATAAATCATTAGCAAATCAAGTACATAGTTTATATCTAATTCATGAAGAATAGATATCATGCAAAAACCTAAACAATCAATCAAATTTTAATGAGAGGAACTTGATGATATAAATAATCACAATCTTTGAATCCAACATTACAAAGGTGAGAAGGATAAAAAAAAAAGTAGAAATTGATGTCTAAGCATAAGTGCAAAAACAAGGCTCACATGACTAAGAAAATAAAAAAGATGAACTAAGTTAGTTTTTTTTAGAGAATAAGAATCTCAAATTATTCAAATAGAACAAAAGAAAGGGGATCATAATCTCAACAATTCTCATAGGAAAAAATAGGAGCTTGAAAAAGCTATCATACCTTTAAAATGAGATAGTAAAAACTTGAGAAAGCAAACCTAGGAAAGCAATCATACTGATAATGTATTATGAAATAGCACAAAAGAGATTAAGAAAAGAGAATTGGGAGAAGATAGAGAATAAAAGAAATATTCTTTAATTTTCTTTATACATCTCAATACAAATAAGGTGCTTATTTATAGGTATAAGTTTGTAATTACAAGTAATCCAAAGGTTACATCTTAAATGTAAATCATAAAGAAGATACAAACTTCATTATATGAATATGGGAGATGAATATCAAAAGTACATGAATGTGGAAGATAAATATGGATATTCACATAATGTGTATTCATAACACGAATAATGTTTTCTTACCAATAATACTTTTTAACAAAACAAATGAAACTTTAAAATTGTTGGAACTTTTTAATTTGCACCATAATATAATTTGAATTTATTTTTATTTGACTAACTATAAAAATAATTAATTATATATAATTTATTTTACATTTAATAATATTAGTTAATATTAAATTATATAATTTATTTTTGTTTAGATAATATACAAAATAATTATTTTTAGTGTTAAATTATTAAAAAGGACAATAAGATATACATGGTTATATTAATATCATTAATTTTTTATTTGTAATAGAAAATATATATAACATATTTTTTAATTTATGTATATTCTATTTAATATATATTTTTATTAATTTAAATTATTTTGATAAATAAAAATTTTAATTTTTTATAATTAAAATAGGATTTATATTTATTTCCATATTCATTAATTTAAATATTTTCAAATAATTAAAGTATAAAATCCTGAAAGTCATTCATAAAATTAAAATAAAAAAGGTTAGTATGAGGATAAAATATAAAATTTATAACATTAGAGAAAAGGATAATGAAGATAAAAAAAATAAAAAATGAGATTACTATAGGTGTAAAATTTAAAATTTATCTTTTTATAATCATGATTAAAAAATAAACTACTCTATATTTTCTAATCAAAATTATTACCTTTAATTGATTTTTGGAAATTTTAAAAAATGCAACCAAATATCTTTAAAGAAGAAATAATCAATTATTTGACTTATAATCACTAATTATGATTTTTAATCTCTATACCAACAAGAACTTTATAAATCAATTAATTAATGTGAATATGTCTTGTTTCAAAATTATGTAATTTTAATGTTTGTGTGTTTAATATAATACTTAGGCTCAAAAACAGATAATTGAGTATGAATTCTATGAAGAACAAGACCCACGACCCATCTAAATTAGTTGTTATTAAAGGGTCATTACTCTTTAATCCTAATAATCTCTACATTCATACCATCTAAGTACCAAAAATTGTTTTTTCTCTTTCAATTAGTACGTGAATGAGGGTTTTACAAAGGTTGAGTTAACCTTATAGATTTCCTTTGTTCTTGTGTTTAAAATTAATTAAACAATATGGGAAAATGTGAAGTCATAAAATTTTCCTTTACTCGATATTAGAATAAAAATTAATTATACATCATGGTTGATTTGTTGAATGAGTAAACTTTTATATTAAGTATTTGAGTCAGTTCGGCTGAAGCATAAGTTTTATTAAAAGGATGATGCTAACCATTATATTTGACAATGGATTAAAATTGTTGGAACTTTTTAATTTGCATCATAACATAATTTTAATTTATTTTTACTTAATTAACAATAAAAATAATTAATTATATATAATTTACTCTTATTTGGATAATATACAAAATAATCATTTTTAGTAATAAATTATTAAATAGGATAATAAAATACACATGGTTATATTAAAATCATTAAATTTTTTATTTGTAAAATGAAATATATATATAATATTATTTAATTTATGTATATTCTTGTTTAATATATATTTTTATTAATTTAAATAATTTTAAAAATATTTTTTAATTTTTTAATTAAAATAGGATTTATACTTATTTCCATACTCATTAATTTAAAAATTTGTAAGTAATTAAAGTATAAAATCTTGATAGTCATTCATAATATAAAAATAAAAAAAGTTAGTATGAATATAAAATTCAAAATTCATACCATTAAGAAAAGGATAATGAAGATAAAAAAATAAAAAAATTAGATTAGTATAGGTATAAAATTTAAAATTTCTCTTTTCATAATCATGATTAAATTATAAACTAATTTATATTTTCTAATCAAAATTATTACCCATGATTGATTATTAGAAACTTTCAAAAATGCAAACCAAACATCTTTAAAGATGAAATATCAATTATTTAACTTATAGCCACTAGTCATGATTTTTAATCTTTATATTTACGAGGATTTCATAAATCAATTAATTGGGTACCATCAAGATATAAGAAAAAAAAAATTCTCTCCTTCAAATAGTATGTGAATGAGGACTTCACAAATGGTGAGTTCCCTTTTCACCTTTCATTTTTTTGTGTGTGTTTAAAATTAATTAAACAATATAGCAAAATGTCAGGTCATAAAACTTTTCTTTAATCGATATTGGACATGGTTGATTTGTTGAACAAATTATGAGTAAAATCTTACATTAAGTATTTGAGTCAGTTCGGCGGAAAAAAAGTTTTATTAAAAGGATGAGTTGAATGCAAATCATCATAGACAATGCTCAAAGAAGGTCGTGGAATGCTTACCCGCAGGTTCTTTAATCGTTCCAATATTTAAGATATTGAATCAGCCATGTTTTATATGCTGCATGTGTTTATTACCACATAAATAATACCAATTGGCTCATTAATCCCATTGCGCAATACCTCAAAGCGAAAATGTTAGAATGTATCATGTAACATTTTGTATGAATGTATCATTAATCCCATTGAGTTTTACTGGAAATATTAGTATGAATGTATTTTGTCATTTTTCTGCCATTCGTATTTATAACTTCTTGTTCATTAATAATATTAAAAATATATTATATGATTAGTGTAAAATTTTATAAAAATAAACTTAAAAAATAATTAAAATATAAGGCAATAAGTGAAAATGAGAGCATGGAATCAATATATCCAATATAATATTTTAAACTCAATTGACAGATATTGATAATATACAATTTTATAAAATAAATTAAGATTAAATTTTAGTTAAAATAATTATTAAAAAGTATTCTTATCTTAATATAAGACTTTATATAAAATCTATTTAATTAAATTTATTTTTTCTAAAATTTATATTTGATTAAAATTTTTATATTTACATTTTTAAATGATTGTGATATTTATTAGATATTTGATTATAGAAAAACTTATTTAGTGAAAAAAATTTGAAAATAAATAAAATTAAAAGAAGGTTTAATGATGTCTCATTCATCATTCCATTATGATTAATAAATTATGAAGATATATGTAATGATTTTTTTATCTAATTAATACTTTTAATATATTTTCAATTACTTTTATATATAAAATATATATTTGATAAAATAAATCATTCACATTAATATAATATGATAATTAAGAAATTATTAATGATTATATAATAAAATATAAAATAGGCATGAATTTTGATGTTTATAGAAATCGATTAAATTCAATTTTTTTATTAGTATGTTGGATAATTTTTTATGTATTGAATAAAATTCAAATTATATACTAAAGAATTAAGATAAATACTTTTTAATGAGATAAAAATAATTACTTCTAAATTCTATTAAAATATTATAAAAATAAAAAAACAAATGATTCCATTTATAAAATTTAAAAATATAATAATTATCTCTTTTAAAAATAATAATTAATTATTTTATTCACTATAAATATAATTTAATCTTCTTTATTTTTTTAGAAGAAATGGAATTTGGGGGAGAGTTCATGTATGAAAAATAAAATGTAAAACTCTTTTACCAACTTCACTAATCTTAAAATTATTATAAGAATTAACTATATTTATAAAAGTAATAAATATTTCATTTAATATTTAATATAATTTTAAGAAATTATATTTATATTTTAAATTATATTAATATTTGATTCAAATATAACAAAAAAAGTAAAATTTTCCTCTTATGTTAATAAAGGAAGCAAAATTTTGAATAAATAAAAGATGGAAAAAATTGTTAATAATAAAATATTATGGGTATTTTGTAATAAATTTAGTTAACCAGTTAAATAAGTTACCAATTAAATTGTCATAACCCTTGAATTTAATGATAAAAAAATTGAATGGTTCAAAAGTTATTATTTACTTAAAGTATTAATACCCCAATTTTTACTTTGGGTATAGAAGAACTTGTTCTATTTAAAAATAAAATAATTAATTTTATTAGAAATATTATATGGATTAATATTAATTAATTATTAGAATATTTATTTAAGTAATTAATTTTATATTTTTAATATTAAGCATAGAACAAATTGGGTCCTGATTTAATGTGTATGATCTATAATAGGTTGGATCATGCATAAGCTCATATAGGTAGAGGTCCTAACTTACAGCCCTTTAGTGGTCAGTAGTTTCCTATCACAAATCTAACCTTAAATAGAGAGATCAAGATTATTATTTTCATACTGAATAATAAGGATTCTCACTCCTAAAATTTTCTCTTCCTTTTCTCTATCTGGATAACTTAAAGGGCGAAGTAGGTTATAATTCTACTCACTATCATCATTCTGATCAGTCATGGCTTTATCAAATTATACACTAAGTATGCTCATAATTTTATTATGATCAATTTCATATTTTGGAATTTTAATTCATACTTCTAATAATTAGTATCAGAGCATGTTGATAGTATGAATATTTTATTATGAGCAATTTTAATTATTTTGATAAATTTATAAAATTTCTAATATTTCCTTTCCCTTTTTTGTACATGAAATTATCAAGAATTAGGAATTTTTAACTTTGAAACAATTTGGATCTATTTTACTTTCAATTGAATCATGGATCCTGTTTTTATATATACATTAGAAATATTTATGCTATTGTTTGATTTTGAAATTTATTCTTATTACGATGCATTGGACATAAGGCTACGAAATTTATAAGAAATTTATAGGATTTTGTCTGGATAAATTTTAAAACATTTTTTTCTTCTTCTGATGTATACATGGATTAGTACCAAAAAATAGGTTACATAATTTTTTTGGCATTGAAACGGACTAAAAATAATTTTTTGGAGCTTGAAAACTCTATTAATGGCTGAAAAAAATATATATAATACCAAGGATGAACTAGCAAAACCTGGGTAGAAGATAACCCAATAGTAGTGGTTTGCAACACGAGCTGAGATCGTTTTCATCTTCTGCTTATTCACCTTCCAAAATTTTTTGTTCGAGAAGGGATTCTCCAGAGTTATAAAAAGATGGCGATAACAATAACAAGGGTAATAAATTCTCAACGGACTGGGACAAGGCATGGTCAAACTTCAAAAAGCAAGGGAAGAAATGGTTAAAGTATCAAATTATTATTGTTTCAGAAACATATTTCTATTTTATTGTTGTTTTAAAATATTTTACTAAAATACGCATGTAGTTGAAAGGTGCCAGATTGAATGGCGTTTCTGGACACAAACCACTTCAGCAAGGACGCCACGTTGAATGGCACCTTCAAGCAAAAGACACCATTTTGAATGGCGCCTTCAAGCGAAGGATGCCATATTGAATGGCGCCTCCAAGCCCGCCCAAATTAAAAATTTGAACGCTAAAGCAATTGGCTTTCCCGCTCACAATTTTTCATTCTTTCTTTAATCTTTTCATGAAGACGCAACATTTCCTTCTTCATGTTTTGCAGATCTATTCTCTCTTTGTTGCTCCTTCTTCTTACCGGTTAGTGTTTTTATAATTTTTATTAGTTGTTATAAAAATATATTTTATATTGGTAGAGAAATTTTTTAAGGTATTGGGTATGAAATAAATAACAAAATTATTTTTATTTTATATTAATTATTATGATTTATGGTGTGAAATTATGATTTATGATATGAAAAATTTGTAGAAATTTGTATGTACTATGATAGCTTGTGATGGAAAAAAAGAAAAACAAATGGGATAAAGAAAGATATCTTAAAATAGGATTTAGGATTTAGATAAAAATTATGTTTATGTTTAGAGATTTTTTAAATGTAAAATTTTGATATATAATAACAGAAATAACAAAAATAAATTTTTTAAATATATTGAATTAAAAAGAAGTTTTAAAAATTAGGATAATATTATTAAAAAATAAATAATTTTTTATTTAAAAAATAGATATAAAAAATGTAAGAATAATAATTATAGTAAAAAATTATGTTATACATATGTTTATTGTAAAAATATTAAAATATATAAAGAGATATTGTAATATAATATTAAATGAACTTAGTGTATGTAGAAAAAAATTCATAATTTTAATCAAAAAAATATATACAATAGTGTATAAATATTTTTGTTTGCTAGTTATTAATAGGTGTGAAGGGAGAAAATTATTATAAAATGTTAAATATAGTGCATTAAAATTGTTAATAAATTTAATAAAAATAATTTGTAACCAATAAACAAAAAAATTAACACTTGGAGAAGATAAATTAAAATATAAATAAAATTATGTAGTCAAACATTATATAAGATAAAAAAACATTTAATTGGGAGGAAAAATATTATATTATATGATATGTTTGTTATATTTCAAAAATTATTATGAAATATTAAATATATTGTATTAAAATAGTTAATCAATTTAATAATAATTTTAAAATAGGAAATCTAAACTTGAACATGATATATAAAACAAGCAAAAATAAATTACTTTTGCCATAATTGAATATTTAATCATAATGCAAAAAATATACATAGGTAATCATATTTAAAAATTAATTTTTTTCAATTAGGTTCAAGTAAGTCAAAATTAAAATTATTGATTCAAATATAAATTTAATTTTTTTGTAATAATTTATTTGTATTGCATTCAAAATTATGTAAAAAAAATAGGTCTAGAATTTATTTATTTCACATTTACAATTGGAAATTAAAAATTTGTGTTGCATGAAAAATTACAATTAGTGTAAAAATAGCAACAGTTGATGAGGGAAAAAACGTGGGCTTGTGCAGGTCAGAATCAGTTTGGCCTGTACGGGCAAATTATTATGTACTATTAAAATATATATCATACAAAAATAGTAATACATATCATTACTTTTTACTTGTAATATTAAATACTAGTTTATTCATTTATAAATACAAAAATTGTATATGATAATGTATGTGTCAGTTGTGAAGGTGCAGTGAATATTTTGCAGTTAAAAGTAACAAGATGAAGAAAAGTTTAATTGCTTTTATATATTCAAATGGTACAATGATTGAAGGATTAATGAGGGTAATGTATGATGGACCTCCCCTAAAGGCATTGAAATTGAAAGGATGCAGCACCATGGACATTTTGCAAGAAAAAATTCATGCTTGATTGAAACTTGCCCAAAATCAAGCTATTGGGACAATTATTTATAGGTTTTCACAGCATCAAACAGAGGCTCAATATATGGCATACAAATTGGACGACGATGAAGAATTGGCATGTGCCATAGCAAGTTATGAACAACATTTGACGATGACAGCAATAGAATTGTATGTGGAGGTGATCACATCTGAACTGCATGCTGCCAACCTTAATTTACAAGAAAGAGTACCAATAATTAGACCACCCATAGATCCAACGGCTCATGTTAGCACTAGTTGTTCGATGGTACGAGAAGGCCTTTCTTACACGGATGGAATTGAGTTCTACATTTCTGATAGTTATACTCCTATATTGGACTCATCTGTGGTAGGTATTTTTTCGAAAAATGTATCACATATCATGATAGGTTCAACAAGTACCTTATCGGTCGTAGAGGAAGAATCTCTGATCCTATAATCATGGATGCCCACCTTAAGTTTGGTTTTTGAAGACGATGAGGTGTCTTGTAGTAGCGATGATGATTGTGACACTGATGATGAATAACGTATAACTACACATGATGACAGTGTTGTAGCTCGGTGTATGAGGAGTGATAATAC
This sequence comes from Sindora glabra, assembly GCA_020226215.1. Classification (NCBI taxonomy): domain Eukaryota; kingdom Viridiplantae; phylum Streptophyta; class Magnoliopsida; order Fabales; family Fabaceae; genus Sindora; species Sindora glabra. The sequence continues at coordinate 1,621,132 of CM035235.1, forward strand.
TCCACAAACATCATGTGGTGTCTCTGAAGCTGCTGTCTTCTCTTACGTTGATTGGAATGCCGTAAGGAATGCTAATGAATTTTCATAAATAATGAAACTGAGCGATGACTATGGCATGGAGGACTTACATATTGGATAAGAGTTTGATTGCAAGGAGGCATTGATTGCTGCAACCAAGCATTACCACATCATGAGGCATCATAGTTATTACGTGGAGGAATCGGATACTAGAAGATTGAGTGTAAAGTGTGATAATTATGGGGATGAATGCAAATTTTGCCTTAGAGCGATGAATCTAAAGAATTCTAGCACTTGGACAATAACTAGATTTTCAGGGCGTCACACATGTGTTAATGCCATTTTAACATAAGATCACAAGTCTCTTGACTCCAAGTATATCAGTTCCTTAATACTGGAGATGATTAAAGTGAAGAAAGATGTCCCAATCTTGCTTATACAAGAAAGGGTGGAAAGCATGTATAGATATAAGATTTTGTATAGAAAAGCATGGAAGGAAAAACAGAAGGCAATTCTCAATGTGTATGGAGATTAGGATAAATCATATGAAGTGCTCCCCAAATGGTTGGACATTTTAGGTTATTGTGACCAAGTTTTATTCAAGTTAGAGTCTGAAGAATTCATCACAGTTTACAACTGCGTTGATCCACAAAAACATATTTTTCACCGAGTTTTCTGGGTTTTCAAGCCATGTATTGCCGCATTTCCCTACTACAAGCAATTCATACAAGTTGATGGAACATTTTTGTATGGCAAGTACAGAGATGTGCTATTAATTGTTGTGATATAGGACGGTAACAAATGTCTCGTACCTCTTGCCTTCGCCATTGTTGAAAAGGAGAACTTTGAAAATTGGAGTTGGTTTTTGGCATTATTACGGGTAAATGTTACAAACCAGCAAGGAATGCTTGATATCAGATCGACACCGAGCTATAAAAGATGCTATAGCCAAAGAAGGTATAGGATGGCATCCTTCTCATGCTTTTCATTGGTACTATATCAGACATATTGCCAGCAACGTTTGCAAGAAATGCAGGGATGACAATGTCAAGAAAGCTGTCCTTAAGATTGGTATGCCTCATGTCATTACTTTTCTATTGAACCTTAGATTTGTAAATTTTTTTATCTGGTAGTCCAACCCAGTTAAACTATTTATTTTCTTGTGTTCAACTTATGAGCCAAATCGAGAAAAGGTCATGGAGAGATTGGACAACTCAAGCAAAGTTAATAAGGAAATCTATAAGAAGTTGACTGCTATTTCGATGGAGAAATGGATACTTGCTTATAATGAAGGAAGAAGATACGGTCATATGATGAATGGCCTCTTCAAAGGATTAAGGAAGCTACCAATCATAGGCCTTGTTCAATAAACATTTTATAGATGTGTTAAGTACTTTGTGGAAAGGGGAAAAAAAGCACATGCTAAACTACAACAAGGTCACAGATACGTAAGCAAATTCAGATAGGAGCTTGCAACTATCTAGACACGTGCTTTTTCTTACCACGTTTGTGTGTATAATAGACAAGGAACTAGGTTTGAAGTGGTAGAAAGCCCTGATCTGACCAGGGGATCATGTGGAAAGGTCGTCTAAGTACTATTAGACAAAGGCCAATGTGAATGTGGACAATTCCAAGCATATAGGTATCCTTGCGCTCATATTATTGCTGCTTGTACCTCAGTCAACATATCATAGGAACCATATGTCAATCCTGTATATAGACTTGACACCCTACTTAATTGCTACAAATATGAGTGGTGGCTGATCGAGGAGTGGTCACAATGGAATAACTTACCACCATTTCCTATCTTGACTCCAAATTCTAGAAGATTGCGTGAAAAGAGAAAATCGAAGTCAACATGGATTAGGAATGAGATGGATTGGCCTCAAGAGAGTGGTATTAGGAAAAAGTGCAATCTTTGTAAGATGGAAGGTCATAATCGTAGGTGTTGCCCACTTCTTTATGGAATGAAGGCCCTTCTTCACGTTAATTTTTTTTTTTACTTTTGCTAATGTGTTAGGAAGTATGTTAATCAATGTCATAAGTGTAATGCTCAGATGATGTGATTTGTTTCATTATTGTAAAATTGTATACCATTATAGATATATATGTGACCCCATGACTCGTAATGTTAACAAATTACTTCAATCTTGTTTTGTTATCAATTTCTGTGTGGATCTTTGTAGATAAATTGCACACGTATGCTATATTAGTGTGTATTTATATTCTAGCCTAATGCAATTTAATTAATGGCAGATGGCATCCACATCCCAATGTGTCGATTTTGGACCATGGGATCCTTCACTTCTGACAGCTTAAGACTCACACATATCCCAGTTGATTTGGGTAAGCCATGTATGGAAATAGTTAAATCTTAAGTTTGATTATACTTTTCCATATTGTCAGTCACGTAAAAAATTTTTTTTTGCAACCTGACCGTGTGCTTAGGATTCAACGGGCTCATCACTACCATCATCAGCAGCCACCGGAGATGATTGTCCCCTTGTTACGACAGGCGGGTTTTTACGGCCTGGTGATGTGTGAATTTGTAAAGGTAGAGGTAAAGATAGAGTGAGATAGAGGTATGATTACAGATGACTCAGTACTTGTAGATAGAGGTAGAGGTAGAGCAAGAGCTTGAGACAGAGGCAGAGTTAAAGCTAGAGGTAGAGGAGCCATAGACACCGGAGATGTGACTTTCGAGTCTGCACAGAGGATTAGCAGATATGGCCACTACATTACTAATCTCGGATGTGGGACTAGACATCATTTACGTAGACATTAGTTTTCTTTTTCATGTTTATTGTATATTTATGCACATCTATCTTTTAACTTTATTGTCAAACATCAAAATTTAGGATTGTTTTGATTATTACAACATATTTATCTTCTTGTGTAGGTACTTACATCAATTTTAATTATCAAATCTTCTTACAAATTCACAATCAATTGAATTCTCATATAACGCATCAAATATATGCAATTTTTTTTCCAATAGCATCTTTCCACCTAGAATTTTATTCTCTCCTTTCGTATTTTATTTTCATAACTTTAATTATTTTAAATTATTAACTAATATAAATTAATTACAATTTTTTTCCAATAATTTTTGTTTATTTTTTTCTAATGATAAGAATTAATTCATGTTTCGTAGCTCATTACAAAATATTTTTAACATTGTAACGAAATAAAAAGAAATTAATTCATGTTATAATTTTAATTTCATTACAAAATGAAAAGAATATTGCAACAAATTAACCACATTTCTTTTTATTTTCAACCATCTTCAACTTCGTTATTTCGTATTTATTTTGTTATAAAATAAAAAGAATATTATTGAAATAAATACAAAGTAAAAAGAATATTGTTGAAATAAATACAAAATAAAAGGAAATATATTTATTTCGTTACATTTCTTTTTATTTTCAACCATCTTCAATTTCGTAAATAAAGAATATTATTGAATAATTTATTAAATTTTCTTACGTGTAATAAAGTATTAAATAATTACCTATATTTTTGTCCTAACCCTATAATAATACTTATTATCATTTATAAAATTTTTATTTTATAAAAATATTATAAAAATGCTATAATAATAATAATTAAGGTGTGTGTCTAGTATAATGAAATGAAATAAATAAGATAAAAAAATAAGTAAAAAATTTATTTGGTAAGTGTTACAAAATAGAAGTATCAATTTTTCTAAAAAAAACTATTCTATTTAATTATGAAAGTTTTATTTTATAATAAATGCGATGAAGAATTCTTAAATATTCAAGTTATAACACATTACCTTCAGATTCACTTAATAAATAAAAGATAATTGTAGACTGCATTATTCATTTATTTTTTTTCAGGATCCACAAATTAAAATTTTTATTTTTCAATCTTCAAGATATTAAAAATTGAAAAAACTAACATTAACTTTTTATCCATTAGTAAAACTAAGGACAAGTATTATACTTGATTACACTTGATGCTTCTCATTTTTTTAAAAAATACACATCTAGTCTTAAAATGTTTCTATAATTATGAAATATAATGATATTAAACTTTTAAATTATAATCCATTCTCCATCTTTGTAGCTTATAAGTGGGAAAATATTTTCATATAATTTTATATGCAATTATGCTTTTTATTTGAAGAATAAAAATATTTTCTATGTGTTGTAATATTTGCATATAAAAATTTATGAAACTAATCATCTAGCCATACGAGGGATGATATTAGAGGAGGTGATGTAGTTAAAACGTAATGGTGGAAGTGTATAATTCTGAAAAATGATAAATATTAAGTATCATTGGATCAAAATTTGAGAGAAATTAATATAAATTATGTAATTATTCTTTATTGATCCTATCTTTTATTATAATAATATTAAATTATTTAATAAATATTCATTATTTTTATTAAATATATTATTATCATTAACTATTTTTTTATTTTATTCCTATAATATATTAATGTATTAAATATCAAAGTGGAATAAAATATTTTTTATGATATCAAATATAATTATAAAATGAGTAATTTATTTTATTTACATTCTCATTCTAGTTCCGATCTATTACATCATATCATTCATCTCATTCACTTATACCTAAAAAAGGTGCAATTCAATGTTGCAATTCCTTATCATCAACTAATGTTTTGAGATGAAAAATATACTGATCCTAAACCATGTTTCATCGTAATTACATTAATTATGCAAAAAAGAACATAACTACCTCTAACATTAGCACAAATATCTAATTAGCTTCATTTGATCATACATTTGATTTTATATTGTAAAGCTGAGTTATAATCTAGATAATAATATTTTCCAAGTACTTCTTTAAAATTTATTAAATGCCTCATATGAGATTTTTTAATCAAGAATGACTATGTGAATTTAGGATGACATGTGCATGGTAATAACATCTAAAAAGGTCAATCAGTTTCTAAATAAGAATAAAGAAAAAAATTACAGCATGAGCCCGATGAATTTAAAATAATTAGTATAATCATTGATTGTTTGATATTTATTCTGGAATAGTGGAGGGTTAGGTTAAAAGGCCAATTTTTAATTATTTAATATTTATGGTCACAGCAACAAAATTGACATTTAAGTACTTAAATGGAAACAAAATAATGGAACATGACAAGGATGGGGACCAATTTACTGTTGTTTGCTAAACAAATTTTCTTTTTATGATTTTTGCAAAATATTTTACTAAAATACGCATGGAAGCGGAGAGGCACCAGAGCGGATGGCACCTCTGGCATCAAATATTGGCACTCTCATGACGCTATTCAAAATGGCTCCTTTGGCGGCTACTAGTCTAAGATATTGATAGCATGAAATAAAGGCTAAAAAAATGTTTGCTAAGCAGCAATAAGTCAGGTGCAACATTTTATGGCTTTTCCTTTAGCGTGAACATGTTAATGCTTGTGTCTATAACAAAAAACTTACAACAAATTTTCAGTCTATTTGAAAAATCACATAGTAGTGGTGCCAAAAATGAAAGGGTTCTTCTATGGTATGCTCTTAGTAAAATTTGAGCTTTTGCATAAGTTTAGCATGAAAGTCAGGTAACTTACACTTAATATTTTTATAATATACTCTGGTTTCTAGAATCGTGACTAGCTCAAATTATCTTACTAGTGATCTAAGCATATAAAAGCAATTACTGATTTATATTGAAATATTTCTATTATTTGAAAAATAGAAATCACATTATAATTTATGTAAGATAGTCTGTATGTTTTCCAGAAATAGTTATGAAAATTTGAGATCAGAAAGTTTTCATGCAATTTTTGGGAGTTCAACACAAACCATTGAATTTTCATCAAATTATTTCTGGGTCATTCTGGTTGCACTAAAATTCATATTTTAAGTCACATACCAATCAAGAAAGTACATATTGCTTTACCAGCAACTTCGGACCATCTAAAATACTTGAAATTAATAAATAGAAATTGAGCAAACACATTTGGAAGTGAAGTCCCATCAATTTTGATAAAAAACTTTGATCTTTGTTTTATATTCATAAGACATGTACATAATTTTCATCTAAATTCGTAAGAACAATAAATTATATATATGCAGAGAGAGTTTTTTTTGGTAAAATTATGCTTCAAAGAAACACAGTGGTGGCGCCTCTCCCCTTCCAAAACTTTGATCTTCATTTTATATTCATAAGACATGTACATAATTTTTATCTAAACTCGTAAGAACAATAAATTATATATATGCATAGAGAGTTTTTTTTTTTGATAAAATTGTGCTTCAAAGAAACATAGCAGTGGCGCCTCTCCCCTTCCGTGCGTATTATGGTAAAATATTTCACAAAAATGATAAGATAAAATTTTGTTTAGCAAATAGCGGTAAATTGGAACTTTAGCCATTTTCAACAAATTAATAATTTCTACAATTATTTTATTTTTAATAAATATATAACAAATCTAAATATTATTTTATTACTTTGCAGATAGCATATGCCCTAAATTATATTTAATTTTATTCAATAGTCATAATTAAATTCAATTTATTTTTAAAAATTTATTTTTTAGTCAATCAAATTTAATTTATTTTTAAAATTTAAATTTTGAAATTATAGACTAAGGGTGCCATTCAATTGGCGTCCTCAAAGCAGGCCGAAGGTGCCATTTGGACTGGCACCTCTTCCCTGAGGTCGCCATTCAGTCTGGTGCCTCCGCCCTCCATGCGTATTTTGATAAAATATTTCAAAATAATGGTAAAATGAAAATAAGTTTCTAAAAAAATCGTAAATTGATACTTTTGCTGAAGAAATCACTATTCTTTTAGTTTTCTCCTGATCAGCTTCTGAGTTGGAATCCTAGGTGTTTGGATTTCCCATATAATCCGTTGACTTTGAGATTAAGTAATATAAAAAAAATTATATATAATTGGAATGAAATATGTAATCAAAGGTTAGGATTATAAAGGAAATCAAAATGAAGAGAGATATGCCACGTATTTGTGTTGAGCATGTGCTTGGGCTTCCAGGTCTGTTATTTTAAAAGGATTTCCTAAGATCTTTACTGATTAGTGGTCTTCAAAGCAACAAACAACATTGATGGTCTACACGGGCCCACGTGAGTGCTGGCATGTGCAGCTCACGCACAGAGGCCTAATTTTGGCTCACTTATATAAAATTTAATTTTCTATTTATATATAATTTTTCATAATTTTTATAGCCATTAAATATTTTTAATTTTACAAAATTTATACTATATAAAAATATATTTTGTTTATGAAATTTTGGCCTGTAAAATTTACGAATATTTTTCATATTTTTTTTTATATTGGTGAGTTATCACTCTCTCTAGTTACAAGCATAACTATATCAGATAAATTTTGAGGCCTTAATTATGTAATTTTATACATATATGGATACCCAAAATTTTTTTAATTCACACCAATGATAGATAAGGGATATAATAAGACTATTTTTCATAAAATACTATCCTTCTAGGATATTTAAGAACATATTACATTAATGATGGATACACCCTATCGGTGTGATATTGTTAATGTAATTTTAAGGTTTAGACTCCTTAGAATAGGCATGCAACGTTTATAATGTTTTCAATATTTCTTGTACCCTACTGGTATAGCTATATTGATTACATTTTTATGTAGGCTCTTCTACAAGTCAAATCATATGGTACATGTAATTTTGATACTACTTTTTTATCTAGTTGTTTAACTGATTTGTTTAATTAGGAATATTGTGTTATAATTATGTTGTGCATGCATAATTAATAATTTTTCAATCCTGTTGCATTAGTCTCGATCTTTCAACAACAATTTATGGTGAGAACTCTTAATGGAACAAACTATAATGAATGGATAGAATTTTTGAACATGTACTTGACAATTTCTAAGAAGGATTTAGCTTTTAAAGAACTGAAGTGGGTTGATCTTTTACTTGAGGCTAGTGTTGCAAATAAGACCTATTACAAACAACGGCATAAGTCAAACCAGATTTGTTTGGCAGTGATTAAGTTTACTATTGAAAAGAAAATTAAAGATAGTATCCCAGATAAGGACACTGTTGTGGAGTACATGAAAGTTGTTGGTGAAAAATTCAAGAAACTTGATAAGACTCAGAAAGCCTACTATCTCTCCATGCTTGATAACACTCATTATGATGGAATTTCGGGCATCAAAGAGCACATCATAAAAATGATTTATTACTATAATAAGCTAAGATCATACAATATTGATTTAAGAGAGGGTACTTTGGTCTATAGAGTCTTTCAGTCATTGTCAGCTGAATATAGTTACCTAAGAACTTCATATAATTCACAAGAGGGAGAATGTACAATAGACCAGATGATTTCTATAGTAACTCAAGAGGAAGAGACTATGAAAAGTAATCCACAGCCACATTCCATCAACTATTTATCTCAAGACTCCTACAATAAGTCAAGTGGAAATGATAAAAGAGGAAAGAAATCAGAAACACAGATATTTAGAAAGCCTGAGTTCAAGAAAAGTGGTGATAAGGGCAAGGGATAACAAAAGAAATTTAGGGGCAAGTGCAATTATAGCAAGATCCCTGGACATAAAAAGTCTCGATGTTATAAGTTAAAGAATAAGCGTGAGCAAGAAGGGACTCAAAAACAAGCAGATCCCAAGTGAGATAGGAGAAACTGTGTTTGGAGTAGCAAGAAGTAGGGATAAGATTAAATACATAGGATCATTTTCTATCTTTATGTTTATCTTCTAGACACTTTTAATTTGAATTATGTCGTTTATTGAGAAGAAATTTAATTTTTAGTTTTGTTTTGGATAATTATAGTTATTCCTATTAAATAAAGAAAATTTATTCATGATTTTGCTATTTTTGGTACACCACCTTACAAAATGATCCGTATCATTTAAATTTGAAAGATCATCTTGTTGTATCTTCTAATATTCCCATCAATGTTGTGATTAGGCATAAATATCCTAGAATGAGTAAGAATTCTTCCATTTGTGGGATTGACATTTAGGCCATTTTTCTAAAGAGAGATTAGAAAGATTTGGTAAAACAAAGGTGTGTTGTTAAACCTAGATTTCTCATTTTTAAAACTTTTAAGTGTGGGATTGTAAAGAAGAGATAAGACCACATAATCCCTAGTTACTAAACTCTAAAACAATCAGTGAGTTCTTCATTAGGTACTAAATTGGATCAAGAGGTTGTAGATTTTATTATCCCACTTATAGTACCAAGATCATTGAGTTTAATTAGACATTCTATTTTGAGGATAACTTGGATAGTGGGAGTTTGGTACCTAGGGCTATCAATCTACATCATAAGGCTAACATTCTACCTATACCTACTCTAACTCCCTTAACATTAAAGGAGATAATGTTGACAGTCCAATTCAGATAAATAAAGATCCTTATGTTAAAGAACTTGATCAGTTAGCCATTGAGTTTAGACAAACTCAAAGGGTTTAGAGACTTTTAATACTAAATGACTATATTATGTACTTACAGGAATTTTAAATAAATTTAATAGGATAATTTTTGTCATCTTAGTACTTTATATTGATGACATTTTGCTAGCCAGTAACTCGATCATTTTCTAGATGAGTTAAAACATATGTTATCATGTCATTTTAATCTTGGTGAAATATCTTTTATTCTTAGAATTTAGATCTATCGTGACAGAACTCATAGTATTTTGGGTTTGTACCAAGCCAATTTGATTGATCAGATGCTTAAAATTTTTAAAATGGACACCTGTGCATCTAGTCTAATGCCTACTTAGAAAAATAATACACTGTCTCAATCATATTACCCTCAAGCTGATATTGAAAGGGATAAAATGGATAAGATTCCTTACACTTTTGCTATTAGTAATCTTATGCAAGCATAGGTTTGCATTCATTTAGATATAGCTTTTGCTATTAGTATGCTTGGAAGATACTTAAGTAACCCTAGGATGGATCATTGAAAATTCGTTAAGAAAGTCATGAGGTATCCACAAAGTACCAAGAATCTTATGTTAACTTGTAGACAATCTAATATTACTTGAAAGTATTGATTATTTAGATTTTGATTATGCTTTGTACATAGATGATCATAAGCCAACATCTGGATACATCTTTATGATGTTTGGAGGAGCTGTTTCATGGGAAAGTGTTAAACAGACACACTCACAGCTACCTCAACTATGAAAGTAAAGTTTATCGCATATTATGAGACCACTTATCAGGCTATATGATTAAGGAAGTTGATATTTACCATCTAATTGGTTAAGTTTATATCTTGATCTCCATAAATTTTTATTGCGATAATTCTTTTGCTATATGCTTCTCTCAAAATAACAAGAATTCTAGTCATATTGAACATTTTTTTTATGTTAAACTCTTGTTTATTAGAGAGAAAAGATTGCTGAATCTCGGACTCACATTAAACACAGCCCTAGTGGAGACATGCAAGGGATCCATTGACTTAAGACTTACCTATAGGGGTATTTAAAAATCAAGTAACTCATATAGATCTTGTTAAAATTTTGATGAAGCCTTAGTTTAGTAGGAGTCTAAGATATGCTTATTTTATTTTATTGATGTCTATAACAAGTAATTGCTCATATTAAAACATTGGTGATATGTTTAATACGTGTATAAATCATTTGCTTCCCTATCGGATTCAATGATTTTAAGTTATTTCTCTTATAAGCTGTGATAAAAAAACTAACCTTATATATATCCAGTTCTTTTGGGATTATGAGACATTAATTTTACATCACTAGTCTCCCTATAGGATTCAGTGATTCTGTATGGTTTCATTCCACTTATGCAATTATTGCTCAGTTTGGGTATTGAAACAATGGTAATATGTTTTATACATATATATATATATATATATATATATAAATCATTCATTTCCCTCTCGGATTCAATAATTTTGAGTTGTTTCTTTTCTGAGTTGTAGTTGAAAGACTAAACTTTATTCTGTTCCTTTCATATTATGAGATATTATATCACTCGTCTCCCTATCAGATTCAGTAATTCTGTGTACTCTCATTCTCTGAATTAAGTATATAACTTAATATATAACTAATTGCTTAATTATTGATGTTTCAATTTTTCCATAGAATTAATTAATGCCATCCAAGTGGGAGATTGTTGTATTTAAAAATAAAATAATTAATTTTATTAGAAATATTATATGGATTAGTATTAATTAATTAATGAAATATTTATTTAAGTAATTAGTTTTGTATTTTTAACATTAAGTATAGAATAAATTGGGCCCTAGTTTAATGCGTATGATTTATGATAGGTTGGATCATGCATAAGCGTATATGAGTAGAGGTCCCAACTTACAACCTTTAGTAGTCAATAGTTTTCTATCACAAGTTTGACCTTAAATAGAGAGATCAGGGTTATTATTTTCATGCTGAATAATAAGGATTCCCACTCCTAAAATTTTCTCTCCCTTTTCTCTATTTGGATAATCGAAAGGGCGAAGTAGGTTACAATTCTACTCACTATCATCATTCAGATTAGTCATGGTTTCATCAAATTATGCACTAGATATGCTTATAATTTTATTATGATCAATTTCATATTTTAGGATTTTAATTCATACTTCCAATAGAACTATCATTTATAAAATCATGAGCCATTGATTTTCTCACTAATGGTTATGATGACACACTTTACCTTCTAAAGTGCATCTTGTACTTTAAAAAAGTGCAATCCAGTTAGTTAGGAAATCAAGTTTGGAGCAAGTTGGAATGAAATTTCGTGGAGGAAAATACGGAAAATCAATAGCAAATAATAAGATTATATCAAAATATATAAGTTAATAATTGATTATACATAATTTATTTCCGTGTAGATAGTGTATAAAGTAATAACTTTTTAATGTTAAATTACTAAAAAGAAAAGACAATAAGATACGCATGATTATATTAAGATTAATAATTTTTTTAATATTTTACTATTTGTAAAGGAATATATTATAATATATTGTTTAATTTATGTATATTCTTATTTAATATATATTTTATTAATTTAAATTATTTTTTATGATTAAAGTAGAATGTATATTTATTTTTATATTTACTAATATAAAAATTTACAAATAATTAAATTATAAAATATAGGAAGTCATTCATAAATTTAAAATAAAGAAAGAGGTTAGTATAAATATAAAATTTAAAATTTATATCACTAAAAGAAGGAAAATGAATATAAAAAATAAAAAAGAAGGTTAGTATGATCATAAAATAAGTTAATTTCAGTTTCTATTTTCTAATTAAGAATATTGCCTATAATATATAATTGATTGCTGAAAACTTTCAAAAACACAATCCAACATCTTTAAAGTGGCAATAATCACTTGTTTAACTGATAATCACTAATCATAAGTTTTAATCATTATACTAAACAAAAACTTTATAAATTAGTTAATTAATGGCAATATGTCTAAGCCTATAATTATGTAACTTCATGGTTTAGCTATTTAATATAATACTTAAACTCAATAGCAAATAATTAGGTATGAATTATATAATGAGTAGGATGTATGACCCAATAAATTAACTATTATTAAAGGGTCCTTACTTCACTTATCCTATTACTCTTTGCATTTGTACCATTAGAATATAAAAAATAAAAACTTTGTTTATTTACTATTTTTAAAAGGAGATTTCTATTTTTTATTTTTTAAAAAAAGTTTTAGTGTGATAAATTTTTTCAAAATTTGTTCTTGAAATTCTCGCTTAAAAAAGAATAAGTTTTAGATTTTTTTGAACTTATTTTTTTGATAGAAATTTTGTAATTAATGAAACTTTTGCTTATTTGTTTCACTGAACATTATTTATTCATTATTTTTCTTAAATTCAAAAATAATTTTTAATTAGGAACAATTCTTATAAATAAAAAACAAAAATATATCCAAACATACGAAAAATTCTCTCTCTTTCAGAGGGTTTTGTAGGGCTATGTTAAAAAAGAAAAAGAAATTCTTAATGATATATTAAAAGTTATGTTAAAAAAATATTTAGGTTAAAATCACCATCACTGTTGTGCATTAAAAATTATGTTAATCACATTGATTAACTCTCTTGTTAGAGAGTTGATAAATATGATTATCAATTTTGTTCAAAATCAAATGAATATGAATTAACTTCATAAAAGATAATGAAAATGAAAAATCAAGACTGAATCTATTCTTTGAAAGTTAATTTTAATACAAAATACATTTAATTTTTAATTTTTATTATGAAATATTTGTTAACTCCTATTTTATAAATATTTTAATGATAAAATAATTATTGTGCAACTTAATTTTAAATGTGAAATTTATATATATAAGGGAATTTTTAATTAAATAAAATAATTTATTTTTGTCATAAAAATTTTCTCATATATTATCTAAACAATAGAAAATGAATTTACTTGTATAATTTTTTAATAAAATATTTTGCATAATTTTTTTGGGTGATTTTGCATCACATTTTTAATGGGTTAGTTAGGAAATCGAATTTAGAGCAATTTGAGTGAAATTCGTGGACAAAAATGCTGAAAATCAATAGAAAACAATAAGATCATATCAAAATATATAAGTTAATAATTAATTATACATAATTTATTTCTGTGTAGATAATATATAAAATAATCACTTTTTAATATTAAACTAAAAAAGATACTAAGATACACATGATTATGTTAAAATTACTATTTTTCAATTTTTTACTATTTGTAAATGAATATATTATAATATATTGTTTAATTTATGTATATTCTTATTTAATATACATTTTATTTATTTAAATTATTTTTTATAATTAAAGTAGGATGTATATTTATTTTTATATTTTCTAATATAAAAATTTACAAATAATTAAATTATAAAATCTCAAAAATCATTTATAAATTTAAAATAGAAAAAAGAGGTTAGTAGAAATATAAAATTTAAAATTTAAATCAAAGAAGGAAAATGAAGATAAAAAATAAAAAATGAGGTTAGTATGAACAATAAAAAAAATTACTTTTAGTTCTTACTTTTCGCTAGGAATATTGTTCATAATAATTGATTACTAAAAATTTTCAAAAGCACAATCAAATATCTTTAAAGAGGCAATAATCAATTATTTAACTTATAATTATTAATCATGATTTTTTATCATTATATTAAACAAATATTTTACAAATTAGTTAATTAATGTCAATATGTCTAAGCCAATAATTATGTAACTTCAAGGTTTAGGTGTTTAATATGATATTTAAGTTCAATAGCAAATAACTGGGTATGAAGTATATGATGGGTAGGATCCATGACTCAAGGGTCCTTACTTCACTTATCCTCTTACTCTCTACATTTGTACCATTAGAATACAAAAAATAAAGGGTTTGTTTGTTTATTATTTTTAAAAATAATTTTTATTTTTTTAAAAAAGTTATAGTTTGACAAACTGTTTTAAAATTTGTTCTTAAAATTCTTGCTTAAAAAAAGAACAAGTTTTAGAGATTTTTTGAATTTATTTTCTTTCTTAATGGAAATTTTGTAATTAATGAAACTTTTGCTTATTTGATTCATTGAACATTATCTATTTATTATTTTTCTTAATTTTAAAAATACTTTTTAAAAATAACTTTTAAAGATGATTTTTAAAAATAAAAAAATATATCTAAACACACAAAAAATTCTCTCTCTTTTAGACAGTATGTCAATGAGAGTTTTGTAGGGGGAAAGATCCCTTTTCACCTTTCCTCGTCCATGTATGTTTGTTTTTCAAGGATTGACTTTAGTTTCTAATTGTTCGTAAATTATAGAAGCCTTGATCAATTCTCTAGAGATTAAAGGAAGACATATTTTTTAGGAATCCCTTGGGCTCATTAGATGATTCAGGTACAAGCCTTAAAATCAGTTCTTCTTATCTTCTACATGATTTATTGAATTTCTTCTAAATTGCTTGTATAAAACTCATTCCATAATGTATACTTAAATGATTTGGAAACGTGTTAAGTCATAAATTTTTTCTTTAATTGGTATTAGAGTCCAAATTAATCATGCATCATGATTGATTTGTTGAACAAATTATGAATATATATATATATATATATGGATATCGAGTATTAGAATTAGTTTGGCTGGGTGAATTGAATGCAAATCATCATATTTGATAATGCCTTAAAACTGATTGCAGAATACTTACCAATATGTTTTTAATCGTTCCAGTATCTTGGATATTAAATCAACCATGTTTTATATTTTACATGTGTTTGTTATAGGATAAATATTAGATACCAATTGGCTCATTAATGAGTAATCCGAAAAATACAAAAAACCAGACATCTGCCAGCTAATATATATGTTTTTCCAATAAAAGCATATTGTATTAATGTTTCACGTACAATATCAAATCTAATATCCTTGTACCCCTATTTTGCCACAATGAAATTCACAATTATTTCTGTCAATGGCTATGTTTGGAAGATAATGTAAGTTTTGTCTCAGCATTCTGAGCTATTACTTCTAATTTTTGCAACATTTACATATTATATCTCTACAACTATTTAGACCCAAATAAATATGTCATTCTTCATTTTTTTTCCAATTTATTGTATTTGAAATATTAATCTTGATCATAAGGACATTGAAATAGGGCTTGAATATTATTGTTACTCCTGGTATAGTATTGTAAATTGTTGGATTCTATACTTAGGTTTTGATACTACTTAAAAAGTAGTGAGATTTAAGATAATTCTTCATTTTTTTTAAAAAAGGTAAATAACATAAGATATTTTATAAGTCCCACATTGAACATCAATTATTAGAAAAAAATGATGTCTTGATCAAAATTTAAATTATGAAAAATCAATTATCAACATTAGTTGCTACATCAAAAAGCTAAATCATATTTTAATTATTGAGCAATATACTACAATTAAACACTTCATTTGATTGTAAACAAAATTGATGTTATTATGGGTATTCAATGTCAATTCAAGAATTGACATTGAATGTACTAGATATACAATGATGCTAATATATACATCAAGTAGTAACTGTTGTAAAATGTGTTGAATAAACAACACTACTGTTAAGGCAAAAAGAGCTCAAGGGTTAGGTTAGTGGTGACCAAATATTGTTTTTAACGTTGATCATGATTATAGTTGGGTTGTGACATTATTATTAATAACATAATATAAAATTTAATTACTCTAAAATAATAAATAATAAGTAGGCTACATTTAAAAATTTTGTGAGCATAAAAATGAGAAATAAAATATACATTGCATGACAAGTATTTGTGAAATTAGTGGTTAACAATAATTTTATTTAAAACATGGAATATGGAACAAAAATAAGTAAGGAATTGAGAAATATTTAATTTAATGTGTTAATTAATAATCATCATTGGAAGATATTTGAATAAAAAAAATGCTAAAAGCCGGTTTCAAGCAAATATGATATATAACAATTTACTACCTTATTCAATTGTCAAATGTATACTAATAACTAATCTCTCGATTAAAGATATAAAAATAAACTTCATTAAATCATTAAGTATTGAAAATATATAAAATGAAAAGCAGGAAAACTCCTGACAACATATTAATTAATTCAGGGTAAGAAATTAAAGAATATTAATGATTAATGATAATTATAATTATAAAATTCATAGCTAATGATTATTATATTAATTGTTAGCGTTAATATAAAATTATACTTCCTACATTCCTTTTTAAATGTCATTTAAAATTAATATATAACAATTAAAGAAGCTAATAAATAATCATAATTTTAAGAGATATGTGTTGCAATTTACTAATATATCATCCATTGATTAGTAAACTTGTTAAATATTTATTTAGATAGTAAGGATAATATTTGAAAGAAGACAATAAATGGAATCTTAATTTCTTAAAATAACATATAAATAGGAATAATTTTTTTTAAAATGACATTTAAAAAGAAATAGAAGAAGTAAATATTTATAAGATTAATACTTAATGATGATTATAATTGAAAATAGGTAACATGTAAAAAAATAAGAAATTGAGAAATATTACATACTTTCCGCATTTAGTTACAAATGATTGTCATGAGTGAATAGACAGTTGCCCAATTAGTAAAGCTTGTTGAGCAAGGAATATAATCTGCTCAAAGTGACAACCGCCGGTTTATTATTTTGAGAAATTGGCAAAGTTTCTATCGAAACAGCAGCAATCAGCTAATTTATATATGTTTCGATCAAAATAAATTAGTTTAATTATATTAGCAGAAGCTATATGCACCTCATAGATGCATAAGAATTTAATGGAAAAGGTAAGCATATATACCATAACTTTAACGGAAAATTTCATGTATTATCAAGATGATTTATTTAGTGATATCATACTATTATTTTAATTTTGGGCATTAATTTGCAAGAATCGAACATTTAGTAAGGAGGGAGCATTTTTATCCTAATATTTAAAGAGAATAATCAACATCAATTATCTTTTCTTTTTTCTAATTTTTAAATTTAAAGAAGAGAGAGAGAGAGAATTCATTTCTAAGAACTACAATTTCAATTCATACTCTTTTTGGTCAATCCCAGTACTTTCTGGAAACTCCTTTCCAAAGATGGATTGGAAAGCCTTTGAATATGTATCGATCAACTGATTTACATAATTAGGCCAGGATTTTCTAAAAACATTTGGCATCCACTCATTTGATGGAAAAAAAAAAAAAAAGAGCAACTCTTTGGTTTAAAATAAAAGACATTGAGATACAATTATTGAATTTTAGATGAATCCTGCCTGGACGTCAAACCAAAGTGAGAACAATACATCTTTAAAAATACCCTTTAGGTTATTATGATACAGAATGATAAGAACAAACACTTAATTTAACTTCTATTTCATGCAACAAATAATCTAATTTATATTTTATTAATTGGTTATAACCAACCTTTAAAAATATTTTTCACACCAACTTATTGAAGAAAAAAAAACTCTTATTTAATAAGTTAACTAAAATAGATTATAACTTATAAACTATTACCTCTTCAAATTCTTTTCAAATATATCTTTATTCTTATTATTAATTTAAAACTCATGTCTTTTATAACATAAATCTAAATTTTTTTCATACAATATAATTAACTTAATTTTAACATAATTATATCATAGTTTTAAATTATAAATATATAAAAAATATGTAGGTAAATAAATAAATAAATAATATTATAAAATATAATTAATTAAATATTAAATATTATATTTTTATTTAAAAATTTTTTAATTGCATTAATATAATTTAATTTTTAGATAAATATAAATTTTTTTAATTATATATATTTATTTCTATCAATATATTATTTTATGTTATTTTATAATTTCAACTAGTTTAATAAATAATTTTGTAAAACACTTTTTAAATAACTAGTTAATTTATTAACTATCAACTACCAGCTATCATCTATAAGTTAATTTATCAATTATCAACTAATTTATTAGTTATTAATTAACTTATCAATTATTGGTATAAAACGGAGCTTTAATCTTGTTATTTTGAATCAGATGTTAATACACAGAATGTCATGGCCTAAATTCTGGGATTTATAATTGTATTTTATACAAGCTTATAAACATAAAATGATCATCTGACTCACCGAATTGCACCAATACAACTAATGCAATTAGAAGATCATTTTTTTAAAATTGAATTTCAGGTGTTTCAAAATGACTTCAACAACATCAAATAAAGAAACTAAAGATTGTTTGGTTGTTAGGAAATTACATGGGAAGTGCAACTTCTTGGAAATTAGAAGATAAATGAGTTGATTGGTTATTAACCATTAATTGCAAGAAGGTTTACTGCTCACAAGAAAGTGCTTACCTATCTTCCCTTAGGCAATAATATTCCATGAGAATTTACTTTCCATTATCAATCAAATAATTTTATATACTTCATGTAATATTTGCAAGGAAATTTACTTCTTAGAAAATATGACATCCTGCAGGGACTTATTTTCCACGTGAGAAAGACTCTTTGATTTGGAGTAACTTAGATTGGAACCATCGTTAGAAAACAGGTCATGCATGCATGTTTTTCCCACAATCTTGGCTATGGCTGCATCACGACTTCTTTCAATAGGCTCAACAAGCGAAAGATCCAATCTACTTACAATACATGTTGGGAAACAAAAGGAGCCGGGATGAGTCTAATTGACTCAATGAGTCAAGCAGATCATAAGCTGTGCCAGGCTCCGAAACCATGACAAAATAATAGGAAAATCAATCATTCAACTTGGAAATATCATTTCAACTTTGTATAATTGAGCATATATATATGTAGATATGTACGTATATATATATATATATATATATATATATATATATATATATATTTGCATGCAAGCAGCTATAATATATCATTTCAACATGGAAATATCCTTTAACCAATAAAATCATGTGATAATTGTAATCATATTGTGTTGCTCTCTTCGATATGTGACGAAATTATATTCTTTGCCACGTGTCATTATTTTAATTTCTTTCCAAATTAAACACTAACTTTTTATTTTCTCATTCGTTCTGCTTAAATGCATCTCTCTCTCTCTCTGTTTTTTTTTTCTGCCTATTTTTTCTTTCTTGTTCTTCCGATTTGCGTGGACCTTCACACTAATAATTTTTTAACCTCTAATTTTTTAATTATTTTATAATTCATATATTATTTTTCTTCCTCTTATTGATTTTATTGTATATTTTTATATCTACTTCTATTATTTATCTATTTACTATGTCAGCATTAAAACAAGATTTTACTTTCTTCTACCTATCAGCTTCTTAACAGCCTCTTCATCCATTTTTCATCTTTTGCTTTACATTTTCTTTCATTTTTATACTTTACTTCCATTATTATTAATAATTTACTTTAAGTGTGCTTGAGTTGTAAAGTAATAACAGTTAAAATTACAATTTTGTAATAAATTAAGTTAACTAAATTTAATCTTTAATGAAAAAAATATATTATTCTATATTATTATTATTATTATTATTATTATTATTATTATTATTATTATTATTTAGTAGTATTTGAGATGTAAATAGTACGAGTGAATAAAAAAATACAATACATTAGATGAAAGGAAAAGAAAAAGAATTGCATATCCCCTGTAAAACTTTGACAAAATTTTAATTAATATATAAATAATTTCAAATATACCATTTTAAAATTGATATCAAGAAAACATTTATAAATTTTTAACAAATGTTTTTTATTCTAATTTTTAAATATGCTAATTAGAAACTACAATATACAAATGATTCAAATAATTAATATTTTCAATTATAGTGTTACATAATTTAAAAAATTATAACAAAAATAAAATGCATCATGTTATATTTATATTATTTTGTAATATTAGTGTTAGAAAAAAATGATGTTTTGATCAAAATTTAAGTTATGAAAAATCAATTATCAGCATCAATTGCTATATCAAAAAACTGAATCATATTTTAATTATTGAGTAATATATTACAATTAAATACTTCATTTTATTGTAAAAAAATTGACGTTATTATGGGTATTCAATGTCAATTCAAAAATTGACATTGAATGTACTAGATATACAATGACACTGCCATATACATTAAGTAGTAAATGTTGTGAAATGTGTTAAATAAATAATGCTAACGTTAAGGCAAAAAAAGCTCAAGGGTTAGGTTAGTGGTGACCAAGTATTGTTTTTCACATTGATCATGATTAGGGTTGGGTTGTGACATTATTATTAATAACATAAAATAATTTTTAATTACTATAAAATAATAAATAATAAGTAGGCTACATTTAAAATTTTTGTAACCTTAAAAATGAGAAATAAAATATACATTGCATGACAAGTATTTGTGAAATTAGTGGTTAACATAATTTCATTTAAAACATGGAATATGGAACAAAAATAAGTAAGAAATTGAGAAATATTTAATTTAATGTGTTAATTAATAATCATCATTGGAAGATATTTAAATAAAAAAATGCTAAAAACCGGTTTCAAACAAATATGATATATAACAATTTACTACCTTATTCAATTGTCAAATGTATACTAATAACTAATCTATCGATTAAAGATATAAAAATAAACTTCATTAAATCATTAAGTCTTGAAAATACATAAAATTAAAAATAGGAAACTCCTCACAACACGCCAATTAATTCAAGGTAAGAAATTCAAGAATATTAATGATTAGCAATAATTATAATTATAAAATTAATAGCTAATAATTATTATATTAATTGTTAGCATTAATATAAAATTATACTTCCTACATTCCTTTTTAAATGTCATTTAAGGTTAATATATAATGATTAAAAAAGGTAATAGATAATCATAACTTTAGGAGACGTGTTGCAATTTACTAATATATCATCCATTGATTAGTAAAATTGTTAAATATTTATTTAGATAGCAAAGATAATATTTGAAAGAAGATAATAAGTGCAATCCTAATTTCTTAAAATAACAGACAAATTAAAATATACTTTTTTAAAATGACATTTAAAAAGAAATAGAAGAAGTAAATATTTGTAAAATTAATACTTAATAAAGATTATAATTGAAAATAGGTAACATGTGAAAAAAAATAAGAAATTGAGAAATATTACATACTTTCCGCATATAGTTACAAATGATTGTCATGAGTGAGTAGACAATTGCCCAATTAGTAAAGCTTGTTCAGCAAGGAATATAATCTGTTCAAAGTGACAACCGCCAGGTACATAGCTCATTATTTCAAGAAGTTGGCAAAGTTTCTATCAAAACAGCAGCAATCAGCTAATTTATATATGTTTCGATCATATATACATCATAGATGCATAAGAATTTAATGGAAAAGGTAAGCATAGATACCATAATTTTAACGGAAAATTTCATGAATTATCAAGATGATTTATTTAGTGATATCATTTTATTATTTTGATTTTGGGCATTAATTTGCAAGAATCGAACATTTAGTAAGGGATTTACATAATTAGGCCAAGATTTTCTAAAAACATTTGGCATCCACTCATTTGATGATGAAAAAAAGAGCAGTTCTCTGGTTAAAAATAAAAGACATTGAGATACAATTATTGAATTTTAGATGAATCCCGCCTGCATGTCATGCCAAAGTGAGAACAATACATCTTTAAAAATACCCTGTAGGTTATCATGACGCAGAATGATTAGAACAAACATTTACTTCAAGTTCTATTTTATACAATAAATAATCTAACTTATTAATCGGCTATAAACCAACTTCCAGAGATATTAACTTATTGAAAAAAAAATAAGCTTTTATTTAATAAGTTAACTAAAGTAAATTATAATTTATAAATTATTACCTCTTCAAATTCTTTCCAAATCTATCTTTATTCTTATTATTAATTTAAAATTCATGTCCCTTATAATAACATAAATCTATTTTTTTCATACAATATAATTAACTTAATTTTAACATAATTATATCATATTTTTAAATTATAAATATATAAAAATATGTAGGTAAATAAATAAATAATATTATAAAATATAATTAATTAAATATTAAATATAATATTTTTATTTTAAACTTTTTAATTGTATTAATATAATTTTATTTTTAGATAAATATAAATTATTTTAATTATATATCTATTTATATTATTTTATAATTTTAGCTAGTTTAATAACTAATTTTATAAAATACTTCTTAAATAATCAGTTAATTTATTATCTATCAATTATCAATTATAAATTATTATCTATCAGTTAACTTATCAATCATCAATTAATTTATTAGTTATTGATTAACTTATTAATTATTTATGTGAAACGGAGCTTTAATCTAGTTATTTTGAATCAACTATTGATACACAGAACATTAAGGCCTAAATTTTGGGATTTATGATTGTCATTTATACAAGCTTATAAATATAAAATGATCACGTGACTCACTAAATTTCACCAATACAAATAATGCAATTAGAAGATCATTTTTTTTGTAATTTCAACTAATTTAATAAATAATTTTGTAAAATATTTCTTAAACAATTAACTAACTTATTAACTATCAGCTATTAATTATAAGTTATCATCAATCAATTAATTTATTAATTATGAATTAATTTATCAACTATTTGTGTGAAATATGGCTTTAATCTAGTTATTTTGAATCAACTGTTAATACATGTAACGTCATGACCTAAATTTTAGGATTTATGACTGTCAGCTATACAAGCTTATAAATATAAAATGATCATCTGACTCGTTGAATTACACCAATACAACTAATGCAATTTGAAGATCATTTTTTTTATTGAATGTCGGCTGTTTCAAAATGACTTCAAATAAAGAAACCGAAGGTCGTTTGGTTGTTAGGAAATTACATGGGAAGTGTAACTTCTTGGAAATTAGAAGATAGATGAGTTGATTGGTTATTGACCATTAATTGTTAGAATTAAAGAAGTTTTACTTCTTACAAGAAAGTGCTTACTTATCTTTCCTTAAGCAATAATATTTCATGAAAATTTACTTTCCTTTATCAATCAAATAATTTTATATACTTCATGTAATATTTGCAAGGAAATTTACTTCTTAGAAAATATGGGACTTATTTTTTATGTGAGAAAGACTCTTTGATTTGGAGTAACTTAGATTGGAACCATCATTAGAAAACAGGTCATGCATGCATGTTTTTCCCACAATCTTGGCTATGGCTGCATCACGACTTCTTTCAATGGGCTCAACAAGTGAAAGATCCAATCTACTTACAATACATGTTGGGAAACAAAAGGAGCGGGGATGAGTCTAATTGACTCAATGAGTCAAGCTGATCATTAGCTGTGCCAGACTCCGAAACCATGACAACATAATCGGAAAAACAATCTACTTGGAAATATCATTTAAACTTTGTATAATTGTGGATATATATATATATATATATATATATATATATATATATATATATATATATATATATATATATATATATATATATATATATATATATATATTTGCGTGCAAGCAGCTGTAGTATATCATTGGAAAATGCTGGGTCGGGTCATCTAGCATCATTGTATATCATTTCAACATGGAAATATCCTTTAACCAATAAAATCATGTGATAATTGTAATCATATTGTGTTGCCCTCTTCGAGATGTGACGACATTATATTCTTTACCAGGTGTCATTATTTTAATTTCTTTCCAAATTAAATACTAATTTTTTATTTTTTTATTCGTTCTGCCTAAATGCATCTCTCTCTCTCTCTCTCTCTCTCTGTTTTTTTTTTCTGCCTATTTTTTTTCTTGTTCTTCCGATTTGCGTGGACCTTCGCACTAATATTTTTTTTAACCTCTAATTTTTTAATTATTTTATAATTCATATATGATTTTTCTTTCTTTTATTGATTTTATTGTATATTTTTATATCTACTTCTATTACTTATCTATTTATTATGTCACTATTAAAACAAGATTTTACTTTCTTCTACCTATCAGCTTCTTAACAGCCTCTTACTTCATCCATTTTTCATCTTTTGCTTTCCATCTTCTTTCATTTTTATCCTTTACTTCCATTATTATTAAAAAATTACTTAAGTGTGCTTGAGTTGTAAAGTAATAACAGTTAAAATTATAATTTTGTAATAAATTAAATTAACTAAATGTAATCATTAATGAAAATAAAATATATTATTTTATATATTATTATTATTTAGTAGTATTTGAGATGTAAATAGTAGGAGTGAATAAAAAATACAATACATTAGATGAAAGCAAAAGAAAAAAATGTATATCCCTTGTAGAACTTTGATAAAATTTTAATTAATATATACTTAACTTCAAATATACCATTTCAAAATTGATATCAAGAAAATATTCAAAATTTTTAACAAATATTTTTTTATTCTAATTAGAAACTACAATATACAAGTGATTCAAATAATTAATATTTTCAATTAAAGTGTTATACATTTAAAAAATTAGAACAAAATAAAATGCATCATGTTATATTTATATTATTTTGTAATATTAGTATTAGAACTATAAATAATAGAAGTAAATATGAATAAAGAAAAATAAAGATTCTTGCAATGAAGTAAATAAAAAGAAAGAAAATATTGCGTTAACTATAAATTAATAAGAGTTAAAAGAGAATATAAAGTTAACTAATTAAATTTAATTAAATTATTAAAAATGTTTTCATAATGAAAATATATATTGTGTGATATATATAGAACTAAGTCATATTTGCATAAAAATAATTTAAGTTGAAAGTTAAAAGAAATTACTCAAGGATAAAGTTAAAAAATTAATTATATTATTAATATTGATTATTAGTAATAATGAAAGGAGAAATAAAAAAATAAAAAATACAATGCAAAAGGAAGTAATAATAAGGGCATACCTCAAAATTAGAAAGGCATTTTAAATGGAAAAAAATTCACCAGAAGGTGACACTTGGCAGAAACAATAAAAAAGAAAAAAAAGGAGTTGTAAAAAAAAAATCAATTAATAGTTAGATAAATTGATTTTTCTTTGTTTCCCTCCGGAGCAGCGCCGCTATTTTGCTCTAACTATAGATTTCTCTTTGTTTTCCTCTGGATCAGTGCTTTGATCCTTTTGAAGCCACTTCTTTCGGAATCTTTGCAATGTTTCCGAAACTTCACCTTTCTCCGTTTCCATGTCCTTCTTCATCCTCATTCCTCTATCTTCTTTCCCTTTCCCTGATCTCCCTCTTGCTCACCACCAATGGCAGCCTTTGCTGTGAGCAGTTCTTTTTTTTATCATTCCCAATTACTGCCAAAGTTAATTTTTTCCAATATTTTAACCGCTACCACCGGAACTTCTACTATCCAACAATTTTAGCCATCATCCAAGGGAACCATTGTGCATGTGATTGATTGAGGGAACAGCCATGGAGAAGGTGTTCAGTTCTTTTGCATAGAGGTTTGATTTTGGATAGAATCTCAGGTGAACTTTTGCACACAATTTTTTCTAAATAATTTGGTTTTAAGTTATGTATTTCAAAAATAACATTTTCTCATTAAACTCTATACGGGGCTGCTTTTGGTCAATTTAGAATAACAATTATACTATACACACACAGTGTATTAATGAAAAACCAAGCCAGTCACTAGATGTCGGAATAGTGTTGAAAGCTATGCATTTTAAAAATAACATTTTTGAGTTGATGGATATTTGCTTTACAGGGGACTGCACTCTATCTCATTGATTGCCTCAAGTTATTGGTATGACAAATTTCTGTCCATATAAATATTCAGTTTGAAACATTTACTAACATTTATAACTTGATTCAAATACAAATGTTGATTATTTAGTTTGGTCAGATTACAAAACTCTATTATTTGGCAAAGATTTTCCCTTCTCCTAAAATTACTACTTTAGTACAAATAATGTTTGGTATGTCTTTCTGTCACTATCATTACAATCATGATCCTGATTGTCCCATCATTACAATCATGGTCATTACGAATATATTATGATTTTGTTTCACATCATAAATAGGTTAACTTAACGTATTGATTTCATCAATAAATTATAAGTTAAACTAACATTTAGAAGTATTTTTCGTATTAACTTATTGAAAAAAATAAATTTTAATTTAATAGATTACTTAGAATAACTTATAATTTATAAACTACTATTTTTTTCAAATTTTTTCCAAATCTATTCTTATTTTTTTTATTAATTTACAAATCATACCCTTTATAATACAAATCTAAATATTTTTTATAAAATATAATTAATTATTTTTAGGTAATTATAATTTTAATATAAATAATAAAATAAAAATTATGTAACTAAATAAATATGTGAGTTTATAAAATATAATTAATTAAATATTATATTTTTAATTTAAACTTCTTAATTGCATTATCAATTTCTATTAATATATTCCTTTATATCATTTTTTTAATTTTAACTAATTTACTAGCTAATTTTGTAAAATAATTTAATTAATTTATTAGTTATTAACTATTATTTAAGTTATTATTTATCAACTAGTTTGTTGGCCACTTGCACGAAATGAAGCCAACGAGCAAATGAAGAGTTGGATTGACACCATGCTATATCTCTATTTTTATTTTAGATTTTGTATTAATATTTACATGATCACTTGTTTATAGATAGCCGATTCTCCAAATCGTATCATGTGTCTTGCTCCTTCTTGCCATTATATATTATATTAATAACACTAATAATTAGTTATTAGGGAGTTATTAATAATTATCAAAAATTACTTAGATGATTATATATATTCTCTGTGCATAACATTTTTAATGAAATAAATTTAAGTTTTCTCTTCGATATTTCTCTTCCTCCAATAAGTAGAAATAACTTGCAATTTCTTTGAGAATATGCAAGTAAATGGTTACAAGAATATTCTCTTAACTTTATGGGAACTTTTTCCCCGGCCACATATTTGTTTATTTTGCTATTACTGTTTTATATATAGCTTCTTTGCATAAAGGATATGAAGCTTTAGTTTAATTTGTTTTTCACATTCTTCGGTTATATTTGCATACGAGAATAAATAACAACTTTAACCTGGCAGCCATCATATTCGTATATTTAACATGTGCTAAGATTTCAAATTTGCAGCAAGTACACAATGAAACCTTTTCGTCTATCTCATTCTCGTTCAACTAAAATAGCCTAAAAAATTTGAATGAAGTGATACTTGATAATTTAAAAAAATTTATTTTTATTTTTAAATTTGATTTTAAATTTTTGTGTGTAAATATATGACTTTATCATTTCTACTATTGAAAAAATGTATAAAAATATATGATCTCTTGATAGAACTTGTAATTACTTAAATATAAGTTTGACTTATAATCCCTTCGTGTACAAACTTTCTTTTAAAAAACTACTTTTTTCACTTTCATAAAAATATATAATCCTGAAATGTCTAATTTCATAATAACAAATTTAGAGTGTAACCCCTAATCTATGCACACGAGCAAGGAGAAACATTTTGCTGAAAAATTCGTTCTCATTGACCTATAAAATAAACAAAATTTCCATCTACCAAAGTTAAAAATTTTGGTGTAACAAGTCCAAGGATTATGCGTGCTGCTTATAAGTGTGATTTTTCTGTGAGATTTGAACCTTACACATCATATTTCCGACATGCAATATGAAGATGATTTCCAGTTTGAGAACAAGAAATAGCAGATTTCTTTCTAATATATCTTTTTTCTTTTTGGAAGCTCAGTGAAGTTATTTCCAGTTATTTTTTTAAACTTTGATTCGGAACCAAAATGGAGATATTTATTTATATTTTTAATATTTATTAATCTTTTTTTAGATTATTTAGATAACAAAGTAATGATTTTCTAAAGTGTTGACCATGGAGATAATAATTCCTTTGATTTGACCATGGTGCATAAATGTATGTACAAGTAGAAAGGGAAATGAGCTGAATTTAGAATCACACGATCAAATTTGTATTTATTTTAATTTTTCATTAAATTTATTTACTGAAGTTGTCAATTATATCACAAATTAATCATCTTTCTGTGATTTATAATCACTACAAAAATTCGGTTTACATGGCGATAGATATTTCGGTGCGGTTGACCAGAACCGCTTCTATGTTTTAGGATGAATGAGATTCATTGAACCACTTTTAAAATTGAGAATTTTGGAAGCAGTTATGCCTCAACCACACCCATATTTATAACTTGGAAGCATTTATATCGAGCAATTAGTGCAATTCCTAGCTAGTATGCATGTGTTCTTTCACATCTTCCCAATTTCACCGTATCAAAAATATTGGCTCTCACCAAATCACCTAATTTCAATTTAAATTTGTTCATAGGTCTGTCTTCTCTTTGTGGTTATTATAACCTAGGTATTATTGTAATAAATAAATATTTTGAGTTATTAAATAAATAAAACTATTAGATAGAAATATAAAAATATTACAAATGTATTGTAATGTAAATTTTTCAAAGAAATTAAATAAATAATTTTTAGACACATTTGAAATTTTTATAAAAGTGGAAGGGCAAAATTGAAAAAGAATTATATTAGCAAATGTGTAAATATTTATAAAGTGGAAGGGCAAAATTGGAAAATAATTTATGGGTACAAGAATGTAAATTCCTAAAAAGGCAAAGGCAAAATTGAAAAATAAAATAGAATTTTTTTAAAACAAAATTAAATTAAAATAATATCTTAATGGGGAATGGCTGTGACAGCATGGCCATTCCCATCTTATAAATAGGGGGAGGGGGGCAAAGGCCTCACGGTCAGAGAAGAAGAGAAAGCGGCAAGAGAAGAGAGAGAAAGAAGAGAGAGAAAAAAGAAGAAGGAAAAAAAAGAGAGAAAAAATAGTTATGAATTTAGAAGTATCCTTGAGAAAATTGTAGTGAGTTCTATTTACTCAATTTTTAATTCAATTTAATTTTATTTGATTTTTATACAATATTTTATAATAATTATGTTTAATTTAAATAATTTCCATTAGGCTTAGATTTTGTTTAGAAAAATTAGGGAAATTATGAATTAAGGATTATAATTTTAGAATTTTCATTTAATATTACTAGTAGTGTTGTAAATAAAAGAATTAGTAAAATAATTGTAAATTTAATTGTTGAATGTGATAAATAAATAATTTGTGCTTGAAATTGTGTACATAATTATTTTATGCTTATGCATAGGAAATTGTGGATTTCTTCAAAATTATAGAATATTATTATATTTGAGTTATAAGAAAAATTTTTGTTGGGAGATATATTTACCATACCTTAACCCCTCAAAAGGGTAGCCCATATAAAATGGGTAGATTTTAATTGTGTGGGGGGCATTATATTCGAAAGTGGGATAAAGCTAAAATGGAAGGATACGACTGAGGCGTGAGGGATAAGGCTGAAATGGGAGGCACAAAGTGGAACCTATACCTTCCCACCATTCTTACTCGTGTATTAAACATTAAAAGTATGTTAGATTTGAATTTAGTTAAATTAATAAAGTTAGATTATGTTGATAGAAAATTGTTGTTAGTTAAATATTTATGAGAATAATGGTAAATTCTTTATAGGATTATTTTAGAAATTAGAATGTAAATAGGCTCACTAAGTATTTAAAATACTTATTTTATTGTTATTTCAAATCTTTATAGGTAGATCCCCAGATCGTGTGTGATCATTGATATACTATATACTTTGGACTGTTAGACATTTAGAGTATAGTATTTTAGGAGTGGAACACTAATTGATATTTGTATAAATTATGAAACAGTACCCTTATTTTGATCTGTAAATATAACTAATATATATATATATATATCGGTTTATTAGTATTTTTGTGTCTAGCTAGAAATAAAATAAAATTTGAAAAAGGCTTGTGGATATATCCTAGGATTATGATATATTCACATTGGTCAACATTTCCAACTTGAAAATTTAGGTTGTGACAATTGTGGTATCAGCGCATGGTTCTAGGTTTTTCTAATCATGGTATACCAATGATATAGTCTAAGGGATCCATCATCATAGTCAGGTATTATTTTGAAATTCTTAATGCTTGAATAGTATAAATTATATATTGTTCTTTCCTTTGTGTGCCACAGGAATATGACTGAACATGAGAGAATTGGATCTGCTAGTGGGCAGTTTGGGATGCCTGAGTAGGCAATCCGTATGCAATAGACTGTTAATAGATTAGTTAAAATAGTAGGTGCAAATAAATATAAAGAGATAAATAAAAATGAAAGAGTTGAGAATCATAACTATATGGAAAATAAAGCTAAACAACTAATGCAATACCCCCTGCTAATAAATTACAAATTGTCCATGAATTTTTGAAACTCAAGCCACCAAGATACGGTGGCACTGACCCTTTGATTGACCCATACCAATTCCTTGGACAAATTGAGAAAATTGGAAGAATGTTGGGCTATTCAAAAACTATATTAATTGAGCTAGTGGGCTATTAGTTAGATGATATAGCTTACTATTGGTACATGCAACATGTGGTCAAAGAAGCATTTCTGCTCCTCCCCTAACTTGGGAATAGTTCTATAATGACTTGGTGGATCGATTTTTGCCACCAAGCATCCGAAAAGCTAAAACTAAAGAATTTGAGCATCTCACTTAAGGAGATATGACTATTTCAAAATATGATGCTCAATTTATACGACTCTTGAGATATGCTACTTATTTGATACCTATTGAGAAAACTAAAGTCAAAAGATTTGTCAATGGGCTCTAAGACTACTACTTTGATCATGTGGTTATTACTGAGGTGACCACCTATCAGCAAGCACTGAGCCAAGCAATTAGGACGAAGATTCTTCTACAAGAAAGTAGAGGAAAAAAAGAATCCTTAAGTAAAAAGAGAAGCAAATTCCAAAAAGGGAGTAGTAAGAAGATTAAGGGAGCTACTTCAACTCCTAATACACTATCTAGGAGCATTGGAAAATGATTTGTTAAAGGACCTCAAAGTCAACAAAATTTTCAAAGCAGAAGTAGCGGAAGCAAACCAAGATTTTCAAAGGTAGGCGGCCAGAGTGTATCATCCCCATTTCAATAGAAAGAAAGCTTTCCTTATTGCTAGCAATGCAAAAGAATGCATTCAGGAAGATGCATAATTTGATTCCAATGTGGGAAACTAGGACATTGAGCTAGAGAATGCATGTCCAGAGTGACAATAATAATAACTAAGCAACATCAAATGCAAAATCAACAAAAGCACCAGCAACGCCTAACAAGAAGAATAAAAAACAAGAAGCTACAAAATCGTAAGCATGAGTGTTCCCTATCACATGAGAGAAGGTAGAAAAAATCTAATGAAGTAGTGACATGTACGTTATTAGTTGACGGACAAGATGCTAGTGCTTTATTTGATCTCGGTGTTATGCATTTTTTTATATCTCATAATCTATCAAAGAAAATACCTAAACCTATGCACCCCCTAGAGTAAATGATGATAGTATTTACTATTGTAGGAAAAGAATTAATTGCCAAGAATGGCATAGATAATTGCACTATAGTTATAAACTAACACCCCACTAAGATTGACTTAGTGGTAATGCAGATAGGAGATTATGACATTATTTTAGGGATGGATTAACTTTCAAAATACCAAGCTAGAATAAATTGTTATTATAAAGTAGTAACCCTTGAACCTAGTGAAGGCGTAGAAACAACTTTTCAAGGAGAAAGAAAGACAATAACCCTACCTATTATAGGCTAGACTAAGGTGCAAAAATTAATGAATAAAAGGTGTCAAATGTGGCTAGCGGCTATAAGTGGAAAAGAAAAACAAGAGGCTAAGTTAGAGGAAGTTCCTATGGTAAAGGAATTCTTTCACGTATTTCTAGATGATTTACCTGGACTACCACTTGATTGAGAAATAGAATTCGTAATTGATCTCATACCTAGGACATAACCCATTTCAATACCATCTTACCGAATGGCACTAGTAGAGTTAAATGAATTGAAGAATCAATTTCAAGAATTATTAGACAAGGGATTTATTCGACCAAGCACTTCACCATGGGGAGCATTAGTACTATTCATGAAAAAGAAAAATGGATCATTACGACTTTGTATCGACTATCAACAATTAAATCAAGTAACAATAGAAAACTACTATCCCTTGCCAAGGATCAATGATCTCTTTGATCAATTATAAGGAGTAAAATATTTATCTAAAATTGATCTCCGTTCAGGTACCACCAACTAAACATTTGAAAAGAAGATGTTCCGAAAACTGCTTTCAAAACTCGTTATGGCCATTATGAATTTTTAGTGATGCCTTTTGGACTAACAAATGTGCAGTAACTTTCATGGGCCTTATGAACAGAGTGTTTAAGCCTTTATTGGATAAGTTCATGGTCATATTTATTAATGATATCTTGGTATACTCAAAAGGCAAGGAAGAGCATAAACAATACTTGTGAATTGTTCTATAAACATTGCAAAAGCATCAATTATATGTGAAATTTTCAAAGTGCAAATTTTGGATGACCAAAGTACATTTCCTAGGCCATGTGGTGTCAAAGGAAGGCATACAAGTGGATCCACAAAAAGTTGAAGCAGTAGTGAATTGGCTGAGGCTTATGAATATTATAGAGATTAGAAGCTTCCTTGGAATGGCTAGTTACTATCGGCATTTCATGAAGGATTTCTCGAAAATAACAGCACCATTGACTAAACTAACTCGCAAAGGTATAAAATTTGCATGGAACGACGAGTGTGAAGAAAGCTTTCAGAAGTTGAAGAAATGTTTGACAATAGCTCCTATATTAACTCTGCCTTTAGGAACTAGAGGATTCACTGTTTATTGTGATGCTTCACGTATTGGCCTAGGATGTGTCTTGATGCAAAATGGAAGGGTTATTGCCTATGCCTCGAGACAATTAAACAAGCACAAAGAAAATTACCTTATGCATGATCTAAAAATGGTTGTAGTAGTGTTTGCTCTTAAAGTTTGGAGGCATTATTTATATGGTGCCACTTGCGACATATATAATGATCATATAAGCTTAAAATATATTTTTAATTAAAAAGATCTAAATCTAAGATAGAGAGGATGGATGGAATTTATCAAGGATTATGATTATGATTGCACGATTCACTATCAACCTGGCAAAGCTGACATAGTAGTTAATGTGTTAAGTAGAAAAGCTCCAAGGAAAAGGGGACGATCCCAAACAATAGAACCCAAAGGGAAGATTGCGTGTATACAAATTCAATCCACAATAATGGAACCAATCAAAGTAGAGCAACCAAAAGACCTTAATTACGAGAAATTGAAACAAAAAGTAGAATCAAAAGAAAAATCTAAATTGAGTATAAACTTTACTGGAATCATTAGGAGAGAAGGATGATTATGGGTTTCACAAAACCTTAGAAGGGAGCTAATGAGTAAAACTCATGAATTATCATATACGATGCATCCAGACACCATAAGATGTATCAAAACCTAAAGAACCACTATTAGTGGGAAGGAATGAAGAAAGATATATCTGATTTCATAATAAAATGCTTAACATGCCAACAAGTGAAAGTTGAACATCAATGGCTGTCGAGACTTCATCAAAGCCTATATATTGCTAAACGGAAGTGGGAAAGCATCACAATAGATTTTGTAGTTAGATTACCACAAACAAGAAAGGCTATGATTCTATTTGGGTTATTGTTGATCGTCTAACCAAAACTGCCCATTTCTTGCCAGTTAAGATAACGTGCACAACATCTCAATGCACGCAATTATTTTTTCACAAGATTATTACACTACATGGGGTTCTTACTACAATTATCTCTGATCATGGGACACAGTTTACATCACACTTTTAGCAGTCATTCCAAGAGGCATTAGGTATGCAACTACACTTTAGTACTGCATTTCACCCATAAACTAACAGACAAACCAAGCGTACTATTCAAATACTAGAGGATATATTAAGAGCTTATGTGTTAGAATTCAAAGGTAGCTGGAATAAATACTTACAATTACTAGAGTTCGCTTATAACAATAGCTATCAAGCTAGTATTCAAATGGCACAATTTGAAACTCTTTATAGAAGAAGGTGCAGATCTTCAATTAGATGGTTTGAACCTAGGGAAATCAAAATCTTGGGACTGAATTTGGTTGAGGATGCCTTCCGACAAGTGAAAATTATTAAAGATAGAATACGAGCAACTTAAGATCGATAGAAAGCTTATGTTAATACTCGTCGACAAAATCTAGAATTTCAAGAAGGAGAACACGTATTCTTAAAGGTTTCACCAATGAAAGGAATTATGAGATTTAGCAAGAAAGGAAAGTTGGCACCACGATATATTAGACCTTTCTTAATTACAAAATAGGTTGGTAACGTAGCGTATTAACTTGAGTTACTAGAGGAGCTAAGTGTAATTCATCCAATATTCCATGTGTCTATACTAAAGAAGTATGTTCCTGATGAATTACATATTTTGAAAGAAATACCACTTCAAATTGATCAAAAAATTAACATATAAGGAGCAACCTATAGCAATAGTTGATCGACAAATATGAAAATTATGATCTAAAGAAATCTCAATGGTGAAAGTGGTATGGGAACAATATGGAGAAGAAAAAGCTACTTGGGAGGTAAAAGAAGTAATGTGAGATAAATATCTTGAACTATTTAACAACTCCTGAAAATTCGAGGATGAATTTTAATTAAAGGGAAGAACTTGTAATAGCTAAATATTTGGAGTTATTAAATAAAGAAAACTATTAGATAAAAATATGAAAATATTACAAATGTATTGTAATGTAAATTTTTCAAAGAAATTAAATAAATAATTTTTGGACACATTTGAAATTTTTATAAAAGGAAAAAGGCAAAATTAAAAAAGAATGATATTGGCAAATGTGTAAATTTTTATAAGTGAAAGGGAAAAATTGAAAAATAATTTGTAGAGACAAGAATGTAAATTCCTAAAATGGCAAAGGGCAATTTTGAAAAATAAAAATAAGATTTTTTTAAAAATAAATTAAAATAATATTTTAATGGGAAATGGCAGTGCTGTCTTATAAATAGGGGTAAAGGCCTCACAGCCAGAGAAAAAGAGAAAGTGGCAAGAGAAGAGAGAGGAAGAAGAAGAAGGAAAAAAGAGAGAAAAAATAGTTATGAACTTAGATGTATCATTGAAAGAATTGAAGTGAGTTCTATTTACTCCATTTATAATTTAATTTAATTTAATTTAATTTTTATACAATGTTTTATAATAATTATGTTTAATTTAAATAATTACCATTAGGCTTAGATTTTGTTTAGAAAAATTAGGAAAATTATGAATTGAGGATTTTGGTTTTAGAATTTCTATTTAATATTACTAGTAGTGTTGTAAATAAAAGAATTAGCAATATAATTGTAAATTTAATTGTTGAACATGATAAATAAATGATTTGCGATTGAAATTGCGTACATAATTATTTTATGCTTATGTGTAGGAAACTGTGGATTTCTTCAAAATTATAGAATATTATTATATTTAAGTTAAAAGAAAAATTTTTGATGGGAGATATATTAACCATACCTTAACCTTTCAAAGGGATGGCCTATATAAAAAGGGCATATTTTAATTGTGTGGGGAGGCATTATATTCGAGAATGAGATAAGGCTGAAATAGAGGGATAAGACTGGGGTGTGAGAGATAAGGTTGAAATGGGAGGCACAAGCTGGAACCTATATCTTCCCACCATTCTTATTCATGTATTAAACATTAGAAGTATGTTAGATTTGAATTTAGGTAAATTAATAAAGTTAGATTATGTTGATAGACAATTATTGTTAGTTAAATATTCATGAGAAGAATGGTAAATTTTTTATAGGATTATTTTAGAAATTAGAATGTAAATAGGCTCACTAAGTATTTAAAATACTCATTTTATTGTTGTATTTAAATCTTTACAGGTGGATCTCGAGATTGTGTGTGATCATTGGTATACTATCTACTTTCGACTGTTAAATAGTTAAAGTATAGTATTTTAGTAACGGAACACTAATTGATGTTTGTATAAATTATGAAACAATACTTTTATTTTGATCTATAAATATAACTGATCTTTATATATATATATATATATATATATATATATATATATATATATATATCAATTCATTAGTATTATTGTTTCTAGCTAAAAATGAAATAAAATTTGAAAAAGGTTTGTGGATATATAATAGGATTATGATATATTCATGCCGGGTATGGTTTCTAACTTGAAAATTTGGGTCGTGACAATTTCCCTCTCCCACTTTCCTATTGCATTTTGAATTTGTGTTTGAATTTCTTTGTTTTTGGTTGGGGGTTTGATTTTTGAGGTTTTTTTTTTTTTTTACTGGTCTTGCAATCTCAATCATTTTCTCAGCCGATCCCCAACTGAAGGTACTTCTCTAAGTTTTGCATGAGGGTCCTGGCTTTTTTTGCTTTAAACATGGGTTTCAAGCTGGAGGTAAAATTGATTGATTTCAGATTACCAAATGTGGATGAACTTGTTCAAATTTGTCAACATTTAAATGTGGGGTTTACTTCATCTCTCTGTTTCTTCTTGGCTCCATTGATTACGGTTCGAATTTTCTCTTATTTGCTTCGATTTTCTTCTGTGTTTACTTGCATTCTTCTTCCTATTTTTGGTGTTTAACAAACTACCCGACCTACAGATTGTTTCATCATAAAAACCTTTACCTTGAATTAGTACTAATTTGGAAAAGGCACGTGCTATAAGATTATACTGAAAATAATAATTGGTCTTGCTCAACTAAAACTGGCTGTAAATTTTATAAGTTTAGTGTTTTTGATTAGACAATCTTTGTGAGCCAAGTGGCGAAATGCAATGGGTGGAGTTCTTCAGACTTTTGACACATGGTATTCACCTTCATCAATATGTTTTATGATTGTCCGTACATGTGGAATTCTTCTCTTTCTTTTCTCACTGTAAGTTCACTTGAAAAGAGAGTATATATTGATATGGATAGAATCCAAAAGAGTAACTCTGTTGATGGTATATTATTATTAGCATAAAGAGAGTTTGAAGATTTCCACGGCACTGAAAAATAATGTTGCTGTCCATTGCACTACTTGTCCGTTCATTTAGGTGAACTTTACCGAAAAATCACAAAAGAATTTTTTTAACACAAACAATATAATTATTTAATAATCTTTCTTTGAGATTATATTTAGTGTTTGAGAATTGTAATCCAGTTGCACATCTCAGTTGAATCTATCCGTCTTATTGTTTTTCATTTTTCATATGATATTAATTACGCCATTTTGTTATCATATATTTAACTAAATATGACAAGCATTTCATTTGAATTAAGTTTCACAATTTTGTTAAAATTTAATTCGAACAAATTGAACTCATACGACACTTGTCTATTTGTTCGTAGAGTTTGCGAAACTAATATTCTTAATGGATATTAAGTATAGTTTTATTAAATATTAAATACAAGAAGTAAAATTTTAGAATTTTTTAGGATAGAGTGGGAACAATCGTGAGTCGTCTTTCATGGATTAATATTCTCACTGCTCGCCATGATTTACCAAAAAATTTTAAAGAAGTGAATAATATATTTGGTCTTTGAAACAGAACACCTATACTTCGTAAAACGTTCTAGTATTGTGAATGTAGTAATTTACCCCCCCCCCAAAAAACACTGTATACTTTCCGTTGTCAATAGTTCTTAACACAGTATACTTCCCGTTGTCAATAGTTCTTACATTTCTTATTTGCATGTTCTGTGCTGTTTAACTTATATATGAGCTTGTATATTACTTTTCCTTCAAAGTTTGATCAATATTGGCTAGCTTTACTATAGCAACTTATAGATGTTCTTATCAAGAGAGTGATTTATGGGGCAATAAAAATTTTGTGGGAACTGCCTCAATCCATGCATGGAACCTTATATGATTTTCGTTCTTCTGCTTGAAGTCTTTTTGCTATGAGGGATTATGTGTTCTATTTCTGTATTTTATTTCTTTTTATTGGATTTTTTCTGTATTGCTAAAATTGTTGATTAACCTTCTATATTAATAGTTTATGCAGCTTAATTTTTTTGCTTTGCAGTTTCCTATCGCTCTACACTTGATATTGTGTTATAGTTGTTTCTTTTTTTTTTTTAATTCCTGGAAACTAAATAGTTATTCATTTTAATTATGACTCGGAAACTATAAATGTGTATATCATCATTTCATTTTAGCAAAATAAGTTAAATGAATTAATAAGGTTCACGAGAAATATGAGAAAAAGAGATTTACCAAATTGACTTATAAATAGGTTTTATAAAAAATATGGTTCTTTTAATTATGTATATTTTAATTCTTTCTTTTCCATTGCATATATTAGTGGGGGCGGGGACTTTTTATGTAATATAAGATAATCCTATAAGTGCAGTTATAATTCAATAAATCAGCTTATATTGATACTTGCTTCATGATTGTCTGCTGAGAAAATTTAAAGGAAAAATGGGTATTTAAGACTAAGTTCCTTTCAATATAATTTTTAAGCTTATGGGAAAAATAAAGCAATGAAAAAAAATTGTAAGTAAATGAGTTTTACTGTTGTTTGATTCTTTATATTTATTAATTTATTTGTTTTGTATGTTTACAAATTTATGGTTCTTTCAATTGTATTCGGTTGATGGCAGTAGAGAGAAGGGAGGTGGTTTTCAAGTGGAGGAAGGGAAAAAACGAATGCTAAACTGACAGCAGTTTCTAAAGTTATTAAGTTGAGAAATCAGTTTTTATAGACAGTTTTGCCTTTTTTATAATTTGAGTGTTGAGACACCTGATCATTTCTCGTATTTCCTTTTGCAAGTGAAGTGTGAATCCTGATGATGTTAAAAAAGAGAAGTTTCATTGAAAAACACAATAAGCAATAAGTTTGTAAGGTCTTCATTTGTTTTTTAATTTGTAGAGCCTTGATATTAACTTTCTCAGTTGATTTTTTATGTATTTATAAATTACAACTAATTAAGATGTGCATATTCATGTATTATACACTCTGGTTAATCAATAAATTAATTATGATGTTGTATGTACTTATTTTGACTGTATCAATTAATACTATTTAACTTTCACTGACACGTTATATAATTTTTTTGAAAATGTGAATTAGGTCAATTTAATCATCAGATTGCAAGTGATCATAATAGTAATCTTACATGCTAAAATTTAGATAGATCAAGCAGCAGTGGGTTGGGTGATTGAAAAAATCATAATTGTATAATATTATATTTATTAAGGTAATGCTTTATACAACGCTCATGATAATTAGATAACTTCGTTTTCTATGCCCCAAAAAGTTATTCATGAAATTAAATATAGATTACATCATTTATCTAGTTCAAAATATATTAGTTTAATAGATCGTATTAAGATATTATTTTTTCATAATATTTTTTAATCTTACTACATACATAGGAGCCTTCTACCTATTGACATATTGTTACAGAAAAAATATATAAGAAGATTATTTTCTTTTTATAAATTTTCCTTTTTTTGTACATTATGTTTTACAAAATAAAATAAAATTACAATAAATATT
Organism: Sindora glabra; assembly: GCA_020226215.1. Taxonomy (NCBI): domain Eukaryota; kingdom Viridiplantae; phylum Streptophyta; class Magnoliopsida; order Fabales; family Fabaceae; genus Sindora; species Sindora glabra. Next base: position 1,661,188 of record CM035235.1, read on the forward strand.
ATTAATATAAGATTATCATATTTGAGATATATCACTAAAATGACAAAAAGATTGAAATATAAGAATTATTTGATTCACATAAAAAATAAATTTTTTGCAGAAAGTTGAACTTTTTAGAAAGTAATGGCAAAGCTAGTAATTAGGGCTAAGGGGCCGACTAGAACAAACTGTAACCAAATAAAATTTTATTTTAACACATATTAAAAATTGTTTAAGAAAATTATAAAATCTTTCACAATTTTGATTTAAGTTATTTTAATTTTTTATAAATTAAATGTAAAAATTACAAAATATTAAACAAAATTGTATAAGTTTATTTATAAAAGTTGTAATACATAAATTATTCAGTCTTTCATAAAGAAAGTTACAATAAAAAATCTATTAAATTTGCAAAAAATTCATTAATTTAATAAAGTAAGCATTTATGCATATTTTCTTAGACATGTGTAAATATTTTACTATAAAATTTTTGAAAAAAATTAAAATAAATTGTAAGTAAGTGATTATTCTAGTGCAATTATATTTTGCATATAATTTAAATTAAAAATATAAAGTTATACTTATAAAGGTTGTAACACACAAATTTCTTAAAATTTTATAAAAAAATTACAATAAAACGCTATAGAGTATGCAAAAAATAATTAATTTAATAAAATTTACATGCATATATATACTCTTTTTAGACATGTAAAAAGGATTATAAAGATTTATGATGATAAAATGAAAATGGACAATAAATAAGTAGTAATTTTAGTGTAATTTGGTTAATTGTGTAATATAAATAAGTACTTGCAAATTTTGGTGTACATAATATCTTTCGAAAATAATACAATTAGAGTCAGACAAAAGTCAGAAAAATATGAAAGTATAATACAATAAAAAAAAGTTCATAATTATCAAGAAAAGAGAAAAAATTAAAATATAAATTGGGCATATTTAATTAATTATAAAATAATTATAATCTTATAATTTGTATTTGTATTTTGATTTTTTATAAATTTTATTTTTTTATTACATATATACATATTTTTCTTATTGTGACTATGTTTTTTTAAATTTTAAGAGGGGTAAGAATGTGTGATAAGCTTCCGGGAAAGTAATTAAATTAATAATTGATCTGAATTAATAAATTACATAATCTATCTTTAACTACTCTAAAACATTTTTTATAATTTATTATTCACGAACATAAATATATAAAATTAGATTAAACATCATAAAATATACATTAAATTTTATTATTTTCTACTAATAATAAAATCATAATAAATGCATGTGCTTTGCATAGGTGTTTGTCCATAGTTATAATTAAAAGTTTCTTTGGTAACCATCATTTTCGTTTGAATTGGGCCGAAAGTCTATGGGCTTCAAGATTTCAAACATACCTGGCCAGTATACTATATGAAAATTTGTATTTGTTTGGGATCATCTCCTAATTTTTCACCCATACTAGTTCCCATTACTATCTGCCTTCTGGATTGTAACTCACAAGCCGTGCATCAAGTGATGTATTGTTGCACTAATTTTTCAGTACGGCCTTTTGGTTGTCATCCATTTTTGTTTATTTCTAAATTAAACACTAATTTTTCATTTTCTCCTTTCGTTCTGCCTAAATGCATTTCTCCCCCCCCCCCTTTTTTTTCTTTCTTTTTCTTTCGTTTTGCGTGGACTTCTGCAGTGAATTTTTTTAACTTTTAATTTCTAATTTTTATTATTTTTCTTCCTTTTTTTTATTTTATTGCATATTTTTTATATTTACCTCTATTATTTATCTACAAGATTTTACTTTCTTCCACCCATCAGCTTTTGAAAGGTCTTTTACTTTATCAATTTTTCACTTTTGTCTTTCCATCTTATTTTATTTTTATCGTTTACTTTCATTGTTATTAAAAATTTACTTAAATATCATTTTCTATAATTTTCTATATTCTATTTCTTCTTTTATAAATATCCTTTCTTTCTAATCATCTTAAACATTTTATTTAAATTTTTCTCTAATCACATAAAATATTTTATTCTTATTTATCTAATTGTTAATAATTTTCACTTCCGAAAATTATGAAATAATTTACTTTTCATATTTCACAAAGTATTTGAAATTGCTAATATTATCATTAATTTCATAGCCAAATTTATCACCTAATTGTTACATCTTATTTATTCACATTTTTATCTTAGAATTTACATGTTATTTACATCAGCCACTTCTTTTTCTATGCTTTAAACTAAATTATAATTAAATATATTATTTAAATAAACTTTCCTTTCTTATTACATTAAACATATTATTCAATTTTTTTCTAATCATATGAAATATCTTATTTAAATTATTTTTTTCTCAATCAGGTAAAGTATAAATGAGTATTCATAATTATTTTTAACTATTAGTATTGTAAATATTTTTCAGTTTTGCCCATAATACTTTCCATATTAAATTTGTAACTCTCTAAAATTAATTAAATACTTTTTTCAAGTGTATGTTATTGGTATTTGACTAAATATCTCAAGTTCTCAAATTATCTAAAAAACATTCAATTAAAAAGGAATGGAGCAAATTATATAACTAACGGAAACTTAATTGATCTATTTTTTATTTTGATTATATTTTAAACTGATTTTTTTCCTTTACATGATTTAAATGCTATGATTTAACTTAATATTGGAATTTAATAATAACTTCAATTGATATATTAAAATTTAAACTTTAATATTTGTTAAGAGTAATTTAAAATATTTTATGAATGCAGTTTAATTATAACTTAAACTTTTATGATTTTAATAGTTAATTATAATGTCAATTTTTATATTTATAACAGGTCAATTGATTTTTGAACACTTATTTATTTAATAATTTTTCATTTAAAGTCATAAAAATTTATGAGTAAACATAATATTTAGTTTTTCATTTATAAATGTAGTAATTATTATATCTTTTAAAATTTATAAATAACATTATTAATCCATTATTTTTATATTTGTTATAATTATTCATTCTTTCCTTACTTGCAATGTTAAAATAAATGAAAAATATTATAGTGAATGGATAAATTTCACCTAAATAATGTCAAATGCATGTTTAATTTTTAGTTATATTCATTATTTTCATTATTTATTTTAGTGTTATTAATGAAGAGAGGAATAAATAATTATAATAAATAAAAAATTAATGGACTAATAGCACTAGATATGAATTAAAGAAATATAATAATCACCACCTTTATAAATAATGATCTAAATGTTATATTTACTCAAAAGTTTTGTATAGATAAATATATATAAACAGTAAACAATTTTTTATATACCACATGGGGCTTAAATCTCTACTGCAAATCTATTTGTCTATCCATTTATTTAATTATTATTTTTCGCAATTCTTTAATAGGTGTCATACGTAATTTCTCGCCTAATTTTCATTAGCTTCCTTCACACACTTCTACCTAATTTTTAGCTTCCTTTATAGGTCATTTTTAACATATCTATCTCGCATTTCTTATTTTACTAGACATAAATTGTCGAAGAGCTATTCATGAAAATCACAAGTGACAATAAGAAACATAAATTTATGGAAGATATAGAAAAATATTTAGGTGTATGGTCTGCTAGCATATTTTTTATACAACGTCACCGCGTATGTATATGGGAATTCTTGATTTTAGTGAATTTCATTTTTATACCATGGACATCTTGCTTAATATATTTCAACACTGGGCAAATTACATCGGGTTCTGTTGAAATTTGGTTTAATTATGCTTTTTTTTAGAATTATACGCTTTTGTTTTTTTATCCCTTATGATGATGATGATGATGATGATGATGAAATACAATAATATTAAAAATTTTAAACTGCAACCGCTTTTTTATTCCTTATAACCAGAAGATCAATTCTTTATATTTTATGTACAAATGCAGTCTTTTCTTAAAAATGTAAAATATTCTATCCGTTTTAGGTCTAATTATATTATAATGTTTATATAAAAAATATAAAAAATTTATCCACTGATTATAAAGAATACTGTTAAAGAAGGAATTATAATTAAAAATTAATATTATTATATTTTATAATAATTCAAAATAAATAAAAATGTATAACTCCAAAAGAAAAAAGATGTTAAATATTATTAGATCATCCACGATTGCCAATAACAATTTCCATAAATGGAGCTTATATTATAATCTACGAAAGCGTGCGTGATGCTTGGGTTACAAATTTAGTTTCACCGAAATTTTTAAAAGAATTTCATATTATGAAAAATATTTTAAGTAGTATTGAAATCCATTTTATCATGTTTATTTTCTGGTTGCATATTTAAGTTTCTAAATAATTTTTTTAATATGAACATTAGTTTATACTAAATTAAATTACATTATAATTTGTAAACAAGTATAACTTTCTTTATATGTTATGTACAATTTAAATCTATAATTACGCAAAAAATTTTGATTTAAGAAGAGATATAGCATATAGAAAAGAGAAACTAAAGAATATAAAAATTCACCCATTTGTTTTACTCTTTATCTATTATTTGTGAACTATATTTGAAGAAGAATTTGACTTAAAAAAAGTTCCCTCCAATGAAAATAGCAAGCTAACATGTAATATTGATATATATACTTTTATAAATTCTTATTTTATAAAAAATTATATATTAATATATGATATATTACAATAATTATAAAACACCAAAATTACATTTAATAAGAGAAATATTTGGACTTAAAATTTTTTTATAAGAGTCAATTGAGAAATCAAAATTCGAACCCATATCGAATATTTTGATTACTTTTATGTTTCTAAAATTGATCAATTCAAAAGTTTTAAGTATAATATTTACTCACAAACTTCTTGAATAGCTGTATAATACAATTAAGTATAACTTGTATTTATATTCAAATATAAGAGTAATATAAGTATAATGTTTTGCATATAAAAACTTAAAAAGGAAACTACATACATGACTATAAGTATACTAATCACCCATATTCATTTCTAAAAGAAAAAAATTTTGTGGAAAAAATAATAATAAAAGAGAAGGAGGATGCATTTTAACAATTAAATACAAATAGTAAATTTTCCCTAAGAAGCTTTATTATGGAACTTCTATTAGAAATTCTACACGCAAATCTTGAAAGAAACAAAATTACACTTGAAGTTTGATATCTCAAAAATGTGCAAAAAAATAAATTTCACATTAATTTTAGAATGCTTTTGTTAAAAGAATGAAATTCGATTTATTTTCTAAGATGTATTAATTGAACATAAAATTAAGCTTCATATATTAAATTTTTGACAAATTCTTAACTGAGCACAACATATTTAATTTGAAATATATCATTTAAATATTAATATCAAGAAAATACTAATAAAAATTAAAGAAATAAAAATAAATATACTTTTAGTTTTCAATTAATTTATTAATATAAATACATAGTTAATTAATTTGATTCAATTAAAGTTTGACTTTATTTGAAATAGTTTTGTGATAAAAATATATTGTATTATATCCATACTACTAAGTGATATTAATATTTGAGTTGTAAATAATAACACGGATATATAACAGTATATGAATTGTAAATCTTTGATAAAATCTGAATTGATATATATATATATATTTAACATAAAATATAGTATATTAAAATTAATATTAGGAAAATATTGATATTTAAATAAATAATTTTAATTTTAAAATATTTTTATTAAAAATTAGCCAATTAATTAGTTCAGTTAATGCTTTCTAATATTAAAACTTTAAATTTTATGAAATATATTATAATAAAAATAAAATATATAGTTTATGTTTGAATTAAAAAATAATACTTGATATGTGATATTAAAAAGTATTGGTGAAATTTAAATAAAATAATAAATTTAATTTTAAATATTTTTAATTCAAAATAGAATATATAATTAATTAATTCAATAAAATTTTTTATATCAAAGTTTTAATTATTTAAAACATTATATAAAAACTAAAACATATTATGTAATATCTATAAAGTTTAATGATATTATGTCTGAGTTACAGGAGTGAATACAAAAAGGAAACAAACAATTGGGTAAATAAAAATTGAAAATAATGTGTGAGCTATAAAATAATAAGGGTTTAAAATAGCATGCATAGTTAATTAATTCAATTAAATAAAATATTTAAATTATTTAAAGTATTATTTATGATAAAAGGAAAATATATTTTATTCTATTTATACTACTCGATTGTGTTTACATTGTAAGGAGTGGATAGGAGGGAAGAAAAAGATAAGGATGCAATGAAGTTTATAAAAAGAAAAAAAAATAGTATGTGAATTATAAAGTCTTAACTATATGTCAATTGATGTTTATTTGACTTAAAATATAACAGATGAAACTTTATATAAAAAATATAATAAAATTCAAATAAAAATAATTTAAAATATTTTTATTAAAAGTAGAATATATAATTAATTTATTCAATTGGTGCTTTCAATGTTAAAATTTTAACTTATTGGCAGCATTTTTAATAAAAAAATATTATTTTATAGTTGTATTATTTTGTGATATTGACATTTTGAAATATATATGCAAATGAATCAGACATGAAAAATGAAAAACAATATGAGTAAATTAAAAAAGTAAAAGACTAGTGCATGAGTTGTAAAAAAAGTTAAAATTATTATTTTTGTAATAAATTAATTTAACTAAATATAATATTTATCATATATGATATTTTTATAATAAAAATAAAATATATTATTTAGTAGTGTTTGAATCGTAAATAGTAAGAGTGAATAGAGAAAAAAAACAATAGATTAGATAAAAGGAAAAAAAAAGCATATTCCCTATAAAACTTTGATAAAATTTTAATTAATATATATTGAATTTCAAATGTACCATTTGAAAATTGTTATCAAGAAAATATTTAAATTCTTAAATAAATAATTTTGATTTTAATTTTTAAATATTTTATTTAGAAAATAAAATATGTAATATATGTTGGAAGTATGAATTAAAATCACAAAAATATAAAATTAATCATAATAAAATTATGAGCGTACCTGGAGTATAATTTGATGAGGCCATGACTGATCTGAATGATGATGAATAGAATTACAGCCTACTTGACCCTTTAGGTTATCAAAATAGAGAGAAAGGGAGAGAAAAATTTAGAACAGTGGGAATCCTTATTTTCTATGTGTTCAAATAATAACCCTGATCTCTCTATTTAAGGTCAGATTGTGATAGGAAACTACTGACCACTAAAGGGCTGTAAGTTGGGACCTCTACCCATATGAGCTTATGCATGATCCAACCTATCATGGATCATACACATTAAACTAGGGCCCAATCTGTTCTATGCTTAATGTTAAAACACAAAACTAATTACTTAAATAAATATTCCAATAATTGATTAATGCTAATCCATATAATATTTCTAATAAAATTAATTATTTTATTTTTAAATACAACAATCTCCCACTTGGATAGCATTAATTAATTATATGGAATAATTAAAAATATCAATAATTAAGCAATTAGTTATACATTAAACTATAAACTTAATTCAGAGAATGAGACTACACAGAATCACTGAATCTGATAGGGAGACAAGTGATATTAAATTAATATATCATAATCCTAAAGAACTGGATATATATATATATATATATATATATATATATATATATATATATATATATATATATATATATATAAGGTTACTAAGCAATGATTGCATAAGTGGAATGAGACCATACAGAATCACTGAATCCGATAGGGAGACAAGTGATGTAAAATTAATGTCTCATAATCCCAAAGGAACTTGATATATATATATATATATATATATATATATATATATATATATAAAGTTAATCTTTTGACCACAGCTCATAAGAGAAACAACTTAAAATCATTGAATCCGATAGGGAAGCAAATGATTTATATATGTATAAAACATATCACCAATGTTTCAAAATGAGCAATTATTGGTCACAAATATCAACAAAATAAGATAAGCATATCTCAGACTCCCACTAAACTAAGGCTTCATAAAATTTAACAAGACTCATATGAGTTAGTTGATTTTAAATACTCCTATAGGTAAGCCTTAAGTCAACAGATCCCTTGCATGTCTCTACTAGGGCTATGTTTAATGTGAGTCTGAAATTCAACAATCTTTTCTCTCTAACAAATAGGAGTTTAACATAAAAATTGTTCAATATGTCTAGAATTCCTATTGTTTTGAGAAAAACACAAAATAGAAGCCTTATCGCAATAAAATTTGGTAGAGATCGTGATATAGAATTAACTAATTGCATGCCAAATATCAACTTCCTTAACCTTATAGCTTGTCAAGTGGCCTCATAATATGCGATAAACTCTACTTCCATTGTTAAGGTAGCTGTGAGTGTCTCTTTAACAATTTCCTATGAAACAACTCCTCCAAACATCATAAAGATGTATTTAGATGTTGACTTACGATCATCTATTTATAAGGCATAATCAGAATCCGAATAACCAATACTTTCAAGTAAATTAGATTGTCTACAAGTCAACATATGATTCATAGTACTTTGTGGATGTTTCATGACATTCTTGGTGACTTTTCAATGATCCATCCTAGGGTCACTTGATTATCTTCCAAGCACACTAATAGCAAAAGCTATATCTAAACGAATGCAAACCTATGCTTGCATAAGATTACTAATAGCAGAAGCGTAAAGAATCTTATCCATTTTATCCCTTTCAATATCAACTTGAGGGCAATATGATTGAGACAGTGTATTGTCTTTCTAAGTAGGCATTGGACTAGATGCACAGGTGTCCATTTTAAATCTTTCAAGCATCCATTCAATTAAATTGGCTTAGCACAAACCCAAAATACTATGAGTTCTATCATGATAGATCTGAATTCTAAGAACAAAGGATGTTTTTGCCAAGATCAGAATGACATGATAACATGCATTTTGACTCATCTAAATTAATTGAGTTTCTAGCCAACAAAATGTCATCAACATAAAGCACTAAGATGATTAAATTACTATAATAAATTTATTAAAACTTCTGCAAGTACACAATATAGTCATATGGTATTGCAAGTCTCTAAACCCTTTGAGAATGTCTAAACTTAATGGCTAGCTGATTAGATTGTTCAACATAAGGATTTTTATTTATCTGTACTGAAACGTTAACATTATCTCCTCTAGTGGTGAGAGAATCAAAATAGGTATAGGCAGAATGGTGGCCTTGTCACATAAATTGATAGCCTTAAGCATTGAACTCCCACTATCCAAGTCATCCTTAGAATAAAAAACGTCCAATCAAACTTGATTATCTTGATACTATAAGTGAGATAATAAAATCTATAACCTCTTGATCCAATTCAGTACTTAATGAAGAACCCATTGATTATTCTAGAGTTTAATTTCTTCAATTAGGGATTATATGGTCTCATATTTACTTTACAATCCTAAAATCGAAAAGATTTCAAAATTTAAGAAATCTAGATCTAATAACATACCTTTGTTTTACCAATCTTTCTAATCTCTCTTTAGAAAAATGGCCTAAAATTGATCCCATAGAATGGAAGAATTTTAACTCATTCTAAGTTATTTATGCCTAATTATAGCATTGATGGGAATATCAGAAGATGCAACAAGATAATCTTTTAAATTCAAATGACATAGATCATTTTGTAAGGTGACATTACCAACAATAGCAAAATCATTATGAATCTCAATCTTTCTACTTCCTTGCCAAAGGGTATAACCACAATTATCTAAAATAGAATTAAAAATCAAATTCCTTCTGGTAGAAGGTACATAAATAACATTATTCAGATCCAAAATATGTCCAGATGACAAACATAAGGAAATTGATCCTATGTATTGAATCTCAACCTTACTACTTGCTACTCCTAAGACATTTTTCTCTCTCTTATTTGGGATCTACTGGTTCTTGGACCCCTTTAAAGAATTTGTAACATGAATAGTTTCACCAGAATCTAACCACCAAAATCCAAAAGATATTTCAAGTTTATTGTACTTAAAACACACTAAAGTTAGATAGGTAGAATTGAATTTCTCTTCAACAACTTTCATGTACATCACAATAGTGTCCTTATTTGGGATACTATCTCTGATTCCCTTTTTTAATAGTGAACTTAATCACTGTCAAACAAATTCGCTTCGATTCATACCATTGTTTATAATAGGTCTTATCTGCAGCACTAGACTGGGGTAAGAGATCAGCCGGCTTTGGTTCTCTAAGAGCCAAATCCTACTTAGATATTGTCAGATACATGTTTAAAGACTCTCTCATTTATTATAGTTTATTCCATTAAGAGTTCTTACCACAAATAGTTGTTGAAAGACTGAGACTGATGCAACAGGATTAGGAAATTATTAATTATGCGTGCACAACATAATTACAACACAAGATTCCTAATTGAACAAATCAGTCAAACAACTATATAATAAAGTGGTATCCAAAATACATGTACCATAGATTTGGCTTGTACAAGAGCCTACATAAAAATGTAATCAATATAATCATACCGATAGGGTACAAGAAATATTGAAACATTATAATTACTGCATGTCTATTCTAAGGAGTCTAAACTTTTAAAATTACATTAACAATGTTACACCAATAGGATATATCCATCATCAATGCAATGTACTCCTAAAATCTTATAAGTACAGTATTTTATGAAAAATAGCCTTATTATATCCCTAATTTATCATTGGTACGAAATAAATGGTTTTAGGTGTTTTATATGTACTAAAATAACATAATTTAAGGGCTCAAAATTATTTAATATAATTATGTTCATAATTAGAGAGAGTGACAGTACACCAAGCCCAAACAAAATACAAAGAATGTCCATGAATTTTCTCAAACCAAAATTCCATAGATAAAATATATTTTTATGCAATATAAACTTTTCAAAATTAAAAATAAATATTTATTGGCATCAAAAAATTATATAAAAAATATATAAAGGTAGAAAATAAAATTTCACACAAAACATCAAAATTTGGAACCAAAAAGTCCATCGCATAAAACACAAGCGCCAACACGTGCTATGGATGTGCGTGGGATTGAATCAGCAACGCAGGAGCGGTTGTGGCGCGTGAATACACGCGCCGTATACGCGCGTGGTCAACGCACCATCAGTTGACTGGTCAAAGGATGCATGCACGTGTATTTCACGTGCCACGCACCTGTTTCACCCGTTGTGGTGCGTGTTTTTCATGTGCTTTACAGAAATGCCCTTTCATGTGTGCGCTTGTGGATAGCGTGTGTTATCCACGCGCCTGGGCTGCAGCATCCTTCGTCTTCCTCCTTCATCTGTTTGGTTTTTAAAGTTGATTTTTTTTCCGCCATTAGTGGACATTTTGAGCTCTAAAAATTTATTTTAGCCTCTCTCAATGTCAGAAAATTTATCTAGCCTATTTTCAACACTAACCTATATATATTAATCCAGAGAAAATAAGAGTTTAATGGTGTATGATTAAAATCAACAGGATTTCTAAAATTCAAAAATTTTATGCCTTCATCCCCGAAATAACTACAGAATCAAAATATAATTAAATAACAATATAATATTCCAGATGTATATAGGAATAAGATTCATGCATTACTCAAAAAGAAAAGCTTCAAATTTTACGATCTGTGGTTGTAATATTTTTTGAAGAAATCCAAACTTTAATCCGAACATTCACGAATTTTCAATATAATCAAACTACAGAATAATATTTTCAATGTACATAACATCAAGATTCAAGTTTTTATTAAAAGGAAAAATAGATCCATTGTTTCAGAATTAAAAATCTCCATGGTGAATTCAAGTATGAAAATAAAACAAAAAATTGGAAATTTCATGATTTTGCCAAGATAATTAAAATTGTTCATAATCATACAATTCATACTATCAACATGCTCTGATACCAATTGTTGGAAGTATGAATTAAAATCACAAAAATATAAAATTAATCATAATAAAATTATGAGCGTACCTGGAGTATAATTTGATGAGGCCATGACTGATCTGAATGATGATGAATAGAATTACAACCTACTTGGCCCTTTAGGTTATCAAGATAGAGAGAAAGGGAGAGAAAAATTTAGAACAGTGGGAATCCTTATTTTCTGTGTGTTCAAATAATAACCCTGATCTCTTTATTTAAGGTCAGACTTGTGATAGAAAACTACTGACCACTAAAGGGCTGTAAGTTGGGACCTCTACCCATATGGGCTTATGCATGATCCAACCTATCATGGATCATACACATTAAACTAGGGCCCAATCTGTTCTATGCTTAATGTTAAAACATAAAATTAATTACTTAAATAAATATTCCAATAATTGATTAATGCTAATCCATATAATATTTCTAATAAAATTAATTATTTTATTTTTAAATACAACAATATAATCAAATAATTAATATTTTAAATTAAAGCGTTAAATCATTTAAAGAATTATAATAAAAATAAAATGCACCATATTGTATTTATATTATTTAATAATATTAGTGTTAAAACTATAAATAATACAAGTAGACATGAATAAACAAGAAAATAAAAAATATGCAATAAAGTAAATAAAAAAAGAAAATGTTGTGTTAACTATAAAATAATAGGAATAAAAAGAGAATTAAATTAAATTAAGTTTTAAAAATATTTTTATAATAAAAAATATAGATTGTGTGATATATATATATATATATATATATATATATATATATATATATATATATATATATAAGTTATTCACCATTACTGCCAAAATTAATATTTCCGATATCGTAGCCGCCACTGGAACTTCTACTATCCAACAATTTCATCCATCATCCAAGGCAACCATTGTGCATGCGTGATTGATTGAGGGAATGGCCACGGAGAAGGTGTTCAGTTCTTTTGCATAGAGGTTTGATTTCGAACAGAATTTTAGATGAACTTTCGAACACAATTTTTCTAAATAAATTGGTTTTAAGTTATGAACGTGGGCGAAATTGAGTGTATAAATTTAGAACTTAGGGTTTAAAATTTTTAGTAGAATTAAATCAAAGAAATTTCCTATTAATTTGGATAGTTTTAATTGAAGAAATGAACTATAGTTACGAGAGTCCAAATAATATTCTCGCCCGCAATCACTCCATGATCCACATTGTCTAAATCATAAGGAGCCACATCTGTTCTCCAACAAGACTTCTGCAGTTGTATGTATTTTCATTTGTTTATTTTGACTTCCGAGGAAATAAAACATGTATTCTTCTTTTTAATGCATGAGACACTTTTGGAACAAGTTTGAATTGTGTATTTCATAATGACGTCGCGGATTTTAGAATTATAAGAATGTGGATTTTGATTTGTATCTTCATAAGGGGCTATTTTTGGTCAATTTAGAATAATGATTATACTTTATACACAGTGTATTAACGAAGCACCAAAACCAAACATAAGATGTCGGTATAGTGTTGAGAATTATGCATTTTGAAAACAACTTTTTCTCATTAAACTCTGCAAACTATTAAAACAACGTTTTTTTTTTTCACAGGCTCTGCTTTTGAGTTGATGGATATTTGCTTTACTGGGGATTGCACTCTATCTTATTCATTGCCTCAAGTTATTATTTTTTTACTCTGTTTATTAGTATGGCAAATTTCTGTCCATATAAATATTCAGATATTAAAACATTCGTTAACATTTATAACTTGATTCAAATACAAATGCTGATTATTTAGTTTGGTCAGATTATAAAATTCTATTATTTAGCAAAGACTTTCTCTTCTTCTAAAATTATGACTTTAATGTAGATAATGTTTGGTATGTCTTTCCGTCAGTATCGTTCTCCTTATGAAAATATTACGAAGGAGTTGGATTGATACCATGCTATGTCCGTTTTTTTATTTTAGATTTTAAATCAATGTTTATATGATCACCTGTTTATAGATTGCCGAATCTCATATTTGTATCACGTGACTTGCACCTTCTCGCCGTTACATATCATATTAATAATTCTCCATTAACAAGTTCAAGTAATTTGTTATTAAAGATTCATCAATAATTGTCAAAAATCACTTAAATGATTATTCATATCCTGTGTATAACATTTTCAGCGAAGTAAATTTGAATTTTTTCTTAGATATTTCTCTTCCTCCGATAAGAAAAAAGTAAACTAGCTATTTCTTTGATAACATGCAAGCAAATGATTACGAGAATATTCTCTTAACTTTATGGGAATTTTTTCCCTGGTCACATACTTGTTTAAGTTGCTATTGCTCTTGCCATATATAGCTTCTTTGCATAAAGGATATGAGGTGCTTGCTGTGGTGCTCCTAGGAGTTTGATATCCGGGGTGGTGTGGCAAAATACAAGTCACTGGATGAGATTACAAAAATCTTAACATTGATTTAGTAATTTCATCTAATGGCCTGTATTTTGCCACACCACCCCGGGTACCAAACCCCTAGGGGCACCTTAGAATTCACTAGGATTATGAAGCCTTATTTAATTTATTTTTCACATTCTTCGGTTACATTTACATACGAGAGTAAATAACAACTTTAGCCTGGCAGCCATCATATTATTATATTTAACATGTTCTAAGATTTCAATTTTGCAACAAGTACACGTGGAAGCCTTTTCCTCATTCTTATTTAACTAAAATAGCCTAAAACAATTGAATTAAGTGATATCTGATAATTTTTTAAAAAAATACTTTATTTTTAAATATGATTTAAAATTTTTGTGAGCAAATTTTATGACTTCAACATTACTATTATTAAAAAAATTGCATAATAATATATGATCTGTTAATAGAACTTGTAATTACTTAATATTAAATATAAGTTTGACTTATAGTTCCTTCATGTAAAAACTTTCTTTGAAAGAAAATTACTATTTTTACTCTCATGAAAATATATAATGCTGAAATGTTTAATTTCATAATAACAAATCTAGAGTGAGAACTCTAATCTATTCACACAGGCAAGGAGAAACATTTTGCTGAAAAATTCGCTCTCATTGACCTAGAAAATGAACAAATTTTCCATCCACCAAAGCTAAAAATTTTGGTGTAACATGTCCAAGGATTATGGGTTCTACTTATAAGTGTTACTTTTCTGTGAGATTTGAACCTTACACATCATATTTCCGACATGCAATATGCAGATGATTTCCAGTTTGAGAACAATAAATAGGAGGGAAGCAATTTCTTTCTATATATCTTTTTTTTTTTCTTTTGGGAAGCTCAGTGAAATTTTTTCCAGTCAAAATAGAGTTATTTTTGTATTTTTTTAATATTTATAATTCTTTCTTTATTTAATTTATTTAGATACAAAAGTAGTGATTTTCTGTAGTGTTGACCACGGACATAATAACTCCATTGATTAGACGATGGTGCATAAATGTACGTACAAGTAGAAGGAAACGAGCTGAATTTGGAATCACACCATCAAATTTGTATTTATTGTAATTTTGTATTAAATTTATTTACTTAGGTTATCAATTATATCACAATTAATCATCTTTCTATGATTTATAATCACTATAACAATTCAGTTTATATGGTGACGGATATTTTGGTAAGGTCAATTGGAATTGCTTTTATCCTAAGATTTAAAAAATAGTCTGTGATTGTAATATTGCATTTTCAAGGCAGATTGCATCCACAATTTTTTACAATTTTATAGCATTATAATCGTATTTTTCTACATTTATCTGCATAGCAACATGATAGTGACCGCAATCATGACTGTAACCGCAATTTAAATCCCTGCTTTATGTTTTAGGATCAATGCGGCTGATTGCACCACTTTTAAAATTGGGGTTTTTGGAAGCGGTTACGCCACAACCATACCATATTTATAACTTGGAAGGGGTTATATAATACCCGCACGTATATCTGATAATATCAAGGCGGGTCAAGTTCAACCGCACGTAGCATTTTAATATATCGAGCAATTAGTGCAATTCCTAGCTAGTTTGCTCGTTTTCTTTCTGGTCTTCTCAATTTCACCACATAAAAAATATTAGCTCTCACCAAATCACCAAATTTCAATCTAAATCCGCCTACAGGCCTGTCTTCCCTTTACGGTTACTGTAACCTAGGTACTACCTTCTCCCACTCGCCAATGCCAATGGCATTCTGAATTTGAGTTTGAATTTCTTCGTTTTTGGTTGAGGGTTTGATTTTTGTGGGTTCTTTTTTCCTTTTTTATTTTTATTTTGCAGCACCGGTCTTGCAATCTCAATCATTTTCTCAGCCAGTCCCTAAGTGAAGGCACTTCTCTTATTTTTACATGAGTTTTTTTTCTTTAAATTTGGGTTTCTAGCCAGGGATTTAAATAACGAACCGAATAACAAAATGCGGGCACAATATCTCGGATGCACAAGGGAGCGCATCCGCATCAGCCCGCTTTTGCATTGTGATTCTAATTCACACTCATTGCAGTCCTTAATGGATGCAATGCAACAGCACTGTAGGGAGATCCAGAGATAACGGTCCGCATTTCAGCACATTTTACACGCAAATTGAGAATTTTTTCTGTAGTTTCCCCAAATCAGGAATTTGAAAGATCAAAAAACAAATGATAAATTTTTTTCCCTGAAAGATCAGGAATTTTCAGAGCAGAAATTTTAGAAAATTTAAACAAGAAACAGAGCAGAAAATAAATTCTCAACTATAGCAACAACTATTCTTCTTCCAAACAAACACAAGCACACAATTCATCATCAAAATGAAACATGTTTTCTACCCATGGATTGTCAAAGGAACTGCGTGAATAATCTCTGTCTTCCTCCTAGATCTAGTAATTTTTTTGGTGCTATGTAGTTTGTATCTATTTTCCTATTAGAAATGAGATTAAAATTCCTTCTTTTGCTGAATAGGGAGAGAGATATTGAAAAGGAGAGAGCTTTAAGTAAGAGTAGTAGACCCATTGCCTATTTTCTATTGTTCTGTCTTGCTTCATTCAAAGTTCATAGAAGGTTAACATTAATGGGGAAAATAGAAATGCATACTAACATTATTAACATTAACTGACCCAATCTATTTTCTCCAAAAGGAATAGAGATAATGGGCATTATTAACATTCACTTGCTCAAGGTTGGAGTGCGAAGGCGCTAAATCACCCATGGAATATGAAAGATGAATACCACATAACCAGTGGCGGAGATAAGGGGATAGGGTGGGCCCCAGCCCCCCTGTTTTATAAATTTTTATAGAATATATAATGTAAAAAATTACATAGCCCCCTAAGTTTTGTAATAATTTCTCTTGGCCCCCATCCTAATTTTTCTCCCTTCGCCACTACACATAACAAGTATCTAAACATAGCTTTATTACTATCAGATGGAATTAACATTGCAATAAGGTGCAATGAAAGAGATCTTGTAAGCTTTTCCACGTCAATTTATACACATGCACAATTAGATGCAATAATATGATAAAACAAGATATGAAGTTACACATTGATGTCAGCAATGGACAACCTTTAAAAATGATCCTTATGTAATAGGATCGCAACATGTAACTTATAGATTATTGATTTCAAGTCAATAGCCTATCCAAGCAAACAAATAGCACTATTCATGTTCCAGTCATAGGGAAGTGGACCATGCATTCAAATAATATTTTATTAGGTGATGAATATCTCTAGAACACTAGTAGATGGTTCTTCTTTTGCATGCCTCATTCCTAACTACATAAACAAAATGTATTAGCAACATGTAAGAGTTATGTGTAGCAAGAATTATCAATATGTATAACTTACATGCATATGGTAATTGCTAACATGAACTTCTAAATAGAAATAACTAGTTTATATCAAAGGCAGTAGGAAGCGCTACAGATAGATGGCAGGTAGTTGCATCAAGAATAAGTTAGTACTACAAAAGCAAAATATATCAACAAAGCACATGGATTTAAGATACTTCCAATGTGTCTTGCATACTCTTCAAAGAAAAGTAGTTTCATTTTACAAGGCACCAAATAAGAATTACATGCCCATCACTGGAGGTGGAACTTCAATTTACACAGTTGTGAAGCGTTACAATTTACAAATCAAGTAACAAAATAGTTACAAAAAACTCTAATTATGCTAACTTTTCAGCTCTAAAACTACAACTTTGTTTGTTCTGAAAGATAATATGAAATTGCCTTCTAACTCCTTGTAACTAGTTTGTTTAAACTTTGAAAAATCAAAATTACTATGTCAAATAATTTTTGCTTCACTATGGAATAGAAATATTATAAATCAATTGGCTAAGTAATGAGAAATAAAAAATAAACTTCTTGCTACAAGTAAATTTAACCCTAAATAGTTCATAATTAATTATGCAAACACAAAGATTTACTTCAATTTCAAAAATCAAAATACTAATTCACTTTCCATAACATCACAAAAGCCATGCCAAGCAATACCTATTGACTGAATGGGGAGACAATACGTTAGTGTTAGTAGTCTTATTTTTATTTAGTTTTTTGTATAACCACCAAGAATACATCCAATCTTTAACCCGTCTTTAACAAGCATTCATTTCCTCCCTAGAGTATCCTAAGCCAACAGCTTATTCATAATATTCTTCCTTTGCTATTAATAAATAATATATACAAAAGGAAGAAAAGATAAATCTTCATTGTTATCATTAACATTACCTAATTCCCTACCCTTTTTAAAACCATAATCCAAATCATGCGATCCACATTGTTTGACATTTACTATTTGGATATTAAAAAATGGTTACTTTGGGCATTTTACAACATTCAACAACAAAAGACCAATAAAAGTAAAATATAAACCTAGATAACATGGCTACTTTGTCTCTTCAAAATACCTACCTACATTGTTTCCTTTTTCCTTCCAAACTTAACAAAAAAAGAAAAAAAGATGATGGGAGAATAAAAGAAAAAGAGAATGGTTAGTTCATTAGAAGTTAGCTTATGAGTGGCATAGCAGGTCTTATCTAGTTCCCTAATGCCTCGACCCTAAACTTTCTTAAGCTGACTTGACCTAACCTCAAATATTAGAACATTCTAGTAGGTTAGCATTTTTATTTTAAATTTAAAATCAACTAATTTTATTCAACTTGACCAATAAATTATCTCTAAAATAATTGGCCAAAATCTCTTGTATGCTTAAGTAAAAGCTCCTTATTAAGATATAGGCACTCAAATTCTTTTCCAACTAAGGTTACCCCATATTTTTTTACATCATCCAAACCTTCATATCCTAGCTCTATCCCTATCACCAACCACACTAACTTGGGTAATATTTCTATCCCAATGTTGTACAGAGAATTGCCTTTTGCATTTTGACAAGAAAATCACTCCTTAAATTGTAGCATCCACTCAGTTATGATATCAAAATAGTTTATTTGTTGAAACACAAGTGGAAATAATATTGAGATCACAGTGCTATGGTAAGAATAGAAATATTTCCACTAACTTGAACCCTGGTAACCCTACTTATCATATGCGTTCCTTCTTTTCATTTTAACATGCTATGTAACTAGTGATTTTGAGAGATGAGTTGTATTTTATTGTTACACTCACATCTATTATAACTACACAAATGAAATACATTAGTTTCCTCTATAAAAATAGGAAACCAACAAAATTTAATCCTCATATGTAGTATTACTTATCAACATCAAGTAAAAAATGCTATTGAGTTAAAGAGTTTGTCTACTTCTTTCCATAGGGGAAAAAGTCTATCTACAATTTCCTATATTTCACATCAATGAATTATTTCCATAATTTTTGCCTCCAAGTCATTTCCTATTTTCAACACATTAAATTTACCACTTCCAAAATTGCAATTTGTGGTAACTATAACCTTATTTTTCAAGGCATGATAATAAATTAACATATTATGAAAAATTCCTTTCAAAAACACACACCAACACATCCTTGATTCTCCCTATGCATATATTTTAGGTAGTTTCTCTTAAAATAATTTAAAATTAATTTCAACAAAAGAGAGTTATTGATATACATACATATAGATATAGATATATACAAGATCTTGCTCATTCTTTGTGTTTCCCCCTTTTGTAGATTCTAATAATTCTCACCTTTTGTCCTACAAATTCAAGCAATGCTACTTGGACACATGAAGGGTTCGTTTGATATCAAAGTCTTTTAGAATCGATTTTGCTTCATTTCAATAGAAATAATTTCAATTTATTTGCAAATGAAGTCTTTTGTTTAGAACATATTAAAAAATGCATAAAATTCAATTAAAAAGTGGATGTTAATGTATCTTAGTAAATATAATATTAGAAAGAGGATAATTTTTTTATGTAATATATGTTTTAAGCCAAATAAAATAAATTCTAGTGAAAGTCCTCTTTTACTTAAAGTCAAACACCATTAAAAAATTATTTAAAAAAGAAATAAAATCTTATTTTTAATTTTGTCAAACAAATAGGAAATGATGTAAATAAAACTATCCTATATTTTTAGAAAGACAAGGGGTTAATTTGATTCATACTATACCAAGGGTAGAAGTAGAGAGTTATGCTTGCAAGTAGCATTTTTCCCCAATTCATGGCATCTTTGTTACTACCTCCCTACTTCTTTTGATTCTAAAACCAATTTGGATATATATTCGTTATATTTTCATAAAATGACAATGAGACTTAAGTATGCATTCTATGAGTAATACTTTAAAGCAACTACCAATTAAAATATGTATTCCCCTTCAGTGATATCATTTACCTTGATATCTTTGTTTCAAGTTTTTACCTTCAACTAGACACTACTCATGGACTGATAACAAAATGCATTTTCATCAATGCTAAAACTAGTCACTAAACGGTATCATGTCAATGGCTACTACTAGTAACTATAGATAAGCTAAAAGATGAACCATGTACTAGTCAAAGCAAAGTATGTCACAGAAATTAAGCAAAACCATGGAGAAAATTGTTTAATCAAAGAAGATAGGTAGCATGCAAGTTACAAACCTAGAGGATATTGAAGGCTAAGGTCACAACAATGATGACACGGTTGCACCCTCGAACGGGAACATTAGAATGCAAGCTATTGGATAAGTTATGAAAACCATAACGGAGATTGAAGGCTAAAAGTAAGGTTAAAGGAACCAGAATACACTACAAAAAATAAAGTTAGTGAAAAAAGTTTTGTGACAAGTGATATTCTTGTCACTGAAGATAATGCTTTAGTGACAATTTATCACTATTGTCACTGAACCATTTAATTAATGATGATGCCAATTTATTACTAGAAAAAAATTTTCAATGAGAAGTTTTATATGTTGTCACTCTAATTGTTACTGAAAGTTAAGGAGAAAATAAAAATGTAACTTAAAGTGACAAAAATAAGAAATTATCACAATTGAATTTTGGTGACAAACTAGTTTGTCGCTGAATGACATTTTAGTGACCAAACTTATTTGTCATCACTGATATTCCAGACTTGAAAAGCAAAAACCAAATATTAATATACTAAGAGCATAAATTCCAAGAAAATTTGAGATTTTTCACCCATTCTTTGCAATGTGTTGCATGCCATCTCACAGCTGCATTCAATTTCTCTGTGCCATCACCACCAATCCCTCTCCTTTGTCATTTATGAACTATGAAAAGATATAGTGATAGTTTAACTTCGAGGTATTTCTTTTTTTTCCTCCTTTTTCCATTTTTTTCTAGCAATCGCAAAGCTTTAGGCATGTAAGATTCTTGCACTAAAGTGGAAATATGCAACCTATATCAAAGTGTCATTATTGATGTTGATGGATCTTTGGTCGCATTGCAAAGTGAATTTCATCACATAATCAACTTAAATGATCGAGAAGGAACAATCTCTATCTATAATATCTAAAACACTTTGAAGGGAAAGATTTTCTTAATCTTAAATTTGAACATTTACACTTGACTTTGTGATGCTGCTAGATATCATGCATAATCTAACTTCTATGTTAGACATAATTTATTTGTTTTACACCAAATGTTTGGTAAAATGCCTTATTAGATGGTTTACCATAATTTTCTGGAAGATTTTTCTATTTCCTAGTAGTCATTTCTCTATGATGATTTAACTTTCTCTGTAAGAAGCATTGTAGAACCAATATTTACAGATTACATTGTGAAGTATTAGATTAAATTAATTGAATTTGAGAGATTAAGCCCAGGTACTCTTCCTCCTTCCATCTATGAAAGTTTACTTGCTGTTGTCTAATTACTATGTGAACATTCAATTACCATGTCTCTAATAGCATCAGTTGAATAGATTTTAAACATAAATTAAATATAGTGAGTTAGTGATGCAATTTGGAGGTAAGTAATTACAAATGAGAGTGGAAAATATAATCTCAACCATTATTGAAAACTAATTCAATAATCACTGGATTTAGAATAGATTGGGTGACTAAGAATATTTATGTCCACTTGAATACAAATGCACTTCTAAAAATGGGAGTCTACTTGAATAACTGTTAATATCAAAGAAATTTATAGTTTGAATATTTATAAACCCTTTGATTATTATCTCTTCAATTAGATGCTTTATAAATACTTGAAATGTCATTTTCTCTTCTTATTAATGGATTCTATACTTTTTACCCTGTAAGTATTGAAGTCTATGTGACTAACTAAAAGGAACTAGTTTTTTGATTAACTGGCTTTAGATTTGTTTTCTCTACAGATCATTGTATAAGTCAGATGATACTTAAGGCACAACCTCAATAAGTGAAGTTTTTATTTTATAATTTTCAAAATTAAGGCATTATCTCAAATGGGTTGTTGCCTTTCAAGTCTATATGTGGACCTTTGGTATTGTTAACTTTAGGATATTTTCCTGCAATATGTGTGTACTAAGGCTATTATAGTGCAATATTGAGAACTGCATGCTTTTTGTGAGTAAAATCTTCTGGACTTGCTGTGCATAAGCACAGTTTGATCATTCTAATATCAAATGATCAAGTTCTAATTTGCATTGACTAAGAATTTGTATTGAGAATATGTGTTATACATAGGCTAAGCTACATCCATACATTCAGAGGTGCACATGGGGTCCTTGCTAGAACCTATAGATCACGTATTATTGAAACATCAATTATGTTGGTCTAATGACTGCCATGAGTTGATACCCTACATGTGAGTCTAAACCTACAATTGCTTTGGAGTTTTGATAGTAGTAAAGTACAGAGGATTTGCTAAATATTGTAATTGGGAAAACTGCATTGCTATTTCTATGAACATCTTTTCACTTAAAAAGTTTCTAGTATGTTCAGAATATTCTTACTCCACTAAGAGAGAGAAACATTTAAGCATGCAGAGGGAGATGATTTGGTGTTTAAGTCTAACCTAGCTTGAGTTGGTTTATGTCTCAAATG
The DNA here is from genome assembly GCA_020226215.1 of Sindora glabra. Taxonomy (NCBI): domain Eukaryota; kingdom Viridiplantae; phylum Streptophyta; class Magnoliopsida; order Fabales; family Fabaceae; genus Sindora; species Sindora glabra. The sequence goes on from CM035235.1 coordinate 1,684,534, forward strand.
CTTGCTTATTGAAATACTTAACCTTATGGAAAGTGGATACAAATATATTTTATTTAAATGAAATGTAGATGTAGATGTAGATGAATAAAAAAAATGCAAAGATTTTAGGGAGATGATAGGAAAAAGGGCATGTGATGTGTTGATAAGACCTTAAGAAGATCATGGCTTGCTTTAGGAAAAGCTAAGAGGTGAGTTTTGATACATACATTGGATCCACATGAAACAGGGCATTGATTAGGCCATGCAACTAAATAGACGAAGATAATAGGGCAAGGGAGCTTAATCTTATGGGCTTTGTTTGGTACGAAGGCCAAAGAGACGTCAGATGCTGTCGAAGATAAAGGGCACGCAAGGCAGTTCCTATAAATGCCAACAGCATGTCCAGTCTATGATGTCTTAAACTTGCGTTCTATCCTTTGCTTCCTCTTCCATTCCCTATTGCCAAATACTGAATCACAAATAACCCTACTCTACCTTCCAATTCAAACACACCTTCTATCTTGCTTTCTCAACCTTAACCCCATCTTCCTTTTTGAGGGAATAGGAAATAAGAAGACACATATATGTTTTTCTGAGCATGACCTTTTCCTATTTTGTTTTACGAACTTTCTATGCATTGAATGAGTTTTGACTTACAACTGAATGTGTTAAAGCATTTTCTCTGTAGTTTCATTTTTTCTAACATGATTTTACTATTGGAGTAAGGATTTCATGAGAAAAACAAGTAGAGTGATAAACCTGGCCTTGTCTTTGTTCCTAAATTGCTTTATGGAACATTTGTCTTTGTTCTTGAATTGCCTCATGGAAAATCTATTCACTGTCTTCAGTTTTGATTAATTTGTCAATTGTTCGCACATTGTAAAATAGTTGATAGAAAATCTTACTAGCAATTTGTTGTGTTTGAAACTTAAACATTTTATTTTCTAACTAGATTACTTTCTTATTATAGGTTTACAATGAAACTTTTTGTTTATTGTAGATAGCTCAACGGAGTACAACAAGCAATATGGCACCCCATCTCTCAAGTTGATCCACTATTCATATTTGTTTCAAACATTGACAATATATAGTGATAACATTGAAACTTAGAACTTTATGATTTCATTGATGTGAATTGGATATATATGATTGGTGTTATAATTTTGACACAAGTTTATTGTAAATATTATATTTAACTTTTGTTAATTACATTCTCTTTATATTTTAGCATTCAATATATAGGAGTATGCCAAAAATACTATGAATAATGAATATTTATAAAATAAAAAAATGAATTTTAATAAGAACAAACTTTTACTAATGACATAAATATATTGACACTAAAAAAGGTTTTAGTGACAAGAATGGGGTCACAAATAATATATTTTTAGTGACAATAAAAAATATATCATCACTAAAATTTTTTTTGTGACAACAATAATTGTCACTAAAGTTACCAATAAGTGACAACATTATCTCTTTGTTACTGAATATCAATTTTATAGTGGCAACAAAATTTGTCACTAATATGATTTTTAGTGATAATATGTTTCAATTGTCACAAAAAGTGTTAACTTATAGTGTCAACTAATCTTGTCACAAAATGAAAGGTTTTAGTGATGAATATTATTTGTTGTTACAAAAATTTTTAGCAACAGGATTTTTTGGTACAAACAATTTGTTGTCACCACAAATCTTTTGTCACAAAATATCAGCTTTTTGTGACAATTTTTATTGTCACTGAAAGCAATTTTTTTTTTTTTGTAGTGTAGGTTCTATAAATGGTTGCAACAAAGGCAATATTGTAAAATAGAAAGGTCCGACTCATCTAACGATTGATCTATGTAGGCTAATCCAACCTGCCCATTACATAATTTTATTTATGATTTTAAATTTTTATTTTTTAGGCCATTTATGAGTTCGGACATTGTGAGAGGCTTTTAAACCCACAGTGCTAAGAAAATGAGCCCAATTAAGCCCACAACAATTAGGAATTACTATTAAAAAATTGTATATTTTAAGAAAAAATCAAATGATTGTTCAACAAAAATCTAGTTGAGGAAAAATTTTAAAATTAAATATAATTGAGAGTAATTTTAAGATGGGAGAGAAATGTAAGCTACCTCCTCAATTTTAAAAACTTGAAAATCGCTTTTTAAAATTTTATAAAATTTACAATTAATACCCATTATTCATTTAATTAACTATTTTATCAAATAATTTTTTATTAAATTTTTAATAAATAATTAAAATATTATAATATATTATTTTTTATTTATTTTTATGCATAAATTTTATATTATATAATTAAAAAATTAAATTATGTATAGAGAATTTTAATTAAACACTTATGTATGACGTGCAAAACTATTATCCAAAAATAAAAAAAATAAATTAAATTTTCATAATTTTTATTTTTATTTAAAAATATCATTAAAAATATGTAATTTAATAAAAATAATTAATTAAGTGAAAGATAAGTGTTATTTCTAAATTTTGTATAGTTTAAGAAATAACTTTTAAGTTTTTAAAGTCAAAGGATAAAATCCAATCATTTAAAAATCTAATAGAGCAGTTTGTATTTTTTCTAAAACACTCTATGGTTTCTTACTTGGTTAATTATAATTTTGATAATAAAATTTAAAATATATAAATTTTGTATTATTAATCAAATCATATATTTTATTTTATTAAATTATTTAATAATATGTTTATTATTATAATAATAAAAATATTATTATCATTAATTATTTTCTCTTATTTTATTTCTAACCATACCAAATATGATTATAAAATGATGATTTATTTCTCGTCCCTTTTTCCAATTTAAAAACTAGAGATTAGATTCTCGCACGAAATTTTTAATCCCTTTCAGCATGCAATAATTAAATATTTTTATATATAAAAACTAATTAAATGGAACTTAAGGTAGATACTGGGTAAACCAAAGAACAACCACAAATTGCATATGGCCAAACCTTCTCATCAACCATTTATTGCTGGAAATGTCTGGATTGTAGAGTCAAGGTTTTTGGATTGATTACCAGCATCTCAATTTTTACGTAGCTTCCCTTGTTCATTTCACGTTTACTTCTGTGAAATACCCTTTGCTTACGGCGAACGTGTAATCAATGGCAAGACTTTTCATATAAGCCCCAGTGATTTTATTGTAATTTATCTACTTTTCATATAATCTACATTAATAGACAGTTTAAATTTAGTAATTATAGCTTTTAAATGCTTTTAATTAGGGCCTTATACCTAGGAGTGCAAATTAGTTAAGTTTGATTCAAATTTGATTTCAAATGAATCAAACTCAATTAATGTATAAGTTTGAGTTCAATGTTTATATTACTTGTTTTGAATTATTTGTGAATCTAAACAAATTTAATAATACAAAACATTATTTATTATTATACAATATATAAATAATTAGTACATGAAGAGTCTAATCACATTAATAATTTTTCAGATTTTATGAAAAAAATATAATTTGAGTAGGAAGAAAATTTATAATTTATTATATTTAAAATTTATTGTATATAATATCATATTATTAAATGTATTCATTTAATAATATAAGATATATTATTAAAAATATTATTTATTTATAATTTATATATTTCATATTATTTTTTATTTTTTAATATTTTGTTGATAGCTGAGGTTCAAGATTGGTGACCAATTATATGTCATTTTATCTTTTACTTCATTATCTCCATTAAATTCCCATTTGTTAGAAGAAAATTAACTCATGATTTTCATTTTATATGATTTAGTAGCAAGTTTGTAATTAAAATTTATATAAAAAACAGTTCATAAAAATTTTTACTTTTATTTAAATAAAATAATGATAGTTCAATTACCTTATTTACATATCAGAATCTTATTTATTGATTTTTATGGGCATTTATACCTAAATAAACTGTCAGTACAGAACTCTTAACCTAAATCAAAATATAACCACAGAATTGCGTATGACCCAACTTCCTCATCAACCATTCATCGCTGGAAAAGTGTGGATCTTAAAGTCAAGGTCTCAGGGCATGATTAGGTGGCATTTCCTCCGCATACCAATTGTTACACAGTTTTCTTAGCGTGTAATTTGGCCAAGACTTTTCAAAAATCTCATCTCAATTTCTACAGAAAATGATTGCAGGTTTTCTGATTAATTAATTATAAAACATATATAATTTTTTTTATATAAGTCGTAAGTATTTGTAAGCAATGTAAATATATGATTTAAACCACTGGGTATATTATAATTAATTTATCTATTTTTATTCAGTTTATATAAATAGACAGTGTAAATTAAGTAGTTATGATTTTAAAAGCTCATAATTAGATATTCACAAGAAAAATTTTGATCCCATTTAGCGTGGCATAACTAAATATTTTCATATATAAAAACTAATTAAGTCAAAGTTAAGGTGAAAATAAAGTGGAAAAATCAAAATAGCATCATATGGCCCAACCTTGTCGTCAACCATTTTTTCCAGCATCTCAATTGTTACGTGGCAAACGTGTAATTAGTGGCAAGACTTGAAAACTGTTTGGATGACCTCAAAGACTTGAGATCAGAAACTAGTATATTATATGCGGGTGCTTCTTAATTTAAATAATGCAAAGCAAGCATGCTAGAAAAAAATGGGTGCGAAGAATTTTCTATAATATTTTAGATTAATTTATTTTAATAAAATTGTAAAATAAAATCATTCAAGTTTTAATACAATTAAGTTTATAAATAATATAATCGAGTACAATATCAAAATAAGATTCAAGAATTTCAAAACTCATATTAAGTATTAATTATTTAGATTCATAAATTCAATATAACTTTATATATATATATATATATATATATATATATATATATATATAAAGGGTGCTTCTTAATTTAAATAATGCAAACCAAGAATGCTAGAAAAAATGGGTGCGAAGAAGTTTCTCTAATATTTTGGATTAATTTATTTTAATAAAATTGTAAAATAAGATCTTTCAAGTTCTAATACAACTAATTTCATAAATAATATAATCGAGTACAATATCAAAATAAAATTCAAGAATTTCCAAATTCATATTAAGTATTAATTATTTAGATTCATAAATTCAATATAGCTTTATTTAATGTTTTATTTAAAATTTTAATGACATCATTAAAATATTAAATCAGATTGCATTGAATTCATGAATTTAAATTGTTAGAAAATAGTAATTAATGCTTAACAATAGGGATTGTTGTTAAGTACTTGCCTAACAGAAAAATACACAGGATTTGTGCAAAAGGATTTGTTCACTTCAAACAAACATTGATTCTTCCCTGATCGTAAATTACGCTATCTTAATCGCCAGTACTCTGTTTGGACAAGATATTAGTAAAATTCTTGGATTTTAAAATGCGTGTATTTCAAATATCTTCGTTTCAATACTCTCAATTTCATAAATAACTTATTTGGCTATGTAACACTTATTTATATGAAAGTATTTTTGAGCACTTATTTTCATAAATTAATAAATAATTAAAATGGATTTAGAACTATAATATTAAATATTTCATTTAAGTGAACACTTTATTTTATTATTTTAATATTTTATCAATTGAAATTTTGTTTTAATTTTTATTTTTTTAATTGATATATTTTATTTTTATATCACTATATTTTTTTTACTTCATTAATCTTAGAATAAGTTCACAATATTTCTAAAATATGAGTATTATTTCTAAATTTTTGTAATTTATGGAGTAATTTTGAAGTTTTTAAAGTAAAGGGATAAAATTCAATTATTTCAAAAACTAAGAGAGTAATTTGGATTTTTTTGAAACACTTTATGGTTTCTTGCCAATCCATTGAGCGCTTGTTAATTATAATTTCAATAATAAAATTTAAAATATACAAATCTTGTATTATTAATCAAATCATATATTTTTATTATATTATACTATTTAATAATATATTTATTATTCTAATAAAAATGTCATTATCATTAATTATTTTTTCCTATTTTATTCCTAACCATACTAAATATAATTATAAAATCATCATTTAATTCTCGTTTCTTTTCCCAATTTAAAAACTAAAAATTAGGTTCTCGCACGAAATTTGTAGGCCCTTTTAGCATGAAATAATTAAATAACTTTATATATAATAATTAATTAAATCAAAGTTAAGTATGGCCTAACCATCTCATCAACCATTTATTGCTGGAAATGCGGGGATTGTAAAGTCGAGAAGTCAGGTTTTTGGACTGATTATGTGCCGTTTTTCCCAGCACGTCAGTTGTTACGCAGCTTCCTTTTATTCCTTTCACATTTACTTTTGGGAAATATTCTCCTTTTTTTTTAATTGGAAATACCCTTTGCTTTAGGCAAACGTGTGATTAGTGGCAAGACTTTTCATTTAAACCACAGTGATTTTATCGTAATTTATCTACTTTTCATGTAATCTATATAAATAGACAGTTAAATTTAATAATTATGGCCTTTACACTTAAGAGTCCAAGTTAAGTCAAATTACTTGTGAATGCTTGAAATTAATTTGCAAAAAGTTGGAGTCAAATTTGACTTCAAAAGAGTCAGATTTAATTAATATATAAACGGAGATTGATTTTTATATTATTTAATTTGTACTTTTTGTAAATTTAAATGAATTTAATAATAAAATATATATTTTTATTACTACACACTATATAAATAATACAGTACATGAAAAATTGAATCATATTAGTAATTTTTAAGATTCTAGAAAGAAATATGATTTTTTAATTGAAATAATTAGCTTTCGCTGATTATTTGCATATAAGAAACTAATTAAATCAAAGTTAAGGTGGATAAACTAAAGAACAACCCCGACCATCTCATCAACCATTCATTGCTGGAAATGCATGGATTGTAAAGTCAAGAAGTCAAGGTTTTTGGACTGATTATGTGCCATTTTTCCCGGCATCTCAATTGTTACGTAGCTTCCTTACGTTCCTTTCACATTTACTTTTGGGGAATATCCTTTGGGTTTTTTTTTTTTTTAAAATTGGAAATACCCTTTGCTTTATGCAAACGAGTAATTGGTGGCAAGACTTTTCATTCAAACCACAGTGATTTTATTGCAATTTATCTACTTTTCATAAAACCTATATAAACAAGCAGTTGAAATTAAGTAACTACAGCTTTTAAATGCTTTTAATTAGGATCTTATACTTAGGAGTGCAATATATATGAGTTAAACTTAATTTTTATATTACTTTCATTTGAACTATTTGTGAATCTAAATGAATTTAATAATAGAAAATATATTTTTATTACTACAGAATATATAAATAATATGGTGCATAAAAAATTGAATCACATAGTAATTTTCAAGATTTTATGAAAAATATGATTCTTTGGTTAAAATAATTAGCTTTTGCTAAGTATACTTATTAGTATCATATGACAATTGTATAGATATCTTTAATTAATTTGATGATAAAAAAAATTTTACTAAAAAGTAAAATGGGATTAAAAAAAAGTCTAGTGCTTAGTTTATTTGTAAAAGATGAGATTTTATATATTCAAATTTAGGCGAAATAACAAACTATTTGAATAAGATTGTATAAACTTACATAAGTTTATATTCATTAAAAACTTGAATTTAAATTTGAATATTCTAAGGTTGATGAAAAAATGGGGTCTAATAACTTACTAGGCAAATAAATTTGTATATACTCATTGTTAAGAGAAATATCCTCTCTCCAAACATATAAGTATCAAATAATTAAATTACTCAAAATATGATAATAAAACTCACAAAAAATTTAATGTGAAAAATCTCAAATTTTAGAGGAAAAATTACAAATGAGAAGATCATATTCAGTATAGTAAAAAAGATTGCAAGATAATGCATGTAAAAGCTCTTCACTGTAACATCAGAACTTCCAAACTACTATCTCTACATCTCTCTCAAATTTCTGTGACTTCTCCTAAACACTCACATTATATTTTTCTTATACCTTAAATTATTGGCTAATAAATATATTTATACTCAAAATTACTTGTTTGATAAGAAATCTTAATCCAATTCTAATACAAAAATTTACCTTGATTAGGAAGAAAATTCACAATTTATTATATATAAAATCTATTGTATACAATATCTTATTGTTAAATTGTTTATTTAATAATATAATATATATTATTTATAATTTATATATATATTTCATATTTTTTATTTTTTAATATTTTGTTGATAGCTCAAGCTCAAGATTGGTGACCAATTATATATTACTTTATCTTTTACTTCATCATCAACATTAGGTTCCCATTTATTAGAAGGAAATTAAATCACATAATTTTCATTTTATTTAATTTAATGACAAATTCGTAATTAAAGTTTATAAAAAATCAGTTCATAGAATTTTTTACTTTCATTTAAATAAAATAATAATAGTTCAATAAATCTTATTTATTAATTTTTATGGGCGTTTATACCTAAATAAACTGCCATTTCTCCTAAATCAAAATATAACCACCAAATTTCGTATGACTGAACTTCCTCATCAACGTACCATTTATCGGTGAAAAAGTGTGGATCCTTTTAGCATGAAATAATTAAATAACTTTATATATAATAATTAATTAAATCAAAGTTAAGTATGGCCTAACCATCTCATCAACCATTTATTGCTGGAAATGCGTGGATTGTAAAGTCAAGAAGTCAGGTTTTTGGACTGATTATGTGCCATTTTTCCCAGCACGTCAGTTGTTACGCAGCTTCCTTTTATTCCTTTCACATTTACTTTTGGGAAATATTCTCCTTTTTTTTAATTGGAAATACCCTTTGCTTTAGGCAAACGTGTGATTAGTGGCAAGACTTTTCATTTAAACCACAGTGATTTTATCGTAATTTATCTACTTTTCATGTAATCTATATAAATAGACAGTTAAATTTTCATTTTATTTAATTTAATGACAAATTCGTAATTAAAATTTATAAAAAAATCAGTTCATAAAATTTTTTACTTTCATTTAAATAAAATAATAATAGTTCAATAAATCTTATTTATTAATTTTTATGGGCGTTTATACCTAAATAAACTGCCATTTCTCCTAAATCAAAATATAACCACCAAATTTCGTATGACTCAACTTCCTCATCAACCATTTATAGGTGAAAAAGTGTGGATCCTAAAGTCAAGATCTTAGGACTTAACTGTGTGCCATTTCTTCCGCATAGCAATTTTTACACGGTTTCCTTAGCGTATAATTTGGCCAAAACTTTTCAAAAATCTCATCTCAATTTCTATAGAAGGTGATTGCAAGTTTTCTTAGTAAATAATTATAAAACATATGTAAATATTTTATAAAAGTCGTTACTACTTGTAAGCAATGTAAATATTTTGTACATGCTTGCTTCCCTGCTCCATCCGTAATGCTAATGTACATGCGTGGGAGATCCTTAGCGCTTTGTCTTTTCTATTGCACCGATTGATGCCACATGCCCATATCGCTATGCTACTTCAACGGCGAATTTTAATATAATATTTTAAATGGTTAAATGACTCATATGAAAATATTTTTAAAATTTATGACGTAATTATATAGTATTAATATATAATTTAAAAAATTTTAAGAGGTCAAGGAAGAATGTAAAACGGACAATTCGTTACAAATATAGATTGACCCGGCTCTAGTATGTAATAGATTAATTTATATTACTTGCATTAAAAATAAATTTTAATTTTAAAATTTATTAAAATTTGTGATGGATCAAACTAATTTATAAATTTTGATCGTGAATTCATAGATGTGATAAATACGAATTAATTTGTAAAGAATTAAGTTCGTGGTGGACTAATCTATATTATTTGTATTTAAAAAATAAATTTAATTTCAAATGTTTAAATTTATCATAATTCATAATGGATTTAGATCGACTTATGAGTTTTGATCACCCTTACTCCCAACCCTTCTATGAAGTTTCATTGGCGGGCATCTTGACATTAATGTTGTAGTCTAGCTTAATATTACTTTAAATATTTTATTTCTAATCATATCTATGATTCAAATGTAGGGTTTTATATGTATCAAATTAACTAAAAATTAAATATTTTAGCAAAGAATTAATATAATATTATAGTGATATATAATATTATTTAAAAAAATTTTCTTTTTAGTATAAAATAATTTGTCACTCATATTATAAAAATAAAAAATATTTTAATAAATAATTATGATAATCTTGATTCAACTTCTATTATAATGATTGTAATGATAAGTACTGCAACAGCCGATTGATTTAAAATAATCAAAAAAAGAGAAAAAGAATTAAGGATTTTTATTTTCTTTGTATTAGTTTAGTTAAAAATATTATAATTAATTTATCTATTTTTCATTCAATTTATAAAAACAGAAAGTGTAAATTTAGTTATGACTTTAAAAGTTCATAATTAGATACTCACACGAAAATTTTAATCCCATTTACCGTGGCATAATTAAATAGTTTTATATATAAAAACTAATTAAATCAAAGTTACAATGAAAATAAAGTGGAAAAATCAAAATACCATCACAAATTGCATATGGCCCAACCTTGTCATCGACCATTTATTGCCAGAAATGTGTGGATTGTAGAGTCAAGGTCTTTGGATTGATTATGTGCCATTTTTTCGAGCATCTCAAATGTTACGTAGCTTCCTTTGTTCCTTTCACGTTTGTTTTGGTGAAATGCCCTTTGCTTACGGCAAACGTGCAATTAGTAGCAAGACTTGAAAACTGTTTGGATGACCTCAAAGACTTGAGATCAGAAACTAGTATATTATATGCGGGTGCTTCTTAATTTAAATAATGCAAAGCAAGCATGCTAGAAAAAATGGGTGCGAAGAATTTTCTAGAATATTTTGGATTAATTTATTTTAATAAAATTGTAAAATAAAATCATTCAAGTTTTAATACAATTAAGTTTATAAATAATATAATTGAGTAAAATATCAAAATAAAATTCAAGAATTTCCAAATTCATATTAAATATTAATTATTTAAATTCATAAATTCAATATAACTTTATTTAATGATTTATTTAAAATTTTAATGACATCATTAAAATTTAAAATAAAATATTAAATCAGATTGCGTTGAATTCATGAATTTAAATAGTTAGAAAAAAGTAATTAATGCTTAACAATAGGGATTGTTGTTAAGTACTTGCCTAACAGAAAAATACACAGAATTTGTGCAAAACAATTTGTTCACTTCAATAGATATTCCACTACATGCAACAACCATTGATTTTTCTCTGATCGTAAATTACGCTATCTTAATCACTAGTACTCTGTTTTGACAAGATATTAGTAAAATTCTTTGATTTTAAAATGGATATATTTCAAATATCTTCGTTTCAATATTCTCAATTTCATAAATAACTTATTTGGCTATGTAACACTTATTTATATTAAAGTATTTTTGAGCATTTGTTTTCTTACATTAATAAATAATTAAAATAACATTAGAACTATAATATTAAATATTTCATTTAAGTGAACACTTTATTTTATTATTTTAATATTTTATCAATTTAAATTTTGTTTTAATTTTTATTTTTCTAATTGATATATTTTATTTTTATATCACTAATTTTTTTTACTTCACTTAATCTTAGAATAAGTTCACAATATTATTGTAGTTAATTTATAAAAATTATAATTATTTCAATATTTATTTACAAATTTCTCTGTAATAAAAAAATATATAGTTACAAAAACAAAAAAAAAGGAAAATAAATAAAAGTTAACTGCAAAATAAGCTTACCTACCCTTTGCTTACGGCAAACGTGTTATTAGTGGCAAGACTCGACAACTGTTTGGATGACCCCAACAACTTGAGATCAGAAACTAGTATATATATACGTGCTTGTAAAATTAAATATTGCAAAGCAAACATGTTAGAAAAAATGGGTGTGAGGAAGTCAGTATGGTTGGTGTTAATGTTGATTTTGATTTCAGTGGAAAAGTGGTGCTGTGAAGGGTGTTGGAAGGAAGAGAGAGATGCTCTTCTACGTTTAAGACAAGTTTTCAATCATTCGTCGCGTTTAGAAACATGGGTGGATGGCACGGACTGTTGTCAATGGGATAGAGTCAAGTGTAACACAACCACAAGCCGAGTGGTTGAGCTCGATCTTAGTTGGATCGCATGGGGATTTTCAAGTGTAACACAAAACAATTTTACGGGTCTAAATTTCTCGGATTTTCAAGCCTTTGAGGATCTCAGAAGTCTGGATTTAAGTCTCAATAATATTGTGGGGTGTGCTCAAAATTTAGGTGGGTATTCGTCGTTGGTGCCCTCAAAGAAATCTAAATTAATTTTTCATTTTACTTATCTTTCAATTATAAACATATTTATTGTATTTTATTTACATTGTTGTAGGGTCTTTGAGGTTAAAAAATCTACGATTCCTTTACCTGGAATATAATCACCTGAATGACACTAGCATCCTACCGTGTTTGAGTGGACAGGAAAATCAGTATATGGTGAGGGAATCTTTCTCCACACCTATCTTGCATGTTTATGATATTTTGTTTTTTTATGCTACTATTTATTCTCAATTTTTCACATACTACGATCATAATTAACCAATTTGGAGGTTTTTGATTTAAGGTTTTTAGAAAAACATGTTTACATTCACAATTTGTTCATAAAAATTTGTTACTTTTATATAAAATAAAAAATTTTAAAGAATTTTCTATTAAACTCTAATGATGAATTAAAATTTTTTAATTAATATTTGTTGCACGTAAAGTCTATATGCATTTATGATCTTTTGTGCAAAAATTACAAGTTTTCTGTTAAACTTTTATAAAAATAAATTGTCTTCTTTTCTCCTATATATTGGTATAAATGTTTGATAAAAAATCTCTACAAGTTGTATTACCGACGTGGATTTTTTTTTTTGTTGGTCGTAGTCTCGCACATAGATATGCTATCTTTTATTAAAATATGGATAAGATATAATAAAAAAATTTGTCCTCTTTATTTTTTATGATCTAATATGGCATGACTAACCGTCTCTTTGGAACCAATAACAATAAGATTTTATTTAACTTTATGTTTAAATTTTTTTAAATGATGTTTGAATTCAATTTAGAAAAAGACTTTATTTAAATTTAATTGCATTAGCCATTTGATACTTTAAATTAAATTTCTACTGCCATGAAATCCTTCAAATTAATTTATCATGTATTTGACTAAAATTTGTTTAAAGGACCATATGATACATGTCCTTGAATTTTGTTAATTGATAATTTTATATGTTGTGTAAATATTTCACAGACAATAAGAAGTTGTCATGGCCTGAAAATCTTGAAGAGCTTTCCTTGTCTAGAAATGATTTTGGGAATGATATTCTATCATCCTTCACTGGGCTTCATCAATTGAAATTAATTGATTTGAGTGAAAATCATCTAGAAGGATCCCTAAATATAAGTGGTCAGTACTGTTAACCTGTACTAATACTATGTTGGTTTTATATTCGGTGAAACTATGTATAACCCTATTTAATTTTGTATGTGAATAATCCTTTGCATCACAGGGTTAAGCGCTTTGAGCAAACTGAAGACCCTCCGTATAGGTTATAACAAAATAACCAATTTAAGTGTCCGTGAAGGTAATTATACAAATTGCATGCATCATTCAATAATTATATATGGTTGCGAACTTTTTGTAAGAAAAAATATTAATAATTCTTATCCACTTATAACATGATTAAAAATATGTCTATTTGTTCTGCACACAATAAAGGATTCTCATGGCCAACAAGTCTTGAAGATCTTCAGATTCAAAGAAATAATTTCAACAATGACATTGTATCATCCTTCAGTAATCTCCAAAATCTAAAATCACTTGACCTTAGTGACAACCATCTGGATGGATTATTAGATATAAGTGGTAAGTACTATTGATTATTTTTATCTCAGGACCATTTCTTTTTAAGTCACAATTAACATAATATTAGCAGTGATTACTATCATTTGCAAACAATTTTATATTATTAGATAATTCATTGCAAACAATTTTGCATTAGCCTTTGACGTTTGGTTAAATAATATTAGCAGTGATTACTATCATTTGCATCTTTATGTGGTGGTTACCAATCTCCAATTTTTTTCATTTGGATGAAAATTATGTTATTAATTCGGAAGAACAGAACAGCACAAAAGAAGTATGTGTGCTTACTTAGTATTTTATATCTATTTGATGCTTGAATTTTAAAATAATTTTGAATGATTTGATAAATTTATAGATTATTAGATTAAAATTATTTAATTATAAATATTTATTTTTTAATAGATTTGATTAATAATTTTAATTTTATAATTTTTAAAATTAATATGTCACCTAAATTTCGAAACTTTAAAAATATAACAGACTTTACCTGCACATTCACATGAGTAGCGAAGTCAGCATTTTATTTGTTGTTATTTGAAACCCTTACGTGTGTACGGGGCAAATTGAATGCATAGATGTAAGTTTTAATATAAAATAAAACATATCCAATTTTGTGAAAAACATTAAAATTATGTAGTAAATTGGAAAAATATGTCATTTTTTATTATATATTAATACATTAATTTTTCTATTTTATGGTGTGATTTCTTCTATTTAATCTAAAGCGCACTAGTTAAATTATTGAATGTGACCAATTTCTTTTTCTACAATAATAAAATAATAGAATACTCATAGTTTAAACTAATCGGAAAAAGACTCAGTTTTCTTAGTCAATATATCACAATTAATTAAAGACAAAAATTGTAACATTTTTTGATAAATAATAAAAAACAAATGGACTTTTGTTTAATATGTGTCATGTAATTATGAGAAACGTGAATATTCCGTCATGTAATTATTTTTTATAAATAATAAAAAAAGTTTATCTATTAAAGGACACACAATGATTATTGGTCAAATTTTAATTTATTCATAATTGATTTTGAAATTATGTGACGGAATATTTAAAGTCAACAAGCATCTATCTTTTCTTAGTGGTTAATTGGTAGAGCTGTTTGTGTAGCTGGTTATCTACAAGGTTTCTTTTATGTTAATATTTTTTGTAAAAGAAACATTATTAATTCCTATCCATTTAGAACATGATTAAAAGTTTGTTTGTTTATTTTATATATAATAAAGGGTTCTCATGGCCAACAAGTCTCGAAGACCTTCAACTTAGTGAAAATAATTTCAACAATGATATTGTATCATCCCTCAGTAATCTGGAGAATCTGAAATCACTTGATCTAAGTTACAACCATCTAGAAGGATTACTAAATATAAGTGGTAAGCATTGGTAATTGTTCTTATTTGGACCAATTCTTTTCAACTCACAATTAACATATTTAGTTTGTTACCACAGGTCTAAATACTATGAGCAAATTGGAGAAGTTGGATTTAAGTTATAATAATATTGTCAGTTTACGTGCCTACCAAGGTATCATACAAGTATAGCTTAGAATTAATCTAATTTAGAAATATATTAGAATTGTATTACTATGTAAGAATGCTATGACGAGATGTATATATATTTGACATGCGTTGATTATCGTGCTTCATATTTAGTGAAATCAATTGTGATCTTCATTCTTTAATTTAATAAAATTTGATTTTGTTATGTTTTCCAGGCACAAAAAATTTAAATAGCCTAAAAGACCTCAATTTAGATGGCAACAACATAGATGGAAGCATGTTGAGAGAGTCATTACGAGCATTTTCATCAATTAGGACGTTTTCCCTTAAATACAACAACTTTAATGGAACAATTGTTGCTGAAGGTAAGAACGACAATCCTTTATTTTTCCACTTCCAGAAAGAATTATAATTATTATGAATGGTTTACAAGTTGGCTAGTTTTCTATGAAGATTTTCGTGACTTAAACAATCTAGAAGAGCTGGAATTATATAATTCTTCCAACATTGGAAGCATGTTTTTCAAAAGCATCGGAGCATTGTCTTCTTTGAAAGCCTTGTCTATTTCTCATTGTGCTATCAACGACACCCTTCCAGATGCAGGTATGATAATACTTGCTATATTTCATGAACTTGATTCAATGGTGAATTTTTTTTTTATAAAGATTAACATTTTGTTAAAAAATAATTGTATTTCAGATTGGTCTAAGCTTAAAAAGCTAGAGGAGCTATGCCTTAATGATAATGAATTCAAGGGGCCACTTCCTTCATCTTTTAATAACATGACATCTCTCCAAAATTTGGACCTTTCCTATAATAATTTCACTGGGAATATAGCTTCCAGCCTTGCGAGCCTTACATCACTTGAATATCTTGATTTTAGTGAAAATCATTTTGAGGTCCCTACATCACTCTCATTCTTGGCCAATCATTCTTACATTAAGTTTGTTTATGGACATGGGAACAAAGTCATACCTGACCCAGACTCTACTACTCAGCCTTGGATTCCAAAATTCCAATTACAAGAGTTCATTTTAGCCTCAACAATCAAGAGTGATTTTGTTCACTTTCCTCACTTTCTCCTTTACCAATATAATTTGTCTTCGTTAGAATTCACGAGTTGCAAATTTAAAGGAGAGCTTCCAAATTGGTTGCTTAAAAATAATACAAGAATGAAAAATCTTGTTCTTAATAATTGTTCATTCACTGGTCATCTTCAATTGCCATCAGATTCCAACATTCAAGAAATCGATGTATCCAATAATTTCATTACAGGTATGATCATGAGCAATAACAACAGTTTAATATCTCCAAAATTGCAAGATCTGTCCATGTCCAAAAACAAAATCTTTGGCTCATCCCTTCAGGCTTTGGATGTAAGCAACAATAATTTTGGTGGAAAAATTCCAAGAGCCATAGTAAATTTAACACTTCTACTGGAACTTCATATGAACAATAATCATTTTGAAGGTTCTATTCCATGGGAATTTAATGAACTAAAATATCTAGAATATCTTGACCTCTCTAGAAACAACTTGTCAGGGTCTATTCCATCATTTGTCAATACTTCCATGATATATATCCATATGAGCAACAACAGGTTCAAAAGCTTTTCAGGAAGAATGCTTGATGAAGAATCTTCATTGATACTATTAGATCTTAGTTATAATGAAATAACCAGCAATCTTCAAGATCTGATAGGAAATTATACTGAATTGATCATTCTTCT
The DNA here is from genome assembly GCA_020226215.1 of Sindora glabra. NCBI lineage: Eukaryota > Viridiplantae > Streptophyta > Magnoliopsida > Fabales > Fabaceae > Sindora > Sindora glabra. The sequence continues at coordinate 1,701,663 of CM035235.1, forward strand.
CTTGAAAGGTAACAACTTTTATGGTCCAATATTAGAGCAATTATGCCAACGAGCTAATTTGACAATGGTTGATTTGTCTTATAACAATCTTTCTGGACCTATACCTAAGTGCTTGGGCAAACTTCATTTCAATACTAATTACAAAAACTTGATCTGTACTTCTGAGTATTTTAGGAGGGATGCAGTAAATGTGATTTATGGGCCTCAGGAAGCACAATTCACCACGAAGACAAGAACCTACACATATAAAGGGAAATCTCTTTGTTACATGACTGGAATGGACTTGTCCCACAACAAATTAGATGGGAAGATTCCTTATGAACTTGGAAATTTGACCGAGATTAAGGTAATAAATATATCTCATAACTATCTAACTGGAGAAATTCCAACGACATTCTCCAATCTGAAGCAAATTGAATGTTTAGATCTTTCCTTTAATAAGTTGAATGGTGCAATTCCTCCTCAGTTGATTGAGTTAACCTTCTTAGAAGTATTTAGTGTGGCATACAACAACATTTCAGGGAAAACACCAGAATTGAGAGGCCAATTTGGAACTTTTGAAGAAAGTAGTTATGAAGGGAATCCTTTTCTTTGTGGACCTCCATTACATAAAACTTGCATTGGAGATCCATCACCTCCAATACTAGTTGCTCTAAATGGTGAAGGAGACAATGATAATTTCCTGGACATGCAAGTTTTCTATGTGACCTTTTGGGTGGCTTATGTGATGATATTATTGGTCATGGCAGCAATTCTATGCATAAATTCTTATTGGCGACAAGCTTGGTTTTACTTCATTGAGTTTGTCATCACAAATTGCTATTACCTTTTTGTGGACTTCTTTTATAAGCTATCCAAAATTACAAATATGTAGCTTTCAATTTCTTGCCTTGAGGTTGATCTACTATGTTCATGATTATGAATGCTTCTTAAAATAATGAATATGCTAATTGAAGTTGTTGTATAACATTTTGAAACTTAATGAAATTGTGAAAGTAATCATATATATTATGTGAAGATTGTGATATTAGGTAGCTATGTTTAAATTAATATACTCTAATGAAATGATGCATTCAAAAAAAACAATGTAAATGCATATATTGACAAAGAGATATCTATGAAAAGAGAAAAGCCAGAGGTTTCAAGAATGTCTTTCTTCAATTAGTATGCTTTCTATAATGAATAAAAGTATTGTGCAATACTTACATTGATATCAGTAATTATTACTCAGCTTTATAATTCTCGAGTGTCTTTTCAAAGACTTTACAAAGGTTTTTAGGTAAATATTATATTTATTATTTTTACAACTTTTCATTATTATAATTTGATTGTATAATTGCTTATGGTTTAATTTAAACATATTGTTGTAATTTTTATTATTTTAATAATTTATTTTAATTCTATATATAAATATATTTTAATTTTATTTTATTTTTAATACCCCCAACATATTATATTCTAAATTTTTAAAAAGTAATAATATTTTTTTAATATTTATAAAACATATTGATAAAGGGAATTCATATTTAAGTAGATATGTTATATATTAATTACATTTTTTAAGTCCATGTTAGGTGGTTTTGTAAAAAAATTAATAACTTAATTAAATCAATAATTATTTTTTTACTTTTTCAATCGTAAATTTTAGAATAAGTAATATTTCAACAAAAGATATAGATCATTAAGTACCAAAAACATAAATGGAAGTTTGGAAACTCCTTACATCATGCTAATTATTCTAATCAATACTTAAATAGGTAACAAATTCATAAATATTAAGGGCCAATAATATTTATAATTGTGAAATTAATGATTAGTAATAATTATATTAACAGTAAGCATTATTATGAATTATAAATATTTGTGAAATTAATAATCAGTAATAATTTAATAAATATAACTGAAATTGATTAAAAGTTTGTCTGTTTATTCTATATATAATAAAGGGTTCTTGTGGCCAACAAGTCTCAAAGACCTTCAACTTAGTGGAAATAATTTCAACAATGATATTGTATCATCCCTCAGTAATCTGGAGAATCTGAAATCACTTGACCAAAGTGATAACCATCTAGAAGGATTACTAGATATAAGTGGTAAGCATTGGTAATTAACATATTTAAGTTATAATAATATTGTCAGTTTACGCGCCTACCAAGGTATCATACAAGTATAGCTTAGAATTAATCTAATTTAGAACTATATCAGAATTGTATTACTATGTAAGAATGCTATAAGGAGATGTATATATATTTGACATGCGTTGATTATCGTGCTTCATATTTAGTGAAATCAATTACAATCTTCATTCTTTAATTTAATAAAATTTGATTTTGTTATGTTTTCCAGGCACAAAAAATTTAAATAGCCTAAAAGACCTCAATTTAGATGGCAACAACATAGATGGAAGCATGTTGAGAGAGTCATTGCGAGCATTTTCATCAATTAGGACGCTTTCCCTTAACTCCAACAACTTTAATGGAACAATTGTTGCTGAAGGTAAGAATGACGATCCTTTATTTTTCCACTTCCAAAAAGAATTATAATTACTATGAACGGTTTATAAGTTAGCTAATTTTCTATGAAGATTTCCATGACTTGGACAACCTAGAAGAGCTGGAATTTGATGATTCTTCCAACATTGGAAGTGTGTTTTTCAAAAGCATCGGAGCATTGTCTTCTTTGAAAGCCTTGTCTATTTGTTACTATGCTATCAACGACACCCTTCCAGATGCAGGTACGATACTTCTCATTATATTCCATGAACTTGATTCAACAGTGGATTTTTTTCCATAAAGATTAACATTTTGTTAAAAAATAATTGTATTTCAGATTGGTCTAAGCTTAAAAAGCTAGAAGAGCTATACCTTAAAGATATTGAATTCTAGGGGCCACTTCCCTCATTGTTTAGTAACATGATGTCTCTTCGAATATTGGACCTTTCCTATAATAATTTCATTAGGAATATAGCTTTCACCCTTGCAAACCTTACATCACTTGAATATCTTAATTTTGAGGAAAACTATTTTGAGGTCCCTGCATCATTCTCATCCTTGGCTAATCATTCTTACATTAAGTTTGTTTATAGACGTGGAAACAAAGTCATACCTGACCCAGACTTTACCACTCAGCCTTGGATTCCAAAATTCCAATTATAGGACTTCATTTTTGCTTCAACAATCGAGAGTGATTTTGTTCACTTTCCTTACTTTCTCCTTTACCAATATAATTTGTCTTCGTTAGAATTCACGAGTTGCAAATTTAAAGGAGAGCTTCCAAATTGGTTGCTTAAAAATAATACAAGAATAAAAAATCTTGTTCTTAATAATTGTTCATTCACTGGTCATCTTCAATTGCCATTAAATTTCAACATTCAAGAAATCGATGTATCCAATAATTTCATTACAGGTATGATCATGAGCAATAACAACAGTTTAATATCTCCAAAATTGCAAGATCTGTCCATGTCCAAAAACAAAATCTTTGGCTCATCCTTTCGGACTTTGGATGTAAGCAACAATAATTTTGGTGGAAAAATTCCAAGAGCCATAGTAAATTTAACACTTTTATTGGAACTTCGTATGAACAATAATCATTTTGAAGGTTCTATTCCATGGGAATTTAATGAACTAAAATATCTAGAATATCTTGACCTCTCTAGAAACAACTTGTCAGGGTCTATTCCATCATTTGTCAATACTTCCATGAAGTATATCCATATGAGCAACAACAGGTTCAAAAGCTTTTCAGGAAGAATGCTTGATGAAGAATCTTCATTGATACTATTAGATCTTAGTTATAATGAAATAACTAGCAATCTTCAAGATCTGATAGGAAATTATACTAAATTGATCATTCTTCTCTTGAAAGGTAACAACTTTTATGGTCCAACACTAGAGCAATTATGCCAACTAGATATTTTGACAATAATTGATTTGTCTTATAACAATCTTTCTGGACCTATACCCAAGTGCTTGGGCAAAATTCATTTCAATACTAGTTACACTAGATTGATCGATGGTCCTTGGATGCCAAATATGTATGGTATGATAGATGAGTTTAGGCAACAAGAAGCATAATTCACCATGAAGACAAGAACCTACACATATGAAGGGGAAACTCTTAGCTACATGCCTGGAATGGACTTGTCCTGCAGCAAATTAGATGGAAAGATTCCTTATGAACTTGGAAATTTAACCGAGATTAAGGTAATAAATATATCTCATAACTATCTGACTAGAGAAATTCCAACAACATTCTCTAATCTAAAGCAGACTGAATGTTTAGATCTTTCCTTTAACAAGTTGAGTGATGCAATTCCTCCTCAGTTGATTAAGTTAACCTCCTTAGAAGTATTTAGTGTGGCACACAACAACATTTCAGGGAAAACACCAGAATTGAAAGACTAATTTGGAACTTTTGAAGAAAGTAGTTATGAAGGGAATCCTTTTCTTTGTGGACCTCCATTACATAAAACTTGCATTGGAGATCCATCACCTCCAATACCAGTTGCTCTAAATGATGAAGGAGACAATGATGATTTCTTGGACATGTAAGTTTTCTATGTGACCTTTTGGGTGGCTTACGTGATGATATTGTTGGTCATGGCAGCAATTCAATGCATAAATTCTTATTGGCGACAAGCTTGGTTTTACTTCATTAAGTTTGTCATCACAAATTGCTATTACCTTTTTGTGGACTTCTTTTATAAGCTATCCAAAATTACAAATATGCAGCTTTCAATTTCTTGCCTTGAGGTTGGCCTACTATGTTCATGGTTATGAATGCTTCTTAAAATAATGAATATGCTAATTGAAGTTGTTGTACAACATTTTGAAACTTAATGAAATTGTGAAAGTAATAATGTATATTATGTGAAGATTGTGATATTAGGTAGCTATGTTTAAATTAATATACTCTAATGAAATGATGCATTTAAACAAAACAACGTAAATGCATATATTGACAAAGGGATATCTATGAAAAGAGAAAAGCTAGAGGTTTCTAGAATATCTTTATTCAATTAGTATGCTTTCTATAATGAATAAAAGTATTGTGCAATACTTACATTGATATCAGTGATTATTACTCAGCTTTATAATTCTTGAGAGTCTTTTCGAAGATTTACAAAGGTTTTTAGATAAATATTATATTTATTATTTTTGCAACTTTTCATTATTATAATTTTATTGTATAATTGCTTATGGTTTAATTTAAACATATTATTGCAATTTTTATTATTTTAATAATTTATTTTTAATTCTATATATAAATATATTTTAATATTATTTTATTTTTAATACCCCCAACATATTATATTCTAAATTTTTAAAAAGTAATAATGTTTTTCTAATATTCATAAAACATATTGATAATGGGAATTCATATTTAAGTAGATATGTTATATATTAATTACATTTTTTAAGTCCATGCTAGGTGGTTTTGTAAAGAAAATAATAACTTAATTAAATCAATAATTATTTTTTACTTTTTCAATCATAAATTTTAGAATAAGTAATATTTCAACAAAAGAAATAGAACATTAAGTACCAAAAACATAATTGGAAGTTTGGAAACTCCTTACATCATGCTAATTATTCTAATCAATATTTAAATAGGTAACAAATTCATAAATATTAAGGGCCAATAATAGTTATAATTGTGAAATTAATGATCAGTAATAATTATATTAATGATAAGCATTAGTATGAATTATAAATATTTGTAAAATTAATAATTAGCAATAATTTAATAAATATAACTGAAATTGATAAATACGCAATAAAAATAATAATTTAAAAATTGAATTGAACTAGTTAGTTCAACTAAAAAAATTATAAATCCATCATGTGATTGATCTTATTGACCTTTAAAATTGGCCTTCAAAAAACTAATCAGGAAATTGTTGCATCCACATTAGAATTATAGAATTTTAAAACTTTAAATGTTGAAAGGAATAATTAATAAATTTTAGTAATAAAAAAGAATAAATTTTATGTGGAACGAATAAATTTTAATAGAGAAAGTATGAATTAAACATTGAGGAAAATAGAATTTAATAATTAAATTGGCTTTAAATAAAACTTTTGAATAAATGAAACTAAATTGTTTAGAAGGCTTGAGATAAGAAATTGAAAGAGTAAATTGAGGAAAAAGTGAATTGAATAAAAGAATTAAAAATTATTGATGATTAAAGATAAGTATGTGAATATGAATGAGATTTATGATAAAATGAGAAAAATGCTCCTACCTCTTCAAAAACCAAACTCCAAACCCCTTTCCCATTTCTCCTGATCTTCAAACCCTAACTCCTCCAAAGTCTTTTCTTCTTTCTCACTCTTCCCCATCCATTCTCGTCCTCAATCAAGCAATTTAGGAGTCAATGTTGTCAAATTATTCATACAATTAAGGAAAGGATATCTCAACTACTACAAATCTTAAGTTTCTTTTCCATTTATTTAGAAATCTACAGCTTTTGTAAAAGGTGATTGCAACTGTTTATTCCTGGAATGTGTGAATTGTAAAGTAAAAAAGTCTTGACAAATTGTTATGTAGCTTTCTTTGTACCCTTCACATTTACTTTTGTGAAATACCCTTTGCTTATGGCAGGCAAGACTTGACAAATGTTTGGATGACCTCAAGGACTTGAGATCAGAAATTAGTATATTTAGGTGCTTTTGAAATTAAATATTGCAAAGGAAGCTTGTTAGAAAAAATGGGCGTGAGGAAATTAGTATGATATGTGTGTGAGGAAATTAGTGTGGTTGGTGTTAATGTTGATATTCATTTCAGTGGGAAAGTCAAGTTTTCAATCATTAATACGGGTTTAGAAACGTGGGTGGATGGGATGGACTGTCATCAATGGGATCAAGTCAAGTGTAACATAACCACAGGCTAAGTGATTGAGCTTCGACTTAATGGCATCAATGGATATCTTGGGGATCTAAATTTCTCGAATTTTCAAGTCTTTGAGGATCTTAGAAATTTGGATTTAAGTTTTAATCATATTGTGGGGTGTGCTCAAAATTTAGGTAGGTATTCCTCCTTGGTACCTTCAAGGAAATCTAAATTAACTTTTCAATTTACACATCTTTCCATCATAAACATATTTACTGTATTTTATTTACATTGTTGTAGGGTCTTCAAGGCTAAAAAATACGGGTTCTTAATTACCTGAACGAGACCAGCATTCACCGTGTTTGAGTGGATTTTCATCTCCTTTCATTTGATAGGAAAATCAGCTTGTATGTTGTGATGGGAAGATCCTTTGTGCACTAGGAAATTTGAGCAAGATTTGAACGACAAACATGTCTCATAATTATCTAAATGGAGAAATTCTAACAACATTCTTTGATCTGAAATAGATTGAATGTTTGGATCTTTCCTTTAATAAGTTAAGTGGTGCAACTCTTCCTCAATTAATTAAGTTAACCACCTTAGACGTATTGAGTGTCGCATACAACAACATTTCAGGAAAAACACCAGAATTAAAAAACTAATTCGAAACTTTTGAAGAAAGTAGTTATAGGGGGACTCCTTTTCTTTGTGGACTTGCATTACCTAAAACTTGAATTAAAGATCCATCACCTCCAATACCAATTGCTTTAAATAGGGAGGGAGACAATGATGATTTCTTGGATATGCAAGTTTTTTATGTGACCTTTTAGGTGGATTACACAATGATATTGTTAGTTATGGTAACAATTCTATACATAAATCCTTACTGGTGACAAGCTTGGTTTTACTTCATTGAATTTGTCATCACAAATTGCTATTGCTTTCAATTCCTTGCTTAGAGGTTTATTTTCTATGTTAATGGTTATAAATGCTTCTTAAAATAATGAATACACTGATTGAAGTTGTTGTATAACTTTTTGAAATTTAAGAAAATTGTGAAAGTAATAATATATATTATGTGAAGATTGTTGATACGTAAAATATTTACATATTTATTTTCCCTTGTATGATGCATTTTTGGATGTTATCTTGTTTAATTTAATAAATTTAGTTGCATTTTGTGAATGAGTCTTGAATTTGAAATGAAATCAAATATTTTACATAATGCTGTATTTTGACCCTGTTTCAGGTTTTAAGCTATATCTGGAGTTCTAGATGTTGGATTGGGTTGTTCTTTATATGGATAAAAAGCTAAGAAAAATCCCTGCAACTTTCATGTTTAAAGAAAAGCCCAGTTCGGGATCTAAGGATCTCAAATTCTGCTTGGAAGATGAAACAGTGGTTCTGGCGGAATCTGACCTTTGGCTACTAATCTGATCATAACTTGAGCTAGAAATGTCAAAATTAGGAGTCCTTTGCGGCATTTGAAAGATAATATCCAGCCCTACAACTCCTATGTTGACAAGAAGATGTAAATCTGCCATTCCGGTGGTCAAAAATTACCAATAAGTTAGAAGAATTATTGCTGCGAAAATCAAAAAGGGTAGTTGGAGACCATGTGATTGGTAGATGAACCATGTGATTGGTAGATGAAGCATGTGATTGGTAGTTGGTGGTCAAGATTTTTGACTTGCAGCTAACTCATTCACCTATAAATAGGTGGAAGTGGAGAGCATTCAAGCATCCAAGCATTGAATCATTCATTCATGCATCTTAGATAGTAGTTCATGCATTTTTAGTTCTAGTATGCCTCCTACATGGAAGGCTAGGTTCTCCTCCTACATGGACGGTTCTACCTCCTAATGGATGGATAGTATTTCTATTCTCATGCATTTGTAATTATATTTTATGTTTGTATCATGAATGTGATGATGTTTTCATTTTATTTTGAGTTTGTGTTTAATTTCATTATGTTCTAATTTCTCATCTTCCTAGGGTGATGACGTAACTTGATAATAACGGATTGAATTCTAATCTATTGAAACTAATTTTGATTTACTTTCTTAGATTGAGTTTTATTTATTGCTCTTAATGTTTTCGATTGATTGGCCATCTTTTGAATGAACTCAATATGCATGTTGAGACCGGAAGGAGATACATGTGTATGGAACCTATAATTAAAATCGTAAATTGCATATGAAATAGGAATATATTCATATGGTTTATGTAGTCTTAATGAGTTCCATGAATCCTAATGCATGATTAGTTGTTGCAATTCACATAGGAATATAGTGAATTAGCAATTAATTATAGAATTACTTGACCTTGGAAGAGGCTAGTAATTAATTTAGGAAAACTCGACTATCAATCAAGGGAGTCAAAATTGGATTAGTATAGATAGATGATTCAATCCGAAATTGTTAAGTGAAGTCTGATCCCTAGGTCTTTATTCATATTCATCCTTACTCCATTTGCATTCATATTTACTTTAAATACTTTTTGCATCAATCTTTATTTATTCGCTTCAATTACAACTAATCGATTTGCTAAATAGTATTAAGGTTATTAATTTTGGTACTTAGTGAAAAAATCCTCGTGGGAACGATACTTTCTCATCACTCTATTACTTGTTTACGACAGTGTGCACTTGCGCTATTGATAAATCATTTCACACGTAACAAGTTTTTGGTGTCGTTGCCAGGGATTGTTATCATTAATATTAATACCAAGTAATCTTAATCCTAATTTGGTTTTTGTTTTACAATTTTTTTTCTTTGGTGTTTCTTTTCTTTTTTCAGGTTTGTCCTAGTGTATGACCAGATCGAAAGTTGTTGAGCCACTACTATTTGATTTTGAGATCGAGAAAACTTGTCAAAGGAATTGAAAAATACAGAAGCAGTCAACTGTAGATCAAGGTGAAGCAATGGCAGATTTGAGAGAAGAACCAGACACCAAAGCACTCCGTGACTATGCCACACCAATAGTCATGGATACTATTTCTGGAATCAGGAGACCACCTATACCAGCCAACAACTTTGAGATCAAGCCAACCATAATTCAAATGGTGTAAGCAAATCAGTTTGGAGGTTCTCCAATAGAAGATCCAAATGCACATATAGCCAGCTTTCTCGAAATTTATGATACATTCAAGCACAATGGCGTTTCTAATGATGCCATAAGGTTGCGACTTTTCCCTTTCTCACTTAGGGATAAGGCTAAAAGCTGGTTACACTCTTTACCAGTGGGGAGCACCACTACATGGAACATATTGGCACAAAAATTCCTAGCAAAATTCTTTCCTCCAGCAAAAACTGCAAAAATGAGGAATGAGATTGCTTCATTCACCCAACATGACATGGAAAGCCTTTATGAAGCATGGGAAAGATACAAGGAGCTGCTAAGAAGATGTCCTCATCATGGGGTACCAGATTGGCTGCAACTACAAACTTTCTACAATGGATTGTCCAATGCTACCAGAACACTTGTAGATGTTGCAGCTGGTGGATCATTAATGGGAAAAAGCATAGAAACTGTTATGGAGCTGTTGGAAGAGATGGCAGCAAATGCTTACTAATGGCCTTCTGAACGCAACACTTCAAAGAAAGCACTTGGAGTCCATGAGCTAGACATTCTGACCACTTTGTCTTCTCAAATTGCCTCTACATCCAAGCAAGTGAGCTCATTAACAGCTCAAGCAAATGCAATTAGAACTCCTGCAAAAGCTTGTGATTTATGTGGAGGTCCTCACTTGAGCACACAATGCTAAGAAGGAAATCCATTCATTCCTTCTCAACCTGAACAAGCCAACTATGTGGGGAATCAAAATCGTCAAAATGATCCTTTCTCAAACACATACAATCCAGGATGGAGAAACCACCCTAATTTAGGGTGGAGGAATAATCAGAATGTGTTCAAACCTCAAGGAAACTATCAGCAAATTCAACAATCATCACCACAACCAAAGATAAATTTAGAAGAGGCATTGGCTCAATTAATCATGAATACTTCTCAATTCATGGCCAGAACAGAAGTTGGACTCAAGAATCAAGAAGCAACCATGCAAAGTCAAGCAACTTCAATAAAAAATCTGGAGGTGCAAATGAGCCAAATTGTAAGTATGCTGAATTCCAGACAACCAGGCACTTTACCCAACGACACTGAAAGAAATCCTAAAGAGCATGTAAAGGCTGTCTCATTAAGGAGTGGGAAGCAGCTAAATGAGCCGAAGAAAGAAAGAAAAATGAAGAAGCTCAAAAAGAAGATGAGGTGATTCCAGGAAGAATGACTTTTCCAAATAATCCGCTACCATATGTTCCACCAGTTCCATTTCCTCAAAGATTGGTGAAAGCTAAGCTAGACAAGCGGTTTAGCAAGTTCTTGGAGGTGTTTAAGAAGTTGCATATCAACATCCCATTTGCTGAAGCTTTAACCCAAATGCCCAGTTATGCAAAATTTATGAAGGAGATTTTATCAAAGAAATGCAAACTGGAGGATTTTGAAACAGTAGCCTTAATTGAAGAGTGCAGTGCAATTCTCCAAAAGAAACTACCGCCAAAGCTTAAAGACCCTGGGAGTTTCTGCATACCCTGTACCATTGGAGAGTGTGAATTCGAAAAAGCCTTATGTGACCTTGGTGCAAGTGTGAATTTGATGCCACTATCCGTCTATAAGAAGCTGGGATTGGGAGAAGTGAAACCAACTACCGTGTTACTGCAGCTAGCAGATCGTTCAATAAAGCATCCACGTGGAGTCCTTGAAGATGTGCTAGTAAAAGTTGATAAGTTCATCTTCCCAACAGATTTCATAGTGCTTGACATGGAAGAAGATCAAGAAATTCCTATTATTCTTGGGAGACCATTTCTTGCAACTGGACGAGCTCTAATTGATGTACAGAAGGGAAAGCTGACTTTACAAATTCAAGATGAGCAAGTGTCCTTCAACATTTTTAAAGCCCTATCTCTTCCTGATGAAGGTGATACCTGTTTTAAGGTTGATTCAGTAAGCAATTGCACCAGAGAAGTAGTAGATGAAATTTGCTCTAATCAACCTTTAGCAGTCAGCATGATGGACACATCTCATACCAATAATCCCAAAATTCTAGAACAAGTCAACTATCTTGAAGCCAATTCACCAATTTTCATAAAAAGGCCATTCGAAGATTTGGGAGAAAAACCACCAAAGCCAGTTCCTTCAATTGAAAAGCCACCCAAATTAGAGCTGAAAACACTACCCACTCATCTAAAGTATGCTTTCCTCGAAGAGGATTCAGCCTTGCCAGTTATCATCTCATCTGATTTAACCGTGGAGGAAGAAGAAAAGTTGCTGAGGGTGTTAAGACAGCACAAGTCCGCACTGGGATGGTCGATTGCAGATATTAAGGGAATAAGCCCTTCAATCTGTATGCATAAAATACTGCTAGAAGAAGATGCCAAGCCCTGTGTTGAACATCAAAGAAGGCTCAATCCAAATATGAAGGAGGTAGTTCGTAAAGAAGTGCTCAAATGGTTAGATGCTGGCATTATCTACCCAATTTCTGATAGTCCGTGGGTAAGTCCTGTGCAAGTTGTACCAAAAAAGGAAGGCATGACAGTGGTTCCAAATGAGGCTAATCCCGCAGAGAATAGTGACCGGATGGAGAGTTTGCATTGACTATCGGAAGCTCAACAAAGCTACCAGAAAAGATCATTTTCCCTTACCATTCCTAGATCAAATGCTAGATAAATTGGCAGGACAAGCTTATTACTGCTTCCTTGACGGATACACTGGTTACAACCAAATTTTGATTGCTCCTGAAGATCAAGAGAAAACAACTTTCACTTGCCCATATGGAACATTTGCCTTAAAAAAAATGCCCTTTGGATTGTACAATGCTCCTGCAACCTTCCAACGAACAATGATGGCAATCTTTTCAGATATGGTGGAAAATTTCATTGAAGTATTCATGGATGATTTCTTAGTGTTTGGGGAATCTTTTGATCTCTGTCTAGCTAATTTGCAAAAGGTACTGCAACGCTGTGTGGAGACCAACCTTGTACTTAATTGGGAAAAATGCCACTTTATGGTGAAAGAAGGTATCGTGCTGGGACACAAAGTTTCAATTCATAGGATTGAAGTTGATCGAGCAAAAATTGAAACTATTGAAAAATTATCTCCACCTGCGACAATCAAAGGCATCAGGAGTTTTCTGGGCCATGCTGGTTTTTACAGGCGATTCATCAAGGATTTCTCAAAGATCACAAAACTGCTATGCAAATTGTTGGAGAAGGATATTCCATTTGTGTTCGATGAAAATTGCATATCAGCATTCAAAACCTTGAAGAAAGCTTTGATCTCAGCACCAATCATTGTTGCTCCAGATTGAAATTTTCCATTCGAAATAATGTGTGATACAAGTGATTATGCAGTTGGAGCAGTCTTGGGCCAGAGAAAGAATAAGATTTTTCATGCAATCTATTATGCCAGCCGAACACTCAATGACGCCCAAATAAATTATGCAACAACCGAAAAAGAGCTCCTTGCTGTCGTATTTGCCTTTGATAAGTTCAGAGCCTACTTAATTGGTGCAAAAGTCATAGTCTGGATAGATCATTCAGCAATAAAATACTTGATAGAGAAGAAGGATGCAAAGGCTAGATTAATCAGATGGGTGCTTCTGTTACAAGAGTTTGATTTGGAGATCAGAGACAAAAAAGGGACCGAGAACCTCATTACAGATCACCTTTCTCGACTTGAACTTCCCAAGCTTGAACTAGAGCTGCCAATCCAAGAGTCCTTTCCAGATGAGCAGCTGTTTAATGTAAGATCATTGTCAACTCCATGGTATGCTGACATTGTGAATTATCTAGCAAGTGGGATGATGCCATATAAGTTCTCTGCACAACAAAAGAAGAAATTCTTAGCCAATGTGAAGTATTACTTCTGGGAAGATCCATTCGTGTATAAACATTGCCCAGATAGAATCATAAGGAGATGTGTTCCAGAAGAAGAGATGACCAATATCCTTTCTCATTGTCATTCATCCTCATATGGCGGTCATTTTAGAGCAAATCGAACTACTGCTAAGGTTCTTCAATCTGGATTCTATTGGCTTACCCTATTCAAGGACTCTCAAGCCTATGTAGCTGCATGTGATAAATGTCAGAGAACGGGAAACATCTCTCGGAGACATGAAACCCCATTAACCAACATTCTGGAGGTAGAATTATTTGATGTATGGGGTATTGACTTTATGGGTCCTTTTCCATCTTCATTTGGCAACCAATTCATTCTAGTGGCTATGGACTATGTATCCAAATGGGTAGAGGCAGCAACGTCTCCTACAAATGATTCTAGAGTGGTTGTGAAATTCTTGAGAAAGAATATATTCACAAGGTTTGGAGTACCTAGAGCAATCATAAGTGATGGAGGCAAGCATTTCTGCAATCAACAACTTCAATCTGTGCTCACTAAATATGGAGTAACTCACAAGGTGGTAACTCCTTATCATCCACAGACCAGTGGGCAAGTGGAGATATCAAATAGAGAGTTGAAATGGATTTTAGAGAAGGCAGTGAATTCTAACAGGAAAGATTAGGCAAAGAAGCTGGATGATGCATTATGGGCTTATAGAACAGCATTCAAGACCCTAATTGGTACATCTCCTTACCAATTGGTATATGGCAAGGCATGTCATCTTCCGGTTGAATTGGAGCACAAGGCATACTGGGCAGTTAAGGCATTAAATTTTGATTTGAAGACAGCTGGTGAAAGAAGGCTAATGCAACTCAATGAACTTGAAGAATTTCGCCAACATGCTTATGAAAATGCTAAGCTCTACAAGGAGAAGACAAAACTGTGGCATGATAGAAGAATTATAAGGAAGGAGTTCACACCAGGGCAGAAAGTACTTCTCTACAACTCAAGGTTAAAACTCTTTCCAGGAAAATTGCGATCAAGGTGGTCAGGGCCTTTTACTGTGGTTCAAGTTTGGCCATATGGAACTGTGGAAATTCAAGATGGTGACAGGAAATTCAAAGTGAACGGGCAAAGATTAAAAGAATACAATGACGGTGCATTCAACACCATCAAGACTGTCATCAAGCTCGAGGAGCCAGCTGGTAAGTATTAAAAAAAAAAAAGAGGACTTTGTCTAACTAAAGACGTTAAAGAAGGGTGGCTACTTGGGAGGCAACCCAAGATTTCTTTCTCTTCTCATTTCTTTTCTTATTTAAGCACACACCGCACAACATTTTTCACTCATAATTTTAGCTTTCTTCATTCTCACTATGGAGGAATGCCTTACAAAGCTTAAAAGCAGATTCCCTACTCTTCCCAAAGATGTGCTCAGGAAAATCTACAATTGTCGACTTGAAAGAATGAGGGCATTTAAACATTTGGGTCTTCCCGAGGATATACGCTGGATTATTGAAGCTAAGGTACGTTTAGCAGGTGAGTTTAATGAATCATTTGTTAGACGTCTGCCAGGTATGGGAAGAAGTTCTTACTCTAAAAAGAGAAGAGCTAAGAGAATGAGAGTCTGTCATAAGTGTGCAAGGTGGAATTGTAATAAGCTCTGTAGGAATAAAGGAATGATTTCAGTAAATCGAGAGGACAAAATTCGATTCATAAAGGATAGACTGAGTAAAGAGTCATTGGATAATATCATTCAGACTCTTGAGACGCATCCTAGCGGAGATGCTCATGTTGTTCTTCTTGATTTAATGAACTTATTCAATACAGAAAAGGAGCGCTACAGTCTTAGGGATTTGACTATAAAAGACCCTGTTTGCCAGTTTATAAGAAAATTGGATAGGAAGCAAATCCTCGGCTCATAGAAGCCGTTTAAGCCGTTACTGAACAAAAAATCAGAGGAAGATGTGAGCCACAATCACAACTACTGTACATATGTTTGTCTGCTTTACTTTTCCTTTATCTTTTTAACTTTACAGCTGCTTTTTAACTTTTCGTACATTTCTCTTCTTTTTAAGTTTACCTTTTCAGCATCTTTTTGACTTTCTTTTCATTCCGTATTCTGCTTTGTTCATGCCATTATTGCACTTGTCAGTTTTGCACAGTATTTTTCTATCTTTTTCTGATTTTATCTGATTTGCATGATGTCTTTGTTTTTGCTTTTGTATTATAAGAATGCATTTCAGCAATCACACTTTGCAAAATGTCTGAAGGAGAGAGTAAAAAGGAGGAAGAGGTTGAAAAACCATCAAAATATGGATTTAAATCTATCTGTGTTTTTGGTGAATCTTTTGCTGGAAAGAATGTAGAATTTCTGCTAGCAGCAACTGAACTTGGTCATGCATTAGCTGCTAGAAAGATTGCTTGTGTGTATGGAGGAGGGCTTAATAGCTTAAAAGGAAGTGCAACATTTTCTGCCTACATCAGAGAAAGCAAAATATTGAGTATCCTTGTGAATAGTTTAAATGATAAGAAATACGCCATCGGTAAAACATTAAAGGTTTCAAACTTGCCTGAACGTATTGGTTGCATGCTTTACAGTGCTGAAGCCTTTATTGCTTTACCTGGTGGTTTAAAAGCATTAGATGGAATTTCCAGCATTGCATATTAGATTAACTTGAACTTTCATCAGAAGCCAGTAGGTTTATTAAATGTTAATGGTTTTTATGATAGTTTGCTATCTTTTTTAGATCAAGCTGTAGAACAGGGATTCATACCCCAAGCGACTCGCCGTGACATAATGTCTGCCTCAACTGCTGATCAGCTGATTGACCAATTACAAAGCTATACACCTAAACCAGATCCATCAATGAAAAAGAAAGATTGGCAATCTCCAACCAGCAGTCAGAAGCATGAGCCAGACACCACTCTCCGGTTGTAACTCTATTTACTCTTGGTTTTACTCCCAAAATTTCTTTTATATATGTGTTGCTTATGCATTTTCTTTTAATAAACCCTTTTTGCTACTTTGTTGAAGACATTGGGGACAATGTCTACATTAAGTGTGGGGGGGAATAACAAAAAAATTAAAAAATTTTTTTTACTTTTTAGGATATTTTGGTAGTAAAACCATGAGATTTATTATATATAAACAAGGGATGGCCGAGTAAAGAGTTATTTTCTGCTCTTGATACGCATCCTAAAAAAAATAAAAAAAAATCAAAAATAAAAAAAATATTTTCCTGCTTATTAGGTTCCTTTCAATAATTTTAAAAGATTTCATAGCATGATTGAACAACTTTCTTACTTCTTAGAATTAATGAGTTTGGTAATGGATTTTGAGTTGGAAACCTCTAACCGTGAGATTTTGAGCCTACTTGTTGAATCAGTATTATATTTCTTGTGTGTGATATTCACCTGTTAAGTTATCACTCTAGAACTTGCATAAAATCTGGTTGGGATTACAATTTACATGCATACTCAAACATGATAAAGGCATTTTTTTTTCCTCAGTTAGAACCAAATAGCCAACCCTGCAGTTTTACCATTGATAAACTTCTTTGAGCCTGATTAACCGTTTCTTTGCTTTAACCCATTAATATGTCATTTAATGAAATATCAATTGTCTTTACTTAACCCTAGGGATTAGTAGAGCATTTGAATCTTTGAACAATGGGTTTTTGACAAAGTGTGGGGGAATATGTATTATTAACTTCAAAGTTGCAAGGGTTTTCTTTCAAAAAAGAAAAAAAGAAAAGAAAAAAAAATAGTTCAAAAAAAAAAATAAAAAAAGAAAAAGAAGAAAAAGAAGAAGAGAGAAATTGATGTGTACTTGAATTTGAATCGTGGGCTGCTATGTTGAGATAAAATAATTTAGAGATTACCCATGTTTTAATTGCTCTATTAATTTCTCTCCTTACTTCAGCCTTTCATATCCTTGTTTTATCTTTCCTTTACCTTAGCCTCATTACAACCCTTAATAAGACCTTTTGATTTGAAGTGTGCATGTAAATTAGGTAGTGGAGATTGAGAATTTATGCAAGCCTATGGTAGTGCAATCTTTAATAGGATGAATTTGAGTGAAACACTTGCCCATAAACACTTGAGAGAGGAAGAGTTGCAGTGATTTTGGTTCAATCCTTCTCAAATGAAATTACAATTCCTTTTTAGTTTTATATGTCAAGATTTGTTGATTCATGAATGCTATGATATCTTTGTACTTTAATTATCTTTCTTATGTTTTTGTACTTTTTATCTCATGGGTAGATTAGTATTAGTATTAGTTTTCTTTTGTTTTGTACTTGTCCGAGGACATCCAAAAGCAAAGTGTGGGGGAATTTGATATGTAAAATATTTACATATTTATTTTCCCTTGTATGATGCATTTTTGGATGTTATCTTGTTTAATTTAATAAATTTAGTTGCATTTTGTGAATGAGTCTTGAATTTGAAATGAAATCAAATATTTTAGATAATGCTGTATTTTGACCCTGTTTCAGGTTTTAAGCTATATTTGGAGTTCTAGATGTTGGATTGGGTTGTTCTTTATATGGATAAAAAGCTAAGAAAAATCCCTGCAACTTTCATGTTTAAAGAAAAGCCCAGTTCGGGATCTAAGGATCTCAAATTCTGCTTGGAAGATGAAACAGTGGTTCTGGCGGAATCTGACCTTTGGCTACTAATTTGATCATAACTTGAGCTAGAAATGTCAAAATTAGGAGTTCTTTGCGGCATTTGAAAGATAAGATCCAGCCCTACAACTCCTATGTTGACAAGAAGATGTAAATCTGCCATTCCGGTGGTCAAAAATTACCAACAAGTTAGAAGAATTATTGTTGCGAAAATCAAAAAGGATAGTTGGAGACCATGTGATTGGTAGATGAAGCATGTGATTGGTAGTTGGTGGTTAAGATTTTTGACTTGCAGCTGACTCATTCACCTATAAATAGGTGGAAGTGGAGAGCATTCAAGCATCCAAGCATTGAATCATTCATTCATGCATCTTAGATAGTAGTTCATGCATTTTTAGTTCTAGTATGCCTCCTACATGGAAGGCTAGGTTCTCCTCCTACATGGACGATTCTACCTCCTAATGGATGGATAGTATTTCTATTCTCATGCATTTGTAATTATATTTTATGTTTGTATCATGAATGTGATGATGTTTTTATTTTATTTTGAGTTTGTGTTTAATTTCATTATGTTCTAATTTCTCATCTTCCTAGGGTGATGACGTAACTTGATAATAACGGATTGAATTCTAATCTATTGAAACTAATTTTGATTTACTTTCTTAGATTGAGTTTTATTTATTGCTCTTAATGTTTTCGATTGATTGGCCATCTTTTGAATGAACTCAATATGCATGTTGAGACCGGAAGGAGATACATGTGTATGGAACCTATAATTAAAACCGTAAATTACATATGAAATAGGAATATATTCATATGGTTTATGTAGTTTTAATGAGTTCCATGAATCCTAATGCATGATTAGTTGTTGCAATTCACGTAGGAATATAGTGAATTGGCAATTAATTATAGAATTACTTGACCTTGGAAGAGGCTAGTAATTAATTTAGGGAAACTCGACTATCAATCAAGGGAGTCAAAATTGGATTAGTGTAGATAGATGATTCAATCCGAAGTTGTTAAGTGAAGTCTGATCCCTAGGTCTTTATTCATATTCATCCTTACTCCATTTGCATTCATATTTACTTTAAATACTTTTTGCATCAATCTTTATTTATTCGCTTCAATTACAACTAATCGATTTGCTAAATAGTATTAAGGTTATTAATTTTGGTACTTAGTGAAACAATCCTCGTGGGAACGATACTTTCTCATCACTCTATTACTTGTTTACGACAGTGTGCACTTGCGCTATTGATAAATCATTTCACACGTAACAATTGTGATATTAGGCAACTAAGTTTATATTAATATATTTTGATGAAATGATGCATTTAAACAAAACAACATAAATGCATATATTGATAAAAGGATATCCATGAGAAGAGAAAAGCCATAAGTTTCAAGAATATCTTTATTTAATAAGTGTGCTTTCTATCATAAATAGAAGTATTATGCAATACTTACATTAACATCATTGATTATTCATCAACTATATAATTCTCGAGAGTTCTTTCAAAGATTTTACAAAGGTTTTTTGGATAAATAGTTATATTTATTATTTTTATAACTTTTTTTATTATAATTTGATTGTATAATTGCTTATGGTTTAATTTAAGCTTATTATTACATTTTTAATTATTTTAATAATTATTTTTAATTATACATATAAGTATATTTTAATATTAATTTATTTTTTAATACCCAACATCTTATATTATAAATTTCTAAAAAGTAATAACATTTTTTTAATATTAATGAAATGTATTGATAATGGAAATTCATATTTAAGTAGATATGTTATATATTAATTACATTTTTTGAGTCCCCATGCTTGGTGTTTGTAGAAAAATTAATAACTTAATTAAATAAATAATTATTCTTGCCTTTTCCATATAAGGTTCTTGATGTACATACATATAGATATAGATATATGCAAGATCTTATTCATTCTTTGTGTTTTTACCCTTTTGCAAATTCCAATAATTCTCACTTTTTTTCCCATATATTCAAGCAATGTTACTTGGACAGACAGAGGGTTCATTTGATATTAAAGCTTTTTAGAATTAATTTTATTTTATTTCAACAAAAATAATTTTAATTCATCTGTAAATGAATTCTTTTATTTAAAATGTATTAAAAATACATAAAATTCAATTGAAAAGTAGATTTTAATGTGCCTTAGTAAATACAATATTACAAAGTGGATAATTTTTTTACGTAATATATATTTAAAGCCAAATAAAATGAGTTCTAGTGAAAGTTCTCTTTTATTTAAAGTCAAACACTATTAAAAATTTATTTAAAAAAATAAATTTTTATTTTTAATTATGTCAAACAAAAGGAAAATGATCTAAATTAAACTATCCCACATTTTTAGAAAGACAAGGAGTTAATTTGACTCATACTATGCCATGGGTAAAAGTATCAGAGAATTCATGACATCTTTGCTATTACCTCCCTACTTCTTTTAATTCTAAAACCAATTTGGATATATATATATATATATATATATATATATATATATATATATATATATATATATATATATATATATATGTTATACTTCCATAAAATGACATTAAGACTTAAGTACGCATCCTATGAGTAATACTCTTAAACAACTAACAATTACAATATGCATGTCCCCTCAGTGATATCATTTATCTATTGATATCTCTATTTTAAGTTTTTATCTTCAATTAGATACTACTCATGAATTGTTAATAGAATACATTTTCATCAATGCTCAAATTAGTCACTAAATGGTGTCATGCCAATGGCTATTATCAGTAAGTGTAAACAAGCTAGAAAATGAACCATGCACTAGCTAAAGTAAAGTATGTTATAGAAATTAAGCAAAACTTAAATGAAAATTGTTTAACTAGAGAAGATAGGTAGCTAAGACTTTAAAAATGATCTGAGACCACAATATTGTGAGCAATGTTGCAATTTTAAATCAAATTGTATCTATGATTTTTTATATTTGTCTGTATCATAGCATGGTGGCGACCTCGAAAAGGAACATTGGAATTCGCACTATTGGATAAGGTTTGGAAAACATAATGGAGATTGAAGGTCAAAAGTGTGGGTGAAGGAATTGCAATAGGTTTTTATAAATTGCAACAACAAAGGCAATATTGTAAAATGCATAGGCTCGACCCATTTAACGACTGATTCCGTTTAATAGTTTTATCTATGATATGATTATAAATTCAAATTTATTTGGGCCATTTATGAATTCTAACACAATGATAGGCATTTCAGCCCATAGTGCTGGAAAAATGAGCTCATTTAAGCCCGCAACCAATTAGGAATTACTATTTAACAAATTGTATATTCTAGGAAAAATCAAATGACTGTTCAACAAAAATCTAGTTGAGGAAAAATTCAAAGTCAAATATAATTGGGAGTCATTTTAAGATGGGAGAAAAATGTAAACTACCTTCTTAGTTTTAAAAGTTTTAAAAATCACTTTTTTAAATTTTATAAAATTTAGAATTAACAACTATTATTCATTTAATTAACTTTTTTATTAACTTATTTTTATGAAAAATTTAATTAATAACTAAAATGTTATGGTATATTATTCTTTAGTTATTTTTTCATGCATAAATTTTATATTATATATTTAAAAAGTTAAATTATATATAGAGAATTTTAATTAAACAATTATATATAAGGTGCAAAATTATTATCCAAAAATTAAAATTTTATAATTTTAATTTTTGTCTAAAAATATCATTAAAAATATACAATTTAATACAATAATTAATTAAAATTTTTTACAATTTTTGGAGTAATTTTGATGTTTTTAAAGTTAAAGGGATAAATTCAATCATTTTAAAAACTAAGGGAGTAATTTGTATTTTTCTGAAACACTTTATGGTTTCTTGCCAATCCATTGAGCGCTTGTTAATTATAATTTCAATAATAAAATTTAAAATATACAAATCTTGGATTATTAATCAAATCATATATTTTTATTATATTATACTATTTAATAATATATTTATTATTCTAATAAAAATATTATTATCATTAATTATTTTTTCCTATTTTATTCCTAACCATACTAAATATAATTATAAAATCATCATTTAATTCTCGTTTCTTTTTCCAATTTAAAAAATAAAAATTAGGTTCTCGCACGAAATTTGTAGGGCCTTTTAGCATGAAATAATTAAATAACTTTATATATAATAATTAATTAAATCAAAGTTAAGTATGGCCTAACCATCTCATCAGCCATTTATTGCTGGAAATGCGTGGATTGTAAAGTCAAGAAGTCAGGTTTTTGGACTGATTATGTGCCATTTTTCCCAGCACGTCAGTTGTTACGCAGCTTCCTTTTATTCCTTTCACATTTACTTTTGGGAAATATTCTCCTTTTTTTAAATTGGAAATACCCTTTACTTTAGGCAAACGTGTGATTAGTGGCAAGACTTTTCATTTAAACCACAGTGATTTTATCGTAATTTATCTACTTTTCATGTAATCTATATAAATAGACAGTTAAATTTAGTATTTATAGCCTTTAAATGCTTTTAATTAGGACCTTATACTTGAGAGTGCAAGTTAAGTCAAATTACTTGTGAATACTTGAAATTAATTTGCAAAAAGTTGGAGTCAAATTTGACTTCAAAATTGTCAGATTTAATTAATATATAAACCGAGATTGATTTTTATATTATTTAATTTATACCTTTTGTAAATTTAAATAAATTTAATAATAAAATATAATATTTTTTTACTACACACTATATAAATAATACAGTACATGAAGGATTGAATCATATTAGTAATTTTTAAGATTTTAGAAGGAAATATGATTTTTTAATTGAAATAATTAGCTTTCGCTGATTATTTGCATATAAGAAACTAATTAAATCAAAGTTAAGATGGATAAACCAAAGAACAACCCCAAATTGCTTTATGCAAACGTGTAATTGGTGGCAAGACTTTTTATTCAAACCACAGTGATTTTATTGTAATTTATCTACTTTTCATATAACCTATATAAACAAGCAGTTGAAATTAAGTAACTACAGCTTTTAAATGCTTTTAATTAGGATCTTATACTTAGGAGTGCAATATATATGAGTTAAACTTAATTTTTATATTGCTTTCATTTGAACTATTTGTGAATCTAAATGAATTTAATAATAGAAAATATATTTTTATTACTACAGAATATATGATATATAGTGCTTAAAAAATTGAATCACATAGTAATTTTCAAGATTTCATGAAAAATATGATTCTTTGGTTAAAATAATTAACTTTCTCTAAGTGTACTTATTAGTATCATATGACAATTGTATAGATATCTTTGATTAATTTGATGATAAAGAAAAATTGTACTAAAAAGTAAAATGGGATTAAAAAAAATCTAGTGCTTAGTTTATTTGTAAAAGACGAGATTTTATATATTCAAATTTAAACGAAATAATAAACTATTTGAATAAGATTGTATAAACTTACATAAAAAAAGTTTTCAATTATACCGGGTGAGATGGCATGGACTGTTGTCAATGGGATAGAGTTGAGTGCGACGCAACCACAAATCGAGTGGCTGTGCTCCAACTTGTAAACATCCTATGGGATTACTATTTTACGCTATCGTTTATTAAAATATGGATAAAATATAATCCAAAAATTTGTCTTCTTCATTTTTTTTATGATCCAATATGGTATGACTAACCCTATCTTTGAAATCAATAACAATAAGATTTTATTTAAATTTCAGTTTAATTTTTTTAAATGATTTTTGAATTCAAGTTAAAAAATATTTTATTTAAATTTAATTGCATTAGCCATTTGAAACTTCAAATTACATTTTTACTGCCATGAAATCCATCAAATTAATTTATCATGTATTTGACTAAAATTTGTTTAAAAGACCATATGACATGTGCCCTTGATTTTCGTTAATTGATAATCTTATATGTTGTGTAAATATTATCCAGGCAACAAAAAGTTTCCGTTGGCCAGAAAACCTTGAAGAACCTTACTTGGAAGAAAATGACTTCGGGAATGATATTCTATCATCCTTCGCTCAGCTTCATCGTTTGAAATTAATTGATTTGAGTGCAAATCTTTTAGAAGGATCCCTATATATAAGTGGTTAGTACTGTTAACTTGTACCAATTCTATGTTGGTTTTATATTCCGTGAAACTATATATGACTCTATTTAATTTTGTATGTGAATAATCCTTGTATCACAGGGCTAAATGCTTTGAGCAAACTGAAGGCCCTGAATATAAGTTATAACAAAATAACCGATTTAAGTGTTCGTGAAGGTAATTACACAAATTGCATGCATCATTCAATAATTATATATGGTTGTGAACTTTTTGTAAGAAAAAATATTAATAATTCTTATCCACTTATAACATGATTAAGAATATGTCTATTTGTTCTGCACACAATAAAGGATTCTCATGGCCAACAAGTCTTGAAGATCTTCAGATTCGCGGAAATAATTTCAACAATCACATTGTATCATCCTTCATATCATCCCTCAATAATCTCCAAAATCTAAAATCACTTGACCTTAGTGACAACTATCTGGAAGGATTATTAGATATAAGTGGTAAGTACTATTAATTATTTTTATCTCAGGACCATTTCTTTTTAAGTCACAATTAACATATTTACTTTGTTATTATAGGTCTAGATGCTTTTAGCAAACTGAAGACCCTCATTATAGAAAGAACCAATGTCACCAATTTAAGCATCCCCGAAGGTAATTATACAAATTTCATGCATCCTTAAAAATAGATATAGCATTGAAAAAATTGTAATGAGATGCATATTTCACTTTTTAAATAACTATAACATGGAAGGACATATATATAATTGGTCAGTACTTTGGTATGACAACTTTTACCTCTTAAAAGATTGAGTATTTTTATTATTAGATTGTATTCAATGTATTAAAATTTATATTTTTAATTTTAATTATTTTGCTTTAAGATTCAAAAAATAGTAATGGAATAATAAAATACTTAATCTTTTAGAAGGTAGAGTTCCTTAAAATATTACTTCAATACTTTTTGTTCCAATTTTATATTATCAAATAATTCATTGCAAACAATTTTGTATTAGCCTTTGACGTTTGATTAAATAATATTAGCAGGGATTACTACCATTTGCATCTTTTTGTGGTGGTTACCAATCTCCAATTTTTTTCATTTGGATGAAAAATTAGTTATTAATTTATTGATAATAAAATAATAAAATATATTAGATTAATTTTAATGAAAAATATTAATTTAAAATATTTAAGTTAATTTTGCTTATTTTCTCGCATCTCTATAATAAATAATTTATTAATTGAAGTAGTTGTTAGTGATAATAATTTGATCATAATACATTTTATTAATTTATTATTTTTGAATTAGTAGTATAATTTTTTTCATTCAAATAAAAAATAATGAAAGATGTGGAGGTTAGCACTTTCTCTGTTCTGTTTTGCCCTGTGGTCGATTCTGTGCCATAGACACAATACTAGATGCTTTGAGCAATCATCAATGCTTCCAAGGAGCAACAAATCTGAGACCCCTAATGGTTATTGGTCAATTTTTAATTTATTCATACCTAGTTTCGAAATTATGTGACAGAATATTCAAAGTTGACAATCATATTTTCTATGGTTTTTTTGTGGAGTTATAGCTGGTTATTTATTTCTTGGATTGTCACTGCAAGGTTTATTTTATGTTGGTACCTAGTTTTGTATAGCTGGTTATCTATTAGAAGTTTGTCAATTAATTCTATATATAATTAAAAACATTAGAATGTGTTCTTTGATGACCACACTGTGCTCCCCTTGACTCGGAAGAACAGAACAGCACAAAAGAAGTATGTGTGCTTACTTAGTATTTTATATCTATTTGATGCTTAAATTTTAAAATAATTTTGAATGATTTGATAAGTTTATAAATTATTAGATTAAAATTATTTAATTATAAATATTTATTTTTAATATATATGATTAACAATTTTAATTTTATAATTTTTAGAATTAGTATGTCACCTAAATTTCGAAATTTTGAAAATATCATAGACTTTACCTGCACATTCACATTAGTGGCGAAGTCAGCATTTTATTTGTTGTTATTTGAAATCCTTACCTGTGTATGGGGCAAATTGAATGTGTAGATGTATGTTTTAATATAAAATAAAGCATACCCAGTTTCGTGAAAAACATTAAAATTATGTAGTAAATTGGAAAAATATGTAATTTTTTATTATATATTAATACATTATTTTTTCTATTTTATAGTGTGATTTCTTCTATTTAATCTAAAGCACACAAGTTAAATTATTGAATGCGACCAATTTCTTTTTCTAAAATAATAGAATACTCATAGTTTGAACTAATCAGAAAAAGACCCAGTTTTCTTAGTCAATATATCACAATTAATTAAAGACAAAAATTGTAACATTTTTTGATAAATAATAAAAAAAACAATGGATTTTTGTTTAATATGTGTCATGTAATTATGAGAAACGTGAATATTCCGTCATGTAATTATTTTTTATAAATAATAAAAAAAAAGTTTATGTATTAAAGGACACCCAACGATTATTGGTCAAATTTTAATTTATTTGTAATTAATTTTGAAATTATGTGACGGAATATTTAAAGTCAACAAGCATATGTATTTTCTTAGTGGTTAATTGGTAGAGCCGTTTGTGTAGCTGGTTATCTATTTTTTGGATTGTCACTACGAGGTTTATTTTATGTCAATATGTAGTTATGTATATCGTTGCAAATTTTTTGTAAGAGAAACATTATTAATTCCTATCCACTTAGAACATGATTAAAAGTTTGTCTGTTTATTCTATATATAATAAAGGGTTCTTGTGGCCAGCAAGTCTCAGAGACCTTCAACTTAGTGGAAATAATTTCAGCAATGATATTGTATCATCCCTCACTAATCTGAAGAATCTGAAATCACTTGACCTAAGTCATAACCATCTAGAAGGAATACTAGATATGAGTGGTAAGCATTGGTAATTATTCTTATCTGGACCAGTTCTTTTCAACTCACAATTAACATATTTGGTTTGTTGCCACAGGTCTAAATACTTTTAGCAAATTGGAGAAGTTAGATTAAAGTTATAATAATATTGTCAGTTTACGTGCCTACCAAGGTATCATACAAGTATAGCTTAGAATTAATCTAATTTCAAAATATATTAGAATTGTATTACTATGTAAGAATGCTATAAGGAGATGTATATATATTTGACATTAGTTGATCATCGTGCTTCATATTTAGTAAAATCAATTGCAATCTTCATTCTTTAATTCAATAAAATTCGATTTTGTTATGTCTTCCAGGCATAAAAAATTCAAGTAGCATAAATGACCTCATTTTAGATGACAACAACATAGATGGGAGCATGTTGAGAAAGTCATTACAAGCATTTTCATTAGTTAGGCGGCTTTCCCTTCAAGCGAATAACTTTAATGGAACAATTGTTGCTGAAGGTAAGAATGACAATATTTCATTTTCCATGTCCAAAAAGAATTATAATTACTTTGAATGGTTTATAAGTTAGCTAGTTTTCTATGAAGATTTCTGTGACTTAGACAACCTAGAAGAGCTGGAATTATATAATTCTTCCAACATTGGAAGTGTGTTTTTCAAAAGCATCAAAGCATTGACTTCTTTGAAAATCTTGTCTATTTCTTACTATGCTATCAACGACACCCTTTCAAATGTAGGTATGATAATACTTGCTATATTTCATGAACTTGATTCAATGGTAGATTTTTTTTTCATAAAGATTAACATTTTGTTAAAAAATAATTGTATTTTAGATTGGTATAAGCTTAAAAAGCTAGTGGAGCTATACCTTACTGATAATGAATTCCAGGGGCCACTTCCCTCATTGTTTAGTAACATGACGTCTCTGCAAATATTGGACCTTTCCTACAATAATTTCATTGGGAATATAGCTTTCACCTTTGCAAGCCTTACATCACTTGAATATCTTAATTTTGAGGAAAACTATTTTGAGGCCCCTACATCATTCTCATCCTTGGCTAATCATTCTTACATTAAGTTTGTTTATGGACATGGAAACAAAGTCATACCTGACCTAGACTCTACCGCTCAGCCTTGGATTCCAAAATTCCAATTACAAAAGTTCTTTTTAGCTTTAACAATCGAGAGTGATTTTGTTCACTTTCTTCATTTTCTCCTTTACCAATATAATTTGTCTTCGTTAGAATTCACGAGTTGCAAATTTAAAGAAGAGCTTCCAAATTGTTTGCTTAAAAATAATACAAGAATGACAAATCTTGTTCTTAATAATTGTTCATTCACTGGTCATCTTCAATTGCCATCAGATTCCAACATTCAAGAAATCGATGTATCCAATAATTTCATTACAGGTATGATCATGAGCAACAACAACAGTTTAATATCTCCAAAATTGCAAGATCTATCCATGTCCAAAAACAAAATCTTTGGCTCATCCATTCATACTTTGGATATAAGCAACAATAATTTTGGTGGAAAAATTCCAAAAGCCATAGTAAATTTAACACTTCTACTGGAACTTCGTATGGACAATAATCATTTTGAAAGTTCTATTCCAAGGGAATTTAATGAACTAAAAAATCTAGAATATCTTGACCTCTCTAGAAACAATTTGTCAGAGTCTATTCCATCATTTGTCAATACTTCCATGATGTATATCCATATGAGCAACAATAGGTTCAAAAGCTTTTCAGGAAGAATGCTTGATGAAAAATCTTCATTGATACTATTAGATCTTAGTTATAATGAAATAACCAGCAATTTTCAAGATCTGATAGGAAATTATAGTAAATTGATCATTCTTCTCTTGAAAGGTAACAACTTTTATGATCCAATACTAGAGCAATTATGCCAACTAGCTATTTTGAC
Source organism: Sindora glabra (assembly GCA_020226215.1). NCBI lineage: Eukaryota > Viridiplantae > Streptophyta > Magnoliopsida > Fabales > Fabaceae > Sindora > Sindora glabra. The sequence goes on from CM035235.1 coordinate 1,730,945, forward strand.
AATGGTTGATTTGTCTTATAACAATCTTTTTGGACCTATACCCAAGTGCTTAGGCAAAATTCATTTCAATACTAATTACATTGGATTAATCCCTGGGATATCATATATGTATAGTAGATTAAATGTGTTACGGCAACAAGAAGCACAATTCACCACGAAGATAAGAACCTACACATAAGAAGGGAAAGCTCTTGGCTACATGATTGGAATGGACTTGTCCCACAACAAATTAGATGGGAAGATTCCTTATGAACTTGGAAATTTGACCGAGATTAAGGTAATAAATATATCTCATAACTATCTGACTAGAGAAAAACTTAAAGGAGCAAAACTCAAAATTTCAAAAGTTAGTTGCATCCTTGCCAAATGTTCAACATCAAAGTACATACCACTTTTCTAGTGCAATGTTACAAAAATTTACTATTGTCCCAAGTTTTAGTTTGTTTGTCCATTATAATGTGGATAATATTCCTTGAGTGGTTTTTAAAGAGGAAAAAATTAATAGATTTTGTTCTAGATGTTAATAAGTAGGGGACTTTAATTCCAATTGTTTCATACTCTATTGAAGGAAAGCCATTTTTGAAAATCTCTGTCACTGTCCATTTTAATTTCAAAATTTGAAAAAACCATTTTTTTGGTGGTAGTTTAGTTTGGCTTCCTTCATGTTGCTTGCAACCTAATCAAGCTACTTTCTTGCAAACTAGCAAAGCTCTGCTAGTTTTTTTTCCAAATTTTAATATTGTTTGGAAGAGCAAAGAGAATGCAACCTTATGTTTGTAATATGCATTAGAAGCTTCAAGATGGGATGATGTAAGAACATATACAAGTATGTGTCAGTGAACATCAAATTTTAGAAGTGGATGGTATCACAATTTCCCACGCCAATATTTTATCGATTTCAATTCCTTGCTCATTAACAAATTTTATGAAGTTTTAGAAGATTTGCAATATCAACATTAAAATGTCTCATATTAGCTATAGAGGCTTTCAAATGTAGATATTTTCATTAAAATATCGACACTTATCGGAGGAAGTAACAAAGTAATGTCATCAACTTAGACATGTTAAGTGTTCAACTCAATCTTAGAGTTTATATTTTAGTTTTAACTAGTATCTTCTTAGTTGTTTGTGTTCTATAGGTTATGCTAGTCTTTTATGTTCCTTTGGTTGTCTTTAGGTATGTCATCTCTCTACTTTATTTATTATTCTTTGTGAAACAAAAAAAATATTTTTTTCTATTTCATTCTTTATTTATTTAAATTTATTGAATTTCATCGTCCCTTACTAATTTTTTGGTGAATATTAATTTTTCATTAGTAATTTGACTGATAAATTAAATAAATTTAAATATGTGATGAGCGTAATTAAAAGAAAATATGTATGAAGAATAAAATTGAACATATTTAAATAATGAGTGATAAATTGGTAAAAATTATTTTACAAATAATTTTTTTTTGTAATAATAGGAATAGTATTTTATGGTAAGTAAAGTTTTTAAAATAATATTAAATATCACCATGCTATTAAACTAGCACCAACATTTTATAAATATTTAAATGGGATAAAAATAAATGTCTACTTTGAGAAAAACCACAGAAATGGGTGTCGAGGAACTAAGTCTATCAGACTCAAGCTGTGAGATTTTGTCCTCTTTTAAAATTTTTGATAACTTCTTTGATTTCACCAAATATGGAGTTGCTACTTGCTTCTTCCTTTTTACTTGGTTGGATAACCAACAACCCTTTGGCTGTGTTGCATCTTTTTACTGTATTAATTGTTATTTGTTTCCAACAGTAAAAGATACTGAGAATACCATATGGTGTGGACAAGGAGTGCTTTAGAGATTTTGTTCTCTATTTTTTAAAAATAAAAATATTGAAAATTTTGTTTTGCAACATGTTCCTAAATTTTATTTTTAAAAATAATTTTTTTTAAACTTTTGTTTTAAAAATGAAAAAACAAGAATAAATTTTATATGTTTTTTAAACTTATTTTTTTTCTTGATAGCAGTTTTATAGTTAAATGAAATTTTTGCTTGCTTATTTTACTGAATATCCTCTATTCTTATTTTTTTTTTAAATTCAGAAACAATGTTTTTAAAGAAATTTTAAAAATAGCTTCTGCAACCGCATCACGACAACTGATGTTTCTGCAGGTGCTTCACTGGTAAGTGTATGATACAAACTTACATGCGTAGATGCAATTGCTATTTTCTAATGTTGGAGAGCAACTTGCATTTCTTGTGTCTAGATCAGCTGTAGATAATATAGTAGATTAAATGTGTTATGGCAACAAGTAGCTGTACCTGATTCAGTTCTCATTTCTATTTGTTTCGGAGGAAACCATGTACGAATATAATTATAAAATATTAAAATTATAAAAAAATAATTTAGATACTTAATGTTAAAAATAAAGAATTCAATGAAAGAAAGAAAAAGTTATTTTTTTTAATTACAATCTATAGAAGTATATAATATCCTTATTTATATATGAGTAAAGAAGTTTTTCTATAAAAAATATCTGCCGAACAAAAAATAAAGCATTCTAATTTTCAACATTTCTTGTAGGCAAAGCAAAAAAGCTTCCGATAGCTCCTCTTTATAAGCAGTTTCTCATCCCAGAAACAAATATACTAACCATATTTTGTCAGTACGAGCTAAGTTGTGTAAAGATTCAATTTTACCTTTTCCTAGGAATTCTATTGAATCACATGCTAAAAGAACATGAACGCTGATACGTGATACATTATCATGTCATTGTCTTCGGATCCCTTTCTGCCAAAAGCTTCCTGAGGAAAGAACCCTAAAAGACCTCATTTTCAGAACTTATGTACAAAGGGAATTCTAATAATATGAAGGAAAACCCATCACCTGAACTTACATCAAGCACTGCCTGTATGGTAAGGCAACTTCAGCAAGCCTGGAATTGCACATTCAAAATTGAGAAAAATGCAAACTACTGCCTTCAATTATGAAGTGATTGCATTTTATCTCCACAAACTATGGAAACTTCCAAATCGAAACTTTAAGTTATAACAAATTTACAACTAACATTTATTATTCATTTAATTAATTATTTTATTAAATTATATAATTTTTTATTAAATTTTTACAAGAATCACATTATTATACATTATTTTATTACATCATTTTTTCAATAATTTTAAAATACATTTTTAATTATTTAATTAAATTTTTTATATTTAATTTAATTTTTATTAATTATAAAATATAGAGATTATGTGCAAAAAATATTGTAGTAAGTTAACATACAATAATAATATGATTCTTATTTAAGAATTTATTGAAAAAATTTATATATATAATTTAATAAAATAATTAATTAAGTAGGTAACGGATGTTAATTATAAGTTTTATATAGTTAAATAATTTGATTTGCAAATTTTCAAAGTTAATGGGAAGTAAAATACAATTAACAGGGATATTTTGTTTTTTTTTTATTGATGAAAAACGAGATAGTGCCACCTGCTTTTACGTTCCCCTTTTTGGTATCACATCATTATCTACGTAGAACTTAATGGATGGCAACCCCTTCTTTTTTCTAAAGGAGATAAAGCCAATGAGTGCTTTATAGATTGAAATCAGTACAATGCTTTTGATTTAGAAAAGTTAATTCTTGGTCTAGCTATCAGAAAAATGAGATAATAGAGGAAGAGGTGAATAGACATAACATATTTTATAATCACGACGGAATGTTGTATTTCTTTTTCATGAATTGGATGGATGAGTTTATGTTTTTAATAGGATTTATTTCCAGTAATTCTTTTAAATTACTTTCACAATTCACACCGCTTTAGCATTTGTAGGGTCTAGCGAATTCAACATTTATGTGGGCAGAAAGGAAGATAAAAACTTTCCTCCAGCCATGAAGATAAAAAATTTCAAAGATTCAACTTCATGTAATCTCAGGACATTGAATATGTAGTGAATGGAATTAAAATAATATTCTCTCTTAATTGAAGAAAACTTAATCTCACCATCGAGACTTTGGTCCATCCATCCAACCAGGAACTGCAGAAAGGTAGGCAACCATTATTCTTATTATATTTATTATTTTCATTTTTTAGGAAGACATTAATCCATTCAACCTTTCCATGACAATTCTGTGTAGAATGCGCTCGCGCCGGAAGCTGTTTCTACAATATTACGGTCTACCCACCTGCAAATTTTGGAGACCCAGGAGGCACCCAATAAGTTTGAATGATAGCATGCAACAGGTGGCATAAGAATCGCAGTTGATGAGCATGTTGCACTCATTCCGGCGGTACGAAAGTTCTTTCTGAATCCCACAGCACTCTTATGAGGCCAAACTCCATTTCAGCCTCTGCAAATGAGTTGCCAGTTGCTTCAGGCGGGTAGGGCAGTGCCGTCCCCTTGTTAGCCACGTTAAGTTCAAAAAAATCCACGACACAAGTCCTTGACTTCTCCAAGCTCTCTCCTTGCCATTTACCATGCACCCGAAACACCATACCCTTGCCAATCTTCTCTCCTTGTCCGCCCAGTAGTGTCACCTTCTGACCTGCTTGCGAGGAACAGATTCTGGAGGACCATGATTGATGCATTCAGCAAGTGAAGGCTTGGGATCATCACCACAAGCAATTATTGGCAGGTTCTGAGAATCTTTTCTTGCATTTGACACGTCCTTTGGACTGTTAGGTAAGTCATAGGATCTAGTTACTGGCCCTTGTTGCTTGTTTGGGACTGGAGCAAAACATGATTTTATAACAAATTAAAGCAGCTCAAGATTCATTTTAATATCTATAATAAGCACGGGCAATTACCAAAATTCGAGTATTCCTCAATAAATATTTCATAAAAAAATTACACTAGGTTACTGCTCTGTTGCATAACAATACCATGCGACATAGCTTAGATGCTAGTTTCCTAATACTGTACATTGAAAAGGAACAAGAGAAAGTAGATTTACACCCAGTTAAAGCCTTGGCTTTACATATGAAATAGACCATATTCATTATAATTTGGTGCAAATAGCTTTAGGATGAAACATAATGCTATATGACTTGATTCCTGATGTTTTCCTACGTCATCCTACATAGGGAAAAGGTAATGTCATTAGATATGAATTTACATACACGTTGCCTTTAGCATTGGTTTTATTGTTTCTTCTTTGGAAAGGAGAGAATGGGATATGATATTGGTAGCTAAACTTATCTCATCCCAATCCACCCAACAAATTGTAAGTTTTAGTCATCCTACAAACTAAAAAGAACACAAAAATGAAAAGGACTAATCAAAGTAATAATAAGGCTACCTAAAAAAGAAGGTATACTCACTAATTTTTAAGTTGCAAAGACGTAACCTCAGAACCCTGAAAAAGCTTTCCTAGCTATCTCCTATAAAACTGTAGCTTTTATTTTTTTTTCCAAAGTGTGTCAGGAGCGACTAATATAAATTGAAATTACCCACTTGTTGGCAATTTAAAATTTCAGTCTTAATCGTTTCTTTGTGAGTTCTCTATGCTTTGAAAGATCTCAAAATTTCAACATCTTCCACAATGTCACCCAATATCTTGAACCAATGATCTCATGATTGTATGCTTATAATTTATAAATAAAACACTTGGTCCACTATGTCACTACTTCATAATGAAATTAGTTTCCAAGGGATGCTCTCATCATGTCAATGTCATCCCCAAAAATGATTTTCTTTTAAAAGAACAAAACACTTATCGAATAAATTGCCACTTTAATGCTCATGTATGAAGCTTGACATAATTGATTAATACATAATTTATCATTAAGATTACTTTTCAAACATAGTAAGACCAAAGTTAACGGTAAAAAGGGAACTCGGATAGCGAAAGATAACTTTAGAAGTTGTAAATCTTCCATACTTAGATACATTGGAATCAAATACTTTGCATGTCTTAACAATGAGTCCGCACAGGATAGTTATATGTAAGAATTCAACAAAACATTTATGATGATTCCATAATATGAAGAAAGAATAATCATTATCCAGGTTTTTGCAAGCAGTGGCAGCTTTTTGAGCATCAAAAGTAAAAGAAAACTTAGGCAGCAAGTAAGACAGATCCATTTGCAAGCACTCCATGACTTTGAGAAGGAAAAGATTTCTCTCCTATTCTGGAGATAAAAAATTTAAAGAATTAAGAAAATTAGGGAGCGAGGTGTTTGTAGCCGTAAAACTATCAAAGTGACTTGAAACTTTGCAGAAACATAGGCAAAAAATCAACCTTTACATATGTTAGGAACAAAACAGTGAAGATTTGCAATGACTTTGACAAATGATGATGACCTTTGATGTGCATAAGAAGCCTGACCCATGCTGTTAGGAATTAGGTTCAATTCCAAAGTTTTCACATTGAGGGAATCCATCAATGAGGTAGTTTCCAAAACCCACCTTGCCACTGTGAATATATCATATTCAAGAGTTGCACCGACCTCCTTTTTTAGGAAATTAGATGAACACCAACAAGCAATAAAATCTCTATGAGAGAAAGAAAGTATTGTCACCAGAGTCTGAAACCACACGCAAAACAAATAGTCATCCACATAAACTAAAGGATATACCGAGAATGCAATGACTACAAGTACATGTTAATCAGAAAAATAAGAGATATACTTGAAAATTCTTTCATTTATTATGAATGAAAATTTTCATGTTAGGAACTCAAAAACAAACAAGCATATAAAACTATAACAGTCGTGCATCAGGAGTGAAGTTGGCAATACTGAAGCAACATTTATTTCCAATAATGATAGCTTACAAAGCAGGTTGTAATGTAAGATCGAAGGTTTGAATCATCAGAGAGGATGTCAACTAGACGCATGGCATTGAGTTGTAAAAGATCCACTGGGTAACTTCTGCCACTTGTGAGATGCCCAGGAACTTTGCCAAGAGAAGTCTTCAATAGGCCAAGAACCTATATCATGAGAATGAGGATGATATTAAAAGGAATAGCTTGATAATAAAAACAAAGCATGCTTAAAGCTTGGGCCTAGAAATAGTCAATTTGAAGGCACAAATGCTTTTTGCAGACTACCATGGCACAAAATCAATTAAGACAAGTTTTTCTACTAAACAATTTATACTGTGTGTATGATGATAACTCAATTTATGAGTATTAAACCCACAGATAATATTGGAAAGATAGGAACAATAAATATAGTTGATAAGATCAAAGTTAAATAATTTTTAGGCAATAGTTCCTAATTAATCATTTATCAAAATAAAGAAAGACATTTATCTTATACAGTTTTGTTTAGTGATGCGTAAAATATTTACATATTTATTTTCCCTTGTATGATGCATTTTTGGATGTTATCTTGTTTAATTTAATAAATTTAGTTGCATTTTGTGAATGGATCTTGAAGTTGAAATGAAATCAAATATTTTAGATAATGCTGTATTTTGACACTGTTTCAGTATTTCGGCCATATCTGGAGTTCTAGATGTCCGATTGGGCTGTTCTTTTTTTTCCTGGAAATCTAAGAAGAATCCCTACAACTTTCATGTTTACAGAAGAGCCCAGTTCGGGGTCTAAGGATCTCAAATTTTGCTTGGAAGATGAAATAGTGGCTCTGGCGGAATTTGACATATGGCCACTAATTTGATCATAACTTGAGCTAGAAATGTTGAAATTAGGTGCTCTTTGCGGCATTGGAAACCTAAGATCCAGCCCTACAACTCCTATGTTTACAAGAAAATGTAAATCTGCCATTTTGGTGGTAAAAAATGACCAACAAAGTCAGAAGAAGTGTGCTGCGAAAATAAAAAATGGTGGCTGCATGTGTTTGGTGGCTAAAGCATGTGATTGGTAGCAAATTATCAAATTTGATGGCTGGCAGCTGATCCATTCACCTATAAATAGGTGGAAGTAGAGAGCATTCAAGCATCCAAGCATTGGATGATTCATTCATGCATCTTAGATAGTAGTTTAGTTCATGCATTTTTAGTTCTTGTTTGCCTCCTACATGGAAGGTTTTACCTCCTAATGGAAGGCTAGGATTTCTATTTTCATGCATTTGTAATTGCATTTTATGTTTGTATCATGAATGTGATGATGTTTTTATTTTATTTTATGTTTGTGTTTAATTTTATTTTGTTCTAATTTTTTATCTTCCTAGGGTGATGGCGTAACTTGATAATAACGGATTGAATTCTAATCTATTGAAACTAATTTCGATTTTCTTTCTTAGATTGAGTTTTAATTATTGCTCTTAATGCTTTCAATTGATTGGCCATCTTTTGAATGAACTCAATACGCATGTTGAGACCGGAAGGAGATACATGTGTATGGAACCTATAATTAAGACCGTAAATTGCATATGAAATAGGAATATATTCATATGGTTTATGTAGTCTTAATGAGTTCCATAAATCCTAATGCATGATTAGTTGTTGCAATTCACATAGGAATATAGTGAATTGGCAATTAATTATAGAATTACTTGACCTTGGAAGAGGCTAGTAATTAATTTAGGGAAACTCGACTATCAATCAAAGGAGTAAAATTGGATTAGTGTAGATAGATGATTCAATCCGAAGTTGTTAAGTGAAGTCTGATCCCTAGGTCTTTTATTCATATTTATCTTTAGTCCATTTGCATTCATATTTACTTTAAATATATTCTTGCATTAATCATTATTTACTCACTTCAATTCCAACTTATCAATTTGCCAGATAGTATTAGGGTTATGAATTTTGGTACTTAGTGAAACAATCCTCGTGAGAACGATACTTACTCATCACTTTATTATTTGTTTACGATGGTGTGCACTTGCGCTAATTGATAAACCATTTCACAAGTAACATTTAGATTATAAGGTATTAGCCAGAACTAACCTGCAATACAATAGTTTTTGCCAAATTTAAACTTTGTAGTGACTTGGGCAACTTCATCTAAACAAGTACTTTCAGTGTCACATAACAACAACAGTAATGCAAAGGGAACCATGACTATATAAATACATGCATTTTATGATGTATAATAAATATTAAATGTAAAGGCATTTAAGAATGGCAAAATTTTGTAATCAGACTCACAATGGATATTATTTTTGCATTCAGCCCACATATAGCAGCTACAATCCCAGAGTCTTCTTGAACAAATGGTTGGATGTTTGGCTTCAAAATGGATTCAACCAGGAAAAGAATGCCACCCTTTCCACATAGGTCTTGTAACTAAAGTAAAAACATACATGCAGCATAGGAGAAACAACAGAAAGTCCATCTTCCCAATTAACTATCTTTTGTAGTGGTGATGTTTCAATTAGTTAAAAACTAAAGTTCTTGGCACTTTGAACCCCTCTTCTACTACCATCTATTTGTCAAAGGACAGTTCATCCTAAACATAATCTATTACAAGAAAGGCCCTAAATATGTATATATTTTTTTATATCTCTAGCATACACCCTCATGCAAAGGCCCTTTGGACTTGAAAAATGGAGATAGCACTAGCCCACATTACCTTAAACTAGAACTTTGTTTTAAATAGGAGAATGAGGGTAGCAATAAAATTTGGCCCTTTAAACTTTTAGTCTGACAGTTTTGGATACCATGTCCGATTCTTCCTAAAAGCTGTAGCTATTAAGAGAATGTCTAGGTATACTTTTGTCATATTTTTCTAAACAGTATCCCCTACCACAACATTAGCTAAATTTGGGGATTGATCAACCCTGGGACTGGATGCCAAATCAATATAGGGAAAAATAGCATACATATAGAGTGAGCCATTTTATGGAAAGTTTGATTCTAGATAAGTGTGGCTAGGACGGAGAAAGATTCTTAAACTTCATAGCCATAGAGTAGAGAGCAAATTAGATTATATTTAAAACATACTTATAGGCATAGAAGTATAGTTTTTTTGTCTCTCAGAAATTCAAATAAAATAAGTGATTGATGAAAGGTACTAGACAATTTCAATCAAAAACATATTTAGACAGAGTGCTCAATTTTGAGCTTCAAAAGGTTGGGACTCATAATTAATAAGATCCTCAATTTTTTAATAAAACTTTGATATATTCGGTCAAGGAGAATATATGCATGAAGTTAATTAAAATGGGGATAATGATGTGAGTTCCACTTAACAAGATTAAGGTTGATTCTTTTGGTAGATAACCCCCATCAAAGCTCATTTTGGATTTTAAAGCATTCCCCTATGCAAATGAAACATAGAAGCACATCTTCATGAATTGCTTCAAATTTATATAGTTTACTATGGGCATAATGACTGAAGAAATAGCAAAGAAGCTCTAATGCACAAGTGCTCTATTGTTGCTCCCAAACTAGTCGCATTCGTGTCTAACGCTACAGCAGGTGCGATTTGCCTAAATAAGAATCTGCGGAATATCCTTTATTTTTTTAATTAGAAAAATAAGGTGCCACATGCATTTGGCTTCAGTTCAGTTGGATGCGGCTTTGATTTGCAGGGAGAACATCAACAAACGTATCCTCTTTTCTTTTTCAAACACACTATTTAGCCCAAACTATTTTACCTTTTATTTTCCTGCATAACATAGTAACAAACTCCAAAAACACATCAAAATCCTTAAAGCTTCAGCTAAAAATGATTGACCTCTTCTTCATTCTTCAAAATTCCTTTGTTTAATCATCATCATAGTGGTGCGACAACATTGAAGGGGGTAGGACTGGTGCAGCTTTTGGCATCCAATCAGCAGCAGTTTCTGCCTAATGGAGGAAAGTAGTACATAGTAAGAAAGGCAGCAGTTGGAAATATTTATATTTTTTGTTAGCAAAATTAACAGGGGTGTTGTTGAAAGAAGCAACACGTAAATGAAATAGGGGTTTGGTTTCTTTTCAAAATAATGTGGGTACCCTATCCTCACTTAGGAGGAAATTCCAAAATGGGGCACTTTACACTAATTAGAAAGGAAAATTCAAGAATGATCTTTAGAATTAGTAAAAAATAATTTATCAATTTTGAAGTATTCTATTATTACTATATAATAATATTGGGTTCTCATATATAATTTTACTAATTAATGCTACTGTACTAGATTTTTTTGACTTTAATAAAAGTGTGTTCTAAATACTACGTAAATTATTTTATCCTAAATTACTAGTGTATTAATAGGTAGTAGCAGAGGTGCCTATTTTTTTAGCACTACGTAATATTGACAATGTATTTAAGGTAAAAACATGACTATGTAGCTATTTTAGTGATATTTAATAATAATATATCTTCTAACTATGTAAATTTGAAATTTTTATATAATATATATATATATATATTTAACGTATCTTGAACATGTCATATACTAAATTTTTAGAAAATTGCGGTATCTCCGTACCCATATTACATTGCATCCAAGTCTTACCGCACCCATGTAACATAACAGAGAAGCTTCACAGTACTGGTAGGCACAATAACACAATAAACTAACTGTAAAGAGGTCAGATTTGATCTAATGGAAATATCTTTCTGGTAACTTGACAGCGTCATTTGAAGACACCATACAACCATACAAACTGATACAAAAGCTGCATTTATAAATATGTCAACCTGTCACAAAATACTTTATGATTCAGTATCCATAGAATAAATGTGTCACTTGAATAATATAAAGTTCTTTATATAATGTCATGGGGAATAGAGTTGACACATGAAAGAATTTAACTGGTAGAAGTATATAATCATGCTTTGTAGGTTAAGAAATCATTTTTTGCACCAACAAATCCATTTTAAAGAAATTTGAAGGAAATAATTAAAAAAAAATTGAGTCTGCAGCATTTTAGAGTAAAAAAAATAGTGTTATCTACCTTTCTTTTTTCAATTTGCAATGAAAACATATAACGATGATGAACTTGGGGTAAGCAAGACACATTGTGATGAGATCTGGCCATTGTGATAATAAAAAACCTTTTAATAGTTATAAATTGCATGCTACAAGGGCTAAATACACTAGCAACACAGGACTAAAGGCATGATATTCTTGCAATGTAAGTGCAAATTTCAATACAGATGAACTGCAATCAATTAAACAATTTTGTTTATAACCACCAAGAATGATTAACACATAGACAACTAAGTCAATCAGCTGTTCTGACACTTTCACAACATCTAGCAAAATCTATAATCATATATAGAAAATTAGATTCTACTATCACACAACACTACTATTTCAAAACTACAGAAGAAATATAAATTGACCAGAATAGTTATTTTGATTTAGATAAGAAAAATGAATTGGCTAACAAGTATAGTTGACTTCCACATCTATATAGATTTCTACTTTCATCAAAATGACTTATACTGGTGTTACTAACTATAACCTTTACAGGAAGAAAACATGATGACTTGCTCTCAAAAAAATTACTAGGTTTTATGTTAACTTCCACAACACTAACTTTCTAAAATATGGATAATGTACTAACAATTTTACAACCTGATCATGCCCTTCTTTGCCTCTTAAGATAGGTCTTTCTACCACCCCAAGTCAGTTTCTGGCTTGCAAACCATTAATTGATAAGTTTTAGGAATTTCAATGATACTTTGTCATAAACATTTGCATAACATGCCCCCAACCCCCAAGAAAAGCACAAAAAGTAATAGAATAAAATAGTTAATAATGGGCATTATTAACATTAACTTGTTCAAGCTTGGAGTACAAAAGGGCTAAATCACACATGGAATACGAAAAACAAATATCACATAACAAGTATCTAAACATAGCTTCATTATTAGTAGATGGAAGTAACACTGCAATAAGGTGCAACAGAAGAGATCTTGCAAGCTTTTCCACATCACTCTATACATCTACACAATTAGATGCAATAATCTAATAAAATAAGATATGAAGTTACACATTGATGTTAGCAATGGACAACCTTTAAAAATGATCCTCACGTAGTAGGATAGCAAATAGAAAAATATTTAGAGTCCTTTAACAATTTATTAAGTTCCTGAAAGCCAAGAACATGTAAGTTATTAACTGCTAATTTCCAATCAATAGCCTATCCAAGCAAATAAACAACACTAATTCATGTTCTAGTTATAGGGAAGGGGGTCATGGATCCAAACAATATTTTATTGGGTGATGAATATCTCTAGAGCACTAGTAGATGGTTCCTCCTTTGCATGCCTTATTCTTGATTACATAAGCAAAATGCAATAGCAATATGTGAGACTTGTGCGTAGCAAGAGTTATTAGTATGCATAACTTACGTGCATAGGGTAATTGCTAACATGAACTTCTGAATAGAAATAGCTAGTTTATATCAAAGGCACTAAGAACTGCTACAGATAGATGGTAGGTACTTGCATCAAGAATAAGTTAGTACTACAAAAGCAAAATGTATTAACAAAGCACATGCATTTCAAATCCTTCTGATGCATCTTGCATAGTCTTCAAAGAAAAGTGGTTTCATTTTACAAGACACCAAATAAGAATTACATGCCTCATCATTGGAGGCGGAACTTTAGTTCATAAAGTTGTAAAGCATTACAATTTACAAATCAAGCTACAAAATAGCAGTAGCAAACTCTAATTATGCCAACTTTTCAACTCTAAAACAACAACTTTGTTTTTCTAAAAGACAATATGAAATCACCCTCTTACTTCTTGTAACTGATTTGTTAAAACATTGAAAAATCAGAATTACAATGTCAAATAATTTTTGCTTCACTATGGAGTAGAAAGATTATAAATCAATTGGCTAATGAGAAATAAAAAATAAACTTCTTACTACAAGTGAACTTAACCCTAAATAGTTCACAATTAATTATGCAAACACAGATTTACTTCAATTTCAAAAATTAAAATACTAATTCACTTTCCACAATATCACAAAAATCATGCCAGACAATACCCATTGACTTAATAGGGGGGATAATATATTAGCTTCAGTAGTCTTATTTTTATTTGGTTTTTTGTATAACCACCAAGAATACATCCCATCTTTAACTCGTATCTAGTAAGCATTCATTTCCTCCCTAGAGTATCCTAAGCCAAAAGCTTATCCAAAATACTCTTCGTTTGTTATCAATAAATAATAATTATACAAAAGGAAGAAAAGATAAATCTTCATTGTTATCATCAACAATACCTAATTCCTTACCCCTTTTGGAACCACAATCCAAATCATGTGGTCCAAATTGTTTGACATTTACTATTTGGATCATAAAAAATGGTTACTTTGGGCATTCTACAACATTAAACAACAAAAGACCAACAAAGGTAAAATATAAATTTGGATAACATGGCTACTTCATCTCTTCATGATACCTACCTAAATTGTTTCCTTCCAAACTTAACAGAAAAAGATGATGGGAGAATAAAAGAAAGAGAGAATTATTAGTTCATTAGAAGTTAGCTTATGGGCGGTGCAGTAGGTCTTATCTAGATCCCTAATACCCAAAATCCTAAACTTTCTTGAGCTGACTCGACCCAACCTCAAATATTAGAACATTCTAGTAGGTTAGCATTTTATTTTACATTTAAAATTAACTAATTCTATTCAACTTGAGCAATGAATTGTCTCTAAAATAACTAGCTAAAATCTCTAGTATGCTTAGGTAAAAGATCCTCATTCAGATATAGGCGCTTAAATTCTCTTCCACCTAAGGTTACCCCCTATTTTTTTGCATCATATAGAGCTTTATATTCTAGCCCTAACCATATCACATACCACACTAACTTGGGAAATATTTCTAGTCCTAATTCTACTAAGAATTGCCTTTTGCATTTTGACAAGTAAGGAAATCACTCCCTAAACTGTAGCATCGACTCAGCTATGATATCAAAATAGCTTATTTGTTGAAACATAAGTGGAAATAATATCGAGACCATAACATTATGATAATATTAGAAATATTCCCACTAAGTTGAACCTTAGTAACCCTACTTATCACATGTGTTTCTTCTTTTCATTTTAACATGATCTGTAACTAGTGATTCTAAGACAAGAGTTGTATTTCATTGTTAAACTCATATCTATTATAACCACACAAACGAAATTCACTAGTTTCCTCTATAAAAATAGGAAAACAAATCGAAATTTAATCCTCAGAAGTAGTATTACTTATCAACATTAAGGGGGTGTTTGGCAAACAGCTTTTTCATTAGCTGTTAGCTGGTTTGACCAAAATCAGCTGGTTGACTTGCCAATAAGCTGATTTTGGTGTTTGGTAATCAGCTTATTGAATCAGCTGATTGGTCCCAAAAAGCTAAAAACGAAAAAGCTAAGAAAATGAGCTTTTTCAATTAGCTTATCTGAAAAATGACCAAATTACCCTAAATAAATATTTAATATATAATAATATATTATTTATAATATATCTAATAAATTAATAATAAATTATAATAATTTTAAAAGTTATTTAATAGAATAAATATATAATATTACTTATAAAAACTATTTAATTTTAAAAATATCCAATAATTTAATAATAAATTATAATACTTTTGAAAATTATTTAATAGAATAAATATATAATATTATTTATAAAAATTATTTAATTTAAAAAATATTTAATAATTTAATAATAAATTATAATAATATATTATTTATAAAAAAATTTAATATATTGACTAATATATAAAATTTAAAAATATTAAAATAAAAATACTCAAATAATTCATAAAATATACTCATACCCTTATATGTCATTTTACATACAAACAGCTAATATAAACAGCTAATTTTACCAAACACTCTTATTCAAACAGCTGATATAATCAGCTAGTCAAATCAGCTAATACAATCAGCTATCAGCTAACAGCTAATCAAACCAGCTAACAGCTCCAGCTATCAGCTGTTTCCCAAACAAGGCTTAAGTAAAAAATATTATTGAGTTAAAGAGTTTGTCTACTTCTTTCCATAGGGGGGAAAAAGTCTATCTACATTTTCCTAAATTTCACATCAATGAATTATTTCTATAATTTTTGCCTCCTGGTCATTTCCTATTTTCAACACATTGAATTTATCACTTACAAAATTGGAGTTTGTGGCAACTGCAGCCTTATTTTTCAAGGCATGATAACAAATAAATATATTATGAAAAATTCCTATAAAAAACACACACGAACACATCCCTGATTCTCCTTATGCTTAGATTTTAGGTAGTTTCTCCTAAAATTTAATTCATATAAATAATTTAAAATTACTTTCAACAAAAGAGAGTTCTTGATATACATACATACAAATATAGATATATGCAAGATCTTACTCATTCTTTGTGTTTCCCCTTTTTACAAATTTCAATAATTCTCACTTTTTGTCCTACAGATTTGAGCAATGCTACTTGGACAAACAAAGGGTTCTTTTGATATTAAAGTTCTTTAGAATTGATTTTGTTTCATTTCAATTCATTTGTAAATGAATTTTTTTATTTTTTTAGAACGTATTAAAAATGCTAAAATTTAATTAAAAAGTAGATTTTGATATATTTAGTAAATACAATATAAGAAGAAAGATAAATTTTTTATGTAATATATGTTTTAAGACAAATGAAATGAATTTTAATGAAATCCCTCTTTTACCTAAAGCCAAACAACATTAAAAAATTATTTAAAAATAAAATAAAATCTTCTTTTTAATTATGTCAAACAAAGGGGAAATGATGTAAATCAAACTGCCTCGCATTTTTAGAAAGATAAAAGGTTAATTTGACTCATACTATGCTTATGCCATGGGTAAAAGTTTCATAGAGTTATGCTTGCAAGTAGCATTTTTCCCTAATTCATGGCATCTTTGCTACTACCTCCCTACTTCTTTTGATTCTAAGACTAATTTGGATATATATTCTTTATATTTCCATAAAATGACATTGAGACTTAAGTGTGCATTCTGTGAGTAATACTTTTAGAGAACTAACAATTACAATATCCATCTCCCCCCAGTGATATCATTTACCTTGATATCTCTGTTTCAAGTTTTTACCTTGAATTGGATACTACTAATGGACTGTCAACAGAATGCATTTTTATCAACGCATAAATTAGTCACTAAATGGTAGCATGCCAATGGCTAGTACTAGTAACTATAAATGAGCTGTAAAATGAACCATGCACCAGCTAAAGCAAAGTATGTTGCAAAAATTAAGCAAAGCCATAAAGAAAATTGTTTAACAAGGGAAGATAGATAGCATGCCAGTCGTGAACCTAGAGGATGTCACAAGCTACTGGATAAGCTTGAGGAACGAAAAACATAACAAAGATCGAGGGCCAAAAGTGAGGGTGAAGGAATCGTAATAGGTTTCTATAAATTGCAGCGGCAAAGGCAATATTGTAAAATGCAAAGGCCCGACCCATTTAACGATTGATCTGTGTAGGTTAATCCAATCCGTCCATTCAATAGTTTTATTTACGATTTACAATTTTTGTTTTTTGGGCCATTTATGAGTTCTAAGACTATGACAGGTTTTGAGTCTATAGTGCTGAGAAAATAAGCCCAATTAAGCCCACAACAAATTAGGAATTACCGTTAAAAATTATATATTCTAAGAAAAATTAAATCCTTGTTCAACAAAAATCTAGTTGAGGAAAAATTTAAAATCAAATATAACTGAGAGTAATTTTAAGATGAGGGAAAAATGTAAACTACTTTTTCAATTTTAAAAACTTAAGAACTACTTTTTTAAATTTTATAAAATTTAGAATTAACATCCATTATTCATTTAATTAACCATTATTCATTTAATTAACTACTTTATCAAATTATTTTTTGTAAAGTTTTTAATCAATAATTAAAATATCATATCAAATTATTTTTTAGTTATTTTTCATGCATAAATTTTATATTATATAATTAAAAAATTAAATTATATATAGAGAATTTTAATTAAACACTTATGCATAAGGTGCAAAACTACTATCCAAAAATAACAAAATAAATTAAAATTTTATAATTTTAATTTTTATTTAAAAATACCATTAAAATATATAATTTAATAAAATAGTTAATTAAGTAAAAGATGAGTGTTATTTCTAAATTTTGTATAGTTTAACAAATAACTTTTAAGTTTTTAAAATTAAAGAGGTAAAATCTAATCATTTAAAAATTTAATGGAGTAGTTTGTATTTTTCCTGAAACAATCTCTGGTTTCTTACCAGTCCATTGAGTGCTTGTTAATTATAATTTCGATAATAAAATTTAAAATATACAAATTTTGTATTATTAATCAAATCCTGTATTTTTATTATATTAAATTATTTAATAATATATTTATTATTATAATTATAAAAATATTATTATTATTAATTATTTTCTCTTATTTTATTGATAGCATATGAGATATAATTATAAAATGATGATTTAATTCTCGTTCCTTTTTCCAATTTAAAAACTAGAGATTAGGTTCTCGCACGAAATTTTTAATCCCTTTTAGCATGCAATAATTAAATATTTTTATATATAAAAACTAATTAAATCGAAGTTAAGGTGGATACTGGGTAAACCAAAGCACAACCACAAATTGCATGCGGCCCAACTTTGTCATCAACCATTTATTGCTGGAAATGTCTGGATTGTAGAGTCAAGGTTTTTGGACTGATTACCAGCATCTCAATTGTTACGCAGCTTCCCTTGTTCCTTTCACCTTTACTTTTGTGAACTACCCGTTGCTTACGGCGAACGTCTAATCAGTGGCAAGACTTTTCATATAAACCCCAGTGATTTTATTGTAATTTATCTGTTTTTTCATATAATCTACATAAATAGACAGTTTAAATTTAGTAATTATAGCTTTTAAGTGCTTTTAATTAGGACCTTATACCTAGGAGTGCAAATTAGTTAAGTTTGATTCAAATTTGATTTCAAATGAATCAAACTCAATTAATGTATAAGTTTGAGCTTAATCTTTATATTACTTGTTTTGAATTATTTGTGAATCTAAACAAATTTAATAATACAAAACATATATTTATTATTATACAATATATAAATAATTAGTACATGAAGAGTCTAATCACATTAATAATTTTTAAGATTTTATGAAAAAAATATAACTTGAGTAGGAAGAAAATTTAAAATTTATTGTATATAATATCATATTATTAAATGTATTCATTTAATAATATAAGATATATTATTAAAAATATTATTTATTTATTAAAAATAATATAAGATCTTTGGATTGATTATGTGCCATTTTTTCCAGCATCTCAATTGTTACGTGGCTTCCTTTGTTCCTTTCACGTTTACTTTGGCGAAATGCCCTTTGCTTACGGCAAACGTGCAATTAGTGGCAAAACTTGAAAACGGTTTGGATGACCTCAAAGACTTGAGATCAGAAACTAGTATTTTCTATAATACTAGAAAAAAATGGGTGCGAAGAATTTTCTATAATATTTTAGATTAATTTATTTTAATAAAATTGTAAAATAAAATCTTTCAAGTTTTAATGCAATTAATTTTATAAATAATATAATTAAGTGTAATATCAAAATAAAATTAAAAAATTTCCAAATTCAGTGGCGAAAACAGGGGAGTAGGTCTAGGCCGACCCTCTCTTTTTTAAAATTTAATGTAATATATATTATAAAAATTTATATTGACCCCCCAAATTTTAAAATATTTTACTCTTGGTCCCCCTGTTTTAAAATTTTTGCCTCCGGCACTGATATTAAGTATTGATTATTTAGATTAATAAATTCAATATAACTTTATTTAATGTTTTATTTAAAATTTTAAATAAAATATTAAATCAGATTGAATTCATGAATTTAAATAGTTAGAAATAGTAATTAATGCTTAACAATAAGGATTGTTGTTAAGTACTTGCCTAACAGAAAAATACACAGAATTTGTGCAAAACGATTTGTTCAATTCAATAGAAGTTCCACTACATGCAACAACCATTGATTTTTCTCTGATCGCAAATTACGCTATCTTAATCACTAGTACTGTGTTTGGACAAGATATTAGTAAAATTCTTGGATTTTAAAATGCATGTATTTCAAATATCTTCGTTTCAATATTCTCAATTTCATAAATGACTTATTTGGCTATGCAACACTTATTTATATTAAAGTATTTTTGAGAATTTATTTTCTTACATTAATAAATAATTAAAATAACATTAGAACTATAATATTAAATATTTCATTTGAGTGATCATTTTATTTTATTATTTTAATATTTTATCAATTTAAATGTTGTTTTAATTTTTCTTTTTTTAGTAGATATATTTTATTTTTATATCACTATATTTATTTTACTTCATTAATCTTAGAATAGGTTCACAATATTATTGTAGTTAATTTATAAAAATTAAAATTATTTTAATATTTATTTACAAATTTCTCTGTAATAAAAAAACATACAGAGTTACAAAAGCAAAAAAAAAAATAAAAAAAAAGAAAACAAATAAATAAAAGTTAACTGAAAAATAAGCTTGCCTACCCTTTGCTTACGGCAAACGTGTTATTAGTGGCAAGACTCGACAACTGTTTGGAAGACCCCAACGACTTCTAAAATTAAATATTGCAAAGCGAGCATGTTAGAAAAAATGGGTGTGAGGAAATCACTATGGTTGGTGTTAATGTTGATTTTGATTTCAGTGGGTAAGTGGTGCTGTGAAGGGTGTTGGAAGGAAGAGAGAGATGCTCTTCTACATTTAAAAAAAGTTTTCAATTATCCGGAATATTTAGAAAGGTGGGTGGATGGCATGGACTGTTGTCAATGGGATAGAGTTTTTCGGGTCTAAATTTTTTGGATTTTCAAGCCTTTG
The DNA here is from genome assembly GCA_020226215.1 of Sindora glabra. NCBI lineage: Eukaryota > Viridiplantae > Streptophyta > Magnoliopsida > Fabales > Fabaceae > Sindora > Sindora glabra. Next base: position 1,751,639 of record CM035235.1, read on the forward strand.
AGGATCTCAGAAGTCTGGATTTAAGTAACAATAATATTGTGGGGTGTGCTCAAAATTTAGGTACGTATTCATCGTTGGTGCCCTCAAAGAAATCTAAATTAATTTTTCATTTTACTTATCTTTCAATTATAAACATATTTATTGTATTTTATTTAAAAAATCTACGATTCTTTTACCTGGATTATAATCACCTGAATGACACTAGCATCCTACCGTGTTTGAGTGGACAGGAAAATCAGTATATAGTGAGGGAATCTTTCTCCACACCTATGTTGCATGTTTATGATATATTGTTTTTTTATGCTAATATTTATTCTCAAATTTTCACATACTACGATCATAATTAACCAATTTGGAGGTTTTTGATTTAAGGTTCAGTTACTTCAATGGCATCCGTACTATGTGACTTTCATCTCCCAAATTTTTACTATTGAATATATATTGAACAAATTTATAAAAATTAACTTAATAAATACAAAAGATTCAAACTTCTATGATTGCAATCCTAGTTTTATTGTAATGATTGCGAGGTTGTTGTGAAAAAAATCATAAAAAATTGTGGTTTAGGAGATATTGCGTTAGTTGAATTGCAATTGAACCTCTCAATATGAATTATAGTTGCAACTGATTTGAACATTTTCCATAATTATATGATTTGTATAGTTACTTCGTCATTCTCACACCAAATGTGTTTTAATGTACTCCAGATTTCATCTGAATTTGGGTGATTCTGTATCTTATAATATGTCTTATAATTTATGATTATATTTGCATCCTCTTATATTAATTATAAAGGCTTATATTTATACAAATGGACATAAAAAATGTGAGATTTGCTTCTATCTATTAACATAAAGGATTTAAAAGGTTACGCGTGCTTTCTTTATTGAATAGAAAAATAGATGAAATCCAAGCCGAATTTGGAAGAAATAAGTCTTTTCATCTTTGTTTTCACTTCTCGTCTAAGCTTCGTCACATGTAAATGACCTCATTTATTTGCTAAAAAAATGCGAAAAAATGAGTGAAAATAAAAAGGAAAATTTTATAATGCGCTAATGCACCACTAATTATTGATATTGATATGTAACTAAATTTAATAATATACCTGCATTGTAGACTCTGAAATATAAATACAAGTGTAACATTGTTGATTCGGAATATGTATTAGGTACATTGAGTTTTTATATTTATAGTCAGATGAAGTTTCTCATCAAGGAACGAATTTTAAATTTAAATAAGTTAGATTTAGTCCTCCCCATCCATTTTAGAAAGTAATTAATTGAGTTTTGTCGCTCTACGCCACATATCCATGCATAATTAATGAACTTGTATATTAAGATTAGCATAAATATTTGAGAAATAAGACAATCCAAGGAAGTATGACATCAGATACTCAGATACAGGTGGATTATTAAAATGGGGATATTCAATGGATATCTGGCTTGCTGACATCAATGGATATCACTTGTATCTGCTGAGCTCTGGCTTGCTGACATCAATGGATATCACTTGTATCTAAATTTCTCGAATTTTCAAGTCTTTGAGGATCTCAGAAGTCTGGATATAAATTACAACAATATTGTGGGGTGTGCTCAAAATTTAAGTAAGTATTTATCGTTGGTGCCCTCAAAGAAATCTAAATTAAATTTTCATTTTACTTATCTTTCAATTATAAACATATTTATTGTATTTTATTTACATTGTTGTAGGGTCTTTGAGGTTAAAAAATCTACGAGTCCTTCACCTGGATTATAATTACCTGAATGACACTACCATTCTACCGTGTTCGAGTGGACTTTCATCTCTTCTCACGCTAAGCTTAATAGGAAATCAGTTGACAGGAAAATCAGTATATAGTGACGGAATTTTTCTCCACACCTATCTTGCATGTTTATGTCAATATTTTATTTTTTTATGCTAATATTTATTCTCAAATTTTCAAATATATACTATGATCATAATTAACTAATTTGGAGGTTTTTGATTTAAGGTTCAGTTACTTCAATGGCATGGGAACTATGTGACTTTCATCTCCAAAATTTTTTACTATTGAATATATATTGAGAATATAAAGTTCCAAGAGAGATGAACATAACTTTTTTTAAGGTTTAATTTACAATAATTTTTATAAGGATTTACTATTAATTTTAATACATTAATATTTATATTTACATTTTTTTATATTTACCTTCTTGATTTCTTTAAAAAAATTGAAGGAATGAATGTAATGATTTCTAGTATTGTTGGTTTATTTAATATAAATTTTTTGGGTACAGTCATATAATTTGATTATTAAATAAATATTTACACATTGAACGTCCTTGACACAATATACTATTATCTCAAGGTTGATTTGACATTTTATATTTATTTTCTAAATTATTTCTAAATTGTCACACTCTGTTCATAGTTAAAAAAGAAATGAATTATACATATTTTCCGAGAAACTCATATATATATATATATATATAAGTTTTTAGAAAAATATGTTTACATTCACAATTTGTTCATAAAAATTTGTTACTTTTAAATAAAATAAAAAATTTTAAAGAATTTTCTATTAAACTCTAAATGATGAATTAAAAAATTTTAATTAATATTTGTTGCGCGTAAAGTCTATATGCATTTATGATCTTTTGTGCAAAAATTACAAGTTTTCTGTTAAACTTTTATAAAAATAAATTGTCTTCTTTTCTCCTATATATTGGTATAAATGTTTGATAAAAAATCTCTACAAGTTGTATTTCCGACGTGGATTTTTTTTTTTTTGTTGGTCGTAGTCTCGCACATAGATATGCTATCGTTTATTAAAATATGGATAAGATATAATAAAAAAATTTGTCCTCTTCATTTTTTATGATCCAATATGGCATGACTAACTAACCCTCTCTTTGGAACCAATAACAGTAAGATTTTATTTAACTTTATGTTTAAATTTTTTTAAATGATGTTTGAATTCAATTTAGAAAAATATTTTATTTAAATTTAATTGCATTAGCCATTTCATACTTTAAATTAAATTTCTACTGCCATGAAATCCTTCAAATTAATTTATCATGTATTTGACTAAAATTTGTTTAAAGGACCATATGATACATGCCCTTGAATTTTGTTAATTGATAATTTTATATGTTGTGTAAATATTACACAGACAATAAGAAGTTGCCATGGCCTGAAAATCTTGAAGAGCTTTCCTTGTCTGGAAATGATTTTGGGAATGATATTCTATCATCTGGGCTACATCAATTGAAATTAATTGATTTGAGTGAAAATCATCTAGAAGGATCCCTAGATATAAGTGGTTAGTACTGTTAACCTGGACTAATACTATGTTGGTTTTATATTCGGTGAAACTATATATAACCCTATTTAATTTTGTACGTGAATAATCCTTTGCATCCAGGGTTAAGTGCTTTGAGCAAACTGAAGACCCTCAATATAGGTTATAACAAAATAACCAAATTATACAAATTGCATGCATCCTTAAAAATAGATATAGCATTGAAAAAATTGTAATGAGATGCATATTTCACTTTTTAAATAACTATAACATGGAAGGACATATATGTGTAATTATGGAAGGACATATAATAATTGGTCAGTACTTTGGTATGACAAGTTTTACCTCCTAAAAGATTAAGCATTTTTATTATTAGATTGTATTCAATGCATTAAAATTTATATTTTTAATTTTAATTGATTTGGTTTAAGATTTAAAAAATGGCAATCCAATAATAAAATACTTAATCTTTTAGAAGGTAGAGTTACTTAAAATATTACTTCATTACTTTTTGTTCCAATTTTATGTTGTTAGATAATTCATTGCAAACAATTTCGTATTAGCCTTTGTTGTTTGGTTAAATAATATTAGCAGTGATTACTACCATTTGCATCTTTACGTGCTGGTTACCAATCTCCAATTTTTTTCATTTGAATGAAAAATTATGTTATTAATTTATTGATAATAAAATAATAAAAGATATTTGATTAATTTTAATGAAAAACATTAATATAAATATATTATTAATTTGATGACCACACTGTGCTCCCCTTGACTCGGAAGAACAGAACAGCACAAAAGAAGTATGTGTGCTTACTTAGTATTTTATATCTATTTGATGCTTAAATTTTAAAATAATTTTGAATGATTTGATAAGTTTATAAATTATTAGATTAAAATTATTTAATTATAAATATTTATTTTTTAATATATATGATTAATAATTTTAATTTTATAATTTTTAGAATTAGTATGTCACCTAAATTTCGAAATTTTAAAAATATCATAGACTTTACCTGCACATTCACATGAGTAGCGAAGTCAGCATTTTATTTGTTGTTATTTGAAACCCTTACCTGTGTACGGGGCAAATTGAATGCGTAGATGTAAGTTTTAATATACAATAAAGCATACCCAGTTTCGTGAAAAACATTAAAATTATGTAGTAAATTGGAAATATATGTAATTTTTTATTATATATTAATACATTATTTTTTCTATTTTATAGTGTGATTTCTTCTATTTAATCTTAAGCACACAAGTTAAATTATTGAATGCGACCAATTTCTTTTTCTAAAATAATAGAATACCCATAGTTTGAACTAATCGGAAAAAGACCCAGTTTTCTTAGTCAATATATCACAATTAATTAAAGACAAAAATTGTAACATTTTTTGATAAATAATAAAAAACAATGGACTTTTGTTTAATCTGTGTCATGTAATTATGAGAAACGTGAATATTCCGTCATGTAATTATTTTTTATAAATAATAAAAAAGTTTATCTATTAAAGGACACCCAATGATTATTGGTCAAATTTTAATTTATTCGTAATTAATTTTGAAATTATGTGATGGAATATTTAAAGTCAACAAGCATATATATTTTCTTAGCGGTTAATTGGTAGAGCCGTTTGTGTAGCTGGTTATCTATTTCTTGGATTGTCACTACAAGGTTTATTTTATGTCTATTTTTCTGCACACAATAAAGGATTCTCATGGCCAACAAGTCTTGAAGATCTTCAGATTCGCAGAAATAATTTCAACAATGACATTATATCATCCCTCAGTAATCTCCAAAATCTAAAATCACTTGACCTTAGTGACAACCATCTGGAAGGATTATTAGATATAAGTGGTAAGTACTATTAATTATTTTTATCTCAGGACCATTTCTTTTTAAGTCACAATTAACATATTTACTTTGTTATTATAGGTCTAAATGCTTTGAGCAAACTGAAGACCCTCATTATAGAATTCACCAATGTCACCAATTTAGGTGTCCGTGAAGGTAATTATACAAATTGCATGCATCCTTAAAAATAGATATAGCATTGAAAAAATTGTAATGAGATGCATGTTTCACTTTTTAAATAATTATAACATGGAAGGATGTATATATAATTGGTCAGTACTTTGGTATGACAACTTTTACCTTTTAAAAGATTGAGTATTTTTATTATTAGATTGTATTCAATGTATTAAAATTTATATTTTAATTTTAATTGATTTGTTTTAAGATTCAAAAAATAGCATTCGAATAATAAAATACTTAATCTTCTTTTACCTGGTAGAGTTCCTTCAAATATTACTTCATTACTTTTTGTTTAAATTTTATATTATCAGATAATTCATTGTAAACAATTTTGTATTAGCCTTTGATGTTTGGTTAAATAATATTAGCAAGGATTACTAGCATTTGCATCTTTACGTGGTGGTTACCGATCTCCAATTTTTTTCATTTGGATGAAAAATTATGTTATTAATTTATTGATAATAAAATAATAAAATATACTTGATTAATTTTAATGAAAAGTATTAATTTAAAATATTTAAGTCAATTTTACTTATTATCTCGCATCTTTATAATAAATAATTTGTTAATTGAAGTAGTTGTTAGCGATATTAAATTGATCATAATATCTTTTATTAATTTATTATTTTTAAATTAGTAGTATAATTTTTTCATTCAAATAAAAAATAATAAAAGATGTGGAGGTTAACACTTTCTCTGTTCTGTTTTGCCCTATGATTGATTCTGTGCCATAGACACAATACTAGATGCTTTGAGCAATCATCAATGCTTCCAAGGAGCAACAAATCTGAGACCCCTAATGGTTATTGGTCAATTTTTTATTTATTCATGCTTAGTTTCGAAATTATGTGACAGAATATTCAAAGTTGACAATCATTTTTTCTTTGTGGTTTTTTTATGGAGTTATTTATTTCTTGGATTGTCACTGCAAGGTTTATTTTATGTTGGTAACTAGTTTTGTATAGCTGGTTATCTATTAAAAGTTTGTCTATTAATTCTATATATAATTAACAAAAATTAGAATGTGTGCTTTGATGACCACACTGTGCTCCCCTTGACTCGGAAGAACAGAACAGCACAAAAGGAGTATGTGTGCTTACTTATTATTTTATATCTATTTGATGCTTAAATTTTAAAATAATTTTGAATGATTTGATAAGTTTATAAATTATTAGATTAAAATTATTTAATTATAAATATTTATTTTTAATAGATATGATTAATAATTTTAATTTTATAATTTTTAAAATTAATATGTCACCTGAATTTCGAAACTTTAAAAATATCATAGACTTTACCTGCACATTCACATGAGCAGCGAAGTCAGCATTTTATTTGTTGTTATATGAAACCCTTACGTGTGTACGGGGGAAATTGAATGCATAGAAGTAAGTTTTAATATAAAATAAAACATATCCAATTTTGTGAAAAACATTAAAATTATGTAGTAAATTGGAAAATATATGTCATTTTCTACTATATATTAATACATTATTTTTTCTATTTTATGGTGTGATTTCTTCTATTAAATCTAAAGCACACAAGTTAAGTTATTGAATGTGACCAATTTCTTTTTCTACAATAATAAAATAATAGAATACTCATAGTTTGGACTAATCGGAAAAAGACTCTGTCTTCTTAGTCAATATATCACAATTAATTAAAGACAAAAATTGTAAATTTTTTTTGATAAATAATAAAAACAATGGACTTTTGTTTAGTATGTATCGTGTAATTATGAGAAACGTGAATATTCCGTCATGTAATTATTTTTTATAAATAATAAAAAAAAAGCTTATCTATTAAAGGACACCCAATGATTATTGGTCAAATTTTAATTTATTCGTAATTAATTTTGAAATTATGTGACGGAATATTTAAAGTCAACAAGCATATATATATTTTCTTAGTGGTTAATTGGTAGAGCCGTTTGAGTAGCTGGTTATCTATTTCTTGGATTGTCACTACAAGGTTTATTTTATGTCGATACTTAGTTATGTATATCGTTGTAAATTTTTTGTAAGAGAAACATTATTAATTCCTATCCGCTTAGAACATGATTAAAAGTTTCTGTTTATTCTATATATAATAAAGGGTTCTCGTGGCCAACAAGTCTCGAAGACCTTCAACTTAGTGGAAATAATTTCAGAAATGATATTGTATCATCCCTCAGTAATCTGAAGAATCTGAAATCACTTGACCTAAGTGATAACCATCTAGAAGGATTACTAGATATAAGTGGTAAGCATTGGTAATTGTTCTTATCTGGACCAATTCTTTTCAACTCACAATTAACATATTTAGTTTGTTGCCACAGGTCTAAATACTTTGAGCAAATTGGAGAAGTTGGATTTACGTTATAATAATATTGTCAATTTACGTGCCTACCAAGGTATCATACAAGTATAGCTTAGAATTAATCTAATTTAGAAATATATTAGAATTGTATTACTATGTAAGAATGCTATAAGGAGATGTATATATATTTGACATGCGTTGATTATCGTGCCCCATATTTAGTGAAATCAAATACGATCTTCATTCTTTAATTTAATAAAATTTGATTTTGTTGTGTTTTCTAGGCACAAGAAATTTAAGTAGCGTAAAAAACCTCAAAGTAGGTGGCAACAACATAGATGGAAGCATGCTAAGAGAGTCATTACGAGCATTTTCATCAATTAGGATGCTTTCCTTTGGAGCCAATGACTTTAATGGAACAATTGTTGCTGAGGGTAAGAATGACGATCCTTTATTTTTCCATTTCCAGAAAGAATTATAATTATTATGAATGGTTTATAAGTTAGCTAGTTTTCTATGAAGATTTCCGTGACTTGGACAATCTAGAAGAGCTGGAATTATATAATTCTTCCAACATTGGAAGCGTGTTTTTCAAAAGCATCGGAGCATTGACTTCTTTGAAAGTCTTGTCTATTTCTCAATGTGCTATCAACGACACCCTTCTGAATGCAGGTATGATACTTCTCATTATATTCCGTGAACTTGATTCAACGATGGATTTTTTTCATAAAGATTAACATTTTGTTAAAAAATAATTGTATTTCAGATTGGTCTAAGCTTAAAAAGTTAGAGGAGCTATACCTTAATGATAATGAATTCAAGGGGCCACTTCCTTCATCTTTTAATAACATGACGTCTCTTCAAAGGTTGGACCTTCACTATAATAATTTCATTGGGAATATAGCTTCCACCCTTGCAAGCCTTACATCACTTGAATATCTTGATTTTGAGGAAAACCATTTTGAGGTCCCTGCATCATTCTCATCCTTGGCCAATCATTCTTACATTAAGTTTGTTTATGGAAGTGGAAACAAAATCATACCTGACCCAGACTCCACTACTCAGCCTTGGATTCCAAAATTCCAATTACAAGATATTAGTTTAGCTTCAACAATCGGGAGTGATTTTGTTCCCTTTCCTCACTTTCTCTTTTACCAACATAATTTGTCTTGGTTAGAATTCACGAGTTGCAAATTTAGAGGAGAATTTCCAAATTGGTTGCTTGAAAATAATACAAGAATGACAGATCTTCTTCTTAGTAATTGTTCATTCACTGGTCATTTTCAGTTGCCGTCACATTCCACCATTCAAGAAATCAAAATATCCCATAATTTCATTACAGGTATAATCATGAGCAACAACAACATTTTAATATCTCCAAAATTGCAAGATTTGTCCATGTCCAAAAATGAAATCTTTGGCTCACCCCTTCGGACTTTAGATATGAGCAACAATAATTTTGGTGGAAAGATTCCAAGAGGCATAGTAAATTTAACACTTTTGGAGGAACTTTATATGGAAAATAATCATTTTGAAGGTTCTATTCCAAGGGAATTCAATGAACTAAAATATCTAGAACATCTAGATCTCTCTAGCAACAAGTTGTCAGGGTCTATTCCATCATTTGTCAATACTTCCATGAGGTATGTCCACATGAGCTACAATAAGTTCAAAAGCTTTTCAGGAAAAATTCTTGATGAAAAATCTTCATTGAAACTATTATATCTCAGTTATAATGAAATAACTAGCAATCTTCAAGATCTGATAGGAAATAATACTGAATTGAACATTCTTCTCTTGAAAGGTAACAACTTTTATGGTCCAATACTAGAACAATTATGCCAACTAGCTAATTTAACAATGGTTGATTTGTCTTATAACAATCTTTCTGGACCTATACCTAAGTGCTTGGGCGAAATTCATTTCAATACTAATGACAATGTGTTGCTCGATAGTTTTATAGGAGTATATAGAAGTCATTCACCAATTTGGAAGCAAGATGCAAATTTCACAATAAAGACAAGATTCTACACATATGGATGGAGAGCTCTTACTTATATGACTGGAATGGACTTGTCTCATAATAAACTACATGGGAATATCCCCTATGAACTTGGAAATTTAACTGAGATTCGAGTAATAAACATGTCTCATAACTATTTGAGTGGGGAAATTCCAATGACGTTCTCTAATCTAAAACAAATTGAAAGTTTGGATCTTTCCTTTAATAACTTGAGTGGTGCAATTCCTCCTCAGTTGAATGAGTTAACCACCTTAGAAGTATTTAGTGTGGCATACAACAACATTTCAGGCAAAACACCAAAATTGAAAAATCAATTTGCAACTTTTGAAGAAAGTAGTTATGAGGGGAATCCTTTTCTTTGTGGACCTCCATTAAGTAAAACTTGCATTGGAGATCCATCACCTCCGGTACCAGTTGCTTTAAATGGTAAGGGAGACAATGATGACTTTTTGGATATGCAAGTTTTCTATGTGACCTTTTGGGTGGCTTACATGATGATATTGTTGGTTATGGTAGCAGTTCTATACATAAATCCTTATTGGCGACAAGTTTGGTTTTACTTCATTGAGCTTGTCATCATGAATTGCTATTAGCTTTTTTATGAACTTCTTTTATAAGTTGTCCACTATTAGAAATATGTAGCTTTCAATTTCTCGCCTAGAGGTTAATTTACTATGTTGATGGTTATAAATGCTTCTTAAAATAATGAATATGCTGATTGAAGTTGTTGGATAACTTTTTGAAACTTAATGAAATTGTGAAAATACTAATATATATTATGTAAATATTGTGATATTGGGTAGCTAAGTTTAAATTAATATATTCTAATAAAATGATGCATTTAAACAAAACAACATGAATGCAAATACTAATAAAGGGATATGTATGAGAAGAGAAAAGCCACAAGTTTCAAGAATATCTTTATTCAATAAGTATGCTTTCTATCATGAATAAAAGTATTGTGCAATGCTTACACTAGTATTATTGATTATTCGTCAGCTTTAAAATTTTGGAGCGTCTTTTCAGAGACTTTACAAAGGTTTTATTTGATAAAGAGTTATATTATTATTTTTATAACTGTTCTTTATTATAATTTTATTATATAATTGCTTATGATTTAATTTGAACTTATTATTTTAATTTTTATCATTTAAATAATTTATTTTTAATTCTATATATAAATTTGTTATAATATTATTTTATTTTTAATACTCCAACATCTTATATTATTAATTTTTAAAACCTGATAATATTTTTAATATTAATGAAATATATTGATAATGGGAATCCATATTTAAGTAGATATGTTATATATTAATTACATTTTTTTAGTCCATGCTAGGTGGGTTTGTAAAAAAATTAATAAATTAATTAAATCAATAATTATTCTTGCCTCTTTTAATTGTAAAATTTATAATAAGTAATATTTTAACCAAAGATATATATAATTAAATATAGAAAGCATAATTGAAAATTGAGAAACTCCTTATATCATGCTAATTATTCTAATCAACATTTAAATAGGCAACAAATTCATGAATATTAAGGGCCAATAATAGTTATAATTGTGAAATTTGTGACTACTAATAATTAAATTAACAATAAGAATTAGTATGAATTATAAATATTTGTAAAATCAATAATTAGCAATAATTTAAAAAATATAATTGAAATTGAAAATGAAAAATAAATACAATAAAAATAATATTTTACAAATTGGATTGGACTAGCCAATTTAACAAGAAAAATTGTGAATTGATTCTGTGATTGATCTAATTGACCTTTAAAATCAACTTTCAAATAAAAAAAAATATTGCATCCATATTAGAATTATGGAATTTTGTAACTTTAAATGTTGAGAGGGATAACTAATAAATTTTAGTGATAAAAATGAATAAATTTTGTGTGGAATGAATAAATTTCAATTGAGAAAGTGTGAATTAGACATTGAGAAAAAGAGAAATTGATAATTAAATGGACTTTAAATAAAATTTTAAGGTAAATGAAAAAAATTGTTTAGAAGGCTTGAGATAAGAAACTTGAAAGTGTAAATTAAGGAAAAAGTGAATTGAATGAAAGAAGTCATTTAGTTCACACATGAAGTAACTTCTCACAGGAAAATAAATTTCCTAGGAAATAACTTTCTATGTAAATTTCCTGAAAAACACTCAAAATTGTTTGGTTAACAGAAGTGACACTTCTTAGGAAGTAACTTCCTATGTCTTGTTTGGTTCAACTTTGAATATCCTAAAAAATATTAATAAAATGACTATTATATATCCAATATTATTGTAATATAAAGTAATAAGTTTTAGTTATCATTAATTAAATTTAATGAGAATAATTTTGTCATTATATTTATAAATAACGTGGGAAATAAAACTTACTTAGGGGAGATAGATAAGTAATTTTCTATATTTTGTAGGAAGAAAGACTTCCTAGAAAGTTCTATTTCCCTTAATTTGGAAAATAATGGCCAATCGAACAACCCACTAATTTTCTATTCGTTGAGAAATAGAACTTCTCATATTATTAAGGCAAATCAAATAACCTCAAAGAATTAAACATTGTTAATGATTAAAGATAAATATGTGAATATAGAAAAGATTTAGGATAAAATGGTAAAAATGACCTTGCACCTGCCCCTTCATAAACCAAACTTTAACCCAACTTTCCCTATTTCTCCCAATCATTAAACCCTAACTTCTTTATACTCTTTTCTTCCTTCTCATTCTTCCCTTCTCTTAATTATGCAATTTGGGAGTCAATCTTTATCAAATTCTTCATACAATCAAGGTAAAGACATCTAGACTATCATTAATCTTAAGTTTCTCTTCTATTTTTTTTAAGATTTGGTGAAGCTTAAGTTTTTAGCTCAAAAAAGGGGGATTTGAACCCTAAACTAAAATTTTTTGTTTTTAGATTATTAAGAATGGCTAACCTATGATTTTTTTTCAAGTTAGAGGTTTCTCTATATTAAGTGAATGAATATTCTAGCCTTAGTTTAGAGATTTAAATGGAATTTGAATGGTTTGAGCATAAATTTAGGTTTTATGATTACATAAGCAATCTACTAATTTGTGGTATTAAATTAGTGTATAATGTTATGAATAGTGTATATAGAATGTGGTATGTATTTATGCTTTGGTTAAGAGTTATAGGGAAATAAATGCATTATGATGGTATTAATGGTGAGATGAATAGTGATTCAAGTTAGAAATCTATAGAAATTGTAATGGTAGTTAGCTATGGTCGTGAGAATTAATCTTTGGAAAGCCATAGTGGACTACCTAGTGCAGACTTAGCCTTGGATGGATTATAATTTACTATGGCTACAGGGTTTGCCTTCTAGATAATAATAATCAATTACCTAATTTGAACCTTGCTCTTTAGAGATTCATAGTTAACTATGACCCATGTGTTAAAGGTTCATAGTTAACTACTAGCACCCATATCCTAGCCAAGGCCCTTTGTAATTAATTACATAATCAATTATGCTTTCTTTCCTAGGATGCATAATTGACTATATATTTAGCTACCTTTTTAGAAATTTAAGTGTTGTGCTATGAGAATGGGACATAAGTATTATATGATATGTGTTGTTAGGACTTTTAATAGTATGGATTATGATTATAAAAATGAAATGTGTGATCATGCTAAGAGCATGAAATGATTATTAATTAAAACATGAGATCTTAATACAGATAAAATTATGTTAAAATTTGAGATATCTGATAAGGACTATTTGTTCATAAAAATTTGTTACTTTTATATAAAATAAAAAGTTTTAAAGAATTTTCTATTAAACTCTAAATGATGAATTAAAAATTTTTAATTAATATTTGTTGCACGTAAAGTCTATATGCATTTATGATCTTTTGTGCAAAAATTACAAGTTTTCTGTTAAATTTATAAAAATAAATTGTCTTCTTTTCTCCAATATATTGTTATAAATGTTTGATCAAAAATCTCTACAAGTTGTATTACCGACGTGGATTTTTTCTTTTTTTGTTGCTCGTAGTCTCGCACATAGATATGCTATCGTTTATTAAAATATGGATAAGATATAATAAAAAAATTTGTCCTCATCATTTTTTATGATCCAATATGGCATGACTAACCCTCTCTTTGGAACCAATAACAATAAGATTTTATTTAACTTTATGTTTAAATTTTTTTAAATGATGTTTGAATTCAATTTAGAAAAATATTTTATTTAAATTTAATTGCATTAGCCATTTGATACTTTAAATTAAATTTCTACTGCCATGAAATCCTTCAAATTAATTTATCATGTATTTGACTAAAATTTGTTTAAAGGACCATATGATACATGCCCTTGAATTTTGTTAATTGATAATTTTATATGTTGTGTAAATATTACACAGACAATAAGAAGTTGCCATGGCCTAAAAATCTTGAAGAGCTTTCCTTGTCTGGAAATGATTTTGGGAATGATATTCTATCATCCTTCACTGGGCTTCATCAATTGAAATTAATTGATTTCAGTGAAAATCATCTAGAAGGATCCCTAGATATAAGTGGTTAGTGTTGTTAACCTGTACTAATACTATGTTGGTTTTATATTCGGTGAAACTATATATAACCCTACTTAATTTTGTATGTGAATAATCCTTTGCATCACAGGGTTAAGTGCTTTGAGCAAACTGAAGACCCTCAGTATAGGTTATAACAAAATAACCAATTTAAGTGTCCGTGAAGGTAATTATACAAATTGCATGCATCCTTAAAAATAGATATAGCATTGAAAAAATTGTAATGAGATGCATATTTCACTTTTTAAATAACTATAACAAGGAAGGACATATATATAATTGGTCAGTACTTTGGTATGACAAGTTTTACCTCCTAAAAGATTGAGTATTTTTATTATTAGATTGTATTCAATGCATTAAAATTTATATTTTTAATTTTAATTAATTTACTTTAAGATTTAAAAAATGGCAATTGAATAATAAAATACTTAATCTTTTAGAAGGTAGAATTCCTTAAAATATTACTTCATTATTTTTTGTTCCAATTTTATATTATTAGATAATTCATTGCAAACAATTTTGTATTAGCCTTTGTTGTTTGGTTAAATAATATTAGCAGGGATTACTACCATTTGCATCTTTACGTCGTGGTTACCGATCTCCAATTTTTTTCATTTGAATGAAAAATTATGCTATTAATTTATTGATAAAAAAATAATAAAAGATACTTGATTAATTTTAATGAAAAATATTAATATAAATATGTTATTAATTTGATGACCACACTGTGCTCCCCTTGACTCGGGAGAACAGAACAGCACAAAAGAAGTATGTGTGCTTACTTGGTATTTTATATCTATTTTATGCTTAAATTTTAAAATAATTTTGAATGATTTGATAAGTTTATAAATTATTAGATTAAAATTATTTAATTATAAATATTTATTTTTTAATATATATGATTAATAATTTTAATTTTATAATTTTTAGAATTAGTATGTCACCTAAATTTTGAAATTTTAAAAATATCATAGACTTTACCTGCACATTCACATGAGTAGCGAAGTCAGCATTTTATTTGTTGTTATTTGAAACCCTTTCCTGTGTACGGGGCAAATTGAATGCGTAGATGTAAGTTTTAATATAAAATAAAACATACCCAGTTTCGTGAAAAACATTAAAATTATGTAGTAAATTGGAAAAATATGTAATTTTTTATTATATATTAATACATTATTTTTTCTATTTTATAGTGTGATTTCTTCTATTTAATCTAAAGCACACAAGTTAAATTATTGAATGCGACCAAATTCTTTTTCTAAAATAATAGAATACTCATAGTTTGAACTAATCGGAAAAGACCCAGTTTTCTTAGTCAATATATCACAATTAATTAAAGACAAAAATTGTAACATTTTTTGATAAATAATAAAAAACAATGGACTTTTGTTTAATATGTGTCATGTAATTATGAGAAACGTGAACATTCCATCATGTAATTATTTTTTATAAATAATAAACAAAAAGATTATCTATTAAAGGACACCCAACGATTATTGGTCAAATTTTAATTTATTCATAATTAAATTTGAAATTATGTGACGGAATATTTAAAGTCAACAAGCATATATATTTTCTTAGCGGTTAATTGGTAGAGCCGTTTGTGTAGCTGGTTACCCAATTCTTGGATTGTCACTACAAGGTTTATTTTATGTCAATACGTTGTTATGTATATCGTTGCAAATTTTTTCTAAGAGAAACATTATTAATTCCTATCCACTTAGAACATGATTAAAAGTTTGTCTGTTTATTCTATATATAATAAAGGGTTCTCATGACCAACAAGTCTCAAAGACCTTGAACTTAGTGGAAATAATTTCAGCAATGATATTGTATCATCCCTCAGTAATCTGGAGAATCTGAATCACTTTACCTAAGTGATAACCATCTAGAAGGAGTACTAGATATGAGTGGTAAGCATTGGTAATTGTTCTTATCTGGACCAATTCTTTTCAACTCACAATTAAAATATTTAGTTTGTTGCCACAGGTCTAAATACTTTGAGCAAATTGGAGAAATTGGATTTAAGTTATAATAATATTGTCAGTTTACGCGCCTACCAAGGTATCATACAAGTATAGCTTAGAATTAATCTAATTTAGAAATATATTAGAATTGTATTACTATGTGAGAATGCTATGAGGAGATGTATATATATTTGACATGCGTTGATTATCGTGCTTCATATTTAGTGAAATCAATTGTGATCTTCATTCTTTAATTTAATAAAATTTGATTTTGTTATGTTTTCCAGGCACAAAAAATTTAAATAGCCTAAAAGATCTCAATTTAGATGGCAACGACATAGATGGAAGCGAGAGTCATTACGAGCATTTTCATCAATTAGGATGCTTTCTCTTAAAGACAACAACTTTAATGGAACAATTGTTGCTGAAGGTAAGAATGACGATCCTTTATTTTTCCACTTCCAGAAAGAATTATAATTACTATGAATGGTTTATAAATTAGCTACTTTTCTATGAAGATTTCCGTGACTTGGACAATCTAGAAGAGCTGGAATTTTATAATTCTTCCAACATTGGAAGCATGTTTTTCAAAAGCATTGGAGCATTGACTTCTTTGAAAGTTTTATCTATTTCTTACTGTGCTATCAACGACACCCTTCTGGATGTAGGTACGATACTTCTCATTATATTCCATGAAGTTGATTCAATGGTGGATTTTTTTCATAAAGATTAACATTTTGTTAAAAAAATAATTGTATTTTAGATTGGTCTAAGCTTAAAAAGCTAGAGGAGCTATACCTTAATGATAATGAATTCAAGGGGTCACTTCCTTCATCTTTTAATAACATGACATCTCTCCAAGAGTTGGACCTTTCCTATAATAATTTCATCGGGAATATAGCTTCTATCCTTGTGAGCCTTACATCACTTGAATATCTTGATTTTGAGGAAAACCATTTTGAGGTCCCTGCATCATTCTCATCCTTGGCCAATCATTCTTACATTAAGTTTGTTTTTGGACGTGGAAACAAAGTCATACCTGACCCAGACTCTACCACTCAGCCTTGGATTCCAAAATTCCAATTACAGGAGTTCTTTTTAGCTTCAACAATCGACAGTGATTTTGTTCACTTTCCTCACTTTCTCCTTTACCAATATAATTTGACTTGGTTAGAATTCACGAGTTGCAAATTTAAAGGAGAGCTTCCAAATTGGTTGCTTAAAAATAATACAAGAATGACAAATCTTGTTCTTAATAATTGTTCATTCACTGGTCGTCTTCAATTGCCATCAGATTCTAACATTCAAGAAATCAATTTATCAAATAATTTCATTATAGGTATGATCATGAGCAACAACAACAGTTTAATATCTCCAAAATTGCAAGATTTGTCCATGTCCAAAAACAAAATCTTTGGCTCATCCCTTCAGACTTTGGATATAAGCAACAATAATTTTGGTGGAAAAATTCTAAGAGGCATAGTAAATTTAACACTTTTGCAGGAACTTTATATGGACAATAATCATTTTGAAGGTTCTATTCCAAGGGAATTTAATGAACTAAAAAATCTAGAATATCTTGACCTCTCTAGAAATAACTTGTCGGGGTCTATTCCATCATTTGTCAATACTTCCATGAGGTATGTCCATATGAGCAACAACAATTTCAAAAGCTTTTTAGGAAGAATGCTCAACGAAAAATCTTCATTGCTACTATTAGATCTTAGTTATAACGAAATAACCAGCAATCTTCAAGATCTGATAGGAAATTATACTAAATTGAACATTCTTCTCTTGAAAGGTAATAACTTTTATGGTCCAATACAAGAGCAATTATGCCAACTAGCTATTTTGACAATGGTTGATTTGTCTTATAACAATCTTTCTGGACCTATACCATCATTTGTCAATACTTCTATGAAGTATATCCATATGAGCAGCAACAATAGGTTCAAAAGCTTTTCAGGAAGAATGCTTGATGAAAAATCTTCATTGATACTATTAGATCTTAGTTATAATGAAATAACCAGCAATCTTCAAGATCTAATAGGAAATTATACTAAATTGATCATTCTTCTCTTGAAAGGTAACAACTTTTATGGTCCAATACTAGAGCAATTATGCCAACTAGCTATTTTGACAATGGTTGATTTGTCTTATAACAATCTTTCTGGACCGATACCTAAGTGCTTGGGCAAAATTCATTTCAATACTAGTTACACTAGATTAATCCGTAATCATGAGCATAGGTTTAATATACCAAATGTGTTTAGGTAACAAGAAGCACAATTCACCATGAAGAATGTGTTTAGGCAACAAGAAGCACAATTCACAATGATGACAAGAACCTACACATATGAAGGGGAAGCTCTTGGCTACATGATTGGAAAGGACTTGCTTCACAACAAATTAGATGGAACACAAGAAGCACAATTCACCACAAAGACAAGAACCTACACATATGAAGGGGAAGCTCTTGGCTACATGACTGGAATGGACTTGTCCCATAACAAATTAGATGGAAAGATTCCTTATGAACTTGGAAATTTGACCGAGATTAAGGTAATAAATATATCTCATAACTATCTAATTGGAGAAATTCCAACGACATTCTCCAATCTGAAGCAGATTGAATGTTTAGATCTTTCCTTTAATAAGTTAAGTGGTGCAATTCCTCCTCAGTTGATTGAGTTAACCTCCTTAGAACTATTTAGTATGGCATACAATAACATTTTAGGGAAAACACCAGAATTTAAAGACCAATTTGGAACTTTTGAAGAAAATAGTTATGAAGGGAATCCTTTTCTTTGTGGACCTCCATTACATAAAACTTGCATTGGAGATCCATCACCTCCAATACCAGTTGCTCTAAATGGTGAAGGAGACAATGATGATTTCTTGGACATGCAAGTTTTCTATGTGACCTTTTGGGTGGCTTATGTAATAATATTGTTGGTCATGGCAGCAATTCTATGCATAAATTCTTATTGGCGACAAGCTTGGTTTTACTTCATTGAGTTTGTCATCACAAATTGCTATTACCTTTTTATGGACTTCTTTTATAAGCTATCCAAAATTACAAATATCTAGCTTTCAATTTCTTGCCTTGAGGTTGACCTACTATGTTCATGGTTATGAATGCTTCTTAAAGTAATGAATATGCTAATTGAAGTTGTTGTACAACATTTTGAAACTTAATGAAATTGTGAAAGTAATAATATATATTATGTGAAGATTGTGATATTGGGTAGCTATGTTTAAATTAATATACTCTAATGAAATGATGCATTTAAACAAAACAATGTAAGTGCATATATTGACAAAGGGATATCTATGAAAAGAGAAAAGCTAGAGGTTTCAAGAATATCTTTATTCAATTAGTATGCTTCCTATAATAAATAAAAATATTGTGCAATACTTACATTGATATCAATGATTATTACTCAGCTTTATAATTCTTGAGAGTATTTTCGAAGACTTTACAAAGGTTTTTAGATAAATATTATATTTATTATTTTTACAACTTTTTATTATTATAATTTGATTGTATAATTGCTTATGGTTTAATTTAAACATATTATTGAAATTTTTATTATTTTAATAATTTATTTTTAATTCTATATATAAATATATTTTAATATTATTTTATTTTTAATACCCCCAACATATTATATTATAAATTTTTAAAAAGTAAGAATTTTTTTTAATATTCATAAAACATATTGGTAATGGGAATTCATATTTAAGTAGATATGTTATATATTAATTACATTTTTTAAGTCCATGCTAGGTGGTTTTGTAAAAAAATTAATAACTTAATTAAATCAATAATTATTTTTTACTTTTTCAATCTTAAATTTTAGAATAAGTAATATTTCAACAAAAGAAATAGATCATTAAGTACCAAAAACATAATTGGAAGTTTGGAAACTCCTTACATCATGCTAATTATTCTAATCAATACTTAAATAGGTAACAAATTCATAAATATTAAGGGCCAATAATAGTTATAATTGTGAAATTAATGATCAGTAATAATTATATTAATGATAAGCATTAGTATGAATTATAAATATTTGTAAAATTAATAATTAGCAATAATTTAATAAATATAACTGAAATTGATAAATATGCAATAAAAATAATATTTTAAAAATTAAATTGAACTAGCTAGTTCAACTAAAAAAATTATAAATCCATCATGTGATTGATCTTATTGACCTTTAAAATTGGTCTTCAAAAAAATAATTAGGAAATTGTTGCATCCACATTAGAATTATAGAATTTTAAAACTTTAAATGTTGAGAGGAATAATTAATAAATTTTAGTAATAAAAAAGAATAAATTTTATGTGGAACGAATAAATTTTAATAGAGAAAGTATGAATTAAACATTGAGGAAAAGGGAATTTAATAATTAAATTAGCTTTAAATAAAACTTTTGAATAAATGAAACTAAATTGTTTAGAAGGCTTGAGATAAGAAATTGAAAGAGTAAATTAAGGAAAAAGTGAATTGAATAAAAGAATTAAAAATTATTGATGATTAAAGATAAGTATGTGAATATGAATGAGATTTACGATAAAATGAGAAAAATGCTCCTACCTCTTCAAAAATCAAACTCCAAACCCCTTTCCCCATTTCTCCTGATCTTCAAACCCTAACTGCTCCAAAGTCTTTTCTTCTTTCTCACTCTTCCCCATCCATTCTCGTCCTCATTCAAGCAATTTAGGAGTCAATGTTGTTAAATTATTCATACAATTAAGGTAAGGATATCTCGATTACTACAAATCTTAAGTTTCTTTTCCATTTTTTTAGAAATCTACAACTTCTGTAAAAGGTGATTGCAACTGTTTATTCCTGGAAATGTGTCAATTGTAAAGTAAAAAAGTCTTGACAAATTGTTATGTAGCTTCCTTTGTACCCTTCACATTTACTTTTGTGAAATACCCTTTGCTTATGGTAGGCAAGACTTGACAAATGTTTGGATGACCTCAAGAACTTGAGATTAGAAATTAGTATATTTAGGTGCTTCTGAAATTAAATATTGCAAAGGAAGCATGTTAGAAAAAATGGGCATGAGGAAATTAGTATGATATGGGTGTAAGGAAATTAGTGTGGTTCGTGTCAATGTTAATATTCATTTTAGTGGGAAAGTGGTGCTGTGAAGGGTGTTGGAAGGAAGAGAGAGATGCTCTTCTACATTTAAGACAAGTTTTCAATCATTCGCTGGATTTAAAAACATGGGTGGATGGCATGGACTGTTGTCAATAGGATCAAGTCAAGTGTAACACAATCACAGGCCGAGTGATTGAGCTCCGACTTAATGGTATCAATGGATATCTTTGGGATCTAAATTTCTCAAATTTTCAAGTCTTTGAAGATTTTAGAAATCTGGATTTAAGTTTCAATCATATTGTGGGGTGTGCTCAAAATTTAGGTAGGTATTCCTCGTTGGTACCTTCAAGGAAATCTAAATTAACTTTTCAATTTACACATCTTTCCATTATAAACATATTTATTGTATTTTATTTACATTGTTGTAGGGTCTTCAAGGCTAAAAAATATGGGTTCTTAATTACCTGAACGAGACCAGCATTCTATTGTGTTTGAGTGGATTTTCATCTCCTCTCATGACAAGCTTAACAAGAAATCATTTGATAGGAAAATCAGCTTGTATGTTGTGGTGGGAAGATCCCTTGCGCACTAGGAAATTTGACCAAGATTCGAACGACAAACATGTCTCATAATTATCTAAGTGGAGAAATTCCAACAACATTCTTTGATCTGAAACAGATTGAATGTTTGGATCTTTCCTTTAATAAGTTAAGTGGTGCAACTCTTCCTCAATTGATTAAGTTAACCACCTTAGAAGAATTTAGTGTTGCATACAACAACATTTCAAGAAAAACACCAGAATTGAAAAACCAATTCGAAACTTTTGAAGAAAGTAGTTATAGGGGGACTCCTTTTCTTTGTGGACTTTCATTACCTAAAACTTGCTTTAAAGATCCATCACCTCCAATACCAATTGCTTTAAATCGGGAGGGAGACAATGATGATTTCTTAGACATGCAAGTTTTTTATGTGACCTTTTAGGTGGCTTACACAATGATATTGTTGGTTATGGCAACTATTCTATACATAAATCCTTACTGGTGACAAGTTTAGTTTTACTTCATTGAATTCGTCTTCACAAATTGCTATTGCTTTCAATTCCTTGCCTAGAGGTTTATTTTCTATGTTGATGGTTATAAATGCTTCTTAAAATAATGAATATATTGATTGAAGTTGTTGTATAACTTTTTGAAATTTAAGAAAATTGTGAAAGTAATAATATATATTATGTGAAGATTGTGATATTAGGCAGCTAAGTTTATATTAATATATTCTAATGAAATGATGCATTTAAATAAAACAACGTAAATGCATATATTGATAAAGGGATATCCATGAGAAGAAAAAAGCCACTAAGTTTCAAGAATATCTTTATTTAATAAGTGTGCTTTCTATCATAAATAGAAGTATTATGCAATACTTACATTAACATCATTGATTATTCATCAACTATGTAATTCTCGAGAGTTCTTTCAAAGATTTTACAAAGGTTTTTTAGATAAATAGTTATATTTATTATTTTTATAACTTTTTTTATTATAATTTGATTGTATAATTGCTTATGATTTAATTTAAGCTTATTATTACATTTTTAATTATTTTAATAACTATTTTTAATTATACATATTAGTATATTTTAATATTATTTTATTTTTTAATACCCAACATCTTATATTATAAATTTCTAAAAAGTAATAACATTTTTTTAATATTAATGAAATGTATTGATAATGGAAATTCATATTTAAGTAGATATGTTATATATTAATTACATTTTTTGAGTCCCCATGCTTGGTGTTTGTAGAAAAATTAATAACTTAATTAAATAAATAATTATTCTTGCCTTTTCCATATAAGATTCTTGATGTACATACATATAGATATAGATATATGCAAGATCTTATTCATTCTTTGTGTTTTACCCCTTTTGTAAATTCCAATAATTCTCACTTTTTGTCCCATATATTCAAGCAATGTTACTTGGACACAAAAAGGGTTCATTTGATATTAAAGCTTTTTAGAATTTATTTTATTTTATTTTTCAATAAAAATAATTTTAATTAATTTGCAAATGAATTCTTTTATTTAAAATGTATTAAAAAATACATAAAATTCAATTGAAAAGTAAAATTTGATGTGTCTTAGTAAATACAATATTAGAAAGAGGATAATTTTTTCATGTAATATATATTTAAAGCTAAATAAAATTAGTTCTAGTGAAAGCCCTCTTTTATTTAAAGTCAAACACTATTATAAAATTTATTTAAAAAATAAAATTTTATTTTAATTATGTCAAACAAAGGGAAAATGATCTAAGTCAAACTGTCCCACATTTTTAGAAAGACAAGGAGTTAATTTGACTCATACTATCCCATGGGTAAAAGTATAAGAGAATTCATGGCATCTTTGCTATTACCTCCCTGCTTCTTTTAATTCTAAAACCAATTTGTATATATATATATATATATATGTTATACTTCCATAAAATGACATTAAGACTTAAGTACGCATCCTATGAGTAATACTCTTAAACAACTAACAATTACAATATGCATTTCCCCTTAGTGATATCATTTATCTGTTGATATCTCTATTTTAAGTTTTTATCTTCAATTAGATACTACTCATGAATTGTTAATAGAATGCATTTTCATCAATGCTTAAATTTGTCACTAAATGGTATCATGGCAATGGCTATTATCAGTAAGTGTAAACAAGCCGGAAAATGAACCATGCACCAACTAAAGCAAAGTATGTTATAGAAATTAAGCAAAACCTAAATGAAAATTGTTTAACTAGAGAAGATAGGCAGCCAAGACTTTAAAAACAATTCGAGACCACAATATTATGAGCAATATTGCAATTTCAAATCAAACTATATCTATGATTTTTCATATTTTTTGGATTATTATGGTTGTATTTTTTTATGTTTGTCCGTACCGTAACATGATAGCAACTGCGGCCATAATCACAATTTAAACCTTTGATAGGCAGCATGCAAGCTGTGAACCTCGAGGATGCCGAAGGTCGAGGTCACAGTAGCGGTGACATGGTGGTGACCCCGAAAAGGAACATTGGAATGCGCACTATTGGATAAGGTATGGAAAACATAATGGAGATTGAAGGCCAAAAGTGTGGGTGAAGGAATCGCAATAGGTTTCTATAATTGCAATGACAAAGGCAATATTGTAAAATGCACAGGCCCAACCCATTTAACGACTGATTCCGTTCAATAGTTTTATGTATGATATGATTATAAATTCAAATTTATTTAGGCCATTTATGAGTTCTGACGTAGTGATAGGCTTTTGAGCCCATAGTGCTAGAAAAATGAGCTCATTTAAGCCCACAAGGAATTACTGTTTAAAAAATTGTATATTCTAGGAAAAATCAAATTACTATTCAACAAAAATCTAGTTAAGTAAAAATTTAAACTCAAATATAATTGGGAGTCATTTTAAGATGGGAGAAAAATGTAAACTACCTTCTCAGTTTTAAAAATTTTAAAAATCACCGTTTTAAATTTTATAAAATTTAGAATTAACACTTATTATTCATTTAATTAACTTTTTTATTAACTTATTTTTATGAAAATTTTAATTAATAACTAAAATGTTATGGTATATTATTCTTTAGTTATTTTTTATGCATAAATTTTATATTATATATTTAAAAAGTTAAATTATATATAGAGAATTTTAATTAAACAATTATATATAAGGTTCAAAATTATTACCAAAAATTAAAATTTTATAATTTTAATTTTTATCTAAAAATATCATTAAAAATATACCATTTAATAAAATAATTAATTAAATAAAATATGAGTATTATCTCTAAATTTTTGCAATTTATGGAGTAATTTTGAAGTTTTTAAAGTTAAAGGGATAAAATTCAATCATTTCAAAAACTAAGAGAGTAATTTGTATTTTTTCGAAACACTTTATGGTTTCTTGCCAATCCATTGAGCGCTTGTTTATTATAATTTCAATAATAAAATTTAAAATATACAAATCTTGTATTATTAATCAAATCATATATTTTTATTATATTATACTATTTAATAATATATTTATTATTCTAATAAAAATATTATTATCATTAATTATTTTTTCCTATTTTATTCCTAACCATACTAAATATAATTATAAAATAATCATTTAATTCTTGTTTCTTTTTGCAATTTAAAAACTAAAAATTATGTTCTCGCACGAAATTTGTAGGGCCTTTTAGCATGAAATAATTAAATAACTTTATATACAATAATTAATTAAATCAAAGTTAAGCATGGCCTAACCATCTCATCAACCATTTATTGCTGGAAATGCGTGGATTGTAAAGTCAAGAAGTCAGGTTTTTGGACTGATTATGTGCCATTTTTCCCAGCACGTCAGTTGTTACGCAGCTTCCTTTTATTCCCTTCACAGTTACTTTTGGGAAATATTCTCCTTTTTTTAATTGGAAATACCCTTTGCTTTAGGCAAACGTGTGATTAGTGGCAAAACTTTTCATTTAAACCACAGTGATTTTATCGTAATTTATCTACTTTTCATGTAATCTATATAAATAGACAGTTAAATTTAGTAATTATAGCCTTTAAATGCTTTTAATTAGGACCTTATAGTTGAGAGTGCAAGTTAAGTCAAATTACTTGTGAATGCTTCAAATTAATTTGCAAAAAGTTGGAGTCAAATTTGACTTCAAGAGTCAGATTTAATTAATATATAAACCGAGATTGATTTTTATATTATTTAATTTGTACCTTTTGTAAATTTAAATGAATTTAATAATAAAATATATATTTTTATTACTACACACTATATAAATAATACAGTACATGAAAAATTGAATCATATTAGTAATTTTTAAGATTTTAGAAAGAAATATGATTTTTTAATTGAAATAATTAGCTTTCGCTGATTATTTGCATATAAGAAACTTATTAAATCAAAGTTAAGATGGATAAACCAATTTTATTTCATGGAATAATAAAATACTTAATCTTTTAGAAGTTGGAGTTCCTTAAAATATTACTTCATTACTTTTCGTTCCAATTTTATATTATCAGATAATTCATTGCAAACAATTTTGTATTAGCCTTTGACGTTTGATTAAATAATATTAGCAGGGATTACTACCATTTGCATCTTTATGTGGTGGTTACCGATCTCTAATTTTTTTCATTTGGATGAAAAATTATGTTATTAATTTATTGATAATATAATAATAAAATATATTTGAGTAATTTTATTGAAAAATATTAATTTAAAATATTTAAGTCAATTTTGTTTATTTTCTCACATCTTTATAATAAATAATTTATTAATTGAAGTAGTTGTTAGTGATAATAATTTGATCATAATATCTTTTATTTATTTATTATTTTTAAATTAGTAGTATAATTTTTTCATTCAAATAAAAAATAATGAAAGATGCGGAGGTTAGCACTTTCTCTGTTCTGTTTTGCCCTGTGGTCAATTCTGTGCCATAGACACAATACTAGATGCTTTGAGCAATCATCAAAGCTTCCAAGGAGCAACAAATCTGAGACCCCTAATGGTTATTGGTCAAATTTTGTCACATAATATTCTGAGACCCCTAATTTCGAATATTCTGAGACCCCTAATGGTTATTAGTATTATTATATATTCATTTATAATATCTTCTTTTTATTTATTTATAATATCGTTATAATATAAATATTATTGTTTATCTATCAAAGGGGCCGGGGGTATGGGGTATAGTTTCATAGACATCAATCAATGTGCTTTTAAAGTTAACTGTGTCTCATAATATCAGCTGGATCACCATGCATATGGCTCGTCAGACGCTCCAGCTAGTGTTGCTCCCAATGGAGTTGCCGAACAAGAAAAAGAAAATGGGACATGTGGAGGGTCCGCACTTGTGAAGTTATAAAATCTTTATTAGAAAATTGATTAGTATATGAAATAATGATTCATCTCTTCACGAAAAACTTCTTGCTACACAAGCCTTGTATAAACTCATTCTCACCGAGGATGAATTTAAAATATGTGATTAAATACTGCATATTCGAATTTTTATCATTGTGAAATTACTTTTTATAAGATCAAGTTATGAAAATATAAATCCTCTAAATTGAATATGAATGGCTTATTTTTGCATAGCCAAAAAAGGAAAGTAATTAAAGTAAACGTAAGTTGATTTAGAGTTCTCTAACTACTAAAAACTAGTCAACTTTTGTTCTTATAATTTGTTTTAATTTATAATTTCATTCATATAATTTTGTATTTGTAGTTAAATTCTTAAAATTTAATCTCGTACGTAATTAAATTCTTAGCATAATTAATTTTAAAAACTTTTATTTGTAATTATTCAATATTTGCTCTATGCAGTTACACAGTATTGTATAAAAATAAAAAAGTAGAACCCTAATCACTAAGATTACTAAGACAATTAAAAATTATAATTTTAATCACAAATATTTTTATTTTTAATGAATTTGATTTCATGTAACAATCATGGTTTTAAATTGCGGTCCGCAACCGCAATTTCGCCCGCAATATTGCAGTTACGGACCACACCGCGTCCGCATTTTTTTGCAATTGCGCTCTGCGACGGCCGCATTTTCCCGCATTTTTTCGCATCATGCGATATTGTAACCGCGACCGCAATCGCAATTTAAAACCATGGTAACAATATATCTTTTCAATAAACAAGTCTTTATGAGGGGTGATTAAAATATGTCAAATCATCACTAACTAATTAATTAACTTCAAGTTGATCAATTAAGAATGGTTAATATGTTAATATCAGTTGGAATTAATAAATAATTGTAATTACATGCAACTACATAAAAATAATAATGTGACAGAATATTCAAAGTTGACAATCATGTTTTCTTTGTGGTTTTTTTGTGGAGTTATAGCTAGTTATTTATTTCTTGGATTGTCACTGCAAGGTTTATTTTATGTTGGTACCTAGTTTTGTATAGCTGGTTATCTATTAAAAGTTTGTCTATTAATTCTATATATAATTAAAAACATTAGAATGTGTTCTTTGATGACCACACTGTGCTCCCCTTGACTGGGAAGAACAGAACAGCACAAAAGAAGTATGTGTGCTTACTTAGTATTTTATATCTATTTGATGCTTAAATTTTAAAATAATTTTGAATGATTTGATAAGTTTATAAATTATTAGATTAAAATTATTTAATTATAAATATTTATTTTTTAATATATATGATTAATAATTTTAATTTTATAATTTTTAGAATTAGTATGTCACCTAAATTTCGAAATTTTAAAAATATCATAGACTTTACTTGCACATTCACGTGAGTAGCGAAGTCAGCATTTTATTTGTTGTTATTTGAAACCCTTGCCTGTGTACGGGGCAAATTGAATGCGTAGATGTAAGTTTTAATATAAAATAAAACATACCCAGTTTCGGGAAAAACATTAAAATTATGTAGTAAATTGGAAAAATATGTAATTTTTTATTATATATTAATACATTATTTTTTCTATTTTATAGTGTGATTTCTTCTATTTAATCTAAAGCACACAAGTTAAATTATTGAATGCGACCAATTTCTTTTTCTAAAATAATAGAATACTCATAGTTTGAACTAATCGGAAAAAGACCCAGTTTTCTTAGTCAATATATCACAATCAATTAAAGACAAAAATTGTAACATTTTTTTATAAATACTAAAAAATAATGGACTTTTGTTTAATATATGTCATGTAATTATGAGAAACGTGAATATTCCGTCATGTAATTATTTTTTATAAATAATAAAAAAAAGTTTATCTATTAAAGGACACCCAACGATTATTGGTCAAATTTTAATTTATTCGTAATTAATTTTGAAATTATGTGACGGAATATTTAAAGTCAACAAGCATATATATTTTCTTAGTGGTTAATTGGTAGAGCCGTTTGTGTAGCTGGTTATCTATTTCTTGGATTGTCACTATGAGGTTTATTTTATGTCAATACGTAGTTATGTATATCATTGCAAATTTTTTGTGAGAGAAACATTATTAATTCCTATCCACTTAGAATACGATTAAAAGTTTGTTTGTTTATTCTATATATAATAAAGGGTTCTCGTGGCCAACAAGTCTCACAGACCTTCAACTTAGTGGAAATAATTTCAGCAATGATATTGTATCATCCCTCACTAATCTGGAGAATCTGAAATCACTTGACCTAAGTCATAACCATCTAGAAGGAATACTATATATGAGTGGTAAGCATTGGTAATTGTTCTTATTTGGACCAGTTCTTTTCAACTCACAATTAACATATTTAGTTTGTTGCCACAGGTCTAAATACTTTGAGCAAATTGGAGAAGTTAGATTTAAGTTATAATAATATTGTCAGTTTACATGCCTACCAAGGTAACATACAAGTATAGCTTAGAATTAATCTAATTTCAAAATATATTAGAATTGTATTACTATGTAAGAATGCTATAAGGAGATGTATATATATTTGACATTAATTGATCATCGTACTTCATATTTAGTAAAATCAATTGCAATCTTCATTCTTTAATTCAATAAAATTCAATTTTGTTATGTCTTCCAAGCATAAAAAATTCAAGTAGCATAAAAGACCTCATTTTAGATAACAACAACATAGATGGGAGCATGTTGAGAAAGTCATTACAAGCATTTTCGTTAGGCGGCTTTCCCTTCAAGCGAATAACTTTAATGGAACAATTGTTGTTGAAAGTAAGAATGACAATATTTCATTCTGTCCAAAAATAATTATAATTACTTTGAATGGTTTATAAGTTAGCTAGTTTTCTATGAAGATTTCTGTGAATTGGACAACCTAGAAGAGCTGGAATTATATAATTCTTCCAACATTGGAAGCGTGTTTTTCAAAAGCATCGGAGCATTGACTTCTTTGAAAATCTTGTCTATTTCTCACTATGCTATCAACGACACCCTTTTAGACGTAGGTATGATAATACTTGCTATATTTCATGAACTTGATTCAACGGTAGATTTTTTTTTCATAAAGATTAACATTTTGTTAAAAAATAATTGTATTTTAGATTGGTATAAGCTTAAAAAGCTAGAGGAGCTATACCTTAATGATAATGAATTCTAGGGGCCACTTCCCTCATTTTTTAGTAACATGATGTCTCTCTGAATATTGGACCTTTCCTACAATAATTTCATTAGGAATATAACTTTCACCCTTGCAAGCCTTACATCACTTGAATATCTTAATTTTGAGGAAAACTATTTTGAGGTCCCTACATCATTCTCATTCTTGGCCAATCATTCTTACATTAAGTTTTTTTATGGACATGGAAACAAAGTCATACCTGACCTAGACTCTACCACTCAGCCTTGGATTCCAAAATTCCAATTACAGGAGTTCTTTTTAGCTTCAACAATCGAGAGTGATTTTGTTCACTTTCCTCATTTTCTCCTTTACCAATATAATTTGTCTTCGTTAGAATTCACAAGTTGCAAATCTAAAGGAGAGCTTCCAAATTGGTTGCTTAAAAATAATACAAGAATGACAAATCTTGTTCTTAATAATTGTTCATTCACTGGTCATCTTCAATTGCCATCAGATTCCAACATTCAAGAAATCGATGTATCTAATAATTACATTACAGGTATGATCATGAGCAACAACAACAATTTAATATCTCCAAAATTGCAAGATCTGTCCATGTCCAAAAACAAAATCTTTGGCTCATCCCTTCAGACTTTGGATATAAGCAACAATAATTTTGGTGGAAAAATTCCAAGAGCCATAGTAAATTTAACACTTCTACTGGAACTTCATATGGACAGTAATCATTTTGAAAGTTCTATTCCAAGGGAATTTAATGAACTAAAAAATCTAGAATATCTTGACCTCTCTAGAAACAATTTGTCAGAGTTTATTCCATCATTTGTCAATACTTCCATAAAGTATATCCATATGAGCAACAACAGGTTCAAAAGATTTTTAGGAAGAATGCTTGATGAAAAATCTTCATTGATACTATTAGATCTTAGTTGTAATGAAATAACTAGCAATCTTCAAGATCTGATAGGAAATTATACTAAATTGATCATTCTTCTCTTGAAAGGTAACAACTTTTATGATCCAATACTAGAGCAATTATGCCAACTAGCCATTTTGACAATGGTTGATTTATCTTATAACAATCTTTCTGGACCTATACCCAAGTGCTTGGGCAAAATTCATTTCAATACTAATTACATTGGATTAATCCCTAGGATATCATATATGTATAGTAGATTAAATGTGTTATGGTAACAAGAAGCACAATTCACCACGAAGATAAGAACCTACACATATGAAGGGAAAGCTCTTGGCTACATGACTGGAATGGACTTGTCCCACAACAAATTAGATGGGAAGATTCCTTATGAACTTGGAAATTTGATCGAGATTAAGGTAATAAATATATCTCATAACTATCTGACTGGAGAAAAACTTAAAGGAGCAAAACTCAAAATTTCAAAAGTTAGTTACATCCTTGCTAAATGTTCAACATCAAAGTACATACCACTTTTCTAGTGCAATGTTACAAAAATTTACTATTGTCCCAAGTTTTAGTTTGTTTGTCCATTATAATGTGGATAATATTCCTTGAGTGGTTTTTAAAGAGGAAAAAATTAATAGATTTTGTTCTAGATGTTAATAAGTAGGGCTCTTTAATTCCAATTGTTTCATACTCTATTGAAGGAAAGCCGTTTTTGAAAATCTCTGTCACTGTCCATTTTAATTTCAAAATTTGAAAAAACCATTTTTTTGGTAGTAGTTTAGTTTGGCTTCCTTCATGTTGCTTGCAACCTAATCAAGCTACTTTCTTGCAAACTAGCAAAGCCCTGCTAGTTTTTTTCCAAATTTTAATATTGTTTGGAAGAGCAAAGAGAATGCAACCTTATGTTTGTAATATGCATTAGAAGCTTCAAGATGGGATGATGTAAGAACATATATAAGTATGTGTGAGTGAACATCAAATTTTAGAAGTGGATAGTATCACATTTTCTAACACCAATATTTTATCAATTTCAATTCCTTGCTCATTAACAAACTTTATGAAGTTTTTGAAGATATGCAATATCAACATTAAAATGTCTCATATTAGCTATAGAGGCTTTCAAATGTAGATATTTTCATTCAAATATCGACAGTCATCGGAGGAAGTAACGAAGTAATGTCATCAACTTAGACATGTTAAGTGTTCAACTCATTCTTAGAGTTTATATTTTAGTTTTAACTAGTATCTTGTTAGTTGTTTGTGTTCTAAGGTTATGCTAGTCTTTTATGTTCCTTTGGTTGTCTTTAGGTATGTCATCTCTCTACTTTATTTATTATTCTTTGTGAAACAAAAAATATATATTTTTTCTATTTCATTCTTTATTTATTTAAATTTATTGAATTTCATCGTCCATTACTAATTTTTTGGTGAATATTAATTTTTCATTATTAATTTGACTGATAAATTAAATAAATTTAAATATGTGATGAGCATAATTAAAATAAAATGTGTATGAAGAATAAAATTGAACATATTTAAATAATGAGTGATAAATTGGTAAAAATTATTTTACAAATAATTTTTTTATAATAATAGGAATAGTATTTTATGGCAAGTAAAGTTTTTAAAATAATATTATAATATTAAATATCACCATGCTATTAAACTAGCACCAGCATTTTATAAATATTTAAATGGGATAAAAATAGATGTCTACTTTGAGAAAAACCACAGAAATGGGTGCCGAGGAACTAAGTCTATCAGACTCAAGCTGTGAGATTTTGTCCTCTCTTAAAATTTTTGAGAACTTCTTTGATTTCACCAGATATGGAGTTGCTACTTGCTTCTTCGTTTTTACTTGGTTGGATAACCAACAAACCTTTGGCTGTGTTGCATCTTTTTACTGTACTAATTGTTATTTGTTTCCAGCAGCAAAAGATACTGAGAATACCATATGGTGTGGACAAGGAGTACTTTAGAGATTCTGTTCTCTATTTTTTAAAAATAAAAATAAAAATATTGAAAATTTTGTTTTGCAACATGTTCCTAAATTTTATTTTTAAAAATAATTTTTTTTGAAACTTTTGTTTTAAAAATGAAAAAACAAGAATAAATTTTATATGTTTTTTAAACTTATTTTTTTTCTTGATAGCAGTTTTATAGTTAAATGAAATTTTTGCTTGCTTATTTTACTGAATATCCTCTATTCTTATTTTTTTTTAAATTCAGAAACAGTGTTTTTAAAGAAATTTTAAAAATAGCTTCTGCAACCGCATCACGACAACTGATGTTTCCGCAGGTGCTTCACTGGTAAGTGTATGATACAAACTTACATGCGTAGATGCAATTGCTATTTTCTAATGTTGGAGAGCAACTTGCATTTCTTGTGTCTAGATCAGCTGTACCTGATTCAGTTCTCATTTCTATTTTGTTTCGGAAGAAACCATGTACCAATATAATTATAAAATATTAAAATTATAAAAAAATAATTTAGATACTTAATGTTAAAAATAAAGAATTCAATGAAAGAAAGAAAAAGTTATTTTTTTTAATTACAATCTATAGAAGTATATAATATCCTTATTTATATATAAGTAAAGAAGTTTTTCTATAAAAAATATCTGCCGAACAAAAAACAAAGCCTTCTAATTTTCAACATTTCTTGTAGGCAAAGCAAAAAAGCTTCCGATAGCTCCTCTTTATAAGCGGTTTCTCATCTCAGAAACAAATATACTGACCATATTTTGTCCGTACGAGCTAAGTTGTGTAAAGATTCAATTTTACCTTTTCCTAGGAATTCTATTGAATCACATGCTAAAAGAACCCTAAAAGACCTCATCTTCAGAACTTATGCACAAAGGGAATTCTAATAATATGAAGGAAAACCCATCACCTGAACTTGCATCAAGCACTGCCTGTATGGTAAGGCAACTTCAGCAAGCCTGGAATTGCACATTCAAAATTGAGAAAAATGCAAACTACTGTCTTCAATTATGAAGTGATTGCATTTTATCTCCACAAACTATGGAAACTTCCAAATTGAAACTTTAAGCTATAACAAATTTACAACTAACATCTATTATTCATTTAATTAATTATTTTATTAAATTATATAATTTTTTTATTAAATTTTTACAAGAATCACATTATTATACATTATTTTATTACATCATTTTTTTCACATAGTTTTAAAATTCATTTTAATTATTTAATTAAATTTTTTATATTTAATTTAATTTTTATTAATTATAAAATATAGAGATTATGTGCAAAAAATATTGTTGTAAGTTAACATACAATAATAATGTGATTCTTATTTAAGAATTTATTGAAAAAATTTATATATGTAATTTAATAAAATAATTAATTAAGTAGGTAACGGATGTTAATTATAAGTTTTATATAGTTAAATAATTTGATTTGCAAATTTTCAAAGTTAATGGGAAGTAAAATACAATTAACAGGGATATTTTGTATTTTTTTATTGATGAAAAACGAGATAGTGCCACCTGCTTTTACGTTCCCCTTTTTGGTATCACATCATTATCTACGTAGAACTTAATGGATGGCAACCCCTTCTTTTTTCTAAAGGGGATAAAGCCAATGAGTGCTTTATAGATTGAAATCAGTACAATGCTTTTGATTTAGAAAAGTTAATTCTTGGTCTAGCTATCAGAAAAATGAGATAATAGAGGAAGAGTTGAATAGACATAATATATTTTATAATCACGACGGAATGTTGTATTTCTTTTTCATGAATTGGATGGACGAGTTTATGTTTTTAATAGGATTTATTTCCAGTAATTCTTTTAAATTACTTTCACAATTCACACCGCTGTAGCATTTGTAGGGTCTAGCGAATTCAACATTTATCTGGGCAGAAAGGAAGATAAAAACTTTCCTCCAGCCATGAAGATAAAAAATTTCAAAGATTCGACTTCATGTAATCTCAGGACATTGAATATGTAGTGAATGGAATTAAAATAATATTCTCTCTTAATTGAAGAAAACTTAATCTCACCATCGAGACTTTGGTCCATCCATCCAACCAGGAACCACAGAAAGGTAGGCAACCATTATTCTTATTATATTTTCATTTTTTAACAAGACATTAATCCATTCAACCTTTCCATGACAATTCTGTGTAGGGTGCGCTCGCGCCGGAAGCTGTTTCTACAATATTACGGTCTACCCACCTGCAAATTTTGGAGACCCGGGAGGCACCCGATAAGTTTGAATGATAGCATGCAGCAGGTGGCATAAGAATCGCAGTTGATGAGCATGTTGCACTCATTCCGGCGGTACGAAAGTTCTTTCTGAATCCCACAGCACTCTTATGAGGCCAAACTCCATTTCAGCCTCTGCAAATGAGTTGCCAGTTGCTTCAGACGGGTAGGGCAGTGCCGTCCCCTTATCAGCCACGTTAAGTTCAAAAAAATCCACGACACAAGTCCTTGACTTCTCCAAGCTCTCTCCTTGCCATTTACCATGCACCCGAAACACCATGCCCTTGCCAATCATCTCTCCTTGTCCGCCCACTAGTGCCACCTTTTGACCTGCCTTGCGAGGAACAAATTCTGGAGGACCATGATTGATGCATTCAGCAAGTGAAGGCTTGGGATCATCACCACAAACAATTATTGGCAAGCTCTGAGAATCTTTTCTTGCATTTGACACGTCCTTTGGACTGTTGGGTAAGTCATAAGATCTAGTTACTGGCCCTTATTGCTTGTTTGAGACTGGAGCAAAACATAATTTTATAACAAATTAAAGCAGCTAAAGATTCATTTTAATATCTATAATAAGCACGGGCAATTACCAAAATTCAAATATTCCTCAATAAATATTTCATAAAAAAATTACACTAGGTTACTGCTCTGTTACATAACAATACATGCGACATAGCTTAGATGCTAGTTTCCTAATACTGTAAATTGAAAAGGAACAAGAGAAAGTAGATTTACACCTAGTTGAAGCCTTGGCTTTACATATGCAATAGACCATATTCATTATAATTTGGTGCAAATAGCTTTAGGATGAAACATAATGCTATATGACTTGATTCCTGATGTTTTCCTACGTCATCCTACATAGGGAAAAGGTAATGTCATTAGATATGAATTTACATACACGTTGCCTCTAACATTGGTTTTATTGTTTCTTCTTTGGAAAGGAGAGAATGGGATATGATATTGGTAGCTAAACTTATCTCATCCCAATCCACCCAACAAATTGTAAGTTTTAGTCATCCTACAAACTAAAAAGAACACAAAAATGAAAAAGAGTAATCAAAGTAATAATAAGGCTACCTAAAAAAGAAGGTATACTCACTAATTTTTAAGTTGCAAAGACATAACCTCAGAACCTTGAAAAAGCTTTCCTAGCTATCTCCTATAAAACTGTAGTTTTTATTTTTTTCCCTAAGTGTGTCGGGAGCGACTAATATAAATTGAAATTACCCACCCGTTGGCAATTTAAAATTTCAATCTTAATTGTTTCTTTGTGAGTTCTCTATGCTCTGAAAGATCTCAAAATTTCAACACCTTCCACAATGTCACCCAATATCTTGAACCAATGATCTCATGATTGTATGCTTATAATTTATAAATAAAACACTTGGTCCACTATGTCACTACTTCATAATGAAATTAGTTTCCAAGGGATGCTCTCATCATGTCAATGTCATCCCCAAAAATGATTTTCTTTTAAAAGAACAAAACACTTATTGAATAAATTGCCACTTTAATGCTCATGTATGAAGCTTGACATATTTGATTAATACATAATTTATCATTAAGATTACTTTTCAAACATAGCAAGACCAAAGTTAACGGTAAAAGGGGAACTCGGATAGTGAACGATAACCTTAGAAGTTGTAAATCTTCCATACTTAGATATATTGGACTCAAATACTTTGCATGTCTTAACAATGAGTCCGCACAAGATAGTTATATGTAAGAATTCAACAAAACATTTATGATGATTCCATAATATGAAGAAAGAATAATCATTATCCAAGTTTTCGCAAGCAGTGGCAGCTTTTTGAGCATCAAAAGTAAAAGAAAACCTAGGCAGCAAGTAAGACAGATCCATTTGCAAGCACTCCATGACTTTGAGAAGGAAAAGATTTCTCTCCTATTCTGGAGATAAAAAAATTTAAAGAATTAAGAAAATTAGGGAGTGAGGTGTTTGTAGCCGTAAAACTATCAAAGTGACTTGAAACTTTGCAGAAACATAGGCAAAAAATCAACCTTTACATATGTTAGGAACAAAACAGTGAAGATTTGCAATGACTTTGACAAATGATGATGACCTTTGATGTGCACAAGAAGCCTGACCCATGTTGTTAGGAATTAGGTTTAATTCCAAATTTTTCACATTGAGGGAATCCATCAATGAGGTAGTTTCCAAAACCCACCTTGCCACTGTGAATATATCATATTCAAGAGTTGCACCGACCTCCTTTTCTAGGAAATTAGACG
Source organism: Sindora glabra (assembly GCA_020226215.1). Lineage (NCBI taxonomy): Eukaryota > Viridiplantae > Streptophyta > Magnoliopsida > Fabales > Fabaceae > Sindora > Sindora glabra. The sequence continues at coordinate 1,789,412 of CM035235.1, forward strand.
AACACCAATAGGCAATAAAATCTCTATGAGAGAAAGAAAGTATTGTCGCCAGAGTCTGAAACCACACGCAAGACAAACAGTCATCCACATAAACTAAAGGATATACCGAGAATGCAATGACTACAAGTACATGTTAATCAGAAAAATGAGAGATATACTTGAAGATTCTTTCATTTATTATGAATGAAAATTTTCATGTTAGGAACTCAAAAACAAATAAGCATATAAAACTATAACAATGGTGCATTAGGAGTGAAATTGGCAATACTGAAGCAACATTTATTTCCAATAATGATAGCTTACAAAGCAGGTTGTAATGTAAGATTGAAGGTTTGAATCATCAGAGAGGATGTCAGCTCGACGCATGGCATTGAGTTGTAAAAGATCCACTGGGTAACTTCTGCCACTTGTGAGATGCCCATGAACTTTGCCAAGAGAAGTCTTCAATAGGCCAAGAACCTATATCATGAGAATGAGAATGATATTAAAAGGAATAGCTTGATAATAAAAACAAAGCATGCTTAAAGCTTGGGCCTAGAAATAGTCAATTTGAAGGCACAAATGCTTTTTGCAGACTACCATGGCACAAAATCAATTAAGACAGGTTTTTCTACTAAACAATTTATACTGTGTATGATGATAACTCAATTTATGAGTATTAAACCCACAGATAATATTGGAAAGATAGGAACAATAAATATAGTTGATAAGATCAAAGTTAAATAATTTTCAGGCAATAGTTCCTAATTAATCATTTATTAGAACAAAGAGAGACATTTATCTTATACAGTTTTGTCTAGATTATAAGGTACCAGCCAAAACTAACCTGCAATACAATAGTTTTTGCCAAATTTAAACTTTATGGTGACTTGGGCAACTTCATCTAAACAAGTACTCTCAGTGTCACATAACAACAACAAAAATGCAAAGGGAGCCATGACTGTATAAATACATGCATTTTATGATGTATAATAAATATTAAATATAAAAGCATTTAAGAATGGCAAAATTTTGTAATCAGACTCACAATGGATATTATTTTTGCATTCAGCCCACATATAGCAACTACAATCCCAGAGTCTTCTCGAACAAATGGTTGGATGTTTAGCTTCAAAATGGATTCAGCCAAGAAAAGAATGCCACCCTTTCCACATAGGTCTTGTAACTAAAGTAAAAACATACATGTAGCATAGGAGAAACAACAGAAAGTCCATCTCCCCAATCAACTATCTTTTGTAGTGGCGATGTTCTAATTAGCTAAAAACTAAAGTTCTTGGCAGTTTGAACCCCTCTTCTACTACTATCTATTTGTTAAAAGACAGTTCATCCTAAACATAATCTATTACAAGAAAGCCCCTATATATGTATATATTTTTTTATATCTCTAGCATACACCTTCATGCAAAGGCCCCTTAGACTTGAAAAATGGAGATAACACTAGCTCGCATTACCTTAAACTAGAACCTTGTTTTAAATAGGAGAATGAGGGTAGCAATAAAATTGGGCCCTTTAAACTTTTGGTTTGACAGTTTTGGATACCATGTCCGATTCTTCCTAAAAGCTGTAGCTATTAGGAGAATGTCTAGGTATACTTTTGTCATATTTTTCTAAATAGTATCCCTTACCACAACATTAGCTAAATTTAGGGATTGATCAACCCTGGGACTGGATGCCAAATCAATACATGGAAAAACAACATACATATAGAGTGAGCCATTTTATGGAAAGTTTGATTCTAGATAAGTGTGGCTAGGATGGAGAAAGATTCTTAAACTTCATAGCCATAGAGTAGAGGGCAAATTAGATTATATTTAAAACATACTTATAGGCATAGAAGTATAGTTTTTTCATCTCTCAGAAATTCAAATAAAATTAGTGATTGATGAAAGGTACTAGACAATTTCAATCAAAAACATATTTAGATGGAGTCCTCAATTTTGAGCTTCAAAAGGTTGGGACTCAGAATTAATAAGATCTTCAATTTTTTAATAAAACTTTGATATATTTGGTTAAGGAGAATATATGCATGAAGTTAATTAAAATAGGGATAATGATATGAGTTCCACTTAACAAGATTAAGGTTGATTCTTTTGGTAGATAACCCCCCATCAAAGCTCATTTTAGATTTTAAAGCATTCCCCTAAGCAAATGAAACATAGAAGCACATCTTCATGAATTGCTTCAAATTTATATAGTTTACTATGGGCATAATGACTGAAGAAATAGCAAAGAAGCTCTAATGCATGAGTGCTCTATTGTTGCTCCTAAACCAATCGCATCCGTGTCTGATGCCAGGGCAGGTGCGATTTGCCTAAATACAAATCTGCGGAATATCCTTTATTTTTTTATTTTTTTAATTAGAAAAATAGGGTGCCACATGCATCCGGCTTCAGTTCAACTGGATGCGGCTTTGATTTGTAGGGGGAACATCAGCAAACGTATCCTCCTTTCTTTTTCAAACAAGCTATTTAGCCCAAACTAGTTTACCTTTTATTTTCCTACATAACATAGTAACAAACTCCAAAAACATCAAAATCCTTAAAGCTTCAGCTAAAAATGATTGACCTCTTCTTTATTCTTCAAAATTCCTGTTACGTGTGAAATGGTTTATCAATTAGCGCAAGTGCACACTATCGTAAACAAGTAATAAAATGATGAGTAAGTATCGTTCCCACGAGGATTGTTTCACTAAGTACCAAAATTAATAATCCTAACTCTATTTGGTAAATCGATTAGTTAGAGAAAGAAGTAATAAAATAAAGTTCTATGCAGAAAATATTTAAAATAAATATGAATGCAATGGAGTAAAGATAAATATGAATAAAAGACCTAGGGATCAGACTTCACTTAATAACTTCGGATTGAATCATCTATCTACACTAATCCAATTTTACTCCCTTGATTGATAGTCGAGTTTCCCTAAATTAATTACTAGCCTCTTCCAAGGTCAAGTAATTCTATAATTAATTGGAATTCATTATATTCCTATGTGAACTGCAACAACTAATCATGCATTAGGATTTATGGAACTCATTAAGACTACATAAACCATATGAATATATTCCTATTTCATATGTAATTTATGGTTTTAATTATAGGATCCACACACATATATCTCCTTCCGGTCTCAACATGCATATTGAGTTCATTCAAAAAGTAGCTAATCAATCGAAAGCATTAAGAGCAATAATTAAAACTTAATCTAGGAAATAAAATCAAAATTAGTTTCAATAGACTAGAATTCAATCCGTTATTATCAAGTTACGCCATCACCCTAGGAAGATAAAAAATTAGAACATAATGAAATTAAAAACAAACATAAAATAAAATAAAAATAACATCACATTCATAAAATATAATTACAAATGCATGAAAATAGAAATACTATCCATCCATTTGGAAGTAGAACCGTCCATGTAGGAGGAGAACCTAGCCTTCCATGTAGGAGGTAGAACCTTCCATGTAGGAGGCATACTAGAACTAAAAAAATGCATAAACTAAACTACTATCTACAATGCATGAATGAATGAATGCTTGGATGCTTGATCCAATGCTTGGATGCTCTCCACTACCACCTATTTATAGGTGAATGAGTCAGCAGCAAGTCATGAATCTTGACCACCAACTACCAATCACATGCTTCATCTACCATTCATGGTCTCCAACTACCCTTTTTTTATTTTCGCAGCAACCATTCTTCTGACTTGTTAGTAGTTTGTGACCACCAAAATGGCAGATTTACGTCTTCTTGTCAACATGAAAGTTCTAGGGCCGGATCTTCTCTTTAAAATGAATATAAAGAAGTCCTAATTTGGACGTTTCTAGCTCAAGTTATGATCAGATTAGTGGCCATATGTCAAATTCCGCCAAAACCACTGTTTCATCTTCCAAGCCAAATTTGAGATCCTTAGGTCCTGAACTGGGCTTTTCCTTAAACATGAAAGTTGTAGGGCTTCTTCTTAGCTTTCCATACTCAAAATTTCAGCCCAATCGGACATCTAGAACTCCAGATATGGCCGAAATACTGAAACAGTGTCAAAATACAGCATTATCTAAAATATTTGATTTCATTTCAACTTCAAGATCCATTCACAAAATGCAACTAAATTTATTAAATTAAACAAGATAACATCCAAAAATGCATCATGCAAGAGAAAATAAATATGTAAATATTTTACGTATCAAATTCCCCCACACTTAGCTTTGGACGTCCTCGGACAAACACAAAACAAAAGAAAACTAATACTAATACTAATGTTAGTACTAATCTACCCATGAGATAGTTAGAAAACATAAGAAAGATAATTAAAGTACAAAGATATCATAGCATTCATGAATCAACAAATCTTGACATATAAAATTAAAAAGAAATTGCAACTTCATTTGAGTAGGATTGAATTAGAATCACTGCAACTCTTCCTCTCTCAAGTGTTTATGGGCAAGTGTTTCACTCAAATTCATCCTATCAAAGATTGCACTACCATAGGCTTGCATAAATTCTTAATCTCCACTACCTGATTTACATGCAAACTTCAAATCAAAAGGTCTTATTAAGGGTTGTAATAAGGCTAAGGTAAAGGAAAGATAAAACAGGGATATGAAAGTTTGAAATAAGGAGAGAAATTAATAGAGCAATTAAAACATGGGTAATCTCTAAATAATTTTATCTTAACATAGCAGCCCACGATTCAAATTCAAGTACACATCAATTTCTCTCTTCTTCTTTTTTTTTCTTTTTTTTATTTTTATTATTTTTTTTTTTGAACTATATAATTTTTTTTTCTTTTTTTTTTCAAAGAAAACCCTTGCAACTTTGAAGTTAATAATACATATTCCCCCACACTTTGTCAAAAACCCATTGTTCAAAGATTCAAATGCTCTACTAATCCCTAGGGTTAAGTAAAGACAATTGATATTTCATTAGATGACATATTAATGGGTTAAAGCAAAGAAACGGTTAATCAGGCTCAAAGGGGTTTATCAATGGTAAAACTGCAGGGTTGGTTATTTGGTTCTAACTGAGGAAAAAAATGCCTTTATCATATCTGAGTATGCATGAAAATTGTAATCTCAACCAGATTTTATACAAGTTCTAGAGTGACAACTTAATAGGTGAATATCACACACAAGAAATATAATACTGATTCAACAAGTAGGCTCAAAATCTCACGGTTAAAGGTTTCCAACTCAATCCAACTCACAATCCATTACCAAACCTATCAATTCTAAGAAGTAAGAAAGTTGTTCAATCATGCTATGAAATCTTTAAAATTATTGAAAAGAACCTAATAAGCAGGAAAATATTTTTTTATATATATATTTTTTATTTTTATTTTTTTACCAAAATATCCTACAAAGTAAATGAAAATTAAAAAAAAAAACAAAAACAAAAAAAAATTTTTTTTAATCCCCCCATACTTAATGTAGACATTGTCCCCAATGTCTTCAACAAATTAGCAAAAAGGGTTTATTTAAAGGAAATGCATAAACAACGCACACATAAAAGAAATTTTGAGAGTAAAACCAAGAGTAAAGAAAGTTACAACCGGAGAGTGGTGTATGAATCCTTGTTCCACAGCTTGGTATTTTGATGGTTTCTTAACCTCTTCCTCTTCTTTATTCTCGCCTTCAGACATTTTTTTTTGCAAAGTGTGATTGCTGAAATGCATTCTTATAATACAAAAGCAGAAACAAAGAAATCACGCAAATTAGATAATATCAGAAAAAGAAAAAAAAATACCGTGCGATGTGTGCTTAAATAAGAAAAGAAATGAGAAGAGAAAGAAATCTTGGGTTGCCTCCCAAGTAGCCGCCCTTCTTTAACGTCTTTGGCTAGAGAAAGTCCTCTCCTCTTTTTTTTTCTTTCTTTTTCTTTTTCTTTTTCTTTTATACTTACCAGCTGGCTTCTCGAGCGTGATGACAGTTTTGATGGTCTTGAATGCACTGTCATTGTATTCTTTCAATCTTTGCTCGTGGTTTACCTCAAGACAATTAATCTGCTTCAGGATTTTAGGATTAGTAGACTTTGATGCATCAACCATTCCTACCACTAATGGCTCTTCTGTGCAGGTTTCATGCATTACATCTTTCATGCAATTGGTCAATGTGTCTACTCTGTAATAGATATTATCTTCATATGGAAAAGCTTTAAAAATATTGAAAGATACTTGATCATTTTGAACCTGTAAAGTTAGCTTTCCCTTCTGCACATCAATTAGAACTTGTCCAATTGCTAGAAAGGGTCTCCCAAGAATAATAGAAATTTCTTGGTCTTCTTCCATGTCAAGCACTATGAAATCTGCTGGGAAGATGAATTTATCAACTTTTACTAGCACGTCCTCAAGGATTCCACGTGGATGCTTTATTGAACGATCTGCTAGCTGCAGTGACATGGTAGTTGGTTTCACTTCTCCCAATCCCAGCTTCTTGTAAATGGATAATGGCATCAAATTCACACTTGCACCAAGGTCACATAAGGCTTTTTCAAATTCACACTCTCCAATGGTACAGGGTATGCAGAAACTTCCAGGATCTTTAAGCTTTGGCGGTAGTTTCTTTTGGAGAATTGCACTGCACTCTTCAGTTAAGGCCACTGTTTCGAAATCCTCCAGTTTGCGTTTCTTTAATAAAATCTCCTTCATAAATTTTGCATAACTGGGCATTTGGGCTAAAGTTTCAGCAAATGGGATGTTGATATGCAGCTTCTTAAACACCTCCAGGAACTTGCTAAACTGCTCGTCTAGCTTAGCCTTCACCAACCTTTGAGGAAATGGAACTGGTGGAACATATGGTGGAGGATTATCTGGAAAAGTCATTCTTCCTGGAATCACTTCATCTTCTTTCTGAGCTTCTTCGTTTTTCTTCCTTGATTCTGACTCATTCAACTGCTTCCCACTTCTTAATGAAACAGCTATTACATGCTCTCTAGGATTTCTTTCAGTGTCACTGGGTAGAGTGCCTGGTTTTCTGGAATTCAGCATACTTGCAATTTGGCCCATTTGCACCTCCAGATTTTTGAGTGAGGTTGCTTGAGTTTGCATGATTGCTTCATGATTCTTGAGTGTAGCTTCTGTTCTGGCCATGAATTGAGAAGTATTCATGGTTAGTTGAGCCAATGCTTCTTCTAAATTCGCCTTTGGTTGTGGTGGTGATTGCTGAATTTGTTGTTGATAATTCCCTTGAGGTTTGAACACATTCTGATTATTCCTCCACCCTAAATTAGGGTGGTTTCTCCATCCTGGATTGTATGTGTTTGAGAAGGGATCATTTTGATGATTTTGATTCCCCACATAGTTGACTTGTTCAGGTTGAGAAGGAATGAATGGATTTCCTTCTTGGCATTGTGTGCTCATGTGAGGACCTCCACATAAATCACAAGCATCTACAGGAGTTCTGATTACATTTGCTTGAGCTGTTAATGAACTCACTTGCTTGGATATAGAAGCAACTTGGGAAGACAAAGTGGTCAGAATGTCTAGCTCATGGACTCCAAGTGCTTTCTTTGAAGTGTTGCGTTCAGAAGGCCATTGGTAAGCATTTGCTGCCATCTCTTCCAACAGCTCCATAGCAGCTTCTATGCTTTTTCCCATTAATGATCCACCAGCTGCAGCATCTACAAGTGTTCTGGTAGCATTAGACAATCCATTATAGAAAGTCTGCAACTGTAGCCAATCTGGTAGCCCATGATGTGGACATCTTCTTAGCAGCTCCTTGTATCTTTCCCATGCTTCATAAAGGCTTTCCATGTCATGCTGGGTGAATGAAGCAATCTCATTTCTCATCTTTGCAATTTTTGCTGGAGGAAAGAATTTTGCTAGGAATTTTTGTGCCAAAATGTTCCATGTTGTGATGCTCCCCACTGGTAAAGAGTGTAACCAGCTTTTAGCCTTATCCCTAAGTGAGAAAGGAAAGAGTCGTAACCTTATGGCATCATCAGAAACGCCATTATGTTTGAATGTATCATAGATTTCAAGAAAGCTGGCTATATGTGCATTCGGATCTTCTATTGGAGAACCTCCAAACTGATTTGCTTGCACCATTTGAATTATGGTTGGCTTGATCTCAAAATTGTTAGCTGGTATAGGCGGTCTCCTGATCCCAGAAATGGTGTCCATGACTGTTGGTGTGGCATAGTCACGGAGTGCTTTGGCGTCTTGTTCTTCTCTCAAATCTGTCATCGCTTCACCAAAGAAAAAGAAAAAAAAATGTAAAATAAAAACCAAATTAGGATTAAGATTACTTGGTATTGATATTAATGATAACAATCCCCGGCAACGGCGCCAAAAACTTGTTACGTGTGAAATGGTTTATCAATTAGCGCAAGTGCACACTATCGTAAACAAGTAATAAAATGATGAGTAAGTATCGTTCCCATGAGGATTGTTTCACTAAGTACCAAAATTAATAATCCTAACTCTATTTAGTAAATCGATTAGTTGGAGAAAGAAGTAATAAAATAAAGTTCTATGCAGAAAATATTTAAAATAAATATGAATGCAATGGAGTAAAGATAAATATGAATAAAAGACCTAAGGATCAGACTTCACTTAATAACTTCGGATTGAATCATCTATCTACACTAATCCAATTTTACTCCCTTGATTGATAGTCGAGTTTCCCTAAATTAATTACTAGCCTCTTCCAAGGTCAAGTAATTCTATAATTAATTGGAATTCACTATATTCCTATGTGAACTGCAACAACTAATCATGCATTAGGATTTATGGAACTCATTAAGACTACATAAACCATATGAATATATTCCTATTTCATATGCAATTTACAGTTTTAATTATAGGATCCACACACATGTATCTCCTTCCGGTCTCAACATGTATATTGAGTTTATTCAAAAGGTAGCTAATCAATTGAAAGCATTAAGAGCAATAATTAAAACTTAATCTAGGAAATAAAATCAAAATTAGTTTCAATAGACTAGAATTCAATCCGTTATTATCAAGTTACGCCATCACCCTAGGAAGATAAAAAATTAGAACATAATGAAATTAAAAACAAACATAAAATAAAATAAAAATAACATCACATTCATAAAATATAATTACAAATGCATGAAAATAGAAATACTATCCTTCCATTAGGAGGTAGAACCGTCCATGTAGGAGGAGAACCTAGCCTTCCGTGTCGGAGGTAGAACCTTCCGTGTAGGAGGTAGAACCTTCCATGTAGGAGGCATACTAGAACTAAAAAAATGCATAAACTAAACTACTATCTACAATGCATGAATGAATGAATGCTTGGATGCTTGATCCAATGCTTGGATGCTCTCCACTACCACCTATTTATAGGTGAATGAGTCAGCAGCAAGTCATGAATCTTGACCACCAACTACCAATCACATGCTTCATCTACCATTCATGGTCTCCAACTACCCTTTTTTTATTTTCGCAGCAACCATTCTTCTGACTTGTTAGTAGTTTGTGACCACCAAAATGGCAGATTTACGTCTTCTTGTCAACATGAAAGTTCTAGGGCCGGATCTTCTCTTTAAAATGCATATAAAGAAGTCCTAATTTGGACGTTTCTAGCTCAAGTTATGATCAGATTAGTGGCCATATGTCAAATTCCGCCAAAACCACTGTTTCATCTTCCAAGCCAAATTTGAGATCCTTAGGTCCTGAACTGGGCTTTTCCTTAGACATGAAAGTTGTAGGGCTTCTTCTTAGCTTTCCATACTCAAAATTTCAGCCCAATCGGACATCTAGAACTCCAGATATGGCCGAAATACTGAAACAGTGTCAAAATACAGCATTATCTAAAATATTTGATTTCATTTCAACTTCAAGATCCATTCACAAAATGCAACTAAATTTATTAAATTAAACAAGATAACATCCAAAAATGCATCATGAAAGAGAAAATAAATATGTAAATATTTTATGTATCAATTCCTTTGTTTGATCATCATCACAGTGGTGCGACAACATTGAAGGGGGTAGGACTAGTGTAGCATTTGGCATCCAATCAGCAGTAGTTTTTGCCTAATGGAGGAAAGTAGTACATAGTATGAAAGGCAGCAGTTGGAAATATTTATGTTTTTTGTTAGTAAAATTAACAGGGGTGCTGTTGAAAGAAACAACACGCAAATGAAATAGGGGTTTGGTTTCTTTTACAAATAATGTGGGTATCCTGTCCTCGCTTAGGAGGAAATTCCAAAATGGGGCACTTTACACCAATTAGAAAGGAAAATTCAAGAATGATCTTTAGAATTAGTCTAAAATAATTTATCAATTTTGAAGTATTCTATTACTATATAATAATATTGGTTCTCATATATGATTTTACTAATTAATGCTATTGTACTGGATTTTTTTGACTTCAATAAAAGTGTGTTCTAAATACTACGTAAGTTATTTTATCCTAAATTACTAGTGTATTAATAGGTAGTAGCAGAGGTGCCTTTTTTTTGCACTATGTAATATTGACAATGTATTTAAGGTAAAAACATGGCCATGTAACTATTTTAGTGATATTTAATAATAATATATCTTTTAACTATCTAAATTTAAAATTTTTATATAATATACACACATATATATATATATATATTTAATGTATCATGAACATGTTATATCCTAAGTTTTTAGAAAATTACGGTATCTCCGTACCCATATCACATTGCATCCAAGTTTTACCACATCTGTGTAACATAACAAAGAAGCTTCACAGTACTGGTAGGTACAATAGACTAATTGTAGAGAGGTCAGATTTGATCTAATGGAAATATCTTTCTGGTAACTTGACAGCGTCATCTGAAGATGCCATACAACCATACAAATTGATACAAAAGCTGCATTTATAAATATGTCAACCTGTCACAAAATACTTTATGATTCAGTATCCATAGAATGAATGTGTCACCTGAATAATATAAAGTTCTTTATATAATGTCATGGGGAATAGAGTTAACAAATGAAAGAATTTAACTGGTAGAAGTATATAATCATGCTTTTTAGGTTAAGAAATCATTTTTTGCACCAACAAATCCATTTTAAAGAAATTTGAAGGAAATAATTAAAAAAAATTGAGTCTGCAGCATTTTAGAGTAAAAAAACAGTGTTATATACCTTTCTTTTTTCAATTTGTAATGAAAACATATAACGATGATGAACTTGGGGTGAGCAAGACACACTGTGATGAGATCTGGCCATTGTGATAATAAAAAACCTCTTAATAGTTATAAATTGCATGCTACAAGGGCTGAATACACTAGCAACACAGGACTAAAGGCATGGTCTTCCTGTAATGTAAGTGCAAATTTCAATACAAATGAAGTGCAATCGCTTAAACAAATTTGTTTGCAACCACCAAGAATGATTAACACATAGACAACTAAGTCAATCAGTTGTTCTCACACTTTCACATCATCTAGCAAAATCTATAATCATATATAGAAAATCAGATTCTACTATCACATAGCACTACAATTTCAAAACTATACAAGAAATATAAATTAACCAGAATAGTTATTTTGATTTAGATAAGAAAAATCAATTGGCTAACAAGCACAATTGACTTCCACATCTATATAGATTTCTACTTTCATCAAAATGACTTATACTGGTGTTACTAACTATAACCTTTACAGGAAGAAAACATGATGACTTACTCTCCAAAAAATTACTAGGTTTTATGTTAACTTCCACAACACTAACTTTCTAAAATATGAACAATGTACTAACAATTTTACAACCTGATCATGCCCTTCTTTGCCTCTTAAGATAGGTCTTCCTACCAGCCCGAGTCAGTTTCTGGCTTGCAAACCATTAATTGATAAGTTTTAGGAATTTCAATGATATTTTGTCATAAACATTTGCATAACATGCCCCCCAACCCCCAAGAAAAGCATAAAAAGTAATAGAATAAAATAGTTGATAATGGGCATTATTAACATTAACTTGCTCAAGCTTGGAGTACAAAAGGGCTAAATCACACATGGAATACAAAAAATAAATATCACATAACAAGTATCTAAACATAGCTTCATTACTAGCAGATGGAAGTAACACTAAAATAAGGTGCAACAGAAGAGATCTTGCGAGCTTTTCCACATCACTCTATACATCTATATAGTTAGATGCAATAATCTAATAAAATAAGATATGAAGTTAAACATTGATGTTAGCAATGGACAACCTTTAAAAATGATCCTCACGTAGTAGGATAGCAAATAGAAAAATATTCAGAGTCTTTTAACAATTTATTAAGTTCCTGAGAGCCAAGAACATGTAAGTTATTGACTGCTGATTTCTAGTCAATAGCATATCCAAGCAAATAAATAGCACTAATTCATGTTCCAATTATAGGGAAGTGGGTCATGGATCCAAACAATATTTTATTGGGCGATGAATATCTCTAGAACACTAGTAGATGGTTCCTCCTTTGTATGCCTTATTCCTGATTACATAAGCAAAATGCATTAGCAATATGTGAGACTTGTGTGTAGCAAGAGTTATCAGTATGCATAACTTGCGTGCATAGGGTAATTGCTAACATGAACTTCGAAATAGCTAGTTTATATCAAAGGCATTAAGAATTGCTATGGATAGATGGTAGGTACTTGCATCAAGAACAAGTTAGTATTACAAAAGCAAAATGTATTAATAAAGCACATGCATTTCAGATCCTTTGATGCATCTTGCATAGTCTTCAAAGAAAAGTGGTTTCATTTTACAAGACACCAAATAAGAATTACATGCCTCATCATTGGAGGTGAAACTTTAGTTCATAAAGTTGTAAAGCATTATAATTTACAAATCAAGCTACAAAATAGCAGTAGCAAACTCTAATTATGCCAACTTTTCAGCTCTAAAATGACAACTTTGTTTTTCTAAAAGGCAATATGAAATCACCCTCTAACTTCTTGTAACTGATTTGTTAAAACATTGAAAAATCAGAATTATAATGTCAAATAATTTTTGCTTCATTATGGAATAGAAAGATTATAAATCAATTGGCTAATGAGAAATAAAAAATAAACTTCCTACTACAAGTGAACTTAACCCCAAATAGTTCACAATTAATTATGCAAACACAAAGATTTACTTCAATTTTAGAAATTAAAATACTAATTCACTTTCCATAATATCACAAAAATCATGCTAGGCAATACCCATTGACTTAATAGGAGGGATACTATATTAGCTTTAGCAGTCTTATTTTTATTTGGTTTTTTGTATAACCACCAAGAATACATCCCATCTTTAACCCGTATCTAGCAAGCATTCATTTCCTCCTTAGAGTATCCTAAGCCAACAACTTATCCAAAATACTTTTCCTTTGTTATTAATAAATAATAATTATACAAAAGGAAGAAAAGATAAATCTTCATTGTTATCATCAACAATACCTAATTCCTTACCCCTTTTGGAACCACAATCCAAATCATGTTGTCCAAATTGTTTGACATTTACTATTTGGATCATAAAAAATGGTTACTTTGGGCATTCTACAACATTAAACAACAAAAGACCAACAAAGGTAAAATATAAATCTGGATAACATGGCTATTTCATCTCTTCATGATACCTACCTAAATTGTTTCCTTCCAAACTTAACAGAAAAAGATGATGGGAGAATAAAAGAAAGAGAGAATTATTAGTTCATTAGAAGTTACCTTATAGGCGGTGCAGTAGGTCTTATCTAGATCCCTAATACCCAAATCCTAAGCTTTCTTGAGTTGACTCGACCCAACCTCAAATATTAGAACATTCTAGTAGGTTAGCATTTTATTTTACATTTAAAATCAACTAATTCTATTCAACTTGACCAATGAATTATCTCTAAAATAATTGGCCAAAATCTCTAGTATGCTTAGGTAAAAGATCCTCATTATGGTATAGGCGCTTAAATTCTCTTCCAACTAAGGTTACTCTATATTTTTTTGCATCATATAGAGCTTTATATTCTAGCCCTATCCACATCACATACCACACTAACTTGGGAAATATTTCTTGTTCTAATGTCTACTAAGAATTGCCTTTTGCATTTTGACAAGTAAGGAAATCACTCCCTAAACTATAGCATTGACTTAGCTATGATATCAAAATAGATTATTTGTTGAAACATAAGTGGAAATAATATCGAGATCACAACATTATAGTAAGACTAGAAATATTCCCACTAAGTTGAACCTTAGTAACCTTACTTATCGCATGTGTTTCTTCTTTTCATTTTAACATGATCTATAACTAGTGATTCTGAGAGATAAGTTGTATTTCATTGTTAAACTCATCTATTATAACCACACAAACGAAATACACTAGTTTCCTCTATAAAAATAGGAAAACAAATAGAAATTTAATCCTCAAAAGTAGTATTACTTATCAACATTGAGTAAAAAATATTATTGAGTTAAAGAGTTTGTCTACTTCTTTCCATAGGGGGAAAAAGTTTGTCTACATTTTCCTAAATTTCACATCAATGAATTATTTCTATAATTTTTACCTCCTAGTCATTTCCTATTTTCAACACATTGAATTTATCACTTACAAAATTGCAGTTTGTGGCAACTGCAACCTTATTTTTCAAGGCATGACAACAAATAAATATATTATGAAAAATTCCTATAAAAAACACACACCAACACATCCCTGATTCTCTTTATGCTTAGATTTTAGGTAGTTTCTCCTAAAATTTAATTCATATAAATAATTTAAAATTAATTTCAACAAAAGAGAGTTCTTGATATACATACATACAGATATAAATATATGCAAGATCTTACTCATTCTTTGTGTTTCCCCTTTTTACAAATTCTAATAATTCTCACTTTTTGTCCTACAGATTTGAGTAATGCTACTTGGACAAACAAAGGGTTGATTTGATATTAAAATTTTTTAGAATTGATTTTGTTTCATTTCAATTCATTTGCAAATGAATTTTTTATTTTTTTAGAGCGTATTAAAAAATGCTAAAATTTAATTAAAAAGTAGATTTTGATATATTTAGTAAATACAGTATTAAAAAAAGATAAATTTTTTATGTAATATATGTTTTAAGACAAATGAAATGAATTTTAATGAAATCCCTCTTTTACCTAAAGCCAAACAATATTAAAAAAATATTTAAAAATAAAATAAAATATTTTTTTAATTATGTCAAACAAAGGGGAAATGATGTAAATCAAACTGCCCCACATTTTTAGAAAGACAAAAGGTTAATTTGACTCATACTATGCCTATGCCATGGGTAAAAGTATCATAGAGTTATGCTTGCAAGTAGCATTTTTCCCCGATTCATGGCATCTTTGCTACTACCTCCCTATTTCTTTTGATTCTAAAACCAATTTGGATATATATTCTTTATATTTCCATAAAATGACATTGAGACTTAAGTATGCATTCTGTGAGTAATACTCTTAAAGAACTAACAATTACAATATCCATCTCCCCCCAGTGATATCATTTACCTTGATATCTCTGTTTCAAGTTTTTACCTTCAATTAGATACTACTAATGGACTGTCAATAAAATGCATTTTCATCAACGCATAAATTAGTCACTAAATGGTAGCATGCCAATGGCTAGTACTAGTAACTATAAACGAGCTACAAAATGAACCATGCACCAGCCAAAGCAAAGTATGTTACAAAAATTAAGCAAAACCATAAAGAAAATTGTTTAACAAGGGAAGATAGATAGCATGCCATCCGTGAACCTAGAGGATGCCGTGAGCTACTGGATAAGCTTGAGGAACAATAAACATAACGAAGATCGAAGGCCAAAAGTGAGGGTGAAGGAACCGTAATAGGTTTCTATAAATTGCAGTGGCAAAGGCAATATTGTAAAATGCAAAGGCCCGACCCATTTAACGATTGATCTGTGTGGGTTAATCCAATCCACTTGTTCAATAATTTTATTTATGATTTACAATTTTTATTTTTTGGGCCATTTATGAGTTCTAAGACTATGATAGGTTTTGAGTTTATAGTGCTGAGAAAATGAGCCCAATTAAGGCCACGACAAATTAGGAATTATTGTTAAAAATTATATATTCTAAGAAAAATTAAATCATTGTTTAACAAAAATCTAGTTGAGGAAAAATTTAAAATCAAATATAATTGAGAGTAATTTTAGGATGAGGGAAAAATGTAAACTACCTTTTCAATTTTAAAAACTTAAGAACTACTTTTTTAAATTTTATAAAATTTAGAATTAACATCCATTATTCATTTAATTAACCATTATTCATTTAATTAACTATTTTATCAAATTATTTTTTGTAAAGTTTTTAATCAATAATTAAAATATCATATTATATTATTTTTTAGTTATTTTTCATGCATAAATTTTATATTATATAATTAAAAAAATAAAATTATATATAGAGAATTTTAATTAAACACTTATGCATAAGGTGCAAAACTACTATCCAAAAATAACAAAATAAATTAAAATTTTATAATTTTAATTTTATGTAAAAATACCATTAAAAGTATATAATTTAATAAAATAGTTAATTAAGTAAAAGATGAGTGTTATTTCTAAATTTTGTATAGTTTAACAAATAACTTTTAACTTTTTAAAATTAAAGAGGTAAAATCTAATCATTTAAAAATTTAATAGAGTAGTTTGTATTTTTTTTTGAAACACTCTCTGATTTCTTACCAATCCATTGGGTGCTTGTTAATTATAATTTAGATAATAAAATTTAAACTATACAAATTTTGTATTATTAATCAAATTGTGCATTTTTATTATTTTAAATTATTTAATAATATATTTATTATTATAATTATAAAAATATTATTATCACTAATTATTTTCTATTATTTTATTGTTAACATATGAGATATAATTATAAAATGATGATATAATTCTCGTTCCTTTTTCTAATTTAAAAACTAGAGATTAGGTTCTCGCACGAAGTTTTTAATCCCTTTTAGCATGCAATAATTAAATATTTATATATATATAAGCTAATTAAATCGAAGTTAAGGTGGATACTGGGTAAACCAAAGCACAACCACAAATTGCATGTGGCCCAACCTTGTCATCAACCATTTATTGCTGGAAATGTCTGGATTGTAGAGTCAAGGTTTTTGGATTGATTACCAGCATCTCAATTGTTACGTAGCTTCCCTTGTTCCTTTCACCTTTACTTTTGTGAACTACCCGTTGCTTACGGCGAACGTCTAATCAGTGGCAAGACTTTTCATATAAACCCCATTGATTTAATTGTGATTTATCTGTTTTTCATATAATCTACTAAATAGACAGTTTAAATTTAGTAATTATAGCTTTTAAATGCTTTTAATTAGAGCCTTATACCTAGGAGTGCAAATTATTTAAGTTTGATTCAAATTTGATTTCAAATAAATCAAACTCAATTAATGTATAAGTTTGAGCTTAATCTTTATATTACTTGTTTTGAATTATTTGTGAATCTAAACAAATTTAATAATACAAAACATATATTTATTATTATACAATATATAAATAATTAGTACATGAAGAGTCTAATCACATTAATAATTTTTAAGATTTTATGAAAAAAATATAATTTGAGTAGGAAGAAAATTTATAATTTATTATATTTAAAATTTTTTGTATATAATATCATATTATTAAATATATTCATTTAATAATATAAGATATATTATTAAAAATATCATTTATTTATAATTTATATATTTCATGTTATTTTTTATTTTTTAATATTTTGTTGATAGCTGAGGCTCAAGATTGGTGACCAATTATATATCATTTTATCTTTTACTTCATTATCTCCATTAAATTCCCATTTGTTAGAAGAAAATTAACTCATGATTTTCATTTTATCTGATTTAGTAGCAAGTTTGTAATTAAAATTTATATAAAAAAAAGTTCATAAAAATTTTTACTTTTATTTAAATAAAATAATGATAATTCAATTACCTTATTTACATATCAGAATCTTATTTATAGATTTTTATGGGCATTTATACCTAAATAAACTGTCAGTACAGAACTCTTAACCTAAATCAAAATATAACCACAGAATTGCGTATGACCCAACTTCCTCATCAACCATTCATCGCTGGAAAAGTGTGGATCTTAAAGTCAAGGTCTCAGGACATGATTAGGTGCCATTTCCTCCGCACACCAATTGTTATTTGGCCAAGACTTTTCAAAAATCTTAAAGTCAAGTTTTCTTAGCGTGTAATTTGGCCAAGACTTTTCAAAAATCTCATCTCAATTTCTACAGAAAGTGATTGCGGGTTTTCTGATTAATTAATTATAAAAACATATATAATTTTTTTTATATAAGTCGTAAGTATTTGTAAGCAATGTAAATATATGATTTAAACCAGTAAGTATATTATAGTTAATTTATCTATTTTTAATTCAGTTTATATAAATAGACAGTTTAAATTAAGTAGTTATGACTTTAAAAGCTCATAATTAGGTACTCACACGAAAATTTTAATCCCCTTTAGCGTGGCTAAATTAGATATTTTATGTATAAAAACTAATTAAATCAAAATTAAGGTGAAAATAAAGTGGAAAAATCAAAATATCATCACAAATTGCACATGGCCCAATCTTCTCATCAACCATTTATTGCTGGAAATGTGTGGATTGTAGAGTCAAGGTTTTTGGATTGATTATGTGCCATTTTTTCCAGCATCTCAATTGTTACGTAGCTTCCTTTGTTCCTCTCACGTTTACTTTGGTGAAATGCCCTTTGCTTACGGCAAACGTGTAATTAGTGGCAATACTTGAAAACTGTTTGGATGACCTCAAAGACTTGAGATCATAAACTAGTATATTATATGCGGGTGCTTCTTAATTTAAATAATGCAAAGCAAGCATGCTAGAAAAAATGGGTGCGAAGAATTTTCTATAATATTTTATATTAATTTATTTTAATAAAATTGTAAAATAAAATCATTCAAGTTTTAATACAATTAATTTTATAAATAATATAATTGAGTGTAATATCAAAATAAAATTCAGAAATTTCCAAATTCAGTGGTGGAGACAGGGGAGCAGGGCTGGGCCGACCCCCTCTTTTTTAAAATTTAATGTAATATATATTACAAAAATTTATATTGAGCCCCCAAATTTTAAAATATTTTACTCTTGTTCCCCCTATTTTAAAATTTTTGCCTCCGGCACTGATATTAAGTATTAATTATTTAGATTCATAAATTCAATATAACTTTATTTAATGTTTTATTTAAAATTTTAAATAAAATATTAAATCAGATTGCATTGAATTCATGAATTTAAATAGTTAGAAAATAGTAATTAATGCTTAACAATAAGGATTGTTGTTAAGTACTTGCCTAAAAGAAAAATTAAAAACACAGAATTTGTGCAAAACAATTTGTTCACTTCAATAGATGTTCCGCTACATGCAACAACCATTGATTTTTCTCTGACCGTAAATTACGTTATCTTAATCACTAGTACTGTGTTTGAACAAGTAATTAGTAAAATTCTTGGATTTTAAAATGCATGTATTTCAAATATCTTCGTTTCAATACTCTAAATTTCATAGATAACTTATTTGGCTAGGTAACACTTACTTATATTAAAGTATTTTTAAGCATTTGTTTTCATGCATTAATAAATAATTAAAATAGCATTAGAACTATAATATTAAATATTTTATTTTATTATTTTAATATTTTATCAATTTAAATGTTGTTTTAATTTTTCTTTTTTTAGTAGATATATTTTATTTTTATATCACTATATTTATTTTACTTCATTAATCTTAGAATAGGTTCACAATATTATTGTAGTTAATTTATAAAAATTAAAATTATTTCAATATTTATTTACAAATTTCTCTGTAATAAAAAAATACATAGTTACAAAAGCAAAAAAAAAAAAAAAGAAAACAAATAAATAAAAGTTAACTGAAAAATAAGCTTGCCTACCCTTTGCTTACGGCAAACGTGTTATTAGTGGCAAGACTCGACAACTGTTTGGAAGACCCCAACGACTTCTAAAATTAAATATTGCAAAGCGAGCATGTTAGAAAAAATGGGTGTGAGGAAATCACTATGGTTGGTGTTAATGTTGATTTTGATTTCAGTGGGTAAGTGGTGCTGTGAAGGGTGTTGGAAGGAAGAGAGAGATGCTCTTCTACATTTAAAAAAAGTTTTCAATTATCCGGAATATTTAGAAAGGTGGGTGGATGGCATGGACTGTTGTCAATGGGATAGAGTTTTTCGGGTCTAAATTTTTTGGATTTTCAAGCCTTTGAGGATCTCAGAAGTCTGGATTTAAGTAACAATAATATTGTGGGGTGTGCTCAAAATTTAGGTACGTATTCATCGTTGGTGCCCTCAAAGAAATCTAAATTAATTTTTCATTTTACTTATCTTTCAATTATAAACATATTTATTGTATTTTATTTAAAAAATCTACGATTCTTTTACCTGGATTATAATCACCTGAATGACACTAGCATCCTACCGTGTTTGAGTGGACAGGAAAATCAGTATATAGTGAGGGAATCTTTCTCCACACCTATGTTGCATGTTTATGATATATTGTTTTTTTATGCTAATATTTATTCTCAAATTTTCACATACTACGATCATAATTAACCAATTTGGAGGTTTTTGATTTAAGGTTCAGTTACTTCAATGGCATCCGTACTATGTGACTTTCATCTCCCAAATTTTTACTATTGAATATATATTGAACAAATTTATAAAAATTAACTTAATAAATACAAAAGATTCAAACTTCTATGATTGCAATCCTAGTTTTATTGTAATGATTGCGAGGTTGTTGTGAAAAAAATCATAAAAAATTGTGGTTTAGGAGATATTGCGTTAGTTGAATTGCAATTGAACCTCTCAATATGAATTATAGTTGCAACTGATTTGAACATTTTCCATAATTATATGATTTGTATAGTTACTTCGTCATTCTCACACCAAATGTGTTTTAATGTACTCCAGATTTCATCTGAATTTGGGTGATTCTGTATCTTATAATATGTCTTATAATTTATGATTATATTTGCATCCTCTTATATTAATTATAAAGGCTTATATTTATACAAATGGACATAAAAAATGTGAGATTTGCTTCTATCTATTAACATAAAGGATTTAAAAGGTTACGCGTGCTTTCTTTATTGAATAGAAAAATAGATGAAATCCAAGCCGAATTTGGAAGAAATAAGTCTTTTCATCTTTGTTTTCACTTCTCGTCTAAGCTTCGTCACATGTAAATGACCTCATTTATTTGCTAAAAAAATGCGAAAAAATGAGTGAAAATAAAAAGGAAAATTTTATAATGCGCTAATGCACCACTAATTATTGATATTGATATGTAACTAAATTTAATAATATACCTGCATTGTAGACTCTGAAATATAAATACAAGTGTAACATTGTTGATTCGGAATATGTATTAGGTACATTGAGTTTTTATATTTATAGTCAGATGAAGTTTCTCATCAAGGAACGAATTTTAAATTTAAATAAGTTAGATTTAGTCCTCCCCATCCATTTTAGAAAGTAATTAATTGAGTTTTGTCGCTCTACGCCACATATCCATGCATAATTAATGAACTTGTATATTAAGATTAGCATAAATATTTGAGAAATAAGACAATCCAAGGAAGTATGACATCAGATACTCAGATACAGGTGGATTATTAAAATGGGGATATTCAATGGATATCTGGCTTGCTGACATCAATGGATATCACTTGTATCTGCTGAGCTCTGGCTTGCTGACATCAATGGATATCACTTGTATCTAAATTTCTCGAATTTTCAAGTCTTTGAGGATCTCAGAAGTCTGGATATAAATTACAACAATATTGTGGGGTGTGCTCAAAATTTAAGTAAGTATTTATCGTTGGTGCCCTCAAAGAAATCTAAATTAAATTTTCATTTTACTTATCTTTCAATTATAAACATATTTATTGTATTTTATTTACATTGTTGTAGGGTCTTTGAGGTTAAAAAATCTACGAGTCCTTCACCTGGATTATAATTACCTGAATGACACTACCATTCTACCGTGTTCGAGTGGACTTTCATCTCTTCTCACGCTAAGCTTAATAGGAAATCAGTTGACAGGAAAATCAGTATATAGTGACGGAATTTTTCTCCACACCTATCTTGCATGTTTATGTCAATATTTTATTTTTTTATGCTAATATTTATTCTCAAATTTTCAAATATATACTATGATCATAATTAACTAATTTGGAGGTTTTTGATTTAAGGTTCAGTTACTTCAATGGCATGGGAACTATGTGACTTTCATCTCCAAAATTTTTTACTATTGAATATATATTGAGAATATAAAGTTCCAAGAGAGATGAACATAACTTTTTTTAAGGTTTAATTTACAATAATTTTTATAAGGATTTACTATTAATTTTAATACATTAATATTTATATTTACATTTTTTTATATTTACCTTCTTGATTTCTTTAAAAAAATTGAAGGAATGAATGTAATGATTTCTAATATTGTTGGTTTATTTAATATAAATTTTTTGGGTACAGTGATATAATTTGGTTATTAAATAAATATTTACACATTGAACGTCCTAATTGACACAATATACTATCATCTCAAGGTTGATTTGATATTTTATATTTATTTTCTAAATTATTTCTAAATTGTCACACTATGTTCATAGTAAAAAAAATATGGATTACACATATTTTCATTGAAACTCATATATATATATATATATATATATAAGCTTTTAGAAAAATATGACATTCACAATTTGTTCATAAAAAATTGTCACTTTTGTATAAAATAAAAATTTTAAAGAATTTCTATTAAACTCTAAATGATGAATTACAAATTTTTAATTAATATTTGTTGCATGTAAAGTCTATATACAATTATGATCTTTTGTGCAAAAATTACAACTTTTCTATTAAACTTTTATAAAAATAAAATGTCTTCTTTTCTCTCATATATTGGTATAAATGTTGGATCAAAAACCTCTACAAGGTGTATTACCGACGTGGTTTTTTATTTTTATTTATTTTTTTGTTCGTCGTAGTCTCGCACATAGATACGCTATCGTTTATCAAAATATGGATAAAATATAATCCAAAAATTTGTCTTCTTCATTTTTTCTAATGATCCAATATGGTATGACTAACCCTATCTTTGAAACCAATAACAATAAGATTTTAGTTAAATTTCAGTTTACTTTTTTTAAATGATATTTGAATTCAAGTTAAAAAAATATTTTATTTAAATTTAATTGCATTAGCCATTTGAAACTTTAAATTACATTTCTACTGCCATGAAATCCATCAAATTAATTTATCATGTATTTGACTAAAATTTGTTTAAAAGACCATATGATATATGCCCTTGATTTTCGCTAACTGATAATCTTATATGTTGTGTAAATATTTTCCAGGCAACAAAAAGTTTCCGTTGGCCAGAAAACCTTGAAGAACTTTACTTGGAAGAAATTAATTGATTTCAGTGCAAATCGTTTAGAAGGATCCCTAGATATAAGTGGTTAGTACTGTTAACTTGTACAATTCTATGTTGGTTTTTTATTCGGTGAAACTATATATGACTCTATTTAATTTTGTATGTGAATAATCCTTGGTATCACAGGGCTAAATGCTTTGAGCAAACTGAAGGCCCTGGATATAAGTTATAACAAAATAACCGATTTAAGTGTCTTATACAAATTGCATGCATCATTCAATAATTATATATGGTTGGGAACATTTTGTAAGAAAAAATATTAATAATTCTTATCCACTTATAACATGATTAAAAATATGTCTATTTGTTCTGCACACAATAAAGGATTCTCATGGCCAACAAGTCTCGAAGATCTTCAGATTCGCGGAAATAATTTCAACAATGCCATTGTATCATCCCTCAGTTATCTCCAAAATCTAAAATCACTTGACCTTAGTGAGAACCATCTGGAAGGATTATTAGATATAAGTGGTAAGTACTATTAATTATTTTTATCTCAGGACCATTTCTTTTTAAGTCACAATTAACATATTTACTTTGTTATTATAGGTCTAAATGCTTTCAGCAAAATGAAGACCCTCATTATAGAAAGAACCAATGTCACCAATTTAAGCATCCCCGAAGGTAATTATACAAATTTCGTACATCCTTAAAAATAGATATAGCATTGAAAAAATTGTAATGAGATACATATTTCACTTTTTAAATAACTATAATATGGAAGGACATACATATAATTGGTCAGTACTTTAGTATGACAACTTTTACCTCTTATTTTTATTATTAAATTGTATTCAATGTATTAAAATTTATATTTTTAATTTTAATTGATTTGCTTTAAGATTCAAAAAATAGCAATGGAATAATAAAATACTTAATCTTTTAGAAGGTAGAGTTCCTTAAAGTATTACTTCATTACTTTTTGTTCCAATTTTATATTATCAGATAATTCATTGCAAACAATTTTGTATTAGCCTTTGACGTTTGGTTAAATAATATTAGCAGGGATTACTACCATTTGCATCTTTATGTGGTGGTTACCAATCTCCAATTTTTTTCATTTGGATGAAAAATTATGTTATTAACTTATTAATAATAAAATAATGAAATATATTTGATTAATTTTAATGAAAAATATTAATTTTAAATATTTAAGTCAATTTTATTTATTTTCTCGCATCTCTATAATAAATAATTTATTAATTGAAGTAGTTGTTAGTGATAATAATTTGATCATAATATCTTTTATTAATTTATTATTTTTAAATTAGTAGTATAATTTTTTCATTCAAATAAAAAATAATGAAAGATGTGGAGGTTAGCACTTTCTCTGTTCTGTTTTGCCCTGTGGTCGATTCTGTGCCATAGACACAATACTAGATGCTTTGAGCAATCATCAATGCTTCCAAGGAGCAACAAATCTGAGACCCCTAATGATTATTGGTCAAATTTTAATTTATTCATACCTAGTTTCGAAATTATGTGACAGAATATTCAAAGTTGACAGTCATATTTTCTTGGTGGTTTTTTTGTGGAGTTATAGCTGGTTATTTATTTCTTGGATTGTCACTGCAAGGTTTATTTTATGTTGGTACCTAGTTTTGTATAGCTGGTTATCTATTAAAAGTTTGTCTATTAATTCTATATATAATTAAAAAAAATTAGAATGTGTGCTTTGATGACCACACTGTGCTCCCCTTGACTCGGAAGAACAGAACAGTACAAAAGAAGCATGTGTGCTTACTTAGTATTTTATATCTATTTGATGCTTAAATTTTAAAATAATTTTGAATGATTTGATAAGTTTATAAATTATTAGATTAAAATTATTTAATTATAAATATTTATTTTTTAATATATATGATTAATAATCTTAATTTTATAATTTTTAGAATTAGTATGTCACCTAAATTTCGAAATTTTAAAAATATCATAGACTTTACCTGAACATTCACATGAGTAGCGAAGTCAGCATTTTATTTGTTGTTATTTGAAACCCTTACCTGTGTACGGGGCAAATTGAATGCGTAGATGTAAGTTTTAATATAAAATAAAACATATCCAGTTTCGTGAAAAACATTAAAATTATGTAGTAAATTGGAAAAATATGTAATTTTTTATTATATATTAATACATTATTTTTTCTATTTTATAGTGTGATTTCTTCTATTTAATCTAAAGCACACAAGTTAAATTATTGAATGCGACCAATTTCTTTTTCTAAAATAATAGAATACTCATAGTTTGAACTAAACGGAAAAAGACCCAGTTTTCTTAGTCAATATATCACAATTAATTAAAGACAAAAATTGTAACTTTTTTTTTTATAAATAATAAAAAATAATGGACTTTTGTTTGATATGTGTCATGTAATTATGAGAAACGTGAATATTCCGTCATGTAATTATTTTTTATAAATAATAAAAAAAGTTTATCTATTAAAGGACACTCAACGATTATTGGTCAAATTTTAATTTAATCGTAATTAATTTTGAAATTATGTGACGGAATATTTAAAGTCAACAAGCATATATATTTTCTTAGTGGTTAATTGGTAGAGCCGTTTGTGTAGCTGGTTATCTATTTCTTGGATTGTCACTACGAGGTTTATTTTATGTCAGTACGTAGTTATGTATATCGTTGCAAATTTTTTGTAAGAGAAACATTATTAATTCCTATCCACTTAGAACATGATTAAAAGTTTGTCTGTTTATTCTATATATAGTGAAGGGTTCTCGTGGCCAACAAATCTCAAAGACCTTCAACTTAGTAGAAATAATTTCAGCAATGATATTGTATCATCCCTCAGTAATCTGGAGAATCTGAAATCACTTGACCTAAGTCATAACCATCTAGAAGGAATACTAGATATGAGTGGTAAGCATTGGTAATTGTTCTTATCTGGACCAGTTCTTTTCAACTCACAATTAACATATTTAGTTTGTTGCCACAGGTCTAAATACTTTGAGCAAATTGGAGAAGTTGGATTTAAGTTATAATAATATTGTCAGTTTACGTGCCTACCAAGGTATCATACAAGTATAGCTTAGAATTAATCTAATTTCAAAATATATTAGAATTGTATTACTATGTAAGAATGCTATAAGGAGATGTATATATATTTGACATTAATTGATCATCGTACTTCATATTTAGTAAAATCAATTGCAATTTTCATTCTTTAATTCAATAAAATTCGATTTTGTTATGTCTGCCAGGCATAAAAAATTCAAGTAGCATAAAAGACCTCATTTTAGATGACAACAACATAGATGGGAGCACGTTGAGAAAGTCATTACAAGCATTTTCATTAGTTAGGCAGCTTTCCCTTCAAGTGAATAACTTTAATGGAACAATTGTTGCTGAAGGTAAGAATGACAATATTTCATTTTCCATGTCCAAAAAGAATTATAATTACTATGAATGGTTTAAAAGTTAGCTAGTTTTCTATGAAGATTTCTGTGACTTGGACAACCTAGAAGAGCTAGAATTTTATAATTCTTCCAACATTGGAAGTGTGTTTTTCAAAAGCATCAGAGCATTGACTTCTTTGAAAATCTTGTCTATTTCTCACTATGCTATCAACGACACCCTTTTGGATGCAGGTGTGATAATACTTGCTATATTTCAGTTACTGGCCCTTGTTGCTTGTTTGGGACTGGAGCAAAACATGATTTTATAACAAATTAAAGCAGCTAAAGATTCATTTTAATATCTATAATAAGCACGGGCATTTACCAAAATTCGAGTATTCCTCAATAAATATTTCGTAAAAAAATTACACTAGGTTACTGCTCTGTTACATAACAATACCATGCGACATAGCTTGGATGCTAGTTTCCTAATACTGTACATTGAAAAGGAACGAGAGAAAGTAGATTTACACCTAGTTAAAGCCTTGGCTTTACATATGAAATAGACCATATTCATTATAATTCCGTGCAAATAGCTTTAGGATGAAACATATTGCTATATGACTTGATTCCTGATGTTTTCCTACGTCATCCTACATAGGGAAAAGGTAATGTCATTAGATATGAATTTGCATACACATTGCCTTTAACATTGGTTTTATTGTTTCTTCTTTGGAAAGGAGAGAATGGGATATGATATTGGTAGCTAAACTTATCTCATCCCAATCCACCCAACAAATTGTAAGTTTTAGTCATCCTACAAATTAAGAAGAACACAAAAATGAAAAGGACTAATCAAAGTAATAATAAGACTACCTAAAAAAGAAGGTATACTCACTAATTTTTAAGTTGCAAAGATGTAACCTCAGAACCCTGAAAAAGCTTTCTTAACTATCTCCTATAAAACTATAGTTTTTATTTTTTTCCCCTAAGTGTGTCAGGAGTGACTAATATAAATTGAAATTACCCACCTGTTGGCAATTTAAAATTTCAGTCTTAATCATTTCTTTGTGAGTTCTCTATGCTCTGAAAGATCTCAAAATTTCAACACCTTCCACAATGTCACCTAATATCTTGAATCAATGATCTCATGTCAATCTCATAATGAAATTAGTGTCCAAGGGAAGCTCTCATCATGTCAATGTTGTTACGTGTGAAATGGTTTATCAATTAGCGCAAGTGCACACTATCGTAAACAAGTAATAAAGTGATGAGTAAGTATCGTTCCCACGAGGATTGTTTCACTAAGTACCAAAATTTATAATCCTAATACTATTTGGCAAATCGATTAGTTAGAGAATAAAGTAATTAAATAAAGATCTATGCAGAAAATAATTAAAGTAAATATGAATGCAATGGAGTAAAGATAAAGATGAATAAAAGACCTAGGGATCAGACTTCACTTAACAATTTCGGATTGAATCATCTATCTACACTAATTCAATTTTACTCCCTTGATTAATAGTCGAGTTTCCCTAAATTAATTACTAGCCTCTTCCAAGGTCAAGTAATTCTATAATTAATTGCCAATTCACTATATTCCTATGTGAATTGCAACAACTAATCATGCATTAGGATTTATGGAACTCATTAAGACTACATAAACCATATGAATATATTCCTATTTCATATGTAATTTACGGTTTTAATTATAGGTTCCATACACATGTATCTCCTTCCGGTCTCAACACATATATTAAGTTCATTCAAAAGATGGCCAATCAATTGAAAGCATTAAGAGCAATAATTAAAACTCAATCTAGGAAATAAAATCAAAATTAGCTTCAATAGACTAGAATTCAATCCGTTATTATCAAGTTACGCCATCACCCTAGGAAGATGAGAAATTAGAACATAATGAAATTAAAAATAAACATAAAATAAAATAAAAACATCATCACATTCATGAACACAAGATTATAATTACAAATGCATGAAAATAGAAAAACTATCCATCCATTAGGAGGTAGAACCTTCCATGTAGGAGGAGAACCTAGCCTTCCATGTAGGAGGTAAAACCTTCCATGTAGGAGGCATATTAGAACTAAAAATGCATAAACTAAACTACTATCTACAATGCATGAATGAATGAATGCTTGGATGCTTGAATGCTCTCCACTACCACCTATTTATAGGTGAATGAGTCAGCTGCAAGTCATGAATCTTGACCACCAACTACTAATCACATGCTTCATCTACCATTCATGGTCTCCAACTACCCTTTTTGATTTTCGCAGTAACCATTCTTCTAACTTGTTGGTAATTTTTGACTACCAGAATGGCAGATTTACGTCTTCTTGTCAACATAGGAGTTGTAGGGCCGGATCTTCTCTTAAAAATGCATATAAAGAACTCCTAATTTGGACGTTTTTAGCTCAAGTTATGATCAGATTAGTAGCCATATGTCAAATTCCGCAAGAACCACTGTTTCATATTTCAAGAAAAATTTGAGATCCTTAGGTCCCGAACTGGGCTTTTCCTTAAACATGAAAGTTGTAGGGCTTCTTCTTAGCTTTCCATCCATATAAAGATCAGCCCAATCGGACATTTATAACTCCAGATATGGCCTAAATACTGAAACAGGGTCAAAATACAGCATTATCTAAAATATTTGATTTCATTTCAAATTCAAGACTCATTCACAAAATGCAACTAAATTTATTAAATTTAACAAGATGACATCCAAAAATACATCATATAAGGGAAAATAAATATGTAAATATTTTACGTATCAAATTCCCTCACACTTAGCTTTTGGACGTCCTCAGACAAGCACAAAACCGAAGAAAACTAATACTAATCTACCCATGAGATAAAAAGTATAAAAACATAACAAAGATAATTAAAGTACAAAGATATCATAGCATTCATGAATTAACAAATCTTGATATATAAAATTAAAAAGGAATTGCAACTTTATTTTGAGTAGGATTGAATCAGAATCACTAGAACTCTTCCTCTCTCAAGTGTTTATGGGCAAGTGTTTCACTCAAATTCATCCTATCAAAGATTGCACTACCATAAGCTTGCATAAATTCTCAATCTCCACTACCTGATTTACATGCAAACTTCAAATCAAAAGGTCTTATTAAGGGTTGTAATGAGGCCAAGGTAAAGGAAAGATAAAACAGGGATATGAAAGGCTGAAGTAAGGAGAGAAATTAATAGAGCAATTAAAACATGGGTAATCTCCAAATAATTTTATCTCAACATAACAGCCCACGATTCAAATTCAAGTACACATCAATTTCTCTCTTTTTCTTTTTCTTTTTTTTATTTTTTTATTTTTTGAACTATTTTTTTTTATTTTTTTCTTTCTTTTTTTTTTTTGAAAGAAAACCCTTGCAACTTTGAAGTTAATAATACAAATTCCCCCACACTTTGTCAAAAACCCATTGTTCAAAGATTCAAATGCTTTACTAATCCTTAGGGTTAAGTAAAGACAATTGATATTTCATTAAATGACATATTAATGGGTTAAAGCAAAGAAACGGTTAATCAGGCTCAAAGGAGTTTATCAATGGTAAAACTATAGGGTTGGCTATTTGGTTCTAACTGAGAAAAAAAATTGCCTTTATCATATTTGAGTATGCATGTAAATTGTAATCTCAACTAGATTTTATGCAAGTTCTAGAGTGACAACTTAACAGGTGAATATCACACACAAGAAATATAATACTGATTCAACAAGTAGGCTCAAAATCTCACGGTTAAAGGTTTCCAACTCAATCCAACTCAAAATCTATTACTAAACCCATTAATTCTAAGAAGTAAGAAAGTTATTCAATCATGCTATGAAATCTTTTAAAATTATTGAAAAAAAACTAATAAGCAGGAAAATATATTTTTTTATTTTTATATATTTTTTTATTTTTTTTAAGATGCGTATTAAGAGAAAAAAGCTCTTTACTAGGCCGTATCAAGAGCAGAAAATAACTCTTTACTCGGCCATCCCTTTTTTTTATAATAAATCTCATGGTTTTACTACTAAAAAAAAATCCTAAAAAGTAAATTTTTTTTATTTTATAATTTTCCCCCCATACTTAATGTAGACATTGTCCCCAATGTCTTCAGCAGATTAGCAAAAAGGGTTTATTAAAAGAAATGCATAAGTAACTCACACATAAAAGAAATTTTGACAGTAAAACCATAAGAGTAAAGAAAGTTACAACCAGAGAGTAGTGTCGGGCTCATGCGTCTGACTGCTGGATGGAGATTGCCAATCTATCTTTTTCACTGATGGATCTGGTTCAGGTTTATAGCCTTGCAGTTGATCAATCAGCTGATCAGCAGTTGAGGCAGACATTATGGCACGGCGAGTCGCTTGGGTTATGAATCCCTGTTCCACAGCTTGATCTAAAAAAAATAGCAAACTATCATAAAAACCATTAACATTTAATAAACCTACTGGTTTCTAATGAAAGTTCAAGTTAATCCAATATGCAATGCTGGAAATTCCATCTAATGCTTCTAAACCACCAGGTAAAGCAATAAAGGCTTCAGTACAGTAAAGCATGCATCCAATCCATTCAGGCAAGTTTGAAACCTTTAATGTTTTACCGATGGCGTATTTCTTATCATCTGAACCATTCACAAGGATACTCAGTATTTTGCTTCCTCTGATGTAGGCAGAAAATGCTGTACTTCCTTTTAAGCTTTGAAGCCCTCCTCCATACACACAAGCAATCTTTCTAGCAGCTAATGCATGACCAAGTTCAGTTGCTGCTGTCACAAATTCTACATTCTTTCTAGCATAAGATTTACCAAAAACACAGATAGATTTAAATCTACACTTTGATGGTTGCTCAACCTCTTCCTCTTCTTTACTCTCGCCTTCAGACATTTTTGCAAAGTGTGATTGCTGAAATGCATTCTTATAATACAAAAGCAGAAACAAAGAAATCATACAAATCAGATAATATCAGAAAAAGATAAAAAAAATGTTGTGCAAAACTGACAAGTGCAATAATGGCATGAACAAAGCAGAATACGGAATGTAAAGAAAGTAAAAAAGATGCTGAAAAGGTAAACTTAAAAAGAAGAGAAATGTACGAAAAGTTAAAAAGCAGCTGTAAAGATAAAAATATAAAGGAAAAGTAAAGCAGACAAACATATGTACAGTAGTTGTGATTGTGGCTCACATCTTCCTTTGATTTTTCATTCAGTAACGGCTTAAACGGCTTCTATGAGCCGAGGATTTGCTTCCCATCCAATTTTCTTATAAACTGGCAAACAGGGTCTTTTTCAGTCAGATCCCCAAGACTGTAGCGCTCCTTTTCTGTATGGAATAAGTTCATTAAATCAAGAAGAACAACATGAACATCTCCGCTAGGATGCGTCTCAAGAGTCTGAATGATATTATCCAATAACTCTTTACTCAGTCCATCCTTTATGAATCGGATTTTGTCCTCTCGATTTATTGAAATCATTCCTTTTTTCCTACAAAGCGTATTACAATTCCACCTTGCACACTTATGACAGACTCTCATTCTTTTAGCTCTTCTCTTTTTAGAGTAAGAACTTCTTCCCATACCTGGCAGACGTCTAACAAATGATTCATTAAACTCACCTGCTAAACGTACCTTAGCTTCAATAATCCAGCGTATGTCCTCAAGAAGACCCAAACGCTTAAATGCCTTCATTCTTTTAAGTCGACAGTTGTAGATTTTCCTGAGCACATCTTTGGGAAGAGTAGGGAATCTGCTTTTAAGCTTTACAAGGGATTCCTCCATGATGAGAATGATGAAAACTGAAATTGTGAGTGAAAAATGCTGTGCGGTGTATGCTTAAATAAGAAAAGAAATGAGAAGAGAAAGAAGTCTTAGGTTGCCTCCCAAGTAGCCGCTCTTCTTTAACGTCTTTAGCTAGACAAAGTCCTAACCTATTACTTTATTTTTTTTCTTTTTCTTTTATACTTACCAGCTGGCTTCTCGAGCATGATGACAGTCTTTATGGCCTTGAATGTACTGTCATTGTATTCGTTCAATCTTTGCCCGTGGTTTACCTCAAGGCCATTAATCTGCTTCAGGATTTTAGGATCAGTAAACTTTGATGCATCAATCATTCCTACCACTAATGGCTCTTCTGTGCAAGTTTTATGCATTACATCTTTCATGCAATTGGTCAGTGTGTCTACTCTGTAACAGATATTATCTTCATATGGAAAAACTTTAAAAATATTGAAAGATACTTGATCATTTTGAACCTGTAAAGTTAGCTTTCCCTTCTGTACATCAATTAGAGCTCGTCCAGTTGCTAGAAATGGTCTCCCAAGAATAATAGGAATTTCTTGGTCTTCTTCTATGTCAAGCACTATGAAATCCGCTGGGAAGATGAATTTATCAACTTTTACTAGCACATCTTCAAGGACTCCATGTGGATGCTTTATTGAACGATCTGCTAGTTGTAGTGACACGGTAGTTGGTTTCACTTCTCCTAATCCCAGCTTCTTGTAGATGGATAATGGCATCAAATTCACACTTGCACCAAGGTCACATAAGGCTTTTTCAAATTCACACTCTCCAATGGTACAGGGTATGCAGAAACTTCCAGGATCTTTAAGCTTTGGCGGTAGTTTCTTTTGGAGAATTACACTGCACTCTTCAGTTAAGGCCACTGTTTCGAAATCCTCCAGTTTGCGTTTCCTTGATAAAATCTCCTTCATAAATTTTGCATAACTGGGCATTTGGGCTAAAGCTTCAGCAAATGGGATGTTGATATGCAACTTCTTAAACACCTCCAGGAACTTGCTAAACTGCTCGTCTAGCTTAGCCTTCACTAATCTTTGAGGAAATGGAACTGGTGGAACATATGGTGGAGGATTATCTGGAAAAGTCATTCTTCCTGGAATCACTTTATCTTCTTTTTGAGCTTCTTCATTTTTCTTCCTTGATTCTGGCTCATTCAACTGCTTCCCACTTCTTAATGAAATAGCCATTATGTGCTCTCTAGGATTTCTTTCAGTGTCACTGGGTAAAGTGCCTGGTTGTCTGGAATTCAGCACACTTGCAATTTGGCCCATTTGCACCTCCAGATTTTTTAGTGAGGTTGCTTGAGTTTGCTTGAGTTTGCATGATTGCTTCATGATTCTTGAGTGTAGCTTCTGTTCTAGCCATGAATTGAGATGTATTCATGGTTAGTTGAGCCAATGCTTCTTCTAAATTCGCCTTTGGTTGTGGTGGTGATTGCTGAATTTGCTGTTGATAATTCCCTTGAGGTTTGAACACATTTTGATTATTCCTCCACCCTAAATTAGGGTGGTTTCTCCATCCTGGATTGTATGTGTTTGAGAAAGGATCATTTTGATGATTTTGATTCCCCACATAGTTAGCTTGTTCAGGTTGAGAAGGAATGAATGGATTTCCTTCTTGACATTGTGTGCTCATGTGAGGACCTCCACATAAATCACAAGCATCTACAGGAGTTCTGATTGCATTTGCTTGAGCTATTAATGAACTCACTTGCTTGGATATAAAGGCAACTTGGGAAGACAAAGTGGTCAGAATGTCTAGCTCATAGACTCCAAGTGCTTTCTTTGAAGTGTTGCGTTCAGAAGGCCATTGGTAAGCATTTGCTGTCATCTCTTCCAACAGCTCCATAGCAGCTTCTATGCTTTTTCCCATTAATGATCCACCAGCTGCAGCATCTACAAGTGTTCGGGTAGCATTAGACAATCCATTGTAGAAAGTCGGCAACTGTAGCCAATCTGGTAGCCCGTGATGAGGACATCTTCTTAGCAGCTCCTTGTATCTTTCCCATGCTTCATAAAGGCTTTCCATGTCATGCTGGGTGAATGAAGCAATCTCATTTCTCATCTTTGCAATTTTAGCTGGAGGAAAGAATTTTGCTAGGAATTTTTGCGCCAATATGTTCCATGTAGTGATGCTTCCCACTGGTAAAGAGTGTAACCAGCTTTTAGCCTTATCCCTAAGTGAGAAAGGGAAAAGTCGTAACCTTATGGCATCATCAGAAACACCATTATGTTTGAATGTATCACAGATTGCTAGAAAGATGGCTATATGTGCATTCGGATCTTCTATTGGAGAACCTCTAAACTGATTTGCTTGCACCATTTGAATTATGGCTGGCATGATCTCAAAGTTGTTAGCTGGTATAGGCGGTCTCCTGATCCCAGAAATGGTATCCATGACTGTTGGTGTGGCATAGTCACGGAGTGTTTTGGTGTCTGCTTCTTCTCTCAAATCTGCCATTGCTTCACCTTGATCTACAGTTGACTGCTTCTGTATCTTTCGATTCCTTTGACAAGTTCTCTCGATCTCAAAATTAAATAGCAGTGGCTCAGCAACTTTCGATCTGGTCATACACTAGGACAAACCTGAAAGAAAGAAAAGAAACACCAAAGAAGAAGAAAAAAAATGTAAAACAAAAATCAAATTAGGATTAAGATTACTTGGTATTGATATTAATGATAACAATCCCTGGCAACGACGCCAAAAACTTGTTACGTGTGAAATGGTTTATCAATTAGCGCAAGTGCACACTATCGTAAACAAGTAATAAAGTGATGAGTAAGTATCGTTCCCATGAGGATTGTTTCACTAAGTACCAAAATTTATAATCCTAACACTATTTGCCAAATCGATTAGTTAGAGAATAAAGTAATTAAATAAAGATCTATGCAGAAAATAATTAAAGTAAATATAAATGCAATGGAGTAAAGATAAAGATGAATAAAAGACCTAGGGATCAGACTTCACTTAACAATTTCGGATTGAATCATCTATCTACACTAATCTAATTTTACTCCCTTGATTGATAGTCGAGTTTCCCTAAATTAATTACTAGCCTCTTCTAAGGTCAAGTAATTCTATAATTAATTGCCAATTCACTATATTCCTATGTGAATTGCAACAATTAATCATGCATTAGGATTTATGGAACTCATTAAGACTACCTAAACCATATGAATATATTCCTATTTCATATGTAATTTACGGTTTTAATTATAGGTTCCATACACATGTATCTCCTTCCGGTCTCAACACATATATTGAGTTCATTCAAAAGATAGCCAATCAATTGAAAGCATTAAGAGCAATAATTAAAACTCAATCTAGGAAATAAAATCAAAATTAGCTTCAATAGACTAGAATTCAATCCATTATTATTAAGTTACGCCATCACCCTAGGAAGATGAGAAATTAGAACATAATGAAATTAAAAATAAACATAAAATAAAATAAAAACATCATCACATTCATGAACACAAGATTATAATTACAAATGCATGAAAATAGAAAAACTATCCATCCATTAGGAGGTAGAACCTTCCATGTAGGAGGAGAACCTAGCCTTCCATGTAGGAGGTAAAACCTTCCATGTAGGAGGCATATTAGAACTAAAAATGCATAAACTAAACTACTATCTACAATGCATGAATGAATGAATGCTTGGATGCTTGAATGCTCTCCACTACCACCTATTTATAGGTGAATGAGTCAGCTGCAAGTCATGAATCTTGACCACCAACTACCAATTACATGCTTCATCTACCATTCATGGTCTCCAACTGCCCTTTTTGATTTTCGCAGCAACCATTCTTCTAACTTGTTGGTAATGTTTGACCACCAGAATGGCAGATTTACGTCTTCTTGTCAACATAGGAGTTGTAGGGTTGGATCTTCTCTTCAAAATGCATATAAAGAACTCCTAATTTGGACGTTTCTAGCTCAAGTTATGGTCAGATTAGTAGCCATATGTCAAATTCCGCAAGAACCACTGTTTCATCTTCCAAGCAAAATTTGAGATCCTTAGGTCCCGAACTGGGCTTTTCCTTAAACATGAAAGTTGTAGGTCTTCTTCTTAGCTTTCCATCCATATAAAGATCAGCCTAATCAGACATTTAGAACTCCAGATATGGCCTAAATACTGAAACAGGGTCAAAATACAGCATTATCTAAAATATTTGATTTCATTTCAAATTCAAGACTCATTCACAAAATGCAACTAAATTTATTAAATTTAACAAGATGACATCCAAAAATACATCATATGAGGGAAAATAAATATGTAAATATTTTACGTATCAAATGTCATCCCTAAAAATGATTTTCTTTTAAAAGAATAAAACACTTATCGAATAAATTGCCACTTTAATGCTCATGTATGAAACTTGACATATTTGATTAATACATAATTTATCATTAAGATTACTTTTCAAACATAGCAAGACCAAAGTTAACTATAAAAGGGGAACTCAGATAGCAAAAGATAACCTTAAAAGTTGTAAATCTTCCATACTTAGATACATTGGAATCAAATACTTTGCATGTTTTAACAATGAGTCCGCACAGGATAGTTATATGTAAGAATTCAACAAAACATTTATGATGATTCTATAATATGAAGAAAGAATAATCATTATCCAGGTTTTTGCAAGTAGTGGCAGCT
Organism: Sindora glabra; assembly: GCA_020226215.1. NCBI lineage: Eukaryota > Viridiplantae > Streptophyta > Magnoliopsida > Fabales > Fabaceae > Sindora > Sindora glabra. Next base: position 1,826,691 of record CM035235.1, read on the forward strand.
TTTTGAGCATCAAAAGTAAAAGAAAACCTAGGTAGCAAGTAAGACAGATCCATTTGCAAGCACTCCATGACTTTGAGAAGGAAAAGATTTCTCTCCTATTCTGGAGATAAAAAAATTTAAAGAATTAAGAAAATTAGGGAGTGAGGTGTTTGTAGCCATAAAACTATCAAAATGACTTGAAACTTTGCAGAAACATAGGCGAAAAATCAACCTTTACATATGTTAGGAACAAAATAGTGAAGACTTGCAATGACTTTGACAAATGATGATAAACTCTGATGTGCACAAAAAGCCTGACCCATGCTGTTAGGAATTAGGTTCAATTCCAAATTTTTCACATTGAGGGAATCCATTGACGAGGTAGTTTCTAAAACCCACCTTGCCATTGTGAATATATCATATTCAAGAGTTGCACCAACCTCTTTTTCTAGGAAATTAGACGAACACCAACAAGCAATAAAATCTCTATGAGAGAAAGAAAGTATTGTCACCAAAACCTCAGTCTGAAACCACACGCAAAACAAATAGTCATCCACATAAACTGAAGGATATACCAAGAAAGCAATGACTGCAAGTACATGTTAATCAGAAAAATGAGAAATATACTTGAAGATTCTTTCATTTATTATGAATGAAAATTTTCATGTTAGGAACTCAAAAACAAACAAGCATATAAAACTATAATAGTGGTGCATCAGGAGTGAAGTTGGCAATATTGAAGCAACATTTATTTCCAATAATGATAGCTTACAAAGCAAGTTGTAATGTAAGATCAAAGGTTTGAATCATCAGAGAGGATGTCAGCTAGACGCATGGCATTGAGTTGTAAAAGATCCACTAGGTAACTGCTGCCACTTGTGAGATGCCCAGGAACTTTGCCAAGAGAAGTCTTCAATAGGCCAAGAACCTATATCATGAGAATGAGGATGATATTAAAAGGAATAGCTTGATAATAAAAACAAAGCATGCTTAAAGCTTGGGCCTAGAAATAGTCAATTTGAAGGCACAAATGCTTTTTGTAGACTACCATGGCACAAAATCAATTAAGATAGGTTTTTCTACTAAACAATTTATACTGTGTGTATGATGATAACTCAATTTATGAGTATTAAACCTAGAGATAATATTGGAAAGATAGGAACAATAAATATAGTTGATAAGATCAAAGTTAAATAATTTTCAGGCAATAGTTCCTAATTAATCATTTATCAGAACAAAGAGAGACATTTATCTTACACAATTTTGTTTAGATTATAAGGTACCAACCAAAACTAACCTACAATACAACAGTTTTTGCCAAATTTAAACTTCATAGTGACTAGGGCAGCTGCATCTAAACAAGTACTTTCAGTGTCACATAACAATAGCAGTAATGTAAAAGGAGCCATGACTGTATAAATACATGCATTTTATGATGTATAATAAATATTAAATATAAAGGCATTTAAGAATGGCAAAATTTTGTAATCAGACTCACAATGGATATTATTTTTGCATTCAACTCATATATAGCAATTACAATCCCAGAGTTTTCTTGAACAAATGGTTGGATGTTTAGCTTCAAAATGGATTTAACCAAGAAAAGAATGCCACCCTTTCCACATAGGTCATGTAACTAAAGTAAAAACATACATGTAGCATAGGAGAAACAATAGAAAGTCCATTTCCCCAATTAACTATCTTTTGTAGTGGCGATGTTCCAATTAGCCAAAAACTAAAGTTCTTGGCACTTTGAACCCCTCTTCTACTACCACTTATTTGTCAAAGGATAGTTCATCCTAAACATAATCTATTACAAGAAAGCCCCTATATATGTATATATTTTTTTATATCTCTACCATACACCCTCATGCAAAGGCCCTTTAGACTTGAAAAATGGAGATAGCACTAGCCCGCATTACCTTAAACTAGAACTTTGTTTTAAATAGGAGAATGAGGGTAGCAATAAAATTTGGCCCTTTAAACTTTTGGTTTGACAGTTTTGGATACCATGTCCGATTCTTCTTAAAAGTTGTAGCTATTAGGAGAATGTCTAGGCATTCTTTTGTCATATTTTTCTAAACAGTATCCCTTACCATAACATTAGCTAAAATTTGGGGATTGATCAACCTTGGGACTGGATGCTAAATCAACACAGGGAAAAATGGCATACATATAGAGTGAACCATTTTATGGAAAGTTTGATTCTAGATAAGTGTGGCTAGGATGAAGAAAGATTCTTAAACTTCATAGCCATAGAGTAGAGAGCAAATTAGATTATATTTAAAACATACTTATAGGCATAGAAGTATAGTTTTTTCATCTCTCAGAAATTTAAATAAAATAAGTGATTGATGAAAGGTACTAGACAATTTCAATTAAAAACATATTTAGACAGAGTCCTCAATTTTAAGCTTCAAAAGGTTTGGACTCAGAATTAATAAGATCTTCAAATTTTTAATAAAACTTTGATATATTCGGTCAAGGAGAATATATGCATGAAGTTAATTAAAATGGGGATAATGATGTGAGTTCCACTTAACAAGATTAAGGTTAATTCTTTTGGCAGATAACCCCCTATCAAAGCTCATTTTAGATTTTAAAGCATTCCCCTATGCAAATGAAACATAGAAGCACATCTTCATGAATTGCTTCAAATTTATATAGTTTACTATAGGCATAATGACTGAAGAAATAGCAAAGAAGCTCTAATGCACAAGTGCTCTATTGTTGCTCCCAAACCAGTTGCATCCGTGTCTGACACCAGGGTAGGTGTAATTTGCCTAAATACGAATATGTGGAATATCCTTTATTTTTTTATTTTTTTAATTAAAAAATAGGATGCCACATGCATCCGGCTCTAGTTTAGCTCGATGTGGCTTTGATTTGTAGGGGGAACATCAGCAAACATATATTCCCATCTTTTTCAAACACACTATTTAGCCCAAACTATTTTACCTTTTATTTTCTTACATAACATAGTAACAAACTCCAAAAACACATCAAAATCCTTAAAGCTTCAGTAAAAATGATTGACCTCTTATTCATTCTTCAAAATTTGTTTGTTTGATCATCATCACAGTGCTGCGACAACATTGAAGGGGGTAGGACTGGTGCAGCATTTGGCATCCAATTAGCAGCAGTTTCTGCCTAGTGGAGGAAAGCAGTACATAGTATGAAAGGCAACAGTTAGAAATATTTATGTTTTTTATTAGTAAAATTAACAGGGGTGTTGTTGAAAGAAGCAACACGCAAATGAAATAGGGGTTTGGTTTCTTTTCCAAATAATGTGGGTATCCTGTCCTCGCTTAGGAGGAAATTCCAAAATGGGGCATTTTACACCAATTAGAAAGGAAAATTCAAGAATGATCTTTAGAATTACTAAAAAATAATTTATCAATTTTGAAGTATTCTATTACTAGATAATAATATTGGTTCTCATATATGATTTTACTAATTAATGCTATTGTATTGGATTTTTCTGACTTTAATAAAAGTGTGTTCTAAATACTACGTAAATTATTTTATCCTAAATTACTAGTGTATTAATAGGTAGCAGCAGAGGTGCTTTTTTTTAGCACTACATAATATTGACAATGTATTTAAGGTAAAAACATGACTATGTAACTATTTTAGTGATATTTAATAATAATATATCTTCTAACTATCTAAATTTAAAATTTTTATATAATATATATATTTAATGTATCCTGAACATGTCATATCCTAAATTTTTAGAAAATTACGGTATGTCCGTACCCATATCACATTGCATCCAAGTCTTACTGCACCCGTGTAACATAACAGAGAAGCTTTACAGTACTGGTAGGCACAATAGACTAACTGTAGAGAGGTCAGATTTGATCTAATGGAAATATCTTTCTGGTAACTTGACAGCGTCATCTGAAGACACCATACAACCATACAAACTGATACAAAAGATGCATTTATAAATATGTCAACCTGTCACAAAATACTTTATGATTCAATATCCATAGAATAAATGTGTCACCTGAATAATATAAAGTTCTTTATATAATGTCATGGGGAATAGAGTTGACACATGAAAGAATTTAACTGGTAGAAGTATATAATCATGCTTTTTAGGTTAAGAAATCATTTTTTGCACCAGTAAATCCATTTTAAAGAAATTTGAAGGAAATAATTTAAAAAAATTGAGTCTGCAGCATTTTAGAGTAAAAAAATAGTGTTATCTACCTTTCTTTTTTCAATTTGTAATGAAAACATATAACGATGATGAACTTGGGGTGAGCAAGACACACTGTGATGAGATCTGGCCATTGTGATAATAAAAAACCTCTTAATAGTTATAAATTGCATGCTATAAGGGCTGAATACACTAGCAACACAGGATTAAAGGCATGGTCTTCCTGTAATGTAAGTGCAAATTTCAATACAGATGAACTGCAATCGCTTAAACAAATTTGTTTGCAACCACTAAGAATGATTAACACAGACAACTAAATCAATTAGCTGTTTTGACACTTTCACATATTTAGCAAAATCTATAATCATATGTAGAAAATCATATTCTACTATGACACAATACTACTATTTCAAAACTACAGAAGAAATATAAATTGACTAGAACAGTTATTTTGATTTAGATAAGAAAAACGAATTGGCTAACAAGTATAGTTGACTTCCACATCTATATAGATTTCTACTTTCATCAAAATGACTTATACTAGTGTTACTAACTATAACCTTTACAGGAAGAAAACATGATGACTTGCTCTCAAAAAAATTACTAGGTTTTATGTTAACTTCCACAACACTAACTTTCTAAAATATGGACAATGTACTAACAATTTTATAACTTGATCATGCCCTTCTTTGCCTCTTAAGATAGGTCTTTGTACCACCCTGAGTCAGTTTTTAGCTTGCAAACAATTAATTGATAAGTTCTAGGAGTTTCAATGATATTTTGTCATAAACATTTGCATAACATGCCCCCAACCTCCAAGAAAAGCACAAAAAGTAATAGAATAAAATGGTGGATAATGGGCATTATTAACATTAACTTGCTCAAGCTTGGAGTACAAAAGGGCTAAATCACACATGGAATACGAAAAAAAATATCACATAACAAGTATCTAAACATAGCTTCATTACTAGCAGATGGAAGTAACACTAAAATAAGGTGCAACAGAAGAGATCTTGCAAGCTTTTCCACATCACTCTATACATCTACACAATTAGATGCAATAATCTAATAAAATAAGATATGATGTTACACATTGATGTTAGCAATGGACAACCTTTAAAAATGATCCTCATGTAGTAGGATAGCAAATAGAAAAATATTCAGAGTCCTTTAACAATTTATTAAGTTCCTGATGGCTAAGAACATGTAACTTATTGACTACTAATTTCTAGTCAATAGCCAATCCAAGCAAATAAATAGCACTAATTCATGTCCCGGTTATAGGGAAGTGGGTCATGGATCGAAACGAATATCTCTGGAGCACTAGTAGATGATTCCTCCTTTGCATGCCTTATTCCTGATTACATAAGCAAAATGCATTAGCAATATGTGAGACTTGTGTGTATCAAGAGTTATCAGTATGCATAACTTGCGTGCATAGGGTAATTGCTAACATGAACTTCTGAATAGAAATAGCTAGTTTATATCAAAGGCACTAAGAACTACTACAGATAAATGGTAGGTACTTGCATCAAGAACAAGTTAGTACTACAAAAGCAAAATGTATTAACAAAGCACATGCATTTCAGATCCTTTTGATGCATTTTGCATAGTTTTCAAAGAAAAATGATTTCATTTTACAAGACACCAAATAAGAATTACATGCCTCATCATTGGAGGTGGAACTTTAGTTCATAAAGTTGTAAAGCGTTGCAATTTACAAATCAAGCTACAAAATAGCAGTAGTAAACTCTAATTATGCCAACTTTTCAGCTCTAAAACTATAACTTTGTTTTTCTAAAAGACAATATGAAATCACCCTCTGACTTCTTGTAACTAATTTGTTAAAACATTGAAAAATCAGAATTACAATGTCAAATAATTTTTGCTTCACTATGGAATAGAAAGATTATAAATCAATTGGCTAATGAGAAATAAAAAATAAACTTCCAACTACAAGTGAACTTAACCCCAAATAGTTCACAATTAATTATGCAAACACAAAGATTTACTTCAATTTTAGAAATTAAAATACTAAATTCACTTTCCACAATATCACAAAAATCATGCCAGACAATGCCCATTGACTTAATAGGGGGGATAATATATTAGCTTCAGCAGTCTTATTTTTATTTGGTTTTTTGTATAACCACCAAGAATACATCCCATCTTTAACTCGTATCTAGCAAGCATTCATTTCCTTCTTAGAGTATCCTAAGCCAACAGCTTTTCCAAAATACTCTTCCTTTGTTATCAATAAATAATAATTATACAAAAGGAAGAAAAGATAAATCTTCATTTTTATCATCAACAATACCTAATTCTTTACCCCTTTTGGAACCACAATCCAAATCATGTGGTCCAAATTGTTTGACATTTACTATTTGGATCATAAAAAATGGTTACTTTGGGCAATCTACAACATTAAACAACAAAAGACCAACAAAGGTAAAATATAAATCTGGGTAACATGGCTATTTCATCTCTTCATGATACCTACCTAAATTGTTTCCTTCCAAACTTAACAGAAAAAGATGATGGGAGAATAAAAGAAAGAGAGAATTATTAGTTCATTAGAAGTTACCTTATGGGCGGTGCAGTAGGTCTTATCTAGATCTCTAATACCTAAATCCTAAACTTTCTTAAGTTGACTCGACCCAACCTTAAATATTAGAACATTCTAGTAGGTTAGCATTTTATTTTACATTTAAAATCAACTAATTCCATTCAACTTGACCAATGAATTGTCTCTAAAATAACTAGCCAAAATCTCTAGTATGCTCAGGTAAAAGATCCTCATTATGGTATAGGCGCTTAAATTCTCTTCGAACTAAGGTTACCCTATATTTTTTTGCATCATATAGAGCTTTATATTCTAGCCCTATCCACATCACATACCACACTAACTTGGGAAATATTTCTAGTCCTAATGTCTACTAAGAATTGCCTTTTGCATTTTGACAAGTAAGGAAATCACTCCCCAAACTATAGCATCGACTCAGCTATGATATCAAAATAGCTTATTTGTTGAAACATAAGTGGAAATAATATCAAGATCACAACATTACAGTAAGACTAGAAATATTCCCACTAAGTTGAACCTTAGTAACCTTACTTATCACATGTGTTTCTTCTTTTCATTTTAACATGATCTGTAACTAGTGATTCTGAGAGATAAGTTGTATTTCATTGTTAAACTCATATCTATTATAACCATACAAATGAAATACACTAGTTTCCTCTATAAAAATAGGAAAACAAATAGAAATTTAATCCTCAAAAGTAGTATTACTTATCAACATTGAGTAAAAAACATTATTGAGTTAAAGAGTTTGTCTACTTCTTTCCATAGGGGGAAAAGAGTCTGTCTACATTTTCCTAAATTTCACATCAATGAATTATTTCTATAATTTTTGCCTCCTAGTCATTTCCTATTTTCAACACATTGAATTTATCACTTACAAAATTGCAGTTTGTGGCAACTGCAACCTTATTTTTCAAGGCATGATAACAAATAAATATATTATGAAAAATTCCTATAAAAAACACACACCAACACATCCCTGATTCTCCTTATGCTTGGATTTTAGGTAGTTTCTCCTAAAATTTAAGTCATATAAATAATTTAAAATTAATTTCAACAAAAGAGAGTTCTTGATATACATACATATAGATATAGATATATGCAAGATCTTACTCATTCTTTGTGTTTCCCTTTTTTACAAATTCCAATAATTCTCACTTTTTGTCCTACAGATTTGAGCAATGCTACTTGGACAAACAAAGGGTTGATTTGATATTAAAATTTTTTAGAATTGATTTTGTTTCATTTCAATTCATTTGAATATTTTTATTTTTTTTAGAACGTATTAAAAATGCTAAAATTTAATTAAAAAGTAGATTTTGATATTTTTAGTAAATACAATATTAGAAAAAAAATAAATTTTTTATGTAATATATGTTTTAAGATAAATGAAATGAATTTTAATGAAATCCCTCTTTTACCTAAAGCCAAACAACATTAAAAAATTATTTAAAAATAAGATAAAATCTTCTTTTTAATTATGTCAAACAAAGGGGAAATGATGTAAATCAAACTGCCCCACATTTTTAGAAAGACAAAGGGTTTATTTGACTCATACTATGCCTATGCCATGGGTAAAAGTATCATAGAGTTATGCTTGCAAGCAGCATTTTTCCCTAATTCATGGCATCTTTGCTACTAGCTCCCTACTTCTTTTGATTCTAAAACCAATTTGGATATATATTCTTTATATTTGCATAAAATGACATTGAGACTTAAGTATGCATTCTGTGAGTAATACTCTTAAAGAACTAACAATTACAATATCCATCTCCCCCCAGTGATATCATTTACCTTAATATCTCTATTTCGAGTTTTTACCTTCAATTAGATACTATTAATGGACTGTCAATAGAATGCATTTTCATCAACGCATAAATTAGTCACTAAATGGTAGCATGCCAATGGCTAGTACAAGTAACTATAAATGAGCTGCAAAATGAACCATGCATCAGTCAAAGCAAAGTATGTCACAAAAATTAAGCAAAACTATAAAGAAAATTGTTTAACAAGGGAAGATAGATAGCATGCTAGCTGTGAACCTAGAGGCTGCTGTGAGCTACTAGATAAGCTTGAGGAACGAAAAACATAACGAAGATCGAAGGCCAAAAGTGAGGGTGAAGGAACTGTAATAGGTTTCTATAAATTGCAGCGGCAAAGGCAATATTGTAAAATGCAGAGGTCCGACCCGTTTAATGATTGATCTGTGTGGGTTAATCCAATCCACCCGTTCAATAGTTTTATTTACGATTTACAATTTTTATTTTTTGGGCCATTTATGAGTTCTAAGATTATGATAGGTTTTGAGTTTATAGTGCTGAGAAAATGAGCCCAATTAAGCCCACAATAAATTAGGAATTACCATTAAAAATTATATATTCTAAGAAAAATCAAATCATTGTTCAACAAAAATCTAGTTGAGGAAAAATTTAAAATCAAATTTAACTGAGAGTAATTTTAAGATGAGGGAAAAATGTAAACTACCTTTTCAATTTTAAAAGCTTAAGAACTACTTTTTTAAATTTTATAAAATTTAGAATTAACATATATTATTCATTTAATTAACTATTTTATCAAATTAATTTTTGTAAAGTTTTTAATCAATAATTAAAATATCATATTATATTATTTTTTAGTTATTTTTCATGCATAAATTTTATATTATATAATTAAAAAAATAAAATTATATATAGAGAATTTTAATTAAACACTTATGCATAAGGTGCAAAAATACTATAAAAAAAAACAAAATAAATTAAAATTTTATAATTTTAATTTTTATTTAAAAATACCAATAAAAATATATAATTTAATAAAATAATTAATTAAGTAAAAAATGAGTGTTATTTCTAAATTTTGTATAGTTTAACAAATAACTTTTAACTTTTTAAAATTAAAGAGGTAAAATCTAATCATTTAAAAATTTAATAGAGTAGTTTGTATTTTTTTCTGAAAAACTCTCTGATTTCTTACCAATCCATTGGGTGCTTGTTAATTATAATTTAGATAATAAAATTTAAAATATACAAATTTTGTATTATTAATGAAATTATGCATTTTTATTATATTAAATTATTTAATAATATATTTATTATTATAATTATAAAAATATTATTATCACTAATTATTTTCTATTATTTTATTGATAACATATGAGATATAATTATAAAATGATGATATAATTCTCGTTCCTTTTCCCAATTTAAAAACTAGAGATTAGGTTCTCGCACGAAATTTTTAATCCCTTTTAGCATGCGATAATTAAATATTTTTATATATAAAAACTAATTAAATCGAAGTTAAGGTGGATACTGGGTAAACCAAAGCACAACCACAAATTGCATGTGGCCCAACGTTGTCATCAACCATTTATTGCTGGAAATGTCTGGATTGTAGAGTCAAGGTTTTTGGATTGATTACCAGCATCTCAGTTGTTACGCAGCCTCCCTTGTTCCTTTCACCTTTACTTTTGTCAACTACCCATTGCTTACGGCGAACGTCTAATCAGTGGCACGACTTTTCATATAAACCCCAGTGATTTAATTGTGATTTATCTGTTTTTCATATAATCTACTAAATAGACAGTTTAAATTTAGTAATTATAGCTTTTAAATGCTTTTAATTAGAGCCTTATACCTAGGAGTGCAAATTATTTAAGTTTGATTCAAATTTGATTTCAAATAAATCAAACTCAATTAATGTATAAGTTTGAGCTTAATCTTTATATTACTTGTTTTGAATTATTTTAAGTTTGATCATAAATTGAAGCACAGTAATGCATTATTTGAATAAATTAAATTCTTGTTCAAGTCAAATTTAAATTATTTAAGTTTAATGATATTTCATATAAATTCAAAATTATTTATTTTTAATAAATTTAAGGTTGAACATATAAATACTCGGCACAAATTGATTTGTTTCTACCAGATTAATTACATGGTAGTTGAGGTGAGATTTGATCCAGGCTCGGGCATAACAGATTGTCAGGACGGCAGAAAGCCATCTTTCCTTGTGCGTCGTAATAGTGTCAGTGTTTGGCACATCGAGCCGAGTGTCTGTGAGCTCTATGCTTGGCATGCCTTGATTAAAAAGTAAGAAACATAATCCTAGTTTTTAGCCGAACGCACAAGATTTGGCATTCCTTGTGCGTGGTTTGAAAGTTGGGGTCCTTTGTTTTCCTTTATTTTTTTAAAGATAGTTTTCAATTTTTAAAATTTTGAAAATAAAAGAAAGTTGTTTGAAAATCATTTTTAAAATCTATTTTTAATTTGTTTTCTATAATCATAATTTCAAAGACTTGAGATCAGAAACTAGTATATTATATGCGGGTGCTTCTTAATTTAAATACTGCAAAGCAAGCATGCTAGAAAAAAATGGGTGCGAAGAAGTTTCGCTAATATTTTGGATTAATTTATTTTAATAAAATTGTAAAATAAAATCTTTCAAGTTCTAATACAACTAATTTTATAAATAATATAATCGAGTACAATATCAAAATAAAATTCAAGAATTTCAAAATTCATATTAAGTATTAATTATTTAGATTCATAAATTCAATATAACTTTATTTAATGTTTTATTTAAAATTTTAATGACATCATTAAAATTTTAAATAAAATATTAAATCAGATTGCATTGAATTCATGAATTTAAATTGTTAGAAAATATTAATTAATGCTTAACAATAAGGATTGTTGTTAAGTACTTGCCTAACAGAAAAATACACAGAATTTGTGCAAAACGATTTGTTCACTTCAGTAGATGTTCCACTACATGCAACAACCATTGATTTTTCTCTGATCGTAAATAACGCTATCTTAATCACTTGTACTGTGTTTGGACAAGATACTAGTAAAATTCTCGGATTTTAAAATGCATGTATTTCAAATATCTTCGTTTCAATATTCTCAATTTCATGAATAACTTATTTGGCTATGTAACACTTATTTATATTAAAGTATTTTTGAGCATTTATTTTCATAAATTAATAAATAATTAAAATAGCATTAGAACTATAATATTAAATATTTCATTTAAGTGAACACTTTATTTTATTATTTTAATATTTTATCAATTTAAATTTTTTTTAATTTTTATTTTTTAATTGATATATTTTATTTTTATATCACTATATTTTTTTTACTTCATTAATCTTAGAATAAGTTCACAATACTATTGTAGTTAATTTATAAAAATTAAAATTATTTCAATATTTATTTACAAATTTCTCTGTAATAAAAAAAACATAGTTACAAAAGCAAAAAAAAAAAAATGGAAAATAAATAAATAAAAGTTAACTGAAAAATAAGCTTACCTACCCTTTGCTTATGGCAAACGTGTAATTAGTGGCAAGACTCGACAACGACTTGAGATCAGAAACTAGTATATATAGGTGTTTCTAAAATTAAATATTGCAAAGCAAACATGTTAGAAAAAATGGGTGTGAGGAAATCACTATGGTTGGTGTTAATGTTGATTTTGATTTCAGTGGGTAAGTGGTGCTGTGAAGGGTGTTGGAAGGAAGAGAGAGATACTCTTCTACATTTAAGACAAGTTTTCAATTATTCGCTGGATTTAGATACGTGGGTGGATGACACAGACTGTTGTCAATGGGATGGAGTCGAGTGTAACACAACCACAAACCGAGTGGTTGTGCTCCGACTTGATGACATCGTATGGGATTACAATTTGGATCTAAATTTCTCCGATTTTCAGGTCTTTGAGGATCTCAGAAGTCTGGATTTAAGTGGAAATAATATTGTGGGGTTTGCTCAAAATTTAGGTAGGTATTCGTCGTTGGTGCCCTCAAAGAAATCTAAATTAATTTTTCATTTTACTTATCCTTCAATTATAAACATATTTATTGTATTTTATTTACATTGTTGTAGGGTCTTTGAGGTTAAAAAATCTACGATTCCTTTACCTGGATTATAATTACCTGAATGACACTAGCATTCTACCGTGTTTGGGTGGACTTTCATCTCTTCTCACGCTAAGCTTAATGGGAAATCAGTTGACAGGAAAATCAGTATATAGTGAGGGAATCTTTCTCCACACCTATCTTGCATGTTTATGATATTTTGTTTTTTTATGCTAATATTTATTCTCAAATTTTCACATACTACGATCATAATTAACCAATTTGGAGGTTTTTGATTTAAGGTTCAGTTACTTCAATGGCATCCGTACTATGTGACTTTCATCTCCCAAATTTTTACTATTGAATATATATTGAGAACGTAAAGTTCCGAGAGAGATGTACATAAGTTTTTTTAAGGTTTAATTTACAGTAATTTTTATAAGGATTTACTATCAATTTCAATACAAAATAATATTTATATTTATATTCTTTTAAATTTACCATCTTGATTTCTTTAAAAAAATTGACGGAATGAATGTAATGATTTCTAGTATTGTTGGTTTATTTAATATAAATTTTTTGGGTACAGTCATATAATTTGATTATTAAATAAATATTTCCACATTGAACGTCCTTGACAAAATATACTATCATCTCAAGGTTGATTTGACATTTTATATTTATTTTCTAAATTATTTCTAAATTGTCACACTCTGTTCATAGTTAAAAAAGAAATGAATTATAAATATTTTCCTAGAAACTCATATATATATATATATATATATATATATATATATATATATATATATATATATATATATAAGTTTTTAGAAAAATATGTTTACATTCACAATTTGTTCATAAAAATTTGTTACTTTTATATAAAATAAAAAATATAAAGAATTTTCTATTAAATTCTAAATGATGAATTAAAAATTTTTAATTAATATTTGTTGCACGTAAAGTCTATATGCATTTATGATCTTTTCTGCAAAAATTACAAGTTTTCTGTTAAATTTATAAAAATAAATTGTCTTCTTTTCTCCTATATATTGGTATAAATGTTTGATCAAAAATCTCTACAAGTTGTATTACCGACGTGGATTTTTTTTTTGCTGGTCGTAGTCTCGCACATAGATATGCTATCGTTTATTAAAATATGGATAAGATATAATAAAAAATTTGTCCTCTTCATTTTTTATGATCCAATATGGCATGACTAACCCTCTCTTTCGAACCAATAACAATAAGATTTTATTTAACTTTATGTTTAAATTTTTTTAAATGATGTTTGAATTCAATTTAGAAAAAGATTTTATTTAAATTTAATTGCATTAGCCATTTGATACTTTAAATTAAATTTCTACTGCCATGAAATCCTTCAAATTAATTTATCATGTATTTGACTAAAAATTGTTTAAAGGACCATGTGATACATGCCCTTGAATTTTGTTAATTGATAATTTTATACGTTGTGTAAATATTACAGACAATAAGAAGTTGCCATGGCCTGAAAATCTTGAAGAGCTTTCCCTGTCTGGAAATGATTTTGGGAACGATATTCTATCATCCTTCACTGGGCTTCATCAATTGAAATTAATTGATTTGAGTGAAAATCATTTAGAAGGATCCCTAGATATAAGTGGTTAGTACTGTTAACCTGTACTAATACTATGTTGGTTTTATATTCGGTGAAACTATATATAACCCTATTTAATTTTGTATGTGAATAATCCTTTGCATCACAGGGTTAAGTGCTTTGAGCAAACTGAAGACCCTCCGTATAGGTTATAACAAAATAACCAATTTAAGTGTCCGTGAAGGTAATTATACAAATTGCATGCATCCTTAAAAATAGATATAGCATTGAAAAAATTGTAATGAGATGCATATTTCACTTTTTAAATAACTATTACATGGAAGGACATATACATGTAATTATGGAAGGACATATATATAATTGGTTAGTACTTTGGTATGATAAGTTTTACCTCCTAAAAGATTGAGTATTTTTATTATTAGATTGTATTCAATGCATTAAAATTTATATTTTTAATTTTAATTGATTTGCTTTAAAATATTACTTCATTACTTTTTGTTCCAATGTTATATTATTAGATAATTCATTGCAAACAATTTTGTATTAGCCTTTGTTGTTTGGTTAAATAATATTAACAGGGATTACTACCATTTGCATCTTTACGTCGTGGTTACCAATCTGCAATTTTTTTCATTTGAATGAAAAATTATGTTATTAATTTATTGATAATAAAATAATAAAAGATATTTGATTAATTTTAATGAAAAATATTAATATAAATATGTTATTAATTTGATGACCACACTGTGTTCCCTTTACTCGGAAGAACAGAACAGCACAAAAGAAGAATGTGTGCTTACTTAGTATTTTATATCTATTTGATGCTTAAATTTTAAAATAATTTTGAATGATTTGATAAGTTTATAAATTATTAGATTAAAATTATTTAATTATAAATATTTATTTTTAATAGATATGATTAATAATTTTAATTTTATAATTTTTAAAATTAATGTCACCTGAATTTCGAAACTTTAAAAATATCATAGACTTTACCTGCACATTCACATGAGCAGCGAAGTCAGCATTTTATTTGTTGTTATATGAAACCCTTACGTGTGTACAGGGCAAATTGAATGCATAGAAGTAAGTTTTAATATAAAATAAAACATATCCAATTTTGTGAAAAACACTAAAATTATGTAGTGAATTGGAAAAATATGTCATTTTTTACTATATATTAATTCATTATTTTTTCTATTTTATGGTGTGATTTCTTTTATTTAATCTAAAGCACACAAGTTAAATTATTGAATGTGACCAATTTCTTTTTCTACAATAATAAAATAATAGAATACTCATAGTTTGAACTAATCGGAAAAAAGACTCAGTTTTCTTAGTCAATATATCACAATTAATTAAAGACAAAAATTGTAACATTTTTTTGATAAATAATAAAAAACAATGGACTTTTGTTTAGTATGTATCATGTAATTATGAGAAACGTGAATATTCCGTCATGTAATTATTTTTTTAAATAATAAAAAAAAGTTTATCTATTAAAGGACACCCAATGATTATTGGTCAAATTTTAATTTATTCGTAATTAATTTTGAAATTATGTGACGAAATATTTAAAGTCTACAAGCATATATATATTTTCTTAGTGGTTGGTAGAGCCGTTTGTGTAGCTGGTTATCTATTTCTTGGATTGTCACTACGAGGTTTATTTTATGTCAGTACGTAGTTATGTATATCGCTGCAAATTTTTTGTAAGAGAAACATTATTAATTCCTATCCATTTAGAACATGATTAAAAGTTTGTCTGTTTATTCTATATATAATAAAGGGTTCTCATGGCCAACAAGTCTCGAAGACCTTCAACTTAGTGGAAATAATTTCAGCAATGATATTGTATCATTCCTCAGTAATCTGGAGAATCTGAAATCACTTGATCTAAGTTACAACCATCTAGAAGGATTACTAGATATAAGGGGTAAGCATTGGTAATTGTTCTTATCTGGACCAATTCTTTTCAACTCACAATTAACATATTTAGTTTGTTAGGTCTAAATACTTTGAGCAAATTGGAGAAGTTGGATTTAACTTATAATAATATTGTCAGTTTACGTGCCTACCAAGGTATCATACAAGTATAGCTTAGAATCAATCTAATTTAGAAATATATTAGAATTGTATTACTATGTAAGAATGTTATAAGGAGATGTATATATATTTGACATGCATTGATTATCGTGCCCCATATTTAGTGAAATCAATTACAATCTTCATTCTTTAATTTAATAAAATTTGATTTTGTTATGTCTTCCAGGCACAAAAAATTTAAGTAGCGTTAAAAACCTCAAATTAGGTGGCAACAACATAGATGGAAGCATGCTAAGAAAGTCATTACGAGCATTTTCATCAATTAGGACGCTTTCCCTTGAAGACAACAACTTTAATGGAACAATTGTTGCTGAAGGTAAGAATGATGATCCTTTATTTTTCCACTTCCAGAAAGAATTATAATTACTATGAATGGTTTATAAATTAGCTAGTTTTCTATGAAGATTTCCGTGACTTGGACAATCTAGAAGAGCTGGAATTTTATAATTCTTCCAACATTGGAAGCGTGTTTTTCAAAAGCATCGGAGCATTGACTTCTTTGAAAGTCTTGTCTATTTCTCATTGTGCTATCAACGAGACCCTTCCGGATGCAGGTACGATACTTTTCATTACATTCCATGAACTTGATTCAACAGTGGATTTTATTTTCTTAAAGATTAACATTTTGTTAAAAAATTATTGTATTTCAGAGTGGTCTAAGCTTAAAAAGCTAGAGGAGCTAAACCTTCGTCGTAACGAATTCAAGGGGCCACTTCCCTCATCTTTTAGTAACATGACGTCACTCCGAAAGTTAGAACTTCACTATAATAATTTCACTGGGAATATAGCTTCCACCCTAGCGAGCCTTACATCACTTGAATATCTTGACTTTAGGGAAAATCATTTTGAGGTCCCTGCCTCATTCTCATCCCTGGCTAATCATTCTTACATTAAGTTTGTTTTTGGAACTGGAAACAAAGTCATACCTGACCCAGCATCTACTATTACTCAGCCTTGGATTCCAAAATTCCAATTACAGGAGTTCTCTTTAGCTTCAACAGCTGGGAGTGATTTTGTTCCCTTTCCTCACTTTCTCCTTTACCAATATAATTTGTCTTCGTTAGAATTCAAAAGTTGCAAATTTAGAGGAGACCTTCCAAATTGGTTGCTTGAAAATAATACAAGAATGATAAATCTTGTTCTTAGTAATTGTTCATTCACTGGTCATTTTCAATTGCCATCACATTCCAACATTCAGGAAATTAACTTATCTGATAATTTCATTACAAGTATAACCATGAGCAGCAACAACAGTTTAATATCTCCAAAATTGCAAGATCTGTCCATGTCCAAAAACAAAATCTTTGGCTCATCCCTTCGGACTTTGGATATAAGCAACAATAATTTTGGTGGAAAAATTCCAAGAGCCATAGTAAATTCAACAGTTCTACGGGAACTTCATATGGATAGTAATCATTTTGAAGGTTCTATTCCAAGGGAATTTAATGAACTAAAAAATCTAGAATATCTTGACCTCTCTAGAAACAACTTGTCAGGGACTATTCCATCATTTATCAATACTTCCATGAGGTATGTCCATATGAGCAACAACAGGTTCAAAAGCTTTTCAAGAAGAATGCTTGATGAAAAATCTTCATTGATACTATTAGATCTTAGTTATAATGAAATAACCAGCAATCTTCAAGATCTGATAGGAAATTATACTAAATTGAACATTCTTCTCTTGAAAGGTAACAACTTTTATGGTCCAATACTAGATCAATTATGCCAACTAGTTAATTTGACAATGGTTGATTTGTCTTATAACAATCTTTCTGGACCTATACCCAAGTGCTTGGGCAAAATTCATTTCAATACTGGTTACACTAGATTGATCGATAGTTTTGGGATGTCAAGTGTGTATATTAGATCAATTGTGTTTGGGCAACAAGAAGCACAATTCACCACGAAGACGACAACCTACACATATGAAGGGATAGCTCTTGGCTACATGACTGGAATGGACTTGTCCCACAACAAATTAGATGGGAAGATTCCTTATGAACTTGGAAATTTGACTGAGATTAAGGTAATAAATATATCTCATAACTATTTGACTGGAGAAATTCCAATAACATTCTCCAATCTGAAGAAGATTGAATGTTTAGATCTTTCCTTTAACAAGTTGAGTGGTGCAATTCCTCCTCAGTTGATTGAGTTAATCTCCTTAGAAGTATTTAGTGTGGCATACAACAACATTTCAGGGAAAACACCAGAATTGAAAGGCCAATTTGCAACTTTTGAAGAAAGTAGTTATGAAGGGAATCCTTTTCTTTGTGGACCTCCATTACATAAAACTTGCATTGGAGATCCATCACCTCCAATACCAGTTGCTTTAAATGGTGAAGGAGACAATGATGATTTCTTGGACATGCAAGTTTTCTATGTGACCTTTTGGGTGGCTTATGTGATGATATTGTTAGTCATGGCAGCAATTCTATGCATAAATTCTTATTGGCGACAAGCTTGGTTTTACTTCATTGAGTTTGTCATAACAAATTGCTATTACCTTTTTGTGGACTTCTTTTACAAGCTATCCAAAATTACAAATATGTAGCTTTCAATTTCTTGCCTTGAGGTTGATCTACTATGTTCATGGTTATGAATGCTTTTTAAAATAATGAATATGCTAATTGAAGTTGTTGTATAACATTTTGAAACTTAATGAAATTGTGAAAGTAATAATATATATTATGTGAAGATTGTGATATTAGGCAGCTAAGTTTAAATTAATATACTCTAATGAAATGATGCATTTAAACAAAACAATGTAAATGCATATATTGACAAAGGGATATCTATGAAAAGAGAAAAGCCAGAGGTTTCAAGAATATCTTTATTCAATTAGTATGCTTTCCATAATGAATAAAAGTATTGTGCAATACTTACATTGATATCAATGATTATTACTCAGCTTTATAATTCTCGAGAGTCTTTTTGAAGACTTTACAAAGGTTTTTAGATAAATATTATATTTATTATTTTTACAACTTTTCATTATTATAATTTGATTGTATAATTGCTTATGGTTTAATTTAAACATATTATTGCAATTTTTATTATTTTAATAATTTATTTTTAATTCTATATATAAATATATTTTAATATTATTTTATTTTTAATACCCCCAACATATTATATTATAAATTTTTAAAAAGTAATAATATTTTTTTAATATTCATAAAACATATTAATAATGGGATTTCATATTTAAGTAGATATGTTATATATTAATTACAATTTTTAAGTTCATGCTAGGTGGTTTTGTAAAAAAAGTAATAACTTAATTAAATCAATAATAATTTTTTACTTTTTCAATCGTAAATTTTACAATAAGTAATATTTCAACAAAAGATATAGATCATTAAGTACCAAAAACATAATTGGAAGTTTGGAAACTCCTTACATCATGCTAATTATTCTAATCAATACTTAAATAGGTAACAAATTCATAAATATTAAGGGCCAATAATAGTTATAATTGTGAAATTAATGATCAATAATAATTATATTAATGATAAGCATTAGTATGAATTATAAATATTTGTAAAATTAATAATTAGCCATAATTTAATAAATATAACTAAAATTGATAAATATGCAATAAAAAATATTTTAGAAATTGAATTGAACTAGCTAGGTCAACTAAAAAAATTATAAATCCATCACGTGATTGATCTTATTGACCTTTAAAATTGGCCTTCAAAAAACTAATCAGGAAATTGTTGCATCCACATTAGAATTATGGAATTTTAAAACTTTAAATGTTGAGAGGAATAATTAATAAATTTTAGTAGTAAAAAAGAATAAATTTTATGTGGAACGAATAAATTTTAATAGAGAAAGTATGAATTAAACATTGAGGAAAAGAGAATTTAATAATTAAATTGGCTTTAAATAAAACTTTTGAATAAATGAAACTAAATCGTTTAGAAGGCTTGAGATAAGAAATTGAAAGAGTAAATTGAGGAAAAAGTGAATTGAATAAAAGAATTAAAAATTATTGATGATTAGAGATAAGTATATGAATATGAATGAGATTTATGATAAAATGAGAAAAATGCTCCTACCTCTTCAAAAACCAAACTCCAAATCCCTTTCCCCGTTTATCCCGATCTTTAAACCCTAACTCCTCTAAAGTCTTTTCTTCTTTCTCACTCTTCCCCATCCATTCTCGTCCTCAATCAAGCAATTTAGGAGTCAATATTGTCAAATTATTCATACAATTAAGGTAAGGATATCTCGACTACTACTAATCTTAAGTTTCTCTTCCATTTTTTTAGAAATCAACAGCTTCTATAAAAGGTGATTGCAATTGTTTATTCCTGAAAATGTATGAATTGTAAAGTAAAAAAGTCTTGACAAATTGTTATGTAGCTTCCTTTGTACCCTTCACATTTACTTTTGTGAAATACCCTTTGCTTATGGCAGGCAAGACTTGACAAATGTTTCAATGATCTCAAGGACTTAAGATAAGAAATTAGTATATTTAGGTGCTTTTGAAATTAAATATTGCAAAGAAAGCATGTTAGAAAAAATGGGCGTAAGGAAATTAGTATGATATGTGTGTGAGGAAATTAGTGTGGTTAGTGTTAATGTTGATATTCATTTCAGTGGGAAAGTGGTGCTGTGAAGGGTGTTGGAAGGAAAAGAGAGATGCTTTTCTACATTTAGGACAAGTTTTCAATTATTCGCTAGATTTAGAAACGTGGGTGGATGGCATGGACTGTTGTCAATGGGATCAAGTCAAGTGTTACACAACTACAGGCCGAGTGATTGAGCTCTAACTTAATGGCATCAATGGATATCTTTGGGATCTAAATTTCTCATATTTTCAAGTCTTTGAAGATCTTAGAAATCTAGATTTAAGTTTCAATCATATTGCGGGGTGTGCTCAAAATTTAGGTAGGTATTCCTTGTTGGTTCCTTCTAGGAAATCTAAATTAACTTTGCAATTTACACATCTTTCCATTATAAACATATTTCCTGTATTTTATTTACATTGTTGTAGGGTCTTCAAGGCTAAAAAATACAGGTTCTTAATTACCTGAACGAGACCAGCATTCTATCGTGTTTGAGTGGATTTTCATCTCCTCTCATGTTAAGCTTAACAAGAAATCATTTGATAGGAAAATCAGCTTGTATGTTGTGATGGGAAGATCCCTTGCACACTAGGAAATTTGACCAAGATTCGAACAACAAACATGTCTCATAATTATCTAAGTGGAGAAATTCCAACAACATTCTTTGATTTGAAATAGATTGAATGTTTGGATCTTTCCTTTAATAAGTTAAGTGGTGCAACTCTTCCTCAATTGATTAAGTTAACCACCTTAGAAGTATTTAGTGTCGCATACAACAACATTTGAGGAAAAACACTAGAATTGAAAAACCAATTCGAAACTTTTGAAGAAACTAGTTATAGGGGGACTCCTTTTCTTTGTGGACTTTCATTACCTAAAACTTGCATTAAAGATCCATCCCCTCCAATACCAGTTGCTTTAAATAGGGAGGGAGACAATGATGATTTCTTGGACATGTAAGTTTTCTATGTGACCTTTTAGGTGGCTTACACGATGATATTGTTGGTTATGGCAACAATTCTATACATAAATCCTTACCGGTGACAAGCTTGGTTTTACTTCATTGAATTTGTCATCACAAATTGCTATTGCTTTCAATTCCTTGCCTAGAGGTTTATTTTCCATGTTGATGGTTATAAATGCTTCTTAAAATAATGAATATACTAATTGAAGTTGTTGTATAACTTTTTGAAATTTAAGAAAATTGTGAAAGTAATAATATATATTATGTGAAGTTTGTGATATTAGGCAGCTAAGTTTATATTAATATATTCTAATGAAATGATGCATTTAAACAAAACAACGTAAATGCATATATTGATAAAGGGATATCCATGAGAAGAGAAAAGCGACAAGTTTCAAGGACATCTTTATTTAATAAGTGTGCTTTCTATCATAAATAGAAGTATTATGCAATACTTACATTAACATAATTGATTATTCATCAACTATATAATTCTCGAGGGTTCTTTCAAAGATTTTACAAAGGTTTTTTAGATAAATAGTTATATTTATTATTTTTATAACTTTATTTATGTTTTATTTAAAATTTTCAAGTCTTTGAGGATCTCAGAAGTCTGGATTTACGTTCCAATAATATTGTGGGGTGTACTCAAAATTTAGGTAGGTATTCGTCGTTGGTGCCCTCAAAGAAATCTAAATTAATTTTCCATTTTACTTATCTTTCAATTATAAACATATTTATTGTATTTTATTTACATTGTTGTAGGATCTTCGAGGTTAAAAAATCTACGAGTCCTTTACCTGGATTATAATTACCTGAATGACACTAGCATTCTACCGTGTTTGAGTGGACTTTCATCTCTTCTCACGCTAAGCTTAATGGGAAATCAGTTGACAGGAAAATCAGTATATAGTGAGGGAATCTTTCTTCACACCTATCTTGCATGTTTAAGTCAATATTTTATTTTTTATGCTAATATTTATTCTCAAATTTTCACCTACTATGATCATAATTAACTAATTTGGAGGTTTTTGATTTAAGGTTCAATTACATCAATGGCATGGGAACTATGTGACTTTCATCGCCCAAATTTTTTACTATTGAATGTATATTGAGAATATAAAGTTCCAAGAGAGATGAACATAACTTTTTTTAAGGTTTAATTTACAATACTTTTTATAAGGATTTACTATTAATTTTAATACATTAATATTTATACTTACATTTTTTTTAATTTACCTTCTTGATTTCTTTAAAAAAATTGAAGGAATGAATGTAATGATTTCTAATATTCTTGGTTTATTTAATATAAATTTTTTGGGTACAGTGATATAATTTGATTATTAAATAAATATTTACACATTGAACGTCCTTGACACAATATACTATCATCTCAAGGTTGATTTGACATTTTATATTTATTTTTTAAATTATTTCTAAATTGTCACACTACGTTCATAGTAAAAAAAATATGGATTATACATATTTTCATTGAAACTCATATATATATATACTAAACGATGAATTACAAATTTTTAATTAATATTTGTTGCATGTAAAGTCTATATCCATTTATGATCTTTTGTGCAAAAATTACAACTTTTCTATTAAACTTTTATAAAAATAAAATGTCTTCTTTTCTCTCATATATTGGTATAAATGTTGGATCAAAAACCTCTGCAAGGTGTATTACCGACGTGGATTTTTATTTTTTGTTGGTCGTAGTCTCGCACATAGATACGCTATCGTTTATTAAAATATGGATAAAATATAATCCAAAAATTTGTCTTCTTCATTTTTTTTATGATCCAATATGGTATGACTAACCCTATCTTTGAAACCAATAACAATAAGATTTTATTTAAATTTCAGTTTAATTTTTTAAATGATGTTCGAATTCAAGTTAAAAAAATATTTTATTTAAATTTAATTGCATTAGCCATTTGAAACTTTAAATTACATTTCTACTGCCATGAAATCCATCAAATTAATTTATCATGTATTTGACTAAAATTTATTTAAAAGACCATATGACATATTCTCTTGATTTTCGTTAATTGGTAATTATACAAATTGCATGCATCACTCAATAATTATATATGGTTGCAAACTTTTTGTAAGAGAAAATATTATTAGTTCTTATCCACTTACAACATGACAAAAATATATCTATTTATTCTACACATAATAAAGGGTTCTCATGGCCAGCAAGTCTCGAAGACCTACAGCTTAGAGAAAATAATTTAAACTATGACATTTTATCATCCCTCATATCATCACTCAGTAATCTCCGAAATCTAAAATCACTTGACCTTAGTGACAACCGTCTGGAAGGATTATTAGATATAAGTGGTAAGTACTAGTAATTGTTTTTATCAAGGCCATTTCTTTTTAGCTCACAATTAATATATTTAGTTTATTGTTAACAGGTCTAAATGCTTTGGCGGGCAAACTGAAGACCCTCATTATAGAAGGAACCAATATCAACAATTTAAGCATCCTTGAAGGTAATTATACAAATTGCATGCATCCGTAAAAATAGATATATTATTGAAAAAATTGTAATGAGGTGCGTATTTCACTTTTTAAATGACTATAATATGGAAGGACATATATAATTAATCAATACTTTGGCCTGGCAAGTTTCACCTCCTAAGAAGTTTGGTATTTTTATTATCAAATTACATTTAATGCTTTAAAATTTATGTTTATAATTTTAATTGACTTCTTTTAAGATTCAAAAAATGACAATCTAATAATAAAATATTCAACTTTTTAGAAGTTAGAGTTCATGAAAGCATTGCTCATTGTTTTTTGCACCAATTTTATATTATTAGATAATTCATTGCAAGCAATTTTTTTATTAGCCTTTGATATTTGGGGAAACAATATTAGCAAGGATTACTACCATCCACATCTTCATGTGGTGGTTAGTAACTCCACTTTTTTATTTGCACAAAAATTATGTTATTAATTTACTAATAATAAAATATATTTAAGTAATTTTAATGAAAATTATTAGTTTAAAATATTTAAGTTAATTTCATTCATTCTCTTTCATCTCTATAATAAATATATTCATTAATTGAAGAAGTTGTTAATGATAAAAAATTGACCATAATATTTTTATTAATCTATTATTTTTAAATTAATAATATATTTTTTATGTAAATAAAATAACGGAGGATGTGAAAGTTAGCATTCTCATCGGTTCTGTGAGACGGACACTGTACTACATGCTTTGGGCAACCATCAATGCTTCTAGGAGCAACAAATCTAAGACACAGTTATTGGTCAAGTTTTAATTCATTTGTGACTAATTTTGAAGTTATGTGACGGAATTCAAAGTCGAAAACCATATATATTTTCTTAGTGGTTGATTGCTGCAGTCATTTGTGTAGCTGGTCATCCATTTCTTGGATGGTCACTGCGGGATTTATGTTATGTTGATACGTAGTTATGTATATCGTTGCAATTTTTTGTAAGAGAAACATTATTAACTCCTATTCATTTATAACAAGATTAAAAGTTTTTCTGTTTATTCTATATATAATAAAGGATTCTCATGGCTAACAAGTCTCGAAGACCTTTTGTATCATCCCTCATATCACCTCTCAGCATGGATTTAAATAGCGGACCGAATAACAAAATGCGGGCGCAATATCTCGGATGCGAAAGGGAGCACATCCGCATCAGCCCGCTTTTGCGTTGTGATTCTGATTCACACTCATTGCGGTCCTTAACGGATGCAATGCAACGGCTTTGCGGGGAGATGCGGAGATAACGGTTTGCATTTCAGCGCATCATACACGCAAACTAAGAAATTTTTCTGTAGTTTCCCCCAATCAGAATTTTGAAAGATCAAAAAACAAATGATAAATTTTTACAGCAATAACAAGTGATTTCGGGAGAGATTCTCAACGACCTTCATTAATCTTAACTATTTGTTTGGAAAGAAGAAATTTCAGAAAATTTAAACAAGAAACAGAGCAGAAAACAAACGCTCAACTATAGCGACAACTATTCTTCTTCCAAGCAAACACAAACACACGATTCAGCATCAAAATGAAGCATTTTTTTCTGCCCATGGATCGTCAAAGGGACTGTGTGAATAATCTCTGTCTTCCTCCTAGATCTAGTAAATTTTTCGGTGCTCTGTAGTTTGTATCTATTTTCCCATTAGAAAATGAGATTAAAATTCCTTATCTTGCTGAAATAGGGAGAGGGATATTGAAAAGGAGAGAGCTTTAAGTAAGAGTAGGAGACCTATTGCCTATTTTCTATCACTCTGTTTTGCTTCATTCAAAGTTCACAGAAGGGAAATGTCCTAGCATGCTAATGGCTTTTGTTTTAGCAAGGGGAAGATATATAATACATAAACCTCGCTTCTCACTAATATTTATTAGACGTTTGTTAAGCGTAAAATATGCAAGTGAAATAACCGACACATGCCCATACCCACCTCAGTCAACTCATACTTCCTATATTCATTCAATTTGTTGCATTTAATATTATTTAAGATTTTGAGTTGATAAAATTATTTCTAGCAATATTATTTTATCAATAAATCAGATTTATTATATTACAATGTCAATATAATTCTATATGTGCAAGTTTTATAAAAATTCACGGCCGCAGTAACCGCAATCCGCATTATTATGAACGCATTATCCGCAATCGTTAAAACCGCAACGCGACTGCATCCGCGACTGCAACCGCAATTTAAATCCTTGCCTCTCAGTAATCTGGAGAATTTGAAATCACTTGACCTAAGTAACAACCATCTAGAAAGATTACTAAATATAAGTGGTAAGCATTGATAATTATTCTTATCTAGAACAATTCTTTTTCACAATTGACATTGTTAGTTTGTTGTCATAGGTCTAAATGCTTTGAGCAAATTGCAGAAGTTGGATTTAAGTTATAATAAGATTGTCAGTCTAGGTGTCCACCAAGGTATCATACAAATATAGCTTAGAATTAATCTAATTTAGAAATTTATTAGAATTGTATTACAATGTAAGAATGTTATAAGGAGATGTATATATATTTGATATGCGTTGCTTATTGGGCTTCATATTCAGTAAAATCAATTTAAGTAAAGGAGATGTATATAATTAATCTTCATACTTAATAAAATTTAATTTCTTTATGTCTTTCAGGCCCAAAAAAAATCTAAGTAGACTAGAAGACCTTTGTTTAGATGGCAATAACATAGATGGAAGCATGTTGCAAGAGTCATTACAAGCATTTTTATCAATTAAGAAGCTTTCCCTTGTAGCCAATGACTTTAATGCAACAATAGTTGCTGAAGGTAAGATTAACAATCCTTTATTTCCACTTTGAGAAAGAATTGGATTACCATGAATAGTTTATAAGTTAGTTTTCTATATGTAGCTTTTCGTGACTTAGACAATCTAGAAGAGTTGATTTTACAAGATTCTTCCAACATTGGAAATGCATTTTTCAAAAGTATTGGAGCATTGACTTCTTTAAAGATTTTATCTATTTCTACTTGTGTTATCAATGACACTTTTTCGGGTGTAGGTATGATTATAATTATTATATTTGATGGACTTGATATAGTGATCATTTTTTTCTCATAAAGATTAATATTTTGTTTAAAAATAATTGTGTTTCAGATTGGTCTGGGCTTAAAAAGTTAGAGGAGTTAGATCTTAGTAGTAACAAATTAAAGGGGTCACTTCCTTCATCTTTTAGTAATATGACATCTCTCTGAAAGTTGGAACTTGACAATAATAATTTCATTGGGAATATAGCTTCCACCCTTCCAAGTATGATGATACTTATTATATTTGACTCAATAATGGATTTTTCATTTTTTTAATAAATAGTAACATTTTGTTTAAAAACATTTGTATTTCAGGTTGGTTTGAATTTAAGAAGTTGGAGGAGTTAGATCTTAGCAATAATGAATTCATGGGGCCACTTCCTTCATTTTTTAGTGACATGACATCTCTTTGATAGTTGAAAATTTACAGTAATCATTTCATTGGGAATATAGCTTCCACCCTTGCTAGCCTTACATCAGTTGAATATCTTGATTTTCAAGAGAACCATTTTGAGGTCCTTGCATCATTCTCATCATTAGCCAATAATTCTTACATTAAGTTTGTTTATGGAAGTGGAGACAAAGTCATGCCTGACCCAGACTCTACTACTTAGCTTTGGATTCCAAAATTCTAATTACAAGATTTTCATTTAGCTTCAACAACGGAAAGTCATTTTCTTCCCTTTCCTCACTTTCTTTTTTTATCAATATAATTTGTCTTGTGTAGATTTCACGAGTTGCAAATTCAAAGGAGAGTTTCCAAAATAGTTACTTGAAAATAATACAAAAATGATCGATCTTTCTCTTAGTAATTGTTCATTCACCGGTTATTTTCAGTTGTCATCATATCCTAACCTTCAAAGAGCCAATGTATCTGATAATTCCATTATAGGTGCAATCATGAGCAACAACAGTTTAATCATTCCAAACTTGCAATATTTGAATATGTCCAAAAACAAAATCAATAACTTATTTCCCAATGAGTTAGGTTAATTGAAATTTTTGGTGACAATAGACCTATCTGACAATAATTTTTTTGGGGCTATTCCTAGTAGTATTTTTCATTGATCCCTTATAACTTTGGATATAAGCAAAAATAATTTTGGTGGAAAGATTCTAAGCATAGTAAATTCACCATCTCTATGGGAACTTTATATGGATAATAATCATTTTGAAGGTTTTATTCCAGGGGAACTTGATAAATTAGTGCATCTAGAATATCTTGACCATTCTAGAAACAAGTTGTCCAGGTCTATTCCATCATTTGTCAATACTTCCATAAAGTTTATCCATTTGAGCAACAACAAGTTCATAAGCTTTTCAAGAAGAATGTTCAATGAAAATTCTTCATTGATACTATTAGATCTTAGTTGTAATGAGATAACTAGCAATCTTCAAGATCTGATCGGAAATTATACTAAATTATAAATTCTTCTCTTGAAAGGTAACAATTTTTTGGGTCCAATACCAGAGTAGTTATGCCAACTAGTTGATTTAACAATGGTTGATTTGTCTAACAACAATCTTTTTGGACCTATACCTAAGTGTTTGGGTGAAATTCATTTCAATGCTAGTGACACTATAGTGATCAATGGTGTTTTGCAAAATCTTGGAGATCCATATCTTTAAGAATTAAATCAAATTTTAAGTGTGGTGCCAAATGCAAATTTCACCATGAAGACAAGAACCTACACATATGTATGAAGTAATCTTGCTTATATGACTGGATTGGACTTTTCCTACAATAAATTACATGGAAAGATCCCTTCGAAACTTGGATATTTTACCAAGATTTGAGGAATAAACATGTCTCATAACTATTTAAGTGGAGAAATTCCAATGGCATTCTCTAATTTGAAACAAATTGAAAGTTTGGACCTTGCCTTTAATAAGTTGAATGGTACCATTGCTCCTCAGTTGATTGAATTAACCTTGAAAAACCAATTTGCAACATTTGAAGAAAGTAGTTATGAAGGGAATCCTTTTCTTTGTGGACCTCCATTACATAAAATTTGCATTGGAGATCCATCACCTCCAGTACCAATTGCTTTAAATGGTGAGAGAGACAATGATAATTTCTTAGACATGCAAGTTTTCTATGTGACCTTTTAGGTAGCTTACGTAATGGTATTGTTGGTTATGGCAGTAGTTCTATACATAAATGCTTATTGGTGACAAACTTGGTTTTACTTCATTGAGTTCAACATCACAAATTATCATTACTTTTTTGTGGGCTTCTATTATAAGCTATCCTTGGTTAGACATAGAGCTTCATCTACAATGTTCATGGCTATAAATGCTTCTTAAAATAATGAATATGCTAATTGATGTTGTTGTATAACTTTTTGAAACTTTATGAAATTGTGAAAGTAATAATATATATTATGTGAAAATTGTAATATTGAGCAGCTAAGTTTAAATTAATATACTCCAATGAAATGATGCATTTCAAGAGAAAAGTCACAAGTTTCAAGAATATCTTTATTCAAAAAGTATGTTTTCTATTAAAAATAAAAGTATTGTGCAATACGTACATTAATATCATTGATTATTCCTCAGATCTATAATTCTTATTAAAAATAAATGTATTGTGCAATACATACATTAATATAATTGATTATTGCTTAGATCTATAATTCTCAAGAGTATTTTCAAGGACTTTATGATGGATTTTAGATAAATAGTTATATTTATTATTTTTTAATAATTTTTCTTTATTATAATTTTATTGTATGATTACTAATGGTTTAATTTGAACTTATTATTGCAATTTTTTATTATTTAAATAATTTATTTTTAATTCTATATATAAATATATTTTAAAATTATATTATTTTTTATTATCCTTACATCTTATATTATAAACTTTTAAAAAGTAATATTATTTTTTATTGTTAATGAAATGGAAATTCATATTTAAGTAGAAATGTTATATATTAATTGCATTTTTAGTTCATGCTAGGTGGGTTTGTTAAAAAAATTAATAATTTAATTAAATCAATAATTATTTTCTACCTTTATTAATTGTAAAATTTATAATAAGTAATATTTCAAGATTAAATATAAATCATTAAATAGAAAAAACATAATTGAAAATTTAGAAATCGTTACACCATGCTAATTATTCTTATCAACATTTAAATAGGTAAAAAATTTATGAATATTAAGGGTCAATAATAGTTATAATTGTGAAATTAATGGTCAGTATTAGTAAAAATTATAAATATTTTTTAAATTAATAGTTAGCTATAATTTAAGAAATATAATTAAAATTGAGAAATATGCAACAAAAATTAATGTTTTGAAAAATGGAACAGACTAACTAGTTTAGTCAAAAAAATTGTGAATCATTTATGTGACTGATCTAATTAATCCTTAAAATTGGCGTTCAAAAAACTAGGCAGGAAAATGTTCCATATACATTAGAATTGTGGAATTTTAAAACTTTAAATGTTGAGAGGAATAACTAATAAATTTTAGTGATGAAATAAAATAATTTTCATATGGAATGAACAAATTTTGGAAGAGAAAGTGTGAATCAGATATTGAGGCAAAGAGAATTTAATAATTAAATGAGCTTTAAATAAAGCTTTTGGGTAAAAGAAAATAGATTGTTTGGAAGGCTAGAGATAAGAAACTTGAAAGAGTATATTGTGTAAAAAAGTGAATTGAATAAAGGATTTAAAGATTATGACTAATTAGAGATGAGTATGTGAATATGGAGAAGATTTATGACAAAATGATGAAAATGTTTTTGCCTCTTTATGAATCAAAACTTTAGCCTAACTTTTCACATTTTTTCCTAATCCTCAAACCTTAACTCCTCTTTACTCTTTTCATCTTCCTCCTTCTTCCCTTTTCATTCTCTTATTTAATCAAGCAATTTAGGAGTCAATCTTTGTCAAATTCTTCATATAATCAATGTAAGAATATCTAATCTCAAGTTTCTCTTCCATTTTTCTCACAATTTAGTACAGCTCAAGTTTTGACCTCAAAAAGGGGAGATTTCAAGCTTAAACTCAATTTTTTTGGTCCTAAATGATTAGAGATGACTAACCAATGATTTCTTCTAATTAGAAGTTCCTCCATATTAAGTGAATGAACATTCTAATCTTAGTTTAGAGATTTAAATGGAATTTGTATGGTTTGAGCATAAATTTGGGTTTTATGATTACATAAGCAATGTGGTGGTTTTATGAAAAATTTTAATCCCTTTTAGCACGGCATAATTAAATATTTTTATATTTAAAAACTAGTTAAATCGATGTTAAGGTGGATAAACCAAAATACAACCACAAAATGTATATGGCCCAACCTTCTCATCAGCCATTTATTGCTGGAAGCGTCGGGATTGTAGAGTCAAGGTTTTTGGATTGATTATGTGCCATTCTTTTTTCCAGCATCTCAATTGTTACGTAGCTTCCTTTGTTCCTCTCACTTCTTCGCTTCCGGCAAACGTATAATTAGTGGCAAGACTTGACAACTGTTTGGATGACCTCAAAGACTTGAGATCAGAAACTAGTATATGTACGCGGGGGCTTCTTAATCTAAATAATGCAAAGCGAACGTGTTAGAAAAAAATGGGTGCAAAGAAGTTTTCATAATATCTTCGACTAATTTATTTTAATAAATTCCAAAATAAAATCATTCAAGTTTTAATACAGTTAATTTTATAATTAATATGATTGAGTACAGTATCAAAATAAAATTCAAGAATTTCAAAATTCATGTTAATATTTTGTTATTAATATGTTTACATATATTAATTCAAGAGATAACGTCTTCTTTTGATCTTTATATATAATATGTTAATACCGTAAATACATAAATTAGTAATAAAAGATAATGTGATGGTAGATATATAATTAATATCGGTAATTTTAAAACTTTTTTAAGTGAATTGGTTGAGTCATAATTTTAGTGACCATATTGAAATATGATAATACTGGTCAACTAACAAATATAATAAAAAAATATGACATTGAAGGAGACGTTCAAAATTTTGTTATAATGATAAGCATATAATAATTTTCCCATTATGAACTTTCGTAAAATTCTAAAATTCAACCATTCAAATTTTGGTATAATTAATTTTTTAACTAATAGAATTGAGTGCTGTATCAAATTAAAATTCATTTTAATAATTTAATGAATAGAGCTTCTGAAGACCAATTTTATATTTATTTTAACATTTCCATGAAATTCCTAATTCCAATGATTTTAATAACAATTGCAATTTTAAAATTTTATATTATATCAAATTATGTTCTATTATAACAATTTTATTTAAATTATATTATTTTATCCTGTACCAGGGAGGGGCCCTCCATCACTGTAAATATATGATTTAAACCAATTAGTATATTGCAATTAATTTATCTATTTTTTATTCTATATATATAGATAGATAGCTTAAATTAAGTAGTTGTGACTTTTAATAAAAACTCATAATTAGGTCTTCACATGAAATTTTTAATCCCTTTTACCGTGGCATAATTAAATATTTTTACATTTAAATACTAATTAAATCAAAACAAAGTGGATTAACCAAAATACAACCACAAATTGCATATGGCCGAATCTCAGCAGCCATTTATTGTTGGAAATGTGTGGATTGCAAAGTCAAATGTCATGGTTTTGGACTGATATATGTGCCATTTTTTTTTCCAGCATCTCTATTGTTACGTAGCTTTCTTTGCTCCTTTCACGTTTAGTTTTGTGAAATACCCTTTGCTTACAGCAAACGTATAATTAGTGGCAATACTTAACAACTATTTGGATGACGACCTGAAGGACTTGAGATCAGAAACTAGTATATATAGGTGCTTCTTTATTTAAATAATGCAACGCAAACATGTTAGAGAAAATGGGTTTGACGAAATTAGTATGGTTGGTGTTAATGTTGATTTTGATTTCAATGGGAAAGTAGTGCAGTGAAGGGTGTTGGAAGGAAGAGAGAGATGCTCTACTACATTTAGGTCAAGTTTTCAATTTTATACAGGCATACCGAGTGGATGGCACGGACTGTTGTCAATGGGATGGAGTCAAGTGTAACACGATCACAGGCCAAGTGGCTGAGCTCCGTCTTTATAGCATGTCAGGGTATGACATGGAATATCAAATGGATCTATATTTCTCCAATTTTCAAGTCTTTGAAGATCTTAGAAGTCTGGATTTAAGTTTCAGTTATATTAGGGGGTGTGATAAAAAATTAGGTAGGTATTCCTCGTGGTACCCTCAGAAATCTAAATTAACTTTTCATTTTACTTATCTTTCAATTATAAACATATTTTTTGTGTTTTATTTATATTGTTGTAGGGTCTTCCAGGTTAAAAAATCTACGAGTCCCTAACCTGGAAGGTAATTATCTGAATGATACCAGTATTCTACCGTGTTTGAGTGGACTTCCATCTCTTCTCACGTTAAACTTGGCAAGAAATAAATTGGCAGGAAAATCAGCGTATAGTAAGGGAATCTTTCTCCACACCAATCTTGCATGTTTATGTCAATATTTCAGTTTTTTTTAATGCCAATATTTATTCTCAAATTTTCACACACTATGATCATATTTAACTAATCTGGAGGTTTTTGATTTAAGGTACAATTACTTCAATGACATTGACACCACATGACTTTCATCCCCAAATTTTTACTATTGAATGGTGCTTTCTATATTACCATGGGGGTTTAGAACCCATGGGTATATGGCACAATACAAGCCATGAGATGAGGAAAGTCATTAACTAAGTCAACTCATCTCATGGCTTGTATTGTGCCACATACCCATGGGTTCCAAACCCCCATGGGTAACATAGAATTCCCCCTATTGAATATATACTAAGAACATGAAGTTCTGAGAAAGATGAACATAACTTTTATTAAGGTTTGATTTACAGTAATTTTTTTTATAGGGATTTACGATTAACTTTGATAAAAAATAATATTTATATTTATATTTATATTTTTTAAATTTACCTTCTTGATTTATTTAAAAAAATTGAAGGAATGAATGTAATGATTTCTAATCTTGTTGGTTTCTTTGATATAAATTTTTTGGGTACAATAATATAATTCAATTATTAAACAAATATTTGCACATTGAGCATCCTTGACACAACATCCTATGATCTCAAGTTGTTTATTTTCTAAATTATTTCTAAATTGTCCCACTGTATTCATAGTAAAA
Organism: Sindora glabra; assembly: GCA_020226215.1. Taxonomy (NCBI): domain Eukaryota; kingdom Viridiplantae; phylum Streptophyta; class Magnoliopsida; order Fabales; family Fabaceae; genus Sindora; species Sindora glabra. The sequence goes on from CM035235.1 coordinate 1,861,293, forward strand.
AAATACATATTTTTCTAGAAACTCCATCTCTCTCTCTCCCTCTCACATACACACAAACAAAATGTGTCTACATTCACAATTTGTTCATAAAAATATGTTACTTTTATATAAAAGTAACAAATTTTAAAGAATATTCTATAAAACTCTAAATGATGGATTGCAAATTTTTAAATCATATTTGTTACATGTAAAGTTTGTATACATTTATGATCTTTTGTGCAAAAATTACAAATTTTCTATTAAACTTCTATCAAAATAAATTATCTTCTTTTCTTTAGGATCGAAAATCTCTATAAGGTATATTATCTAAGTGGATTTTCTTTTGGTTGGTCCTAATCTCCCGCGTAGATATGCTATCGTTCATTAAAATAAGGATAAAATATAATCAAAAAATTTGTCCTATTAATTTTTTCACGATCCACTATGGCATCACTAAACCTATCCGCGGAACCAATAAGTTTTATTTTATTTTTTTAAAATGATTGCATTCAAGTTAAAAAAAAAAAACAAAAATGATTTTATTTTGTTTTACTTGCATAAGCTGTTTAAAGCTTTAAATTACATTTCTACTGCTATGAAATCCTTCGAATTAATTTATCATGTATTTGACTAAAATTTGTTTAAAAGACCATAAGACAGATGCCCCTGATTTTCCTTGATTGATAATTTTATGTGTTGTGTAAATATTACACAGATAACAAAAAGTTTCCATGATTAGAAAAATTTGAAGAGCTTTCTTGAATGAAAATTTACTCAAGAATGATATTGTATCATCCTTAGCAGAACTTCCTCGATTGAAATTAATTCCTATCCACTTATAACATGATTAAAAGCATGTCTATTTATTTTGTATATAATAAAGGATTCTTATGGCCAACAATAAGTAGCAACCATATAGAAGGATTAATAGACATAGGTGGTAAGTACTGGTACTTGTTCTTATTTAGACCAATTCTTTTTAGCTCACAATTAATATATTTAGTTTATTATCATAGGTCTAAATGCTTTGAGCACATTGGAGAAGTTGGATTTAAGCTACAATAATATTGTTAATTTAAATGGCCAGCAAGATGTCATACAAGTATAGCTTAGAATTAATATAATTTAGAAATATATTACAATTGTATTACTACGTAAGAATGTTGTAAGGAGATGTGAATGTATTTGATATGCATCGATTATTGTGCTTCATATTTAGTGAAATTGATTATGATCATTCTTTCACTTAATAAAATTTGATTTTGTTATGTCTTTCAGGCACAAAAAATCTAAGAAGCACGAAAACCTTAATTTAGATGGTAACATAATAGATGGAAGTATGTTGCAAGAGTCATTGCAAGCATTTTCAACAGTTAATAGGCTTTCCCTAGATGCCAATTACTTTAATGAAATGATTGTTGCTAAAGGCAAGATTGACAATCCTTTATTTTGCACCTCCAGAAAGAATTATAACTACCATGAATCCTTTTTTTTTCATTTTTTTATTGCATAAAAAACTTATGAAAGTAGAGAAATTCAAAGGACCTCTAGGTAAAAAATTCTACATGTGTTTGAATGTAACATTGTAAGAGGTTAATCAAATGTTGAATTACAAAATTTAAGTGCGTAGAAGTACTATATGTGTAGGTAAGTAGATAGGATTGACATGTGAAATAATTAATTTATTAATTAACAATAATTAAATAATTACGATTAATTACGTAGTAATAATTACCTATAGTTATCTTTGTAATTATGATACATATTTTAATAATTATGAAATTTATCTATGGAGATGACTCTTGAACTTAACTACGGTAAGAATTAGAATGAGTACCAAAGCTGAAAATATTTGTATTTATACGAATGAAGAAATTTATGAATCGGATTAAGGCGATACGTTTAAGTGCTACAGGGTTAGAGTAATAAGAATCAAATCAGACATAACTCTGGATGCGCTAAAAAACATAGTTGGGCGAAAGTTATGACTTAATAAAAATTAAGTCATAACCGAGTTGATATATAGACATCCACTCTTGCTGAATCTAACATGGTATAAGGCATGTGGTTGAAAGACAATGATGACATTCAATGGATGTGGAAAATGAATGCAAGATTTCTTACTTAACTATCCTATCCAAAAGTGTATGCACATATCTCAATAGTGGGATTTGATTTGAACATAGTAAGTCAACCAATTGATGTGAGTGCTCTATACATGCTATCATCTACCAGCCAACTTAACGACACTAATGAAGGGCCTCATGTTATAACTCGTATCTGGCTGTGTAGAACCAATGAGTAGGCAAATTGACTATGGTTAGCAATTTCACAGTCCTATTGTTGATTACGCTCTAGAGCCATGTTTTTTTCAGCAACACTATGGCTTATCTCACTCCTCTTTCTCTCTGAGGAAACAGAGCATATCATGGATGAATTTAAAGAGGAAAATGCACATGACAACATTCCTAAAAGGTTTGGTGGTGATGATGACAGTGATGATGATGGTAATGATGGAGAAGACATCACTAATACACTCCCAACAATACTTGAAAGTCGATACATGGAATTGGCTATAGCCTTCTTTTCATGACTAAAAATAGGTGCTATTGTTAGTCACGATTACCCTGATGTGGGAGATGACATAAATATAAATGACAACCAAGAACCATATGTGGGTTTACGATATATGAACCAGAAGGTGCTTTGCCGCACAATGAAGATTCGGACTCACCACACATTTTGCGTGCACTACTCCTCGGCTAAGTATGAAGAATACTGGTGTTACGTGTGAAATGGTTTATCAGTTAGCGCAAGTGCACACTATCGTAAACAAGTAATAAAGTGATGAGAAAGTATCGTTCCCACGAGGATTGTTTCACTAAGTACCAAAATTTATAATCCTAACACTATTTGGCAAATCGATGAGTTGGAAAATAAAGTAATTAAATAAAGATCTACGCAGAAAGTATTTAAAGTAAATATAAATGCAATGGAGTGAAGATGAATATGAATAAAAGACCTAGGGATCAGACTTCACTTAACAACTTTGGATTGAATCATCTATCTACACTAATCCAATTTTACTCCCTTGATTGATAGTCGAGTTTCCCTAAATTAATCACTAGCCTCTTCCAAGGTCAAGTAATTCTATAATTAATTACCAATTCACTATATTCCTATCTGAATTGCAACAACTAATCATGCATTAGGATTTATGGAACTCATTAAGACTACATAAACCATATGAATATATTCCTATTTCATATGTAATTTACGATTTTAATTATAGGTTTCATACACATGTATCTCCTTCCGGTCTCAACATGCATATTGAGTTCATTCAAAAGGTAGCAAATCAATTGAAAGCATTAAGAGCAATAATTAAAACTCAATCTAGGAAATAAAATCAAAATTAGTTTCAATAGACTAGAATTCAATCCGTTATTATTAAGTTACGCCATCACCCTAGGAAGATAAAAAATTAGAACATAATGAAATTAAAAACAAACATAAAATAAAATAAAAACATCATCACATTCATGAACACAAGATTATAATTACAAATGCATGAAAATAGAAAAGCTATCCATCCATTAGGAGGTAGAACCTTCCATGTAGGAGGAGAAACCTAGCCTTCCATGTAGGAGGCAAATAAGAACTAAAAATGAACTAAACTACTATGCAAGATGCATGAATGAATGATCCAATGCTTGGATACTTCAATGCTCTCCACTTCTACCTATTTATAGGTGAATGATTCAGTTGCAAGTCATAAATCTTGACCACCAACTACCAATCACATGTTTCAGCTACCAATCACATGCTTCATCTACCATTCATGGTCTCTAACTACCCTTTTTTATTTTCGCAGCAACCATTCTTCTAACTTGTTGGTAATTTTTGACCACCAGAATGGCAGATTTACGTCTTCTTGTCAACATGAAAGTTGTAGGGTCGGATCTTCTCTTCAAAATGCATATAAATAAGTCCTAATTTGAACGTTTCTAGCTCAAGTTATGATCAGATTAGTAGCCATATGTCAAATTCCGCCAGAACTACTGTTTCATCTTCCAAGCCAAATTTGAGATCCTTAGGTCCCGAACTGGGCTTTTCCTTAAACATGAAAGTTGTAGGGCTGGATCTTCTCTTCAAAATGCATATAAAGATCAGCCCAATCGTATATCTAAAACTCCAGATATGGCCTAAATACTGAAACAGGGTCAAAATACAGCATTATCTAAAAGATTTGATTTCATTTCAAATTCAAGACTCATTCACAAAATGCAACTAAATTTATTAAATTAAACAAGATAACATCCAAAAATGCATCATATAAGAGAAAATAAATATGTAAATATTTTACGTATCAAATTTTCCCATACTTAGCTTTTGGACGTCCTCGGACAAACACAAAATAGAAGAAAACTAATACTAAAACTAATACTAATCTACCCATGAGATAAAAAGTACAAAAATATAACAAAAATAATTAAAGTACAAAGATATTATAGCATTCATGAATCAACAAATCTTGATATATAAAATTAAAAAGGAATTGCAACTTCATTTGAGTAGAATTGAATCAGAATCACTAGAACTCTTCCTCTCTCAAGTGTTTATGGGCAAGTGTTTCACTCAAATTCATCCTATCAAAGATTGCACTACCATAGGCTTGCATAAATTCTTAATCTCCACTACCTGACTTACATGCAAACTTCAAATCAAAAGGTCTTATTAAGGGTTATAATGAGGCTAAGGTAAAGGAAAGATAAAATAGGGATATGAAAGGTTGAAATAAAGAGAGAAATTAATAGAGCAATTAAAACATGGGTAATCTCTAAATAATTTTATCTCAACATAGCAGCCCACGATTCAAATTCAAGTACACATCAATTTCTCTCTTATTCTTTTTTTTATTTTTATTATTACTTTTTTTTAACTATATTATTTTTTTTCTTTTTTTTTGAAAGAAAACCCTTGTAATTTTGAAGTTAATAATACATATTCCCCCATACTTTGTCAAAAACCCATTGTTCAAAGATTCAAATGCTCTACTAATCCCTAGGGTTAAGTAAAGATAATTGATATTTCATTAAATGACATATTAATGGGTTAAAGCAAAGAAACGATTAATTAGGCTCAAAGGGGTTTATCAATGGTAAAACTGAAGGGTTGGCTATTTGGTTCTAACTGAGAAAAAAAAATGCCTTTATCATATCTGAGTATGCATGTAAATTGTAATCTTAACCAGATTTTATGCAAGTTCTAGAGTGACAACTTAATAGGTGAATATCACACACAAGAAATATAATACTGATTCAACAAGTAGGCTCAAAATCTCACGGTTAAAGGTTTCCAACTCAAAATCCATTACTAAACCCATTAATTCTAAGAAGTAAGAAAGTTGTTCAACCATGCTATGAAATCTAATAAAATTATTGAAAAAAAAACTAATAAGCAGGAAAATAAATTTTTTTATTTTTTTATTTTTTACCAAAATATCCTACAAAGTAAATAAAAAAAAATAAAAACAAAAACAAAAATAATTTTTTTTAATCCCCCTACACTTAATGTAGACATTGTCCCCAATGTCTTCAGTAAATTAGCAAAAAGGGTTTAATTAAAGGAAATGCATAAACAACGCACACATAAAAGAAATTTTGGGAGTAAAACCAAGAGTAAAGAAAGTTACAACCGGAGAGTGGTGTATGAATCCTTGTTCCACAGCTTGGCATTTTGATGGTTTCTCAACCTTTTCCTCTTCTTTACTCTCGCCTTCAGACATTTTTCAAAGTATGATTGCTGAAATGCATCTTTATAATACAAAAGCAAAAACAAAGAAATCATGCAAATCAGATAATATCAGAAAAATACTGTACAAAACTGACAAGTGTACTAATGGCATGAACAAAGCAGAATACAGAATGTAAAGAAAGTCAAAAAGATGCTGAAAAGGTAAACTTAAAAAAAAGAGAAATGTACGGAAAGTTAAAAAGCAGTTGTAAAGATAAAAAGATAAAGGAAAAGTAAAACAAACAAACATATGTACAGTAGTTGTGATTGTGACTCACATCTTCCTCTGATTTTTCGTTCAGTAACGGCTTAAACGGCTTCTATGAGCTGAGGATTTGCTTCCCATCCAATTTTCTTATAAACTGGCAAACAGGGTCTTTTACAGTCAGATCCCCAAGACTGTAGCGCTCCTTTTCTGTATTGAACAAATTCATTAAATCAAGAAGAACAATATGAACATCTCCGCTAGGATGCGTCTCAAGAGTCTGAATGATATTATCCAATGACTCTTTACTCAGTCCATCCTTTATGAATCGGATTTTGTCCTCTTGATTTACTGAAATCATTCATTTATTCCTACAAAGCGTATTACAATTTCACCTTGCACACTTATGACAGACTCTCATTCTTTTAGCTCTTCTCTTTTTAGAGTAAGAACTTCTTCCCATACCTGGCAGACGTCTAACAAATGATTCATTAAACTCACTTGCTAAACGTACCTTAGCTTCAATAATCCAGCGTATGTCCTCAGGAAGACCCAAACGCTTAAATACCTTCATTCTTGCAAGTCGATAGTTGTAGATTTTCCTGAGCACATCTTTGGGAAGAGTAGGGAATTTGCTTTTAAGCTTTACAAGGCATTCCTCCATGATGAGAATGATGAAAACTGAAATTGTGAGTGAAAAATGCTGTGCGGTGTGTGCTTAAATAAGAAAAGAAATGAGGAGAGAAAGAAATCTTGGGTTGCCTCCCAAGTAGCTGCCCTTCTTTAACGTCTTTAGCTAGACAAAGTCCTAATCTATTGCTTTATTTCCTCTTTTTTTTTCTTTTTCTTTTTCTTTTATACTTACCAGCTGGCTTCTCGAGCGTGATAACAGTCTTGATGGTCTTGAATGCACTGTAATTGTATTCTTTCAATCTTTGCCCGTAGTTTACCTCAAGGCAATTAATTTGCTTCAGGATTTTAGGATCAGTAGACTTTGATGCATCAACCATTCCTACCACTAATGGCTCTTCTGTGCATGATTCATGCATTACATCTTTCATGCAATTGGTCAGTGTGTCTACTCTGTAACAGATATTATCTTCATATGGAAAAGCTTTAAAAATATTGAAAGATACTTGATCATTTTGAACCTGTAAAGTTAGCTTTCCCTTCTGCACATCAATTAAAGCTCGTCCAGTTGCTAGAAATGGTCTCCCAAGAATAATAGGAATTTCTTGATCTTCCTCCATGTCAAGCATTATGAAATCTGCTGGGAAGATGAACTTACCAACTTTTACTAGCACATCTTCAAGGATTCCACGTGGATGCTTTATTGAACGATCTGCTAGCTGCAGTGACACGGTAGTTGGTTTCACTTCTCCCAATCCCAACTTCTTGTAGACGGATAATGGCATTAAATTCACACTTGCACCAAGGTCACATGAGGCTTTTTCAAATTCACACTCTCCAATGGTACAGGGTATGCAGAAACTCCCAGGATCTTTAAGCTTTTGCGGTAGTTTCTTTTGGAGAATCGCACTGCACTCTTCAGTTAAGGCTACTGTTTCGAAATCCTCCAGTTTGCGTTTCTTTGATAAAATCTCCTTCATAAATTTTGCATAACTGAGCATTTGGGCTAAAGTTTCAGCAAATGGGATGTTGATATGCAGCTTCTTAAACACCTCCAGGAACTTGCTAAACTGCTCGTCTAGCTTAGCCTTCACCAATCTTTGAGGAAATGGAACTGGTGGAACATATGGTGGAGGATTATCTGGAAAAGTCATTCTTCCTGGAATCACCTCATCTTTTTTCTGAGCTTCTTCATTTTTCTTCCTTGATTCTGGCTCATTTAACTGTTTCCCACTCCTTAATGAAATAACCATTATGTGCTCTTTAGGATTTCTTTCAGTGTCACTGGGTAAAGTGCCTGGTTGTCTGGAATTCAGCACACTTGCAATTTGGCCCATTTGCACCTCCAGATTTTTGAGTGAGGTTGCTTGAGTTTGCATGATTGCTCCATGATTCTTGAATGTAGCTTCTGTTCTGGCCATGAATTAAGAAGTATTCATGGTTAGTTGAGCCAATGCTTCTTCTAAATTCACCTTTGGTTGTGGTGGTGATTGCTGAATTTGTTGTTGATAATTCCCTTGAGGTTTGAACACATTTTGATTATTCCTCCACCCTAAATTAGGGTGGTTTCTCCATCCTAGATTGTATGTGTTTGAGAAAGGATCATTTTGATGATTTTGATTCCCCACATAGTTGGCTTGTTCAGGTTGAGAAGGAATGAATGGATTTCCTTCTTGACATTATGTACTTATGTGAGGACCTCCACATAAATCACAAGCATCTACAGGAGTTCTGATTGCATTTGCTTGAGCTGTTAATGAACTCACTTGCTTGGATATAGAAGCAACTTGAGAAGACAACGTGGTCAGAATGTCTAGCTCATGGACTCCAAGTGCTTTCTTTGAAGTGTTGCGTTCAGAAGGCCATTGGTAAGCATTTGCTGCTATCTCTTCCAACAGCTCCATAGCAGCTTCTATGCTTTTTCCCATTAATGATCCACCAGCTGCAGCATCTACAAGTGTTCTGGTAGCATTAGATAATCCATTGTAGAAAGTTTGTAGTTGCAGCTAATCTGGTAGCCCATGATAAGGACATCTTCTTAGCAGCTCCTTGTATCTTTCCCATGCTTCATAAAGGCTTTCCATGTCATGTTGGGTGAATGAAGCAATTTCATTTCTCATCTTTGCAGTTTTAGCTGGAGGAAAGAATTTTGCTAGAAATTTTTATGCCAAAATGTTCCATGTAGTGATGCTCCCCACTGGTAAAGAGTGTAACCAGCTTTTAGCCTTATCCCTAAGTGAGAAAGGGAAAAGTCATAACCTTATGGCATCATCAGAAACGCCATTGTGCTTGAATGTATCACAGATTTCTAGAAAGCTGGCTATATGTGCATTCGGATCTTCTATTGGAGAACCTCCAAACTGATTTGCTTGCACCATTTGAATTATGGCTGGCTTGATCTCAAAGTTATTGGCTGGTATAGGCGGTCTCCTGATCCCAGAAATGGTATCCATGACTGTTGGTGTGGCATAGTCACGGAGTGCTTTGGTGTCTGGTTCTTCTTTCAAATCTGTCATCGCTTCACCAAAGAAAAAGAAAAAAAATGTAAAATAAAAACCAAATTAGGATTAAGATTACTTGGTATTGATATTAATGATAACAATCCCCGGCAACGGCGCCAAAAACTTGTTACGTGTGAAATGGTTTATCAGTTAGCATAAGTGCACACTATCGTAAACAAGTAATAAAGTGATGAGAAAGTATCGTTCTTACGACGATTGTTTCACTAAGTACCAAAATTTATAATCCTAACACTATTTGGCAAATCGATAAGTTGGAAAATGAAGTAATTAAATAAAGATCTATACAGAAAGTATTTAAAGTAAATATAAATGCAATGGAGTGAAGATGAATATGAATAAAAGACCTAGGGATCAGACTTCACTTAACAACTTCGGATTGAATCATCTATCTACACTAATCCAATTTTACTCCCTTGATTGATAGTCGAGTTTCCCTAAATTAATCACTAGCCTCTTCCAAGGTCAAGTAATTCTATAATTAATTGCCAATTCACTATATTCCTATGTGAATTGCAACAACTAATCATGCATTAGGATTTATGGAACTCATTAAGACTACATAAACCATATGAATATATTCCTATTTCATATGTAATTTACGGTTTTAATTATAGGTTCCATACACATGTATCTCCTTCTGGTCTCAACATGCATATTGAGTTCATTCGAAAGGTAGCAAATCAATTGAAAGCATTAAGAGCAATAATTAAAACTCAATCTAGGAAATAAAATCAAAATTAGTTTCAATAGACTAGAATTCAATCCGTTATTATCAAGTTACGCCATCACCCTAGGAAGATAAAAAATTAGAACATAATGAAATTAAAAATAAACATAAAATAAAATAAAAACATCATCACATTCATGAACACAAGATTATAATTACAAATGCATGAAAATAGAAAAGCTATCCATCCATTAGGAGGTAGAACCTTCCATGTAGGAGGAGAAACCTAGCCTTCCATGTAGGAGGCAAATAAGAACTAAAAATGAACTAAACTACTATGCAAGATGCATGAATGAATGATCCAATGCTTGGATACTTCAATGCTTTCCACTTCCACCTATTTATAGGTGAATGATTCAGCTGCAAGTCATAAATCTTGACCACCAGCTACCAATCACATGTTTTAGCTACCAATCACATGCTTCATCTACCATTCATGGTCTCCAACTACCCTTTTTTATTTTCGCAGCAACCATTCTTCTAACTTGTTGGTAATTTTTGACCACCAGAATGGCAGATTTACGTCTTCTTGTCAACATGAAAGTTGTAGGGCCGGATCTTCTCTTCAAAATGCATATAAAGAAGTCCTAATTTGGACGTTTCTAGCTCAAGTTATGATCAGATTAGTAGCCATATGTCAAATTCCGCCAGAACCACTGTTTCATCTTCCAAGCCAAATTTGAGATCCTTAGGTCCCGAACTGGGCTTTTCCTTAAACATGAAAGTTGTAGGGATGGATTTTCTCTTCAAAATTCATATAAAGATCAGCCCAATCGGACATCTAAAACTCCAGATATGGCCTAAATACTGAAACAGGGTCAAAATACAGCATTATCTAAAAGATTTGATTTCATTTCAAATTCAAGACTTATTCACAAAATGCAACTAAATTTATTAAATTAAACAAGATAACATCCAAAAATGCATCATATAAGGAAAAATAAATATGTAAATATTTTACGTATCAACTGGTATCCTCACTATGGTGTATAGTGTAACTGGAGGGTTAGAGCATGCCATAAGCTAAAGGAGAATCACTGGCAGATATCAAAATACAATAGGCCTCACACATGTGCATCTATGTCTCTTTTTCGACATTATCTAAAATAAGACACAGATTTTATTTCATCATATATCGTGGCAATGGTGATTGAAAATCCAAGTGTGTCCATCCAAGAAGTTATTAAGCGAATACACGATATTTTTGGATACTCAATATCTTATAAAAAGGTGTGGAAAGGCAAACACTGAGCCATTACCCTTGCATTTGGGAATTAGGAGAAGTCATACTCTATATTACCTAGGTGGTTAGCAATAATATGTCACTTTAATCTTGGGTCTTACTTTGAGCTTGTTACTAGGGAATGCCCACCAAGTAGTTCTGGAGATAAGCCGGTTGCATTGCTCTATCGAGTATTTTGGACTTTTAAGCCATGCATCGAGTCGTTTACCCATTTGAAATCAAAAGTCCAAGTGGATGACATTTTTTTGTACAGAAAGTATAAAGGGGTTTTGCTTACGATGACGTCACAGGACAGCGATAGAAAAGTCATCCCTCTTGCATTTACTGTGATGGAAGGAGAAACCTATGAGACATAGGCTTGGTTCTTATCAAATGTCTAACAGCATGTTATTAAAGACAAATAAGATATTTACTTGATATCATATAGGCATCCTAGAATACTAGCTACTGTCATAAACCCACGCGTAGGGTGGCAATTCCCTGATGGTTATCATGTGTTCTACCTTCGACATATCGCTAGCAATCTCAACTCAACTTTTAGGACAATGTGGCTGAAGAAGATGTTTATGTCACGACCCGATATACTGTAGTCGTGACCGGTGTAAAGATACCCAATCAGCATTCCACACTGATAAAATACCCTTACTAGCCTCCAAAGACGACACAATATCGCATATACTTGTAAAAATAATATTAGGGCGTGCCGAAAGAAAATAGGTAATAAAGAGTTGAAATACCAAATAATATACATATAACAATACAAAAATATTTACAGAGATAGTCTATCATAACTTTACATACATAAAACCTAGTCATTTGACTCATTAACCCTATTTGTAACTCTAAATCACACGTTCCAAAGGGTATTGTGGCATGTCCTCTGTAAGTGTCACCACGCGTCCACAGATCCATGGTTATTATCTGAAAGGACAGGTTAAAGAAAATACAAAATGAGTATAAACATACTCAGTGAGTAATAACCTATTATTGCCTCTTCTTGGTTTTCTCATTTAAGGTTGCTTTTCTAATTAATAAGCCCAAGTTTAGATATTACGTTATTTGCGAAATGGCATTAGTTGGTATGCAATGTCACCTTATATCTTCGGTCCAACCTTATCCCCCGCCACCCTAGGCCCGAGGCCACCAACCTTTTCCCTCCACTACTTACCCCTCCTCTCCTTCTCTGCGAAGGATGTTTTCTCCCTCCCACATTTTTGTAAGTAGAAAGAACAATTGTGGGACGCCACATGCATCAACCACAATTTTCCTCGAGGAATGTGTCAAAATACCAACAATGCCATAAGTGTTTTATGTTTCATTTATCCTTCTATGCTCATTCTCATATCAAACCGTAAAGGATATTCATGTATACAAATTAAATCATTCATATGTCATACACACAAATTAAATAATTCATATTACACAAAACATTTTGTATGTAGACCCTATCCAGGCAGCATAAGGGTAGGAATTATGTGAAGGTACCACATCACAAATAGAGTGATTCATACAAATTTTTCCAGAATTTTCCTCTACCATTTGATAATCCAAAAAAATTTCGTGAACAAAACAGGGCATATTCAGATTTTGTCCTGAATAGCTCCTTTTCACCATTTTATTGGGTGACCAATTCATCTCCGATTGCCTTGAAATTTTTACACAATATTAACAACACATCAATTGGTTTCCCTAAATTTTTTCACGATTTTTCATGATCATTTTAGGCTCCAATAAATTCGAAAACAGAAGCCAATGTGAAAATGCCCTGTTTCTGGACAATACTGATGACCTGCTTTAGGAAATTCTTCTAAAATACCTAAAAGTTTCTAAAAATCATAAAAATTTCTAGAATTCAACCTCACATCATAAGAGACCTTAGGATATCAAAAATCAAATTTTTTGATGACAAATCATCTAGGTTCCACGTGACTATTCACCAACCAGAATTTCAACAGCATTTTTCACCCTTCTTGATTCCATTTCCAACATAATATTAATAATTTCTTGGCAATAGCCAAAACCACTTCTATTCTTACTATTCATGATCCAAAAACTCACTTCCAGAAACATCATCACATATTCAATTCATGTTGAACTAATTATCTCAACAACTAACATAAATCATATCCAAGAATCATATTCCTCATGACCATCCAGCATTAGGAATCCATAAAGTGTATAATAAGCTATTACTCACCTTAAATCCTTACTTGTTTCTTCCTCCTTTCAAATCTGAATTCTAAGGGAGATGGAGATGAATTCAAGAAAATAGAAATCAGATTTAGAGTCAAGAGGAAGAAGAATTTCACAAGAGGTTTAGGGGTATCAAAACCTACCTATTTAACTTGCCAATTTCCCTTGAATTTGCTTGTCTAGCTTCCCTTGTTATTTCTCTATGTGGTCACGTTTTTTCTTGCTGGAGACGAGCAGCAAATGTGCTGCAGCTAAGCCTCACTTACTTTATATAAAAATACTTAAAGAATTTCTAAGAAAAATCTCACAAATTCAATCATTTTCATCATGAATTGCCTTGGATTTTGGGAAGATTTTGGGGACACTTGGTGTGGTGAGCTGCATAGCACATCCAAGGGCTGAGTTTCAGACCAGAACATCATGTTTTATCCAATAAAAATGAGACACAAATTAAAGTTTTTAAATATTACACTTTTGCCTCAAATTTTGTCATTTTCTTTCATTTTGGTCCTTGGTTTCCCTTGGAAGTTTGAGCTGGTGTTGGATCACAAATTTAGGCCTTATTTTTTCACATTTGGGTCTGAAAAGAACATAGGCCAACTCAACCTATACAACAAAAAAAAAAGGCTAAAAAGATAAAAGGGTTTATTACAATTTGGCCCCGAATTACTTAATTTCTTTACATTTTCACCCTTAGGCTTCTAAACTTCTTAAAAATTTTATTTTTACTTCCCATAACCATTCTTGAGATTTGAAAAATTTTTTTGATCATCCATATTTTTTTTGAATTAATTTACTATAATTTTGACTCATTTTCTCACTTTTTCACTTTACCGGGTACAGAAATTCAATGAATTTCTACATGAAATATTCTAAAATCTATTCTTAGGTTTCTAAGGATATTTTTACTTATTACAATCTCATTAAAAATTTCTTATTCATTATTATTATTTTTACTATTGTACTAATCTAGGGTCATTACAAGCTCTCCCCTCCTTCAAAAAAATTCGTCCTCGAATTTTCTTTGGATAAGATATAAACTTATTACTGACTAAAGAATGGTTATAAGAAGAAAACTTACCAAATATATGGGGATATTTTTCACTCATTTCCTTTTCTAGTTCCCAGGTCGCCTCTTGGACTCCATGTCTATCCCATATTACTTTCACCATGGGGACTTCTTTAGATCTTAATTTTCGTACTTGCCAATCAACGATCTGTACCGGTTGTTCTTCATATGTTAGCTTTCGATCTAGTTCCACCGGTATTTCTTTCAATACATGGGATTCATCTGGGAGATATTTTCGCAACATAGATATATGAAAAACTGGATGTATTCCCTTCATATGATCTGGCAATTCCAATTGATAAGCCACCTTTTCGATTCGACGTTTGATTCGATAAGGTCCTACAAACCTGGGTGCCAATTTTCCCTTTTTACCGAATCGCATGACTCCTTTCATAGGGGTAACCTTCAAAAACACTTGTTCTCCTTCTTGAAGTTCCAACTCTCTTCTTCTGTTGTCTGCATAAGACTTACATCTATCCTGAGCTGCTCGTAGTTTTTCTCGAATAAACTGAACTTTACGAATAGCATCTTCAACAAGGTCTGGACCAATCATTTTTGCTTCTCCTGGTTCAAACCATCCAATGGGTGATCGATATTTTCTACCATACAATGCCTCAAATGGAGCCATCTGTATGCTCGCATGAAAGCTATTATTATATGCAAACTCTATTAATGGCAGATATTTATCCCAACTTTCCTCAAATTCTATTGTGCAAGCCCTAAGCATATCTTCTAATGTCTGAATTGTTCTCTCGGATTGCCCGTCAGTTTGTGGATGGAATGCTGTACTAAATCGCAATTGAGTGCCTAGCATCTCTTGAAATGATCGCCAGAATCGCGATGTAAATTGTGACCCACGATCCGAGATAATCACAAGCGGTACGCCATGCAACGGAATAATTTTATCCAGATAGAGTTGGGCATATTGTGATGCGGTATAAGTTATCTTCACTGGTACGAAGTGGGCAGACTTAGTTAAACGATCAATGATTACCCAAATGGAATCATATCCTTTGTTGGTTCGTGGTAATCCAGTCATGAAGTCCATAGTAACACTTTCCCATTTCCATTCAGGGATATAAATGTGTTGGTAGAGACCTGCCGGGCGTTGGTGCTCTGCTTTCACTTGCTGACAGGTTAAACACCGCATTACATATTCCCACACATCGCGTTTCATTCCATCCCACTGATATACAGCTTTCAGATCCTAATACATTTTCATTGCACCAGGATGCATTGTGTAGGATGATTCATGAGCTCGCCTCAACACTTCCCTTCTTAAAGCAGTAGGTACCCACAGACGATTTTCATATCTTATTACTCCTTCATCATCAATTCTTAGTTTGTCATTTTTTTCCATTTTGACTTTATCTTTCAACTGCTCATATTGTGGGTCCTCCTTTTGACTTGCCTTAATTTGGTCCACTATGGTAGAATGCACCATTATGCAGGCGAGAGTTTTGTTCACATCACTATCCCTTTGTTCATCTTTGCCTTTCAGAATTTTTCGACTTAAAGCATCAGCCACTACGTTGGCTTTACCTGGATGATAATGGATAGAGCAGTCATAATCACTTATGAATTCCATCCATCTTCTTTGTCTCATATTCAACTCCTTTTGATCAAAAATATATTTCAAGCTTTTATGATCTGTATAAATCTCGCAAGTGGCTCCGTACAAATAATGTCTCCATATTTTCAAAGCAAACACCACAGCAGCCATTTCTAGATCATGAGTAGGATAGTTAACTTCATGTTTCTTTAACTGACGAGATGCGTACGCTATTACCTTTCCTTGTTGCATCAACACGCATCCCAAACCCACTCTAGAAGCATCACAATATACTATATATTTTTCTGCCCCATCAGGCAAAGCTAATACTGGAGCTAAGGTAAGTCGCTCTTTCAGTACTCGAAAACTCTTTTCGCAGTCATCATCCCATTTGAATTTGACTCCTTTACATGTCAATCTAGTTAAGGGAGCTGCGATTTTTGAGAAATCCTTGACAAATCTCCTATAATATCCAGCCAAACCAAGAAAACTATGAATCTCTGTTATTGATGATGGTTGTGGCCATTTAAGTACCGCTTCAATCTTTTGAGGATCTACTCGTATTCCTTCTTGCGATACTACGTGGCCTAGAAAGTGTACCTCCTTCATCCAGAATTCACATTTCGAGAACTTCGCATAAAGCTTATGCTCTCGTAATGTTTGCAAAGTTATCTTTAGATGCTGTGCATGTTCTTCTTCATTCTTGGAGTAGATCAAAATGTCATCAATAAATACTACAATGAACTTATCCAAGAAAGGTTTGAAAACACGATTCATCAAGTCCATGAATGCTGCCGGAGCATTTGTCAAGCCAAACGACATCACCAGAAATTCATAATGTCCGTAGCGGGTTCGAAACGTCGTCTTTGGAACATCTTCTTTCCATATCTTCAGCTGATGATACCCGAAGCGTAAATCGATCTTTGAGAAATATTGGGAACCCTAAAGTTGATCGAACAGATCGTCGATTCTGGGTAAAGGATATTTATTCTTTATGGTGACTTTGTTTAACTACCGGTAGTCAATACACAGTCGCAATGATCCATCTTTCTTTTTCACGAACAACACTGGCACTCCCCAAGGCGATGTACTAGGACGTATGAAGCCTTTGTCTAATAAATCTTGCAATTGCTCCTTCAGTTCTTTTAATTCTGCTGGTGCCATCCTATACGGTGGAATTGATATCGGGTCTGTTCCGGGAATCGTCTTAATTACAAATTCTATTTCTTGATCTGGTGGCAATCCTGACAAGTCGTTTGGGAAAACATCTGGAAATTCCTTCACTACTGGGATTTGCTCCAATACTCCTTCCTCCCTTTCCACTTCTATCACTGAAGCGACCCATGCCACATGTCCTTTATTGATCAGTTTTCGGACTTTCGTACATGACACAAAGATCGACAATCCCAGCTTCTTTTCACCTTGAAAACTTTGGACTACCCCTACTTCTATTTGGTAGGTGACTGTTTTATGATAACAATCAACACAAGCATGATATTTCGAGAGCTAGTCCATTCCTAATATCACGTCGTAATTTACCATTTCTAATACAATCAGATTTATAGGGGTTGAATGATTGTTTATTCTAATGTCGCAGCTATCAACACTAGATGTGGCTAGCATAACTTCTCCTACTGGTGTGTTCACCATCAAGGGTTCATCTAAAACATTAATTGATTGAGGAAATTTAGCTGCTAGATTGGCAGATATGAATGAATGGGTAGCGCCTGGATCAAATAATACTTTTGCAGAAAAGGTTTCAATTAGGACCGTACTTGCCACTACCGCATTTGAATCTTGAGCTTCCTGGCGTGTTATGGCATACACTCAGGCTTGAGTTGTTGCAGGTTCTTTTCCCAAATTTCTTCTATTTGGTACTATTGGCGGCTTCACAAAAGTAGTATTCTGAATAGGACGGAAATTAGGGTTTGTTGTGTGACTTCCCTGAGGCTTTGATGGACATTCAAGAGCTCGATGCCCCATTTGTCCACACCGAAAACATGAGCCACATGGCCTAATGTGACTAAGGCCGCAACGAGAACATTGTGAAGGCCTATTGATTGGTACTGAATATGTTTGACAGGGAGCATTGACACTAGCTTCAGATCTGCTCCCGGCTGGTTTCCGTTGAGGTCGCCGCTGGTTGCCCTTTCTCTAACTAGCTGGTGCGGTACTTCTTGGAATACTTGAAGCAATCACTGTCTTATCTGCACTCCTATTACTTTCTGCTTGAAATGGAAAGGTTCGCCTCCCTCCTGAACTAGCTTCTTGATTCTGTCTTTCTGCTGCCCGAATTTCTACTCTAATAGCTTGATTCAATGCTTGCTGGTAAGTAGTGTTGTCAGAAACATCTACTCGATCATAAAAATAATCTCGAAGTCCGTACACAAATCGATTGACGTGAGCTCTCTCTGTCGGTACCAAATGTTCTGCATATCGTGACAATCGAGTAAACTGAGCATCGTATTGGGCCACCGTCATTGACCCCTGAGTTAACTTCTCAAATTCTCGAGCCTTTGCTTCCCTAATACTTGGCAGTAAAAATCTATCGATAAATTCCTCCTGGAACCGCTTCCAAGTAATTGGCTCTCGTGCTGTAATAGTGGGTTCAATATTATGCGCGTACCAAAAGTGTGCAACATCCTCCAACTGGTGGCCTACCAATTCTACCATCATGTTTTCATCACATCCCAGCAATTTACACACCCTTTCAATCTGATCCATAAACTGATACAGATCAGCTGTAGGGTCAGTGCCATCATACTTAGGAGGGTTTAGCTTTTGAAACTCATGCACTAATTGTAATCTCTCCCTCGGAGGCAATATTGGGACCTGTCTTTTAGATGGAGATGCCGGAGGTGGAGCAATAGGATTCTGGGTTTGGTCCAGGAATTTATCTAGTGTCTGCTGTAGCCTTTTAGCCCAATCCGGGGCTGCAGGTTGTTCCTGCTTAGTCTTTTCTGGATTTTCAATAGGTGCATTTACAGATGCCTCATTTTCTAACACTTTCGGATGTGCTCTAGTAGGTCGGCGAGGCATTGGGGGTTGAACTTGCTTTTTCCAAGGCATAGCTATCTAAAATAAATTTAATTAATGATTAATATTACAATTTAAAAATATAAAATGTTACCTGGAATCATCATGGATCCGTAGCTGCTAACGCTTACTTCTTCACATGCCTTTTACAACCCCAGAACTTACTTAGGTCACAACAGACTCTAAAGACTCACAAGCATTTAGGATCATGCTCTGATACCAACTCTGTCACGACCCGATATACTGTAGTCGTGACCGGCGTAAAGATACCCAATCAGCATTCCACACTGATAAGATACCCTTACTAGCCTCCAAAGACGACACAATATCACATATACTTGTAAAAATAATATTAGGGCGCGCCGAAAGAAAATAGGTAATAAAGAGTTGAAATACCAAATAATATACATATAACAGTACAAAAATATTTACAGAGATAGTCTATCATAACTTTACATACATAAAACCTAGTCATTTAACTCATTAACCCTATTTGCAACTCTAAATCACACGTTCCAAAGGGTGTTGTGGCATGTCCTCTGTAAGTGTCACCGCGCGTCCACAGATCCATGGTTATTATCTGAAAGGACAGGTTAAAGAAAATACAGAATGAGTATAAACATACTCAGTGAGTAATAACCTATTATTGCCTCTTCTTGGTTTTCTCATTTAAGGTTGCTTTTCTAATTAATAAGCCCAAGTTTAGATATTACGTTACTTGCGAAATGGCATTAGTTGGTATGCAATGTCACCTTATATCTTCGGTCCAACCTTATCCCCCGCCACCCTAGGTCCGAGGCCACCAACCTTTTCCCTCCACTACTTACCCTCCTCTCCTTCTCTGCGAAGGATGTTTTCTCCCTCCCACATTTTTGTAAGTAGAAAGAACAATTGTGGGACGCCACATGCATCAACCACAATTTTCCTCGAGGAATGTGTCAAAATACCAACAATGCCATAAGTGTTTTATGCTTCATTTATCCTTCTATGCTCATTCTCATATCAAACCGTAAAGGATATTCATGTATACAAATTAAATCATTTATATGTCATACACACAAATTAAACAATTCATATTACACAAAATATTTTGTATGTAGACCCTATCCAGGTAGCATAAGGGCAGGAATTATGTGAAGGTACCACATCACAAATAGAGTGATTCATACAAATTTTTCCAGAATTTTCCTCTACCATTTGATAATCCAAAAAAATTTCGTGAACAAAACAGGGCATATTCAGATTTTGTCCTGAATAGCTCCTTTTCACCATTTTATTGGGTGACCAATTCATCTCCGATTGCCCTAAAATTTTTATACAATATTAACAACACCTCAATTGGTTTCCCTAAATGTTTTCACGATTTTTCATGATCATTTTAGGCTCCAATAAATTCGAAATCAGAAGCCAACATGAAAATGCCCTGTTTCTGGACAGTACTGATGTCCTGCTTTAGGAAATTCTTCTAAAATACCTAAAAGTTTCTAAAAATCATAAAAATTTCCAGAATTCAACCTCACATCATAAGAGACCTTAGGATATCAAAAATCAAATTTTTTGATGACAAATCATCTAGGTTCCACGTGACTATTCACCAACCAGAATTTCAACAGCATTTTTCACCCTTCTTGATTCCATTTCCAACATAATATTAACAATTTCTTGGCAACAGCCAAAACCACTTCTATTCTTACTATTCATGATCCAAATACTCACTTCCAGAAACATCATCACATATTCAATTCATGTTGAACTAATTATCTCAACAACTAACATAAATCATATCCAAGAATCATATTCCTCATGACCATCCAGCATTAAGAATCCATAAAGTGTATAATAAGCTATTACTCACCTTAAATCCTTACTTGTTTCTTCCTCCTTTCAAATCTGAATTCTATGGGAGATGGAGATGAATTCAAGAAAATAAAAATCAGATTTAGAGTCAAGAGGAAGAAGAATTTCACAAGAGGTTTAGGGGTATCAAAACCTACCTATTTAACTTGCCAATTTCCCTTGAATTTGCTTGTCTAGCTTCCCTTGTTATTTCTCTATGCGGTCACATTTTTTCTTGCTGGAGACGAGCAGAAAATGTGCTGCAGCTAAGCCTCACTTACTTTATATAAAAATACTTAAAGAATTTCTAAGAAAAATCTCACAAATTCAATCATTTTCATCATGAATTGCCTTGGATTTTGGGAAGATTATGGGGACACTTGGTGTGGTGAGCTGCATAGCACGTCCAAGGGCTAAGTTTCAGACCAGCACATCATGTTTTATCCAATAAAAATGAGACACAAATTAAAGTTTTCAAATATTACACTTTTGCCTCAAATTTTGTCATTTTCTTTCATTTTGGTCCTTGGTTTCCCTTGGAAGTTTGAGCTGGTGTTGGATCACAAATTTAGGCCTTATTTTTTCACATTTGGGTCTAAAAAGAACATAGGCCAACTCAACCTATACAACAAAAAAAATAAAAAGGCTAAAAAGATAAAAGGGTTTATTACAATTTGGTCCCGAATTACTTAATTTCTTTACATTTTCACCCTTAGGCTTCTAAACTTCTTAAAAATTTTATTTTTACTTCCCATAACCATTCTTGAGCTTTGAAAATTATTTTTGATCATCCATATTTTTTTTGAATTAATTTACTATAATTTTGACTCATTTTCTCACTTTTTCACTTTACCGGGTACAGAAATTCAATGAATTTCTACATGAAATATTCTAAAATCTATTCTTAGGTTTCTAAGGATATTTTTACTTATTACAATCTCATTAAAAATTTCTTATTCATTATTATTATTTTTACTATTGTACTAATCTAGGGTCATTACAGTTTACTAGCATTAGTGCGTATTACTGACACTAACTTCATTAATTATCATTTCTTATATGATTATTGTTTACTCAATGATACTGATTTTTAGTACAGGTTATCAATACGAGTGACATGTTGTAGATGGCAAGTTGGATGAACTACGCTAATTGCAGTCAAGAGCGATTGATTAGATCAATAATATCCTAAAGAGTTAATAGATTCATGCTTATGATGAGAGAAGTTGACAATAGGGGTATATAATAACAAACCTGGCCAAGTGTATCGATAATGTATTCAAAAGGGTTGGATTTTTATCGATAACTGGGTTAGTTAAAGTTACGTTGTATCAAATAAATGTATACTTTGTCAACAAAGTAGAGACCATCACAGCACAACTATAAGCAAGAGAGGTGTTCAGTGAAGACATGTGAAAAAAGATTCAAGGGTGCACTTGGAAAGCATCTGCTTGTCACGTTCATTGATTTGACCATCCAAGATCAGCTTTTGAGATGGAAGAGCTGTATGACCTGGCATGGAAATAGTTTAGTCAAACATGCAAGGTTAGCCTAAGCCAATGAATTTATGATTATAGCGAATTTCGAGTAAAGCATTGGCCCTGCTAACATGTGTTTGTAGCATGTGTGAAGGTTGCATTGGATCCATTACAATTTATCGATCTTGTATTCCGACTAGAGATAATGCTGAAAGCTTATAGTTATAAGTTTTAATCAATCGGTGGTATGGAGCACTAGCCACCATTAAATGGACCAATACCTGTACCTGATCCTACGCAGATACATCCTGGTAGTTGTCCCTGTTGCACACGTATAAGAAATGAAATGGATTGGAGGGAAAGTCCATTAGAATCTCAAAGGTGTGGGTTATATCGGCAAATTGGGTACAATCGCACAACTTGTTCATTTAGCCAACAAAATATCGAGTGACACCCCTAAACCTAAAAATTGCAATGGAAAGGCTTTCCTCTAGATTACTACTATACATTGCTCTGGGCTATGCTTAGTTTGTTGCTATATTGGTCTAAGTTAGATATATGTTGTATCTAAATAATATACTGTGCTTATTTTAATGTATTAAGTTAAATTTTTCCTTGCTTTGTTATGGAAGACTTCCAAATATTTAGTGCATATGCCACTCTTTAATTTGTGCAATTCGATATAGTTCATATATTACTACTATAATGGCCAGTAAGTGTAGTATTGTGACCTCTGGGTCCGATGACGAGTCTTTACTATACTTGCAATCCAGACATATTTCACAGGTTGTGTGGCAAGGTTAGGTAATTCTATTTCCTTAATAGAAATTGCTTAATTGTAAACGTCCTAACTATTTTCTTTGTCGATGGTAAAAGGAGGAATGAATCTTGAAGCTATGATGCGTCACACATGTGAGTCAATTATTTGATCCACTAATTGTAATTGTGCCTTATCTGTAATAGGCAAGCTTTTAGGGTACCAGTCAACTTGGAGTCTTTGATTTCAATATAGCTATGATGTTCGTCCTAGTTGAATGATAGCGTCTCGAGACACTCACTTTCCATATCACTATCGAGGGGTGCACCATTACATTATAAGATATCTCCATCCAGTTAGGTCTGCCTTGTGAAGGCATCCCCGTATCTGGTACAACCGAACTTGACTAACTAGGGGTGTGTGAATATTTACTTGGGATGAGATTACCCGATGAATGTTTATAAGGCCAGCACTTAAACATCACTTAGTTAGTCGCTAACTTTAAACATTTACTAGATGATGCCATTGATGAACAACCACAACATTTTGCACGTGCTTACATCCTGCGTCTCATTAGTGGTTGCCTTATGCCAGACACTTTAGGTCATAAAGTGTTATTGATGTATTTGCCATTGCTAGAAAACTTTGCAAATGTAGGTCAGTATAATTAGGGATCGATGGTCCTAGCATGCTTGTATAGAGAGTTGTGTAACGCCACAAAATGCGATAAGGTTAATATTGGTGGATGTCTACACTTGTTGCATTTATGGGCGTGGGATCGATTCCCTGCTCTTGCACTGGAGTGACCACTATATCCCGATCCTCGACTAAACATTTGCCCCTTACTTCCATCATTGGACTTCAGGTGTGGATCATATATGATTTTTATATTGCATCTGTCACAACAGCTCAAAGTATTCAAACAATTAATCTATAACATGCATTTCTCGTAGGTAGAAGAACGCTGGCCTACCTCTTTGACTACCATCAATAGCTCTACACCAGTATAAAGTGTTGCTTAATTAGATGAGGGCCGATGAGGTTGGAAACACTCTTTTATTATGTCTAATTGTGCTAGGCTCAGATATAGTGATGTGTTTATTTATATTATACTTCTTCATAAATTAGATTATTTAGCATCCTTATGACATTCCTACTATATGACAACTTATACCAAGGTATTGCTTGACCTCGCCTGACATATGGCTAGCATCAATCCCCATTATTTTCTTCCACATTATGGAATGGCACCATATAGACCGTGTGCTCCGAAAATTTAAAAGGAGGCAGCTAATCCCACAAAAGCTATTTAACCTTGGTTCTTGTCATACATTGCAGCTTCGGGGTAAAACATTAAAAGACTAGTGGCAGGAGTATTTTATATTCATCAGTGCTTGGAATGCATGACACAATATACTTGCATTGATTGAGTTAGAGATAGATGTTCTTCACCGTGACTCAGGCTACATGACATGGTATTGAAGACATACCAGATGATGGATCCATCTAACTAATAGTGGTTCAGGGTTTATGGTAACCAATGATGTTTGCACATTTCTTTATGATTTTTTCAAGATATAATATATATTAACTATACCAAATGTACTTCTTTGTAGGTTGATATAACTAAGAGACTACATAAGCTTAATGTCAAGGATTCCCCTTTTCAGTCGTATAGTCAATTTAGGGAGACCGTGGATCGAGAATGTCGACTCATACTACGCATACTAAGAGAGCAATGAGACATGACTGCTGCCCAGCCTGCTTACCTTATTGATGAATTACTGAGACCACCTATTTCCAAGCCTAGATGTGGTAGGAGAGTCCACGATTTCATGTCTTTTAGCAATTCCATTTTACCTAACAAAGGGGATGATGATGAAAGTATGTCTTATGCTCATCCATCGATGATGTAAGTAGGTGTCCCTAACCCCTTCAGCCTTCCATCGATGCATGCTAATATAGGAGTTGCAAGACCATCAATTTATACCCCATCATCTCAATTCTTTACAGGTGGAGATGCTAACCTATCTCACAGCATGACATTACCTCCATAGCACTCTTAAGATGCTCCACAGTCATCATCTTTACCCTATCAATATCACAATTAGCTTAGCAAGTCCCTAGTTCTCTAATGACATTATTTGATGACCCATTTGCATTCCCTATTGAGTATGCTGGTGGATCCATGGAGTAGCAACATCAAAGGTTTTTCACATTGGGAAATCCTATTCCACTATTTCAATTCTCTTCTTGGGACTTGAACTCTCCATCCTCTAGGGATTAGACCCACTTAACTTATGCAGATGACGATAAGGATAATGATGGAGAAGAACAACATCAACCCCTAACTCAACAACTATAACGAGCAAGGCAACGCCCCTAATGTGGGACTGGGAGCCATTATTTTGATGATTGAGTATTTCATTATTGTAATATAGTATTTATTCAATTTTTTTATTTAATTGATTCATAATCTTTTTACTTTAGATTTAGTACTCTCTCGTATTTCATTAATCATATTATCCATTTTTAGAGATAAATTGTTCAAATTGACAATTTTATATTTCACTTTTCTTCATTAACTCAAATTACATTATTGAATTCATTCCATTCATTAAATTGTCATTTGGAATTCAATAGAGCATTTTAAAATGCCGATCATTATGGTATAATTTTAAAAATATGCTTATACTTAATTACGAGAAATAGTGTTAATTACTTATCTAGAGATAACTATGGTAAATCACATTATTAAATTTAACACTATTTAATTTTAGGAATTTGAACTTTACACATTGAATTTTACTAAACTATTACTTAATATTCCTTTACCCTAATTAATTAATTATTTTATCAAGTGATATTTTTTTTTGTTTTTATATATGAATTGCAACGTTATAAATTATAAAGGTAGGCCTTTTGACCGTAGCACTTACCTTGGGAAAATAAATTTCCTTTATACTATGCAGTAAATTTTTTTTCCTTATACCAATTTTATTATATTACATATATTATACAATATAATGAGAGATAGTAATATAGTTGATTATTATTTAAAATTTTAAATCATTAGTATAAAAAACTCTATAATTTCAAATATTTAATCAAATATATATTAAGTGGAGATTAAGTATAAAGTAAAAAAAAGGCAAAAATTAAAAATACATTTATATTTTAAAAAATTTTTGGATAAAAAAAAATAAAATAAATTACAAATTGCATAAATAAAAAAATTGATTAAGGTTAAATGAATAAAAAAATTTCTTACTCTGATTACGGGGCCTTGCGTGCCCAGTCAATCACGGGATCTCCCTTTAACATATTATTTTTGTATAATTAATTTTTTATAAATTTAATTGTATCAGATCATAAACTTATGGACTAACATGGTTTACTAATAAAATATTTATTTTCATGATATAAATTATATTCTAACTTCGTGTTTAGTTAAATATTTTTTCAGATATACACATTACATTATGATAAAATATGATTTAAAATTTAAGTTTATAATTTTAATTTTCCATCTAATATGTTTACAAGAGAAAAATTAGAAGTCTAGTATTTACTAAAATTTTAATTATATATATTAAAATATTATAAAAATTAATACAATTATTAATTATTATTTAAAATCTTGAATGATTACTATCAAAGCAACATTCAAATTGTATAAAATTAAATTAAATATAATTTAGGTCAAAATTATAAATAAATAATAATTAGAAAATTATATTATAAATAAAAAATAAAAAAATTAATATCATTTTGACATAAAATATTTATATAGTAGGTTAATCATGGGGGAGGGGGTAGCCCATGTGATTCCTTAGTCACAGGACTCTCCCTCTTATGATTACTATTTTTTTAAAAAAAATATTTAAGTATTCAAGTAAATACTTTTTATGACGTAACATATAAGTAATTTGTTTTCTTACATTGAGGGCAGTAGTCAAAATGCATTATGGAATAAAGTATTGTATGAAAATTTAATTTTTATATCTTAAATCTTTTAACTTATAAATTTACAGGACAATAAAAAAAATTTGTATATATTAAAATTTTAATTATTCTAGAAATTTTATAGTATTTACTAATTTTAATGTACTATATATTGCATATTATTATAAGATTTAAAATTTTGATTTCCTTCTAAAAGATTAAGGGTAATTTTAAGGTACCCCTAGGGTTTCTAAACCTTAGGTGGTATAACACAATCTCATCCATTGGATGAGATTACCTAAATAGTTGATAATCTCATCCAATGGATGAGAGTGTGCTACATATCTAGGTTTTAGAAACCCCTGGAAGCACTGTAATCTTTCCCAAAGATTAAATAATTAGTGTTTAAGAAACATTCAATATGTGAAAAATTAAATTTGAAAATTAAAAAAATAAAATAAGGGTTCAAACTAAAATAATTACATTTAAGTACAAATTAGATTTAAAAAAAAAACAGCTCAAACTAAAATTTTCAAATTAAATTTTTTTTAAAAATGCATTGGTCATGGGGCCACCCATGACTGTACTAGTCACGGCAGTCCCCTGCTGTGACCGAAAATAATTTAAAAAAAAAATTTAAGTATTGTGATAAATGATTTTGATAGTACAATATTTTAATTATGTTTTTGTGCTAATAATATACCGGTAAAAAAGCCTACATCCGATGGCTCTTATTTTACGGTCAAATTTCAAAACCGAAGTTAACCAGGATTCGAAGTCCCTGTATGACCAGGGCATTTATTGGAGTATGTCCATGGTTCCAATTCCATGTTGATGTTGGGACGTTGTTCATCTTCCATTCACCATGCATATCTTCGTGCAATGTTTACGGGAGCCTTCACTCATATCCCCATGTGTTGTGACTTTTCATGCAGATCCCCATGCAATGTGACGTTTTTTTTTTCCTTTGCAAACATGTCCCATCTAATAAAAATAATAATAAGGCGACTTTTATGATGCAACGTGTTGCATCTCATGGAAACACGTTGCGTGGCATAATCGGAACGGCTGATGCCCTAAGAGGCAGGGTTGCCGTACGATTGGATTGATTTTCTCAACAAGTGATTCGGTGGCTGCGAGAGGAATGATTATTTCGTATAAGGGTCTACACCGAACAATCAAGAGCAATCAAGTCCTTTTCTCTTTACCACGCCTAGTAATAATACTAAATAAAGATAATTTGGCAGTTCTGATATTTTTGGGTGAAAGAAAAAGGTTCAAATTTAATTTACGATTAGTTTAAATATTTTACATTATTAATGAATAAAAAAAGACATATCATTGAAAAAATAATAATTAAAAAATTTTAATTGTATTAAATGAATTTTTAGTAATTTTTTATTGATATAATAATATAAAAATAAGTGATAATGTAAAATTTATATTAACAGTAAATCAAATTTAAATTAAAAAAAATAAGAAACGTATAAATAAATTTGCATAGATTATTAATACGATCTTCTATACGTGCGCAAATCTGGCATTATAAAACCTTTTGAATAGCCTCTGGATAGGTTTACAGACATTTATAATATATCATTATTATTTAGAAATTCACTAAAAATAATATATAATTATAATTATAAAATTATATACTATAAATTTTTTAAACTAAGTGCATCATAAATTTTTATTATGATTAAAAATTTTGAATGAGTTAAGAATTTTATTTTAAGCCACCTAGACTATGAAGTCTTTTGAAACATAGCATTTACAAATTCATATCATAAAAATATTGATAAAATTTAAATAAATAGTTATAATTTTAATTTTTTAAATATTTATATTAAAATAGATTATATAATTAATTAATTTAATTAATGCTTTACATTTTAAAGTTTTAGTTTATTTAAAATATTTTATTATAAAAATATAATATATTATATTATATTTATACTACTTAGTTGTATTAGCATTTGATTTGTAAATATTATGAGTGAACATAAACAAAGAAAAATATATATTATATAAAAAATAAAAATTGTGATATATGAAGTAATAAGATATAAAAGTATAATATATATATATATATATATATATATTAAATCAATTAAATTAGATAAAACACTTAACTTATTTAAAATAATTTTATAATAAAAAATACATTGAGTTATAGCTATATATTACCTATATCTGAATTATAAGTGATTTGAGTTAACAGGAGAAAAAGGAAAAACTTACAATGATGTAGATTAAAAAAAAAATAGTATGTGACTAGTAAAATGGTAACAAAATCTCAATTAGTGTATATTTAATATGAAATACAACATGCACTTCAAAATAGATATCAATAAAATATTGATAAAAATAATAAAAATAAATTTAATTTTAAATTTGAATTTTTTTAAAAAATAGAATATATATTTAATTCATTCAATTTATACTTGCTAACTTATTTAAAAAAATTTATGATAAAAATAAAATATATTACAATATATCTATATAACTTAATGATATCAATGTTAGAATTGTAAATAATATGAGTAAATATGAAATGGAAAAAAAAAATAAAAATATGCAATAGATCAAAAGAGAAATAATGCATAAAACATAAAGTTATAAGAGTTAAAAGTTATAATATAGAATAGATTAATTCAATTAAATAAAATTCTTAACTCATTCAAATTTTTATAAAGAAATATTATATTACATTTATACTACTTAGTGGTATTTGAGATGTAAATAATATGAGTAAATAGAAAAAAATTAATGAAGTTGATTAAAGGAATAAAAACAATGGGTGAGTAGCGTAAAACATTGATAAATAAATTTGAAATATTGTACTTTAAAATTGATATGAAAAATACTGGTAAAATTTGGATAAATAAATTTAAATTTAATATTGCAATATATTTATTAAAAAATAGCGCGTGTAATTACGTAATTGAATTAAAATTAAAATTCAGGTTGCAAGTTGGAAAATCGAAGTCTTCAATGGCATGTCCGCAATGTCCAGATTGTGCCCTTTTCACTGCCTATGAGAGGTTGTAATTTCACTAATTACCACATGTCCCTCTCTGAGTGGCTAAAATCATGTTGAATGCCATGCATCAATTTACCATTTCCATCATAGAAAGCTCCTTATAATAATTGAGATGGTGTGAAACTCTTCGGCATTCCCTTTATTCTCAATCTTCATTTTTCTTGAATTGAAAAAACATCATTCACCAAGAATTTGAGATAGGATTTGAAATCTGAGTTCTTTTGACATCTTGGCATTGTGATTATAAATAAAGCATTCTTGTTCTTTTTTCCTTCACATCACAAGAACCTTAAGAATCTGAGGCTAATTCTTCCACTCTTCTTGTTTCTTTGTTCTCTCTCTTATCATCATCATCATCATCATCATTTTCTTGATTTTCTTTGTCTTTCATGTTCACACTGTCATCCTTGTACCCAGATAAATTGCGCTTCTCTGATAAATTGTATCTTTAAGCTTTGTTAATATTTTTTAATATGAATGGCTATACTTGTAGACTTGTGAATCAATACATCAATATGTGATATTCCCCCTTGTCATGTTGGAAAAAATTACTAGAATAATACATAGCAAAAAAATAAATTATTTTACTTAAATCAACTTTTTTTACACGTATAATAAAATATATCATAAGAAAATATTGCAAAAAAATAAATTAGGAGACTAGCAATTTCTAACGTAAAAAACCTCTTAATATGAGAGTAAAAATCATAGAACTTGGTCTAGTAAAAGAAATCCACTAATAAAATAGTAGATACAATGACAATGTCCTCCTAGAAATTCTATGAACAACTGGTATAACAACTCTTTATTGAAATCCACTAATAAAATAGTGGATACAATGATAATGTCCTTCTAGAAATTCTATGAATAACTAGTATAACAACTCTTTATCAAAATAGGTAGAATTCTCAACAAAATTAACACAATAAGTTCCATGGTTTTTACTCTTCATGTGAGAGTAAAATTTATGGAACATAGTCTAGTAAAAGAAATTCACTAATAAAATAGTGGATACAATGATAATGTCCTCCTAGAAATTCTATGAACAACTGGTATAACAACTCTTTATTGAAATCCACTAATAAAATAGTGGATACAATGATAATGTCCTTCTAGAAATTCTATGAACAACTAGTATAACAACTCTTTATCAAAATAGGTAGAATTCTCAAAAAAATTAAAACAATAAGTTCTATGGTTTTTACTCTTCATGTGAGAGTAAAATTTATGGAACATAGTCTAGTAAAAGAAATTCATTAATAAAATAGTGGATGCAATGATAATGTCCTCCTAGAAATTCTATGAACAACTGGTATAACAACTCTTTATTAAAATCCACTAATAAAATAGTGGATACAATAATAATGTCCTTCTAGAAATTCTGTGAACAACTAGTATAACAACTCTTTATCAAAATAGGTAGAATTCTCAACAAAATTAGCACAATAAGTTCCATGGTTTTTACTCTTCATGTGACAGTAAAATTTATGGAACATAATCTAGTAAAAGAAATCCACTAATAAAATAGTGGATACAATGGTAATGTCCTCCTAGAAATTCTATGAATAACTAGTATAGCAACTCTTTATCAAATTAGGTGGAATTGTAAAAAGAAAATTACATAATAATTAACATAAATTATTGTGTAAAACTAGTTAGCAGAGAAAAAGAAAATCAACAAAAAAAATATGCATGATACTGCTCAAATTATTAGAAATAATATACCCAAATTTGATATAAATTTAAGTAAATATGGTGATAATTTTTTTGGTACAATTTGGTAAAATTTCTTCTTCTTTCTACATTACCTCGCAAACTAAAAATATGGGACTCTTGCTTTGCCTGTGCTCAGTTTCACAAAACAAAGAAACCTTCTTATATGCTAATCGAGATGGCTTTAGTTTTCTAACTCCATGCACACCACACACACACACTCAACACCTTTGTTTTCTCTTGTATATATAAACATAAATTGTCCTCATCCTTATAGAAAAAAGATTCTCATGTCCCCTTATAAGGCCAAATTTGACCTATTACAAAAACTACCCAGTGAACTTTTTTTTTCATTATACAAAATAATAAATATGAAGAAATTATGGGTTCACTTAGGAGGAATCCACCACAACAAATCTCTCCTTTTTGATTAAGTGGAGAATATTGCCATTCCAACTTTTGAACAATATACTTCAAGTATCTCTAATTTTCTAGAAGGTGGATGACTCCTAAAAGTTTCTCTATTCTATTTTCCAGCTAAACAATTATCATGCTTTTGTAAATGTGAACTTTGCACTTCACATAGTGCATCCCTTTTAGCCAAACTAGCAACTCCTTTTTCACTCATATGACATAACCTTTTATGTCAAAACTCAGTCTCATCACTTGACTTTGCAAAATTAACAACATCTTGGACAATTTTTTCTTAAGTTAAGAAGAATGTAAAATACCTTGATCCTTTGACCACAACTATAAAACCCTTGGTAAGCTTTCACTTGTCATTTGAAAGGAAATTATCATAACTTTCCTTATAAAGTTTACCTACAGAGAGTAGGTTCAACTGAATATTTGGAACATGTTTTACACTATTGAGGGTTAATTAGTTCCATTGGATGTTTTCAAAATGACATCTCCAATACCAATATACTTCATTATCTTTTATAAGCCAATCTTATATCTCCAAAACTACTAGGAGTGTAAGATAAAAAAATATCCCTTTTATATGTAATGTAGGTGGAAGCATTACTATTAACTACCCAATTAGTTTCATTCATAGCAAGGTTGACAATATTATTTTCATGAACTAAAAGAAATTAGTCAACAGTTGTATTAGCCTAGTCTTCATCACTTTCATTTTCTTTACCTTTCCCTTTTTTGTTTGATTTTTCCTTTTACTGTCCTTTTTCAATTTCTAGCAATATTTCTTGATATGTCCCTTTTCATTACAATAATGACACTCAATATTTTTAGATCCTTTTCTTAAATTGGTTTTGCTTTGATCTTTGTTTCCTATACCCCAACTTTTACTTCTCTTCCTAAACTCAATAACCATAACATTTGGCTATGAAGAAAAAGAACCATGTGATTTCATTCTCAACTCTTCCTTTAAGATGCCATTTTTAGCAATATCCCTAGTCATCATGCCATCTAAGATAAAATTAAATATAAACATTCTAAATATCTTTCATGAGTTTGGCAAAGAATTAAGAAGCATCAAACCCTTTATCTTCAAATTTATGACCCATAGTAGAAGGTTAATGACTAATCCCTTGGTATGTATTCCAGTGATCTGCCATCGAAGTGTAATCTTGGTAATATATGCTCATTATTTGCTTTATGAAGAACATTTTATTATGCCTGACCTTTCTGATATACAACTTTTCAAGTTTAAGCCATAATGTACAAGCATGTGTTTCCTTTTCAACACGATTTCACACAATTTTTCTACCCACTACCTAATATATCCACAAACCTTTCTATGCAATAAATCCCATTCCAAATCTAATTTATTTGCAATTTTTTCAATAATGAATACCAACAAATAGTAATCTTTCACATAAAGCAAATCTTCAATCTTCTTTTTCTAAGGAGCATGACTCTCACCATTCAAATATAACATTCTACTTATATGAGCTTCCATATTCACACAAGTAGAATATACCAAAGCATAAGCTCTAATACCATTTGTTAGGAAAAATTACTAGAGTAATACATAGCATAAAAATTAAGTTATTCACTTTGATCAACTTTTCCCACACGTATAATAAAATATATCACCAAGAAATATTGCAAAAAAAATCAGGAGAATAGCAATTTTTAATATGAAAAACCCTTCAATATGAGAGTAAAAATCATGGGACCTTGTCCAATAAAGGAAATCCATCAATAAAATAATATATACAATGATAATATCCTCCTAAAAATTCTAGGAAATAACTAGTATAATAACTTTTCACTAAAATAAGTAAAATTCTCAACAAAATTAATACAATAATTTACCTAAATTATTATGTAAAACTAGCTAACAAAGAAAAAGAAAATTAGGAAAAAAATATGCATGATGCTACTTAAATTACCAACAATAACATATCCAAATTTGATATGAATCTAAGTAAATATGGTGATAAATTTTCTAGCACAATTTGGCAAAAATTCTTCTTCTTTTTGTGATATCTCGTAAGCAAAAAATACGGGGCTCTTACTTTACCTAGTGGTTAATTTTATAAAATAAAGAAATCTTCTCACATGTCAATTGAGATGGCTTTAATTTTCTAACTCCATGCATATAACACATGCGGCACCTTTGTTTTCTCTTGTATATATATATACATAAACCATCCTATTCCTTATAGAAAAAGGACTCCCACACTACCTCATAAGGCTAAGTTTGGCTTTTTACAAAAATTGCCTAATAGGTGTTTTTTTCTTTATTTAAAATAATAAATATAAAGAAATTATAGGTCAACTTAGGAGGACCCCACTATAACAAATCTCTCTCTTCTGATTAAATGGAGAATACCACCATTTCAGCTTTTGAACAATAAGCTTTAAATATCTTTGATTTTCTAGAAGGTAGATAACTCTAAAAAGCTACTTTGTTTTATTTTCTAGCTAAACAATGATCTTGCTTTTATAAATGTGAACTCTACACTCCACATAATGTATCTCTTTTAGTCAAAACAATATTTCCTTTTTCACTTAGTGGCACAACCTCTTATGTCAAAACTCAATCTTATCACTTGACTTTGCAAAATTAACAATATCTTAGACAATTTTTACTCAAGTCAAGAAGAGTATAGAATACCTTGCCCTTGGTAAGCTTCAACTTAAACGTGAAATGAAATTATCATAGCCTTGCTCACAAAGTTTATCAACAAAGAGTAGATTCAATTGAATATTTAGAATATGTTTCACACTCTTAAGGGTGAATTTGGTTCCATTGGATTTTTTAGAATGACATCTCTAATACCAACACACTTCATTGCACTTTCATGAGTTAATCTTACATCTTTAAAATTACCAAGAGTGTAAGATGAAAAAAAATACCCCTTTTGGATGTAAGATAGATGGAAGCACTGCTATCAATTACCTAACTGGTTTCATTCTTAGTAAGGTTAATAACATCATCTTCATGAACCAAAAGAACTTGGTCAACGATTGTATTAGCCTACCCTTTATCACTTTCATCCCCTTTACCTTTCCTCTTTTCCATTTGATTTTTTTCTTTTATTATCCATTTTCAACTTCGAGCAATATTTTTTAATACGTTCCTTTTTATTACAATAATGACACTTAATATTTTCAAATCTTTTTCTTGAATTTCTTTTGCTCTAATCTTTGTTCCTTGTGCCCTAACTTTTACTTCTACCCCTAAACTTAGTAACCAAAACATCTAACTATGAAGAAAAAGAACCATGTGTTTTTCTTCTCAACTCTTCATTCAAATGTCAATTTTAGCAATATCCATTCATTATGCCATCTGGGAAAGAATTAAATATAGACATTTTAAATGTCTCCCATGAGTCTGGTAAAGAACCAAAAAGCATTAAACCCTAGACTTCATCTTTAAATTTATTACCTATAGTAAGAGCTTGATTAATAGCACCTTGATACATATTCAGGTGATCTCTCATCTTAATACCATCTTGATAATTTATGCTCATAATTTTCTTTATCAAGAATATTTTATTATTCCTGATCTTTCTGGCATATAACCTTTCAAGTTTAAGTCATAATGTATGAGTATGTGTTTTCTCTTCAATATAATTCCACATATTCTTTTTTGCCCACTACTTGATATATCTACAAGCCTATTTATGCAACAGATCCTATTCCAAATTTGATTTATTTTTTAGTTTTCTCAATAGTGAATATCTACAAATAATAGTCTTTCACATGAAGCAAGTCTCCTATCTTCCTCTTCCAAAGAGCATAATTCTTACCATTCAAAAATATCATTCTACTTATATTAGCCATTATATTCATGTAAGTAGAATATATTGAGCTCTGATGCCATTTGTTGAAAAAAATTATCAAAGTAATAAGTAGTAGAAAAATTAAATTATTCACTCAAATTAACTTTTCCCCTATGTACAATAAAATATATCAATAAAAAATATTATAAGAAAAATAAATCAGGAGATTAACAATTTTTAACATGGAAAACCCCTTAACATGATAGTAAAAACCATAAGACCTAGTCTAGTAAAAAAAATCCTCTAATAAAATAATTTATACAATGACAATGTCTTTTTAAAAATTCTAGGAAACAACCAATATGACAAACCTTCACCAAAACAAATGGAATTCTTAACAAAATTAACATAATAATTAACACAAATGATTGTGTAAAACTAGCTAGCAATGAAGAAGAACATCAACAAAAAATATACATAATACTATCTAAATTTCTAGCAATAACAAACCTAAATTTGATGTGAATCTGAATAAATATGGTGATAAATTTTTTAGCATAATTTGGCAAAATTTCTTCTTTTTGCACTATCTTGCGAGCTAAAAATATTAGACTCTTGCTTTTCTTAATGCTCAATTTCACAAAACAAAGAAACATTCTCACACACCAATTGAGATGGCTTCAATTTTCCAACTCCATTCACACTATACACATGACACCCTTGTTTTCTCTTGTGTGTGTGTATATATATATACATAAACCATCTTAATCCTTATTAAAAGGGATTCTCATGTTACCTTATAAAGCCAAATTTAGCTTTTTACAAAAATTGCCTA
Organism: Sindora glabra; assembly: GCA_020226215.1. NCBI lineage: Eukaryota > Viridiplantae > Streptophyta > Magnoliopsida > Fabales > Fabaceae > Sindora > Sindora glabra. The sequence goes on from CM035235.1 coordinate 1,898,048, forward strand.
ACGAGCCTTTTTTATACAAAATAATAAATATAAAGAAATTATAGGTCCATTTAAAGGGAACGTATCACCATATATCAACCTTTTTGAGTTAACCTTTGGCTTTGTAAACCCTATTAAGAAAATGATTAGAGACTTGACATCATGCTTACATTTATACATCCTCTATATGATAAATACTTTCTATAAAGGATGTAAGAAGGGATTCAAATTTTAGTTATGGTTGTAGTTGCAATTTTGCTTGATGTGAAAAAATATGAATAAATGCAATTAGCACATGGCAAAATTACAGATGTGATATTGACCATAACTACAATATTGTGGGTAAATTATGGTTGCAGACCATTTTTTAAATCCTTAGATGCAAGTAAGATGGTCACTCACCTCCCATCTTTCTTTTTTTTCTTTTGGATATCTATATAAAGTGGAAATTCATAACTCAAGATGAATCTTTCATCTTCCTTTTTTTATACGTTTCTTAGAATATGACAATGATGTTACCATTATCATTATCGTATGTAGCATGTGACTTTTCATCAGCTTCTTCCAGGTAAACTTCTTATCTTTTACTTTATGTGGTTGTTTAACTCTTGCATTTTCTTTTTTTTTTTTTTTGATTTCTTCTTTTGTAGTCAACAAGGTTACCCTTTATCATAGTATAAAAACAAATTGCAATGATAATATGACACCATTGGTTTAACACCATTTAGATGAATGAACTGCTTTTTTATACTAATATATTATGCCTACTATTTTAATGCCACTAATCATGAATGGGCTTTTAAGATAATGCTTGCCACTAAACTAGTTAATTCTGTCAAAAATCTTGAACTTTAGATTTCTTTAACTTTGTTTAATTACTTTTCAATTGATCTTTTTACCACATATCTACTCATTTTTTAGTAGCTTTGACCATGGAATATGTGGGTCTTAGGTTTCTATGTACTAAATGGGGACAAATTGTAAAACTTGTAAAAGAAAAACTAATTATGAAGCCTTTTGATGGTATTAGGAGCTAGAAACATTTGTTTGATGATAAAACTACACCTCTAAATTTAAGATAACAGTGCTTTTATTATTTTTATTATTTTTTCATAAATTTATTGTCTTAAAATTTTGATTTTAGTATGTGAAAATGTGATCTGCACTACACTTGACTTTTTTTACACCAAGCTAATATGGTTTGTTTTCACTACATATGATATGGTCATCATACACAAGTTTACATATAAAACTTTAGGTATATTTTGACCATTTTTCTTTGCATCAATAAATCTGATCATAGGCAAATAACTTATTCTTCATATTATTATATTATGATATACATAATTGTGCATATTTTGTGATAATATGATGTTATTGAGGCATAATTAGCCCCTGTTCATTTAATAACAACATCACCACTCTTTTAATTTGCTATCCACCTTCATGGACTTTATCTTGAATGCATTCAAAGTTTTTTTTAATTTTTTTATATTTAACATTGATATACTAATGTGAAGCTTTTTCACCATTTTAATATGTTAATTCCAAAGCATCACTAATTCCTTTATCAAATATCTACTCTTATATTTGACACTTATTCACTTTTCAATGAGATCAACCACTTTGAAAGTCATATGAGTCTCTTTATGAGATTTAGAATCCTTAAAAAAATGGTCTTTTTACATTTGCAAACGAATTATCCATTTATTTTTAGGGCCTAAAGAGAATTTGTGACCTACCTATTTCTAGTACTTTTTATGATGAAGTCATCCTTATTGATACTATGTAATAAAGCGCTCATGGCATGAGTCCCTTTGTCTATGGTAGCTACAAATACATATTCATTACTTTCTACAAATATTACTAAAGAATAGATGATCATAATGAGATGTCTACATTAAGTGGCCTCAGAATTCAATTAACAATCCAAGTTTTAAGATTTAAGGTTAGAAATAACAATTGATGGCAACAATAGAGATTAGTTTTTATCATTCTGCCTCATTGAGATTCACTTTCATCACTTTGCCATTCTTGATAAACTTTTATGACTATGCAGATTAAGAGTAATCTCTACCACTCTACCTCAATGAGATTTTCTTTCATCATCTTATTAATTATGACCAACCTCCATCACTTTACCCATTAAGATTTGCTTTCCCCACTATGTTGTTTATGACATATTTTCATAATTATGCAAATTAAGATTCACTTCAAAATCATGTTCATTGAGAAAGACACCATGATTACCTTCTTGACATGAATGCCATTTAAAATGAAGACCTAACTTTAGAACATGTTTGATCAATTCATTAATCATACTCTTAGCAAGACACATGTATTTTATACTTAGTGTAAGTAAAAATTAATTCTTATGCCATGTAGACTTTGCATCCAACAACATTCATTTGATTAAAGTTTGCCCTTCTATCATAAAGGCCTCACATTTGAAGGCATTCCTTTATGTGCCATGAAAACATTCTAGTTTAGGATATTGCATCTAAAAATGTTTAAGACCTCACATTTGAAGACATTCAAGATCATACTTCTAGAAATATTCAACACTTTTATATCTTAAGATGATCATGATTTAACCTTTAAAGATGTTTAACATCTCACATTTAAATACATTCATGATCTTACCTCTAGATATGTTTAACACTTCACATTTTAAGATGTTCATGATTTTACCTTGAGACATATTCAACATCTCACATATGATGATGTTGATGATCTTGCCTCTGAAGACATTTAGGACATTGCATCTATAAACGTTTAAGATTTCTTATTTGAAGACATTCAAAACACCTCATCTAAAAACCTTGATCTAGTTGATGTTCATATTTTTAATAACACATAAGTATTTTATACTTAGGTAAATAAAAGTTCATATAAAGACCTAACATCAGTTTGCAACTTTCTTACTAGATTCACTTATCATCCTTGCACACTTCATAAGTCATTAGATATATCTCAGGTCATACCTTTTGGTAAAGGACTAATATCCATTATTAAGGGAGAGTGCCATTATCCATGACATTAACTTAGAGATTTTCATTCTTGAACATGCATCCATATTAAAGAAGTGAGGAAAACTTCACAATAAATATAAATATTAAATCTTAATAGTCAAAGAGAAGATACATAGGTTATCAAATTTATGAATGTATTAAACTTTGAATACAAAATCTTGTTTGTAATTTCATATTCATTTTTTATAGTACAAGGACATTCTTGTTTGTATATTTTTATGACTATACTTAGTAGCTTACTAAGTTGCCTACATACTTTATAGGAAATCAAGTTAAATGTGGTTCAATTTTTATTTTGATTCAATTTAGTTGTTTAGAGTTTATATGCATACAAGTAAAAAAAGTAGTACCTAAGCTTTGATTTTGATTTACCAGTTCACAGTTTATACTCATGCAAGCTAAGAGTATTATAAAGGAGATTTTTTTTTGAAGTTATACACAATTGATACTCTTATGGGCTAGGAGTATTATGTGAGATATTTTTTTTAAGTCATGCATAATTTATACTTTTGTGGCCTTAAAATATCATGTGGTTTATCCTTATGTGATTAAGAGGATGATATCGTTGTTTTCATGTATAAAAATGCTTCAACAATTTTTCATTGATTAGACCAATCCTGAATTCATCTTGATTAATTAACTTAAATATGCAATTAGTGTAAACTTCTTTCAATTATATATAAGTTATCCCATTTTGATAAGAACTTGTTGCCAATTCTATAAGTGGTGGTGATAAGTTTTCAAACAACTAACACCTAATTTTAAAAAATTATGGCCTCATCTTTTTATTGAATACTTTTAAGAGATGAGCTAGATAACACTTTAAATGTTATGTGTTTTGATACGTAAAATATTTACATAATTATTTTCCCTTATATGATGTATTTTTGGATGTTATCTTGTTAAATTTAATAAATTTAGTTGCATTTTGTGAATGAGTCTTGAATTTGAAATGAAATCAAATATTTTAGATAATACTGTATTTTGACCCTGTTTCAGTATTTAGGCCATATCTGGAGTTCTAGATGTCCGATTGGGCTATTCTTTATATGGATGGAAAGCTAAGAAGAAGCCCTACAACTTTCATGTTTAAGGAAAGGCTCAGTTCGGGACCTAAGGATCTCAAATTCTGCTTGGAAGATGAAACAGTGGTTCTGGCGGAATTTAACATATGGCTACTAATCTGATCATAACCTGAGCTAGAAATGTCCGAATTAGGAGTTCTTTATATGCATTTTGAAGATAAGATCTGGCCCTACAACTCCTATGTTGACAAAAAGACGTAAATCTGCCATTCTGGTGGTAAAAAATTACTAACAAGTTAAAAGAATGGTTGCTGCAAAAATCAAAAAGGGTAGTTGGAGACCATGAATGGTAGATGAAGCATGTGATTGGTAGTTGGTGGTCAAGATTCATGACTTGCAGCTGACTCATTCACCTATAAATAGGTGGTAATGGAGAGCATTCAAGCATCCAAGCATTGGATCATTCATCCAAGCATTCATTCATTCATGCATTTTAGATAGTAGTTTAGTTTATGCATTTTTAGTTCTAGTATGCCTCCTACATGGAAGGTTTTACCTCCTACATGGAAGGCTAGGTTCTCCTCCTACATGGAAGGTTCTACCTCCTAATGGATGGATAGCTTTTCTATTTTCATGCATTTGTAATTATAATCTTGTGTTCATGAATGTGATGATGTTTTTATTTTATTTTATGTTTGTTTTTAATTTCATTATGTTCTAATTTCTCATCTTCTTAGGGTGATGGCGTAACTTGATAATAACAGATTGAATTCTAGTCTATTGAAACTAATTTTGATTTTATTTCCTAGATTGAGTTTTAATTATTGCTCTTAATGCTTTCAATTGATTGGATATCTTTTGAATGAACTCAATATGCATGTTGAGACCGGAAGGAGATACATGTGTATGGAACCTATAATTAAGACCGTAAATTGCATATGAAATAGGAATATATTCATATGGTTTATGTAGTCTTAATGAGTTCCATAAATCCTAATGCATGATTAGTTGTTGCAATTCACATAGGAATATAGTGAATTGACAATTAATTATCGAATTACTTGACCTTGGAAGAGGCTAGTAATTAATTTAGAGAAACTCGACTATCAATCAAGGGAGTAAAATTGGATTAGTGTAGATAGATGATTCAATCCGAAGTTGTTAAGTGAAGTCTGATCCCTAGGTCCTTTATTCATCTTCATCTTTACTCAATTGCATTCATCTTTATTTTAAATAGTTTTGCATTAATCTTTATTTACTTACTTCAATTCCAACTAATCGATTTGCCAAATAGAGTTAGGATTATTAATTTTGGTACTTAGTTAAACAATCCTCGTGGGAACAATATTTACTTATCACTTTATTACTTGCTTACGACAGTGTGCACTTGCGCTAATTGATAAACCATTTCACACGTAACATGTTTCAAGTCTTCTGTAACGAAATGCTTATAACTTCTTGAGTCTTAAGCATGTATTCTCTTCACTTAAGAGGCCTTATTGAATTATTATTCTTAGTGATAGGATTTGCCTCTCAAATGGCAATACTGCTTCAACACTATAGATTCATTAATATACTATTGCTTAAGTAGGTGTCCAATATGTGGTTTAGTATGCCTATAATGCTTTTTCTATTCTTTCATGCCAATCCTTCTTTAATCTATCCATGACTTTCTTTAATAGATTGCAAAAGGTTTTATTGAAAGTTTTAGCTAGGCCATTACTAGATGCGTTATACATTAATGAAGTATATTTCTTAAAACTAAGCTTTTCACAGAGTTTATTTATAGCTTTGTTGTGAAACCCTTTGCAATGTATCATGGAACTCTACATTGAAATATAATGTTTTATAGATGAAGTTCATAATTATTTCTTTCTTAACTTCTCTAAATGTTCTTGCTTTAGCTTATTTTAAGAAGTAATCAATTGTAACCAGAATATATAAGTGGCTACTAGAAAACTTTGGTATAATCAAATTAACTACATCAAGACCCTATGCATCAAAGTGCTATAAAGCAATTATCAAGTGCAATGGTTTCGATGACTCATGGAATTGATAAGCTTTATACCTTTTAGTGAAGTCATTGTAATCCTTTACTATGGTGGGCTAGTAGTAACCTGTTCTTTTTATTCAAAAATGCAAATTTGATCTAAATTAATGAGCACCATAGACTTCAGAGTGAGCTTTTTCTAAAGCATTTTTTACTTCATCTTCCCTAAGAAATTGTAGGAATAAACCTTTGAATGAATGTTAACAGAGTGAATTTTTATGGTATATAAATCAAGAAGTTTGACAATAAGTTTTATTTCTATGCTAAGGATCATTTGGTCACTTGCCATGTTTAAGGTTATCAAACAAAGGCTCACACCAATCCTCTTTCCCAATTTCAAAGAAAATGACATGATGCACACTTCCTTTAAAATCTTCAATCTTAATTTCAAAAGTAGGAGTGACTACCATATTTTGCATGCAAGCACATTTGCATTAGCATTCGAATGCATTAATGTTAAAGTCAAATAAGTTAAGCATCAACTTGCTTATTTTTTCATCATGGTATATTGGTTATTTTGCTATGCTTGAATTGTATGAGAAATTACATGGCATATTTACGATAAGGTAAGAGATTAGGCTTCCTCACTTCATAAGTAGATAAAAATTAATTAATCATTAACTTTGAATCTCTAAACATTTTTATCCTTGAAATCATCATCGCTTAAGCTATTTCGAGTCCCATAATCAAAGATTGATATTTAATCATATTATTTAAGTGGCACTTGGTCAAATTGAAGGCACATGGTAGAACATCACCTTCTTGGCTTATGAAAATGGCCTTGACATTAGCCTTTTTAGTTCTTGCTATGCCATTGAAGAATATTTTTCATAATGGTAAAAGCTAAATAAGCATTATGTCTTTGTTTAGGAGTTCATTAGATAATTCCAAATCATCAAGGATAGGATAATTGGCTAAAAAGTTTGCTACTACTTGGCCTTTTATTACATTTTGGGGAACATGTACAATGTCAAATTCTTGTAGTAGTAGCATCCGCTTGACTAATATTTTAGATAATAGAAGTTGAGACATGATGAACTTCAAAAGGTCAACTCAAGAAATCAATCTAATAATGTGAGCTTATAGATAATGTTTAAGCTTTTGGATTGTAACTATCTAAGCTAAGTAACTTTTCTCTATCGGCATATAATTTAACTCAACACTATTTAAAGTCCTACTAAAATAGTACAAGGCATTTTTTTTTCTGTGATTATTTTTTAAGCAAGTAAGAATCTAAGTGAGCATTCTTGTACAGTAATATAAAGGATAAGTAGTCGACTAGGCATGGGTGGCTACAGGATTGGTGAATTGACTAGAGAAGTTTTAATACTTTCTAATATATATTGGCAAGCTTCATCCCATTTAAATGGAACATTCTTTTTCATAAGTTAGTTGAAGTGTTAACATTTTCCTACTAGATTTAAGATGAACCTATGTATGTAAGCAAGCTTTCTTTGAAGGTTTTTTAGCTTATTGATATCTTTTGCTTTTGTATTTTCATAACAACATTGATCTTCAATTTGTCAAGCTTGATTTAATGCTATTACATAATAAAGCCTAGAAATTTTGCAAATGAGATAGCAAATGCATATTTAAGTGGATTCATCTTTTATTAGTGTTAATGAATGCATTCAAACACCATTATGGGATTTTTTAAGTGTTAAGACTTCTTTTTCAACTTTACTACCAAATCATCAATGTAGTATTCTACATTTTTATAAAGCATGTTATAAAAAATATTTTGCATTGCTCTTTAATAAATGGCTTCTATATTCTTTAATTCGAATGGCATAGCCTTATAGCAGTATCTTCCTTTTCAAGTGTGAAAAGATATAAGTTATTGATCTATTAATATTATAAGGATTTGATTGTACTCAAATAATCCATCTATGAATGAGAGAATCTTATAGCTAGCAGTAGTATCAATAGTGAGCTCAATAATTAGAAAAGGAAAATCATCTTTGGGGTATGCTTTATTCAAATCTCGATTATTTACACAAATATGTATTTATCCATTTTTCTTTCTTATAGGTACAATATTAGAGATCTAAGTTGGATATGTAGCCTTTCAAATGAAGCTAACCTTAATTAGCTTCTTAAGTTCATTCTCAATTTAAAGGATCAACTTAAGGCAAAAATAATATGAGATTGCTTTACAAGCTAGGCTTCATACCTCACTAGTAAGTGATGAACTACAATTTTTAGGTCTAGCCTAGGCATTTCTTTGTATGACTGAGTAAAGACATCTTCAAACTCTTATAATAATTTTACATTCTCCTCATCTTCTTTTGGTATAAGATTTGTATTTAAGAAAATTAGATGACGATTATTTCTAATGCTAAGGTTTATTTCCTTCAATTCATTAATTTTAGCTTGGACATTTCCTCCAGTGATGGTGGGATAATTTCTTCTTCAATTGGAGATTCTTCATTATTCATGTTAACTATTGTTATATGATTAACTAAAACACTTTCAATATCATCAAAAGTTCCATTTGTGTTCATTATAGTTTGTTTTCTTCCTTTCAATACTTCATTAACAGTGACTATTTATTCCATATAGCATTTCATTTGTGAAGGTATGCATTCTTCCCCCTCAAAGAAGATGAGTTAGGACCTAATTTGGAAAAAAACATTCTTCTTTGGGGGTAACTTCCTTAGTTCTTAACTTTCCAAGTTTATCAAAAACTAATGCTTAAGGAGTTTGTTCACCAAGGCAGTAAAAAACGATAAGTCCAAATAGAGTTTCATCAATAGGGTTTTTATCATTCTAGATAGTGATATATTGGCTTCTCATTTTCTTTCTTGAAATTCATAATGGACTTGATTGCTTGGAACTTAATCTAACTTTCAAGTTTTTGATGGCATGGCCTCGTCTCACTAAGTTTTTTTAACTACATATGAAGCTCTTGTCCTTTATCATCTTTAGAGGAAGTTTTCCTAATATATCTAGCTTTCAACTATTATAGCCTACCTTAGCCATTAACTTGTAAGCATTTGAATCAAATCCTTTCTTGGTTTACCTTAATGGTAATGTGGCATGATCAATAATGGAGCCTTATTTTAGTTTTAAGAATATTTTGAGTGAAGGATCAATTACATAGAGATTTTCAAGCTTTTAGATTGGAATAGTCAAATATTTCAATTCATCCAACTAAGTATTCTTATTTCCTATGAAGGAAAATTATCTATCCTTTTTTTTGTATAATAGGATATAATGAGTACTATAGTAATTTTTCTCTTCTTTTTACAATCTTTATAAAGACTTGCAACTTCTTTCCTTTGTTACTTAACATTTCATTCTTCAAATCTTTCTTTTCAATTTTCACATGAAGAAAAGTTTTGGATGTGAAAGGAAGCTTTTCATTTGCTACATTATTCTTCAAGTAAAATTTAGCATCAATAAAGTAGGATTTAGTTTCAATAAAGGGTTTATCATCAACAACTACCTTTCATGGCTTTCTATTATGATAATATTTAAAGCATTGTCTAAGCAACAAGTTGTAAGTTATTCTAACATTGATGATATGACATAAAGCACTAGACTTCATTTCATTCATTTGAATGTTGATGCATTTTTTTATTGCTTATTATCCACCTTGTTGAAACCTTGAATCATTAATTGACTATGCAATAGTTCATTCATTAGGATTCTAACATCTTTCATTGTTCTAACCTACTGCTCATGAGTAAAACTACTAATAAAAAAGGACAATTGTGACACTTAGAATAAAGAAACAATCATCATCTATGAATGCCAACACATTTATGCATGGATTACTCACTTCTTGCTTAACTTCAAGTTCTTCATCATTAACATTTTCTTCATCACTTAATTGGTGGCATATTCCAAATCATAAAATTATTATGGCATGAAATTAGGCAATGTGATGTTCTTCTAGAGCCTTTGTTCACTGGGACATCCATTTCATTCTTAATATCATTTTTTTCTTTGGATGAGTGTTTCTTTTGGTTTGTTCACCATTTTGAACCTTTGCAAGCTTCCTTTAAAGGACATATTTTGACTATTCTTCTTACTTTTCTTATATATGACTAGGACCCATCCTTCTTCATCACCTAGGATGAAATCATCACCATACTCACCCCTAATGATATCAAAGGTTGCAATAATTATGGGAAACTTGGTTAATTTTCCTAGTATAGTTAACTCAAATACACTAAATCGAATCATTTAAAAAGGAAGATAATTTCTTAGCAAAGATAGTGCTGGAAATCGCGCATCATACATGCACAGTGGAATAAAAATTTTGCACGATTTCCACCAAGGATCCATGCAAATTTAGAATGCCATAGATTAGGGATTAGGGTTTATACCTTTCGGTTAAAATTCTTCTGTCCGCTACACAGCAAATTCGATCTGCTTCCAAATCACGAACCGGAATAGAAACTTGAAGATTAGATCACTAGTACAACGTTTATGTGGCTGCACCTCTGTGGTATCTACACGAACCCGTGAATCACCGATGAATGTCCACTACACACACCAGTTGGAATTGATCTCCTTACACCTCGTAGTGCTAGTTACGCCTCTTCAGGGGTTTTGGTGAAGGAGAGGTGCTAGGATTTTCTATGCCTTTTTGGGGTGCGTGAATAATGATAGTCATCCTATTATTATCCAATAAGCCTATTTAAATAGGTGCATAGAAAAATTTAACCTATTTGGGCTTTATTCCATGTATGATTATAGGCTTACTATTGAGCCTTATAATTATAACATGAATTCCTAAATATTAAGCCTAAACAATTTAGTCCATTAATTCCAAATTCACTAGGCTCTAAGTGTGCGACCCTACAGGCTCTCATTATGTTGGCAATGACCATTAATCATATTAATGATCATAAATAATGATTGGTGTCTAGCAACACATCATTGTTACCTAAGTAATGAGAAAGTCGGTGATTTGACTAAACCTTTACACGTGATCATCACTTATGTCCTTTTGTCCTATACATCTAGATTGAGCATGAGACATGGACCGTGTCATTCCCGTATAGCCCAATCTTAAGGTTTCTTGATTCCTAAGTAAGCTGACTGAAACAAATGTAATCGACATCCCATGTCAATTCATCTGAGCATGGCCATGCATTTTCTCAGCTTTACTTAATCAAGGGGCCTATAGATGTTGCTCCTATTATATAGGAGGGACAAATCCCGTCTTGATCAAACAAACCCCTCCGCATGATATGTGACATATCCAATATTTACCCTTGCATTCACTTAACTATTAGTGACATAAATTAGTATCAAAATATGAAACTCACATATAGGGAACCTTGGTGATCTCAGGTCAAAGGACCATATTAATAATGATCACTAAGAACTACATATGACACTCATATAACGATCCATGTAGTGTTCTTAATATGGGTCGGTCCAGTATACAAGTTCTCTAACTTGTACTCATGTGTAAACTTAATATCCCATATAAGTCTTTACACATGCTAGTCTTAACATATCAAAGTAACCTAATCTACAATGATATATGACTAGGGATATTTAAGAATACAATTATTCTAAGGTTATTATTATAATTAAATATATTAAGCAGATAATATATATAAATATAATAATTAGAATTGCCATTAAAATAACATGATTCAAAATTACAATCACCAATATGATTAGTTTTAGGGCATATACACTAACAATCTCCCATTTGCACTAAAGCTGATCATCCATGTATCTAATAACTATGGATCTCATATGACTATCATGCTTTTGCTGCGTTAGGGCTTTTGTTAGTGGATCCACGACATTATCATCAGTTGGTATTTTGCATATCCTGACATCATTTCTGTCAACAATATCTCTTATGAGATGATAGCGCCGGAGTATATGTTTGGATTTCTGGTGAGATCTAGGTTCCTTGGCTTGTGCAATGGCTTCATCATTGTCACAATAGAGCTCTACTGGGTCAGTAATGCTAGGAACAACTCCAAGTTCATTGATGAACTTCTTAATCCAAACAGCCTCTTTTGCAGCATCTGATGCTGCAATGTATTTAGCTTCTGTTGTAGAATCAGCCACTGTCCTTTGCTTTGAACTTTTCCAGGTCATAGCGCCACCATTAAGGCAAAATACATAACCTGACTGCGACCTGAAGTCATCTTTATCAGTTTGAAAGCTAGCATCAATGTAACCATTTACAATGAGCTCTTCTTCACCTCCATAAATAAAAAAACATGACTTTAGTTCTTCTTAAGTACTTAAGAATATTCTTGACAGCTGTCCAGTGACTTTCACCAGGATCTGATTGGTATCTGCTCGTCATGCTTAAAGCATACAAGACATCAAGATGAGTACATAACATAGCATACATGATAGACCCAATCACAGATGCATAAGGGATCTTACTCATGCGCTGTCTCTCATATTCTGTGGAAGGACATTGAGTTCTTGAGAGACTTATGCTATGTGACATCGGCAAGAATCCTCTTTTAGAATCTTGCATGCTAAACTTTTTTAGCACCTTGTTAATGTATGTACTTTGACTTAGGCCAAGCAATTTTCTCGATCTATCTCCATAGATCTTGATACCTAATACATAGGAGGCCTTACCTAAGTCTTTCATAGAAAAATAATTTCCTAACTAAGTTTTTACAGACTGTAGTGTAGGAATGTCATTTCTAATGAGTAATATGTCATCTACATACAACACCAGAAAGACTATTGTGCTCCCACTAACCTTCTTGAATACACAAGGTTCATCTTCATTTTTTATGAAACCAAACTCTTTGATTGCATCATCGAAACGAAGATTCCAACTCCGAGAAGCTTGCTTCAACCCATAAATGGATCGTTGTAATTTGTAAACTTTTCCAACATTTTTAGGATTTACAAAATCTTCAGGTTATATCATGTATACATCCTCAAGAAGATTTCCATTAAGGAAAGCAGTTTTGACATCCATTTGTCAGATTTCATAATCATAATATGCTGCTATAGCTAGAAGAATCCTAATGGATTTAAGCATGACAACTGGAGAAAAAGTCTCATCATAGTCAATACCATGGATTTGTTTGAAACCTTTTACAACCAATCGTCCTTTAAAGGTACACACATTACCATCCATGTTAGTTTTCTTTTTGAAAATCCATTTGCACCCATTGGGTTTTACCCCTTCAGGTGGATCAACCAAAGTCCAAACTTGGTTTGAATACATGGAGTCCATCTCTGATTTCATAGCTTCTAGCCATTTCTCAGAATCTAGTCCTATTATAGCCTCTTGGCAGGTTGTGGGCTCATCTTAGTCCATGAGCAACACATCACCATGATGAGTCACGAGAAAACCATATCTCTCGGGCTCACGACATATCCTATTAGATCTATGTGGGTTCTGTGTTGCATGAGCAGGTTCTTCCATAATTATTTGTGGAACCGGCTCAGGTTCCATCTCAAGTTCAATATTTTCTTGTTGATCTTGAATTTCTTCAAGTTCTATTCTTCTCCCATTGATTCTTTTAGAGATAAATTCTCTCTCTAGAAAAACACCAGTTCGAGCAATAAACACTTTTTGCTCTGTTGGATTATAGAAATAATATCCTTTTGTTTCCTTAGGATATCCAATGAAAAAACATTAGTTAGATTTAGGTCCAAGTTTATCAAAAGCCTGATGTCTTACATAAGCTTCGCAGCCCCAAATCTTCATAAAAGATAAACTAGGACGTTTCCCAGTCCATATCTCATATGGTGTCTTTTGAATTGATTTTGATAGAACATGATTTAGTGTGAAAGTTGCAATCTCTAGAGCATGTCCCCAGAAGGAATTTGGAAGGTCAGCCTGACTCATCATTGACCGAACTATGTCTAACAAAGTTCGATTCCTCCTTTCAGAAACACCATTCCATTGAGGTGTTCCTAGTGGAGTGAGTTGTGATACAATGCCACACTCCTTTAGATGATTAAGGAACTCTCAATCTAAGTATTCACCACCTCGATCTAATCGAAGCGCTTTAATACTTTTACCAAGTTAGTTTTGTACTTCATTTTTGAACTCTTTAAACTTTTCAAAAGATTCAGACTTGTGTTTCATAAGAAACACGTAACTATATTTACTGAAATTATCAGTAAAAGTAATGAAGTACTGATAACCTCCTCTAGCTTGTGTGTTTAAAGGTCCACATACATCACTATGTATAAGGCCCAATAAATCACTAGCCCTTTCACCTTTCCCAGTAAAAAGGGCTTTAGTCATCTTACCTAATAAACATGACTCACATACGTCATATGATTCAAAATTAAATAAGTCTAAAAATCCATCCTTATGAAGTTTGGAGATGCGTGTCTCATTTATATGGCCTAAACAAAAATGCCAAAGATAGGTTGGATTTGAATCATTAGTTTTGACCTTCTTCGTGTTTATGTTATAGATTGGATTTTTAAGGTCCAGAACATAAAGACCATTCATTAATTGTGCACTGCCGTAAAACATTTCATTTAAATAAATAGAGCAACATTTGTCCTTTATTATAAATGAAAAACCTTTTTTGTCTAAACAAGAAACAGAAATCAAATTTCTACTAACAGTAGGCATAAAATAACAATTGTGCAATTCTAAAACTAATCCACTAGGTAAAGATAAATAATAAGTCCCTACAGCTAATGCAACAACTCTTGCTCTATTTTCAACGCGTAGGTCCACTTCACCTTTGGCTAATGATCTAATTTCTTTAAGATCCTGCACATTTACACAAATGTGAGTACCACATCCAGTATCTAATACCCAAGATGTAGAAGTAGATAAATTAACCTCTATAACATAAATACTTGAGTTGGAAGTCCCACTTTCCTTTTGCTTCTTAAGCTCTTCCAGGTAAATCTTGCAATTTCGCTTCTAATGTCCTGGTTCTTTATAATGGAAGCATTGTCCTTCCTTCGCCACGCCACCTTTGGGCTTTAGTGCAGAGGAACTTGACTTGGACTTTCCATCAGTCTTGTCCTTTTTCTTTTTATTCTTGGCCTTAGACTTGCCTTTTCCTTTGCCCTTTTGAACCATCATAATGGAATTGGGCTTGGACTTTTTCAAGTTCTGCTCAGCAGTTCTCAACATGTTAAGCAGTTCAGGCAAAGTCTTATCAATTTTGTTCATGTTGTAATTCATGACGAATTGACTATAACTTTCAGGCAACGATTGCAGAACTATATCAGTGGTCAATTCTTGCTACAAAGGAAAACCCAATCTTTCAAGGCTATTGATGTACCCAATCATTTTAAGTACATGTGTAGCAACAGGTGTTCCTTTAGCCATCTTACATTGAAACAATGCTTTAGATACATCATATCTTTCATGTCTTGCTTACTCTTGGTAGAGCTATTTAAGGTAATCAATCATATTGAATGCCTCCATGTTCTCATGTTGCTTCTGAAGCTTAGAGTTCATGGTAGCAAGTATGAGACAACTGACATCCAGAGCATCTTCTAGATGCTTCTTATAAGCATCCTTTTCTGCTCGAGGAGCATTAGCAGCAGGCTCATCTGGAGTAGGTTGCTCTAGGACATACTATTTTTTCTCATGCTTGAGGACAATCCTCAAGTTTCGATACCAATTGAGAAAATTCATCCCATTCAGTTTATCCTTCTCAAGGATAGATCACAGTAATAAATTTGATACATTTGATGCCATGGTTATCTACAATAGAAAAATATGCAAAATGAGAATCATGTATTTTATATATTTAACAAGGTCTTTTATTAAATAATACTCCCACTATTTTTCTCAAAATAATAGCCTTCACTATTATTTCAGAAAATCGTAGTGTTTAAGATTTTCTAGTGGGCCAAGATCCATATTTCACTTAGACTTAAGTCAGCTTTGGCTAATTACTCAAGTTTTGGCTATTTAGGTAGGCAACTCCTTACCAATTACATCTTATGTAACTCTTGGATAGTTGGGTGAACAATACTTGTTCAAATCCATCTCATGGACTTAAGCCCAACTCCATGCCTCTAGGCCCCCAATCCTATTGAGATGGCCTAGTTAAGTCAAAAAACCCAATTATTAGCATTTGGATATCACTATTATCCTATCGTGTCTCACCAAGATAAACTAGGCACTTTGCTTTGGCAAACCTGCCTTATGTTGATCAAGGCCTTGACAAGTGTCATTCATTGGAAGACATCACTTTTATTACTGACTTAATATTTGCATTGAAGGATTTAAATGTCTATTTTAGATCTCACCATTATTTGCCATCCATACATGCCTATATCTAACATATCATATACATTAATATAAAGCATGCAATAAAGTATAAAATAAATGTGCATAGTTATGGCCCAATTACTTTGATTTTCCTAAGCCAATGAGAAAGCCAAAAGGTCAACCTAGGGTAAAGATATCTTCATTAAGCATCTTTCATGGTTGTCTTCATATTGATTTTGGCTCCTTATCTCCATGGCAGTAAGCTCTAAGCTTAAACATGTTATACATTTGAAAGGAAACTATTCTAGCTTTACAATACATAATGAAGGAGAAAACTCGAGTTACATTTGAAGGGAGTAAGGTGAGAGAAAGAATGTACAACTAGAATTTATAGAGAAAGGCATGACACGCAGGCCGTATTTAATTACAATAAAACCAAAACTAATAAATGAAAGATAACCATACATTATGGTGTAAGGGCCATAACTATGCATCATGCAGCAAACATCACATGTAAGCATACAAACAATGATAGGTATTTATTGAAATTGATCTTGTTTCCAATTTTAACTTGTTTAAAATTAGAAGGTTATGAAAAGATTGATTTTGAAATGCAGCTTAGATTCAAGCTATTAATTATTGTGCTATGCAGAGTTAGTATGACGGTCCCGCTAGCTAGTTAGCGGGTGAGGGTCGAGGAGGGGCTGCCCCTCGCGAGGGTGAGGGGGCTCCGCCCCCTTCCCAAAAAATTTTATGCATCTTACATTCAAAATTTTGAAGACTTTCAAGCAAAATTCAGAAAATTTTGAATGTTTCAATTTCTATATTAACCATTAAAACAATTGACCAAAATTAGAATTTATTAAGAACCCTAATTCCAGAACTGTTCCGAAATCCTACTTCTTGATGTTCCGCCATATTAACTCAAACATTAGTCCATGCTTTTGTTTAATTTAATCTCATTAAATGAAATAGAATGCATACATCACATGTATACAATCAAACATGTTTTTGTTCAAATTTTAATCTCATTAAAATTGAAACCTTCATCAGCTACGTTTCTAATTTTTTTAATCTCATTAAAACTGAATCATTAATTATGTATGTTTTAATCTAATTTTAATCTAATCAAAATCGATTCATTAACATACAGAATTACATTAATCCAGAACCCTAATTGCATCATGCATGATCTGATTAAACACGAATTATCCAGATTTAAATGCATAACACAAAAAACTAATATATGGATTTGCAACTAGGCTCTGATACCACTGCTGGAAATTGTGCATCATACATGCACAGTGGAATAAAAATTTTGCACAATTTCCACCAAGGATCCATGCGAATTTAGAACGCCATAGATTAGGGATTAGGGTTTATACCTTTCGGCTAAAATTCTTCTGTCCGTTACACAGCAAATCTGATTTGCTTCCAAATCACGAACCGGAATAGAAACTTAAAGATTAGATCACCAGTATAACGTTTATGCGGTTGCACCTCTGTGGTATCCACATGAACCCGTGAATCACTAATGAATGTCCATTACACACACCGGTTGGAATTGATCTCCTTACACCTCGTAATGCTAGCTACACCTCTTCAGGTGACACATAAAAGTGTTAATTAATAGAAACAAGTGTAATGGAAGTTGACACATATTAGTGTTGGGAGATGACACATATTCTTACGTTGACACATACTAGTGTACATTGACACATATTAGTGTTGGGAGATGACACATATTCTTACGTTGACACATATTAGTGTTGGGAGATGACACATATTCTTAAGTTGACACAAATATTTTCCAACACCCTTCTCTCCAAAATCTCCTTCCGTCTTGGAAACACAACCTTTGATTCTCTCTCTCTGTCTGCTTCATTTCATCTTCTTCTGTAACTCCAGCTGGAAGGTAAATATTGCTCACCTGAGGCCCCTAAAACCTCTCACACTTTTCCACTTTTATTTGCATATTGAAGAGTGATTAAACTTATAATAGCATAACAAACATCAGTTGTTTATTTCATTGCTTTTTTGAAATTTGATGCCATTATCGTGAGGTTTATGCTGTTACTGATGAGTTTTCCTTTGGTTTCTTCATTTTCTTGAACTATTATGCAAAAAGTTCATTTTTTTCCTATCAAAAATGATCTGTGAATTATCAACTCACATGCTGAATTTATTTAGTTATGGGAAAGTTCTGAAGTAGGAATTGATAAAAACTAACCATTTAAGTATTCTTTTTTCTTTTAATGCATTTGATAGAGTGCCCTAACATAATTGATTAAGGGAAGAGAATTGGATTTATATTTATATTCCATTTAGGAAGGCTTTTACGCAATGCTTTGTGAAAAGCATCCTTTGGGAATATCCACAAATATTCTCTGCGGTAGAATCTGCCCTATAGTTATGGTACAATAGCCATTTTCATCATACTGGCAATTTTTCTTGTTGGTGGCCAGTTTGAATCAATTTTGGAATGTTGATCACAATTTGAGCTATATAGTTTAGTAGTTTTGTTTCCTGAAAGATCTTGGTTAGTTGAGTTTACAATTGACAT
Source organism: Sindora glabra (assembly GCA_020226215.1). Lineage (NCBI taxonomy): Eukaryota > Viridiplantae > Streptophyta > Magnoliopsida > Fabales > Fabaceae > Sindora > Sindora glabra. Next base: position 1,916,859 of record CM035235.1, read on the forward strand.
CCTTTGTTTCTTAACCTAAAAGAGCAACTTGTATTATATGTTTGATACTATGATTTACTTAAAATTTTCTTGGCTGCTGCTTTGGTTATTATTCATTTTTAAATTTAGATGTGGCCATTTTTCCATCCCATTGTTACATACATTGTTTTCTTTGCATATGTTGCTATTAGATTATTTATTTTTTTATTTTATTTACTGAAAATTTATAAATATTTGTGCTTATATGGGAAAAAACTTTTATATTATTAAAAAAAGAGAGGAATTTAATAAAAACAACACTTGTAATTAGTGCTCCCTTTCATTGGAATTAGTGCTCCTTTCTTGCATTTCCTCGTTATGATCGAGTTGTTGTTAGGTTTTCAAACCCCATTTACGTCAATTTGTAGTACATCAATTGTAATAATTATATTATTTTGGTATAATTTATATATAAAAAAATAAGAATTGAAATTAAATTTTGAATACAAATCAAGAATTATTATTAAGTAAATATAAGATGGTAAAAAATTAAAAAAATTAATTTAGTAAATATAAAATATTTAAAATTTAATTTTAACTTTAAACTTTATTTTTGAGACCTATATCATTTTTATTTTACTTATTACTTCTTTTGTTTCTGTTTAAAAAGTTAGAGTCGTTGATAACAAATTATTAGGATCCACTCCTTGTCAGAAAAGAGATGAATTGCTCGGCATTTTCCCACTTTACATAGAATGATAAAATTCCTTCTAATGAGCCGACTCAAAACAGAATGCCAGAGCCCTGTTTTACGTCCAGGTTCAAATGTCTACAAGTAAAGAGCCATTTTCAAGGCTCTACTGGGGAACTTGTATAAGAAAGTGGCTATGCATTTTTCCGTTGATATATATATATATATATATATATATATATATATATATATATATATATATATATATATATATATATATATATATATATATTATTTTAATATTACAACATATTAGTGCTGTAAGAATGAAAAATAATTTTCTTTTTGAAAATAAAATATATTATTTTTATCATATTTTTATATTTAATATTAAATAAATAAAATATTTTTTATAACTATAAATATCAATACTGAAAATTACTTTTACAAAAAAAATATCGAAATCAAGGGTCTTGAAGTCAGTAACAATCACACGTATCAATTATGAAATTATTGGTTTTATTGGGGCTTGACAGATTTGCATGGAACATATCTGCCAAAAATTTGAAACCCCAATAATAATTGAAAGTTCCTATTATTTTACCATATAATCTTTGGGTTAATTTGATTTTTTTTTCATTTCTCCCTCTGATTTTGCTTATATTAGAACCGAGTGATGTTTAAACCTGAAAAGTGTTTTTAATCCTAATATAATATTGGAAAAAATATGCAAAATCCCTTTAAAAGCTTTTATTGGCAACAAACACACACACACACATCACGAAAGTTGATAACTTGAGGGGGAAAAAAAAAGGAAAACAAGTGATTGCCAATTGTCTTTACAAGACCTTTTATTGACGACAAAAACACACCACACACATATCACGAAAGTTGATAACTTTAGGGAAAAAAAAGGAAAACAAGTAATTGCCAATTGTCTTTACAAAACCTTTTATTGACAGCATTAATATACACACACACTTTAGGAACAACCACGTGCTTCTGTCGGACTTTCTTTGATTCTATAAAAGAAAGTATTGTAAATATTGTAAGTGTAGAAATAGAGGAAATATTGTAAGTGTAGAAACAGAGGAGGAGGCCATTCTAAAATTAGATAGAAAAATGATAAATATCTGAGCAATCACTCAATGTAGACTTGATTTTATAAACTTGCAATTTATCATTGAGGTTAATTCATATTTATGTTCATGACTATCCTTTGATGTTTAGATTCTTCAAATAAGAGAGCACGTGGCCCAACATTGCTGAGAGATGTATGGAAGTTGCCTATTGGAAAAAAAATCACTGTGGTGTTCAATCGTCGCAACCAACCCATAGGAAAAGAAGGTCGAAAACTTGTTAGCTTTCTTGGCATTGTAGTTAGGACTCCAGAATTAACTCCTTTGCACATACATGATTGGAGAGTTTTTCCGGAAACACAAAAAGTAAAATTGGTGGACTTTGTGAAGGTAAGAATAAGTCTTTCGATATTATTGATTATCTACATTTTTTTAGTTAGGAATAGACATATGTAATGGGAGGAATATTAAATAAGATTTGAAGTCATAAATGAAAGGATATTCTCATAATTTTGGTGACATAAAGATAAAATGGAAATATTAATGAATGAGATATACCAGGAGACATTAACCCCCTGCGTGTTTTGAGGTGAGAGTATCATACTGAACTATTGTTACTTGATAGTAGTAAAGATGAAAGAAATAACTCTTTTGCTCATCATATTCTTGCAGTGGCTATGAATTATTTGTTTATGTGAAAGATGATTATGTACATATGTACGACTATAAGTGCATAAAAAGTTAATATTATAATAAGGAATTTTGCACCCAATAAAATTAATATTATTAAATAAAAATAAAAAAATAAATTTTATAATTCAGCCAATTAAATATTTCTCACAATGTCGTGGATGTGTGATTATTTAGTTATGTTCAGAGGCAAAGTTAGAAAAAAAATATTTGCAAAAATTGAAACATAATTTTTTTGATAAGAAATTTTTAAACTTTAAAGTTATATATGACCTTTCTTTAAAAAGAAGTTTAAAATTGTAAGTAATTTTTTGAAAATTTCTTCAATTCTGGAGCGGTTTACTAAGCTTAGCATCTGGTTATGTGTAACAAACAAAAAGCATATGTGCACATCTAGTAATCAAGCGGAGTTGGTAGGTTCAACCATTTAAAAAGTTTTCCATATTATATAGTAAAAAGTTTTCCATATTATATAGTAATCAAATTCTTCGCCATAACCACAGCTAATGACTTAATTCAACTAGTCAAAAGTTGGAAGGCAGCAAAATCAAAATATTAACCAATAAGAAGCATCAATCACACTTTTATATAAGAAAAATGTCCTTTATTGATACGTTGTGCATGAGATGATTCCTATATAATATGGTTAAAAATCATGTTTATAAAAGACAATTAAAAATCATACAGTATTTAGTAGTCAGAGTACAGAAGCTAGTCGTATTTTGAAAATAATCCATATTGTTTTGTCTGTTGTCTGTTAAAACATTCAAAATTGTTTTTTCTATTTATTGCTCTAACAGTAATCTCAATATGTTATTTTAACTGAAGATTGTTGTCCATTCCATTAGTAATTTACTGTTCATTAGAACAGAATATATGCATGCGACTTTCATAAAGTCATGTAATTCTAAAAGTTATGCTTCAGTTTCAAAGAATATATCTACTTTACATTATTGATTATTTATACCTTTAAACCAAATATTTATTATTAATGCAATAGTACGATTGTATTGTGATGTTTGCAGAAGAAATTTCCTTCCCACAATGCGGTGAAGTGTTTATTATAAAATCAATTGCAAAGAAATGGAGAGATTACAAATCTGATTTAAAGTCTGAATATACCACAAAATATAAAAACAAGAATGATTTAATAAAAAATAAACCTCAGCGCATACCAACCGATCAATGGACTAGCCTTGTGATTCATTGGCAATCTGAAAAGGCAAAGGTATAAATTATTTAAATCATACATCTATGATTTTTCTATTTCTTGTTCATTTAGGTGTTATTCTTTTGTCACAGAAAAGAAGTATCACAAACAGAAATAATCATGCAAAGCAAAAGATGCCTCATACATCAGGATCTAAGAGCTTTGCATGTTTAATGGCAGAAATGGTATCAAAATATTTAATTAAAAATCACTACTTTCAATTTCATAAATTTAAAGTAAAAATAATGTAATCCTTGCCATTATTTTATATTTTCCATATTGGTATTAATTAATATTTTAGGCAAAAGATGGGGTGGAGCCATCAAGAGCATTATTATATTGTGAAACTCATACACAACGCAAAGATGGTAGGGCACAAGATGAAGAATCAGCACAAGCAGTTGTAAGCATGTTTTAAGTTTAATTGCAATTTAGTTTAAATCATTTTCATACTTTCTTTTACTTGTTTAAGTTTATTGCTTTTGTTTTTCTATAGGCACTGATAAAAGAAAAGTTAAGCAATGTTGAAAACTCAAATGAACAACATTCTAAAAGTGTTGCTTGGGAAGGAGATGTATATTTTCAAGTTTTTGGAGCTGAAAGAAGCGGTCATGTACCGGGCTTAGGACTTGGTCCAACTCCTAAATCACTTTAGGGTATGAAGTCTTCTTTGGAAAGTATGGAAATAAATGATTCATCTCAAGATATAGTCCAAAAATTAGAGGAAGAAGTGAAAGATTTGAAGGAGAAGCATGCAGAAGAAATGAAGAAGATGATGGAAAGTCAAGAAAAATTACTTGATGAAGTAGCATTTATGAAATCAGTCATGAACAAGTTTCTTCCCACAGAATTAATTGGATCTTCAAGTTCCAACAAAAGCACAAGTGGACAGGTATATTGTTTAATATTTAATCCTTCATATTTGTAGAATTTGATAAATATTGATGCTATTTTTAATATTCACAACATCCTATTACAGGCTCCTGATGCCAATAGTGGTCATAGAGGTATAAGACTATCACAAGTGCCAAGAATCCAAGTCGTTCTTCCCAATAACAATCCAACCGTTGGACATGGTAACTTATTTGAATTCTATGTTAACTCTATTTTGATTTTCTTTTTATATATTTAGGGGATTGCTTGAGGTCATTTGCATTCCAAGAATAATTGAGAAAAAGGTAAGAATAACTGAGTAGAAGAGAGAAATATTTAAGTAAAGGATGGTTTATTAGCGCATTAAAAAAAGTTACAAAAAAGATCTAATTTAAGTTTATTCATAAAAGTTGCTCCATAAATACAAGTGAAATATGTCTTTTGGAGATGTTGTTATATGTTATTTACAACCTATAGTCAGGATGATATTAACTCTGCCTTCCTGTTTGTGCTTCTGGACATTGTGTCAACTATTAGATAGGACTAAATTAAAATCTGTCTAATTAGATAATTAGATAGGATTGCATTAGTCCAAGATTGCTCTGCTAACTTAGAAGAGTCGATGCTTGGCTTTCCAGTCCTCCAAGTGTTTGTTGTTGCATGCTACAAGTCCTCCTTTTGAACTATGTGGAACAGATGCATTAGAATAAAGTTACTCCTATACTGGAGAATTTTCATCCGTAGTACTTACTCTATTATTAGCAACCAGCAAAGCTTTGTTTCACTTTTTAATTGGAAGTTGATTTGGTGTTGGCAAGGTTTGGAGAGAATTAGGATTTTCATTTGGAAAATCTATAAAAAAAGGACCTCTTAACTGATGCCATTCACAGCAAAAAAAGCATAGGCAATCCTTATTATAACATTGTCCAAGAGTGATGGAAGACACTTTACATATTTTGAGGGATTGTTCTCATGCAAAAAAAATTTATGGCTCAGTTTGATTACTCCTAGCCAGCACAGCCATTTCTTCTCTTAAGATGTTACCAAATACATTTCCAGCAATCTTTCACTGGAGTTGGAGCTTGTCTCTGCTTTTTTGCTTAGTTTGTTGAAGTCCCATTTGTTTACTTTGTCTTTGCTTTTTTGCTCTCAAGGTCATAGCTCCATATATGTTCCAATCAGGATTCTACTGTTCAGATAATAAGTATTGCGATTATGAGAATATGTCATTTTTGCTTTTTTCTTGCTGTCTTTTTAAGAAACATCAATTCCATTTTTGATGATCAAGTTCTTCTCTGCTGATGAAACCATGTTTGGTTATAAGGATATTTTTAAACTTGCTTCTTATGTGTTGTTTTTGCTTTGTTCTTCCTGCTTCTTTGAGGAACATTAATTTCCTTATGTTTTTGTGATAATAGAACACATTGTGATTGACATATATTCTGAATGTTGAACGTGTTGGTGAGGGTTTGTTTTTGTCTGTTTCTATCTGCGGGTTTGTTTTCACGTGGCTATTGATTATGGGTTCCAGTGCTTTGTTATCCATTTTTTATGGTGACATTAGGAATTATACAGGAATTAAGCTGCTACCCAGCATTTATTTTAGGTTCAATGGTTATAATAATGTTGTTACCATAGGAATTACTTAATGCTTTGGCAGTATATTTTATTTTCAAAGGGGCATGTAGCCAAAGACCAATTTGAGATAAGATGAATTTAATAAGACAGAGAAATAGTCAGAAGGTCACAATTAATGACAGGTTTGGTTAATGGCTTGGAGCTTGCTTGCGGTAATTGTGCTGGCATCGTTACTCTGTTTATAATGAGAATGGATTTTCATATGGCCTGAGAAATGGATGATGAATTTTTATTCTGCAATGGGAGTAGGTAACTGGGAGGGAAAAGGGTGAAAAGAGAAAGGGAATGGCCACGACTTCATGGGATTGTGGGGTTTACCCTTGGGGTCCCGGTTTTATTATATAATTGTGGACGTTTACTTCTGGTTTTCTATTTTCTCGTTTTTAGCCACAGGTGTGATTTTCAATTAGCACTCCATCACAATAAATAGATAATAATAGGTTTAAATTTTCGCTGTCAATGTAAATTACACTCCCATGTAATTATCATGTCATTTAAAATTGTTCAAATTCCTTTTCTTTTGTAAGTATAATAGAAAACTCATTTATTATTGATAAAAAATTTTAATTATTGTCATTTTCTTAATAATGCAACATTTTCATATTTATTGTTAATATAAAAAATTCCATATTAATGAATCTAGTAGTGATAGTGAATTCATTCTGAACTTTTATTTCATTATTAAATGTTTTCTTTGCTGTTAAATTTATTTGTTTATGTATTATGTTTTTCAGAATTTTTTATAATCTTATTAGCATAAATATATACCAAAAGATTATGAGTTGTATATGTTAATGCTTTTAATTGATGAAGTGAATGTTGGGGAGAGGTAGATACGGAATTCTTTTATTTGAAACTGTGGATCTTAAAATAAAAATCATATCTATATCTCTCCAAAATTTACATAATGAAATGAAGGATCCACATCCGTTTGTAATGGGGGTAGGAGGCGATGTATTCAGCCAGCTATCTCACCTGATTTCATGCTCACTGTATTATATTTTTTGTAGAATCTGTATTATTTTACCTACCATTTAAATTGTGTCAACTATAATTGTTGACATATGGCCTAGATCAGTATATCAAATTTAGTACTTATTTCACATAGCTATATTTTTAACTTCATATAATTATTTTTGTAGTCATTGTCCTCTATATATAAATCTGACTGCTTTGTAGTAGTTGGCTACTCCCTGTAGCATCATTGTGGTCATTGTTTAGGAGTTCACTGGTTTCAAGAATGGAACCCATTCTAATGCTTATTTATTGAATATTTTTTGACATTGAAGTGTGTTTATGTATAATTTTCTAACTATTTCTAATTTAATTTTTCAGGTCATACTCTATGATCTTCACAAGTATCCAAGATAAGATGATTGGCAAAAGTTGAAAATTTGTAATGCTATCTAGTAGTTTTATGAAGGTGGATGGATATTAGTGGATGAATTATTAGAGTGATTTTCTATTTTCTAATATATGAAGGTGTTAAAACTAAACCTATACTAAACTTGTTTATTTGAGAAACTAATACAATTTGATATAATTTTGTGACATTTAATTACCTTTTAGCAGTAACTTCTTTGTATTAAAATTAAATTTGAATTCCAAATATCAATAATGAAAATATGTTTAAAAAGTATAATAATAAATATTATTGCAAAATTCCAATGAATTGGAGTTTTATTGAGAATTGTCAACTATTAGTATATTAGGGGCAACAATATTTGCCACTACAAGATAGTAACACTTTTGAATTAGAGGCAATAGCTTTGATGCTAATTAATTGCCACTATTATTAAAATTCTTTAGCAGCAATTATTGTGATAATTAGTGACAAAATATTATCATTAAAAATGAATGAATTGGCTTATTATTTTGAATTAGAGGCAATAATATTTGCCGCTAAATAAATGTCACTACCATTAAAAAGTTTTAGTGGCAATTATTTAAGATAAATAGCGGCTTAACATTTGCCACTAAACATTAGGCATTAAAGGCAATAACATTTGCTGTTAAATAATTGCCGTTATTATTGAAAAATTTTAGCGACAATTATTAGAGATAAATAGCGGCTTAACATTTGCTACAAAACATTAGGCATTAAAGGCAATAACATTTGCCGTTAAATAATTGCCACTATTATTGAAAACTTTTAGCGGCAATTATTAGAGATAAATAGCGGCAAAACATTTGCCACTAAAGATTGTACAAGCCGATCAAGCAATAAGTGCATTAGGGGCGATAACATTTTCCGCTAATTAATTGTCGTTATTGTGTAACACTTTTAGCGGCAATTATTGCAATTTTACCGGCATTTAGCTTTATTGCCATTATAGCCTTTGCCGACACAGGCTTTGACGACAAATGTTTAATTACCGGTAAAAGAATTAGTGGCAATTTTTATTGCCGCTAAAAGGCAATTTAATTGCCGCTAAAAGCTGTTTATGGTGTAGTGTATACCTACATGATATTTTTAGATTATGTAACATCTTAGGAAGCTTCTAAGGCAAGCCATAATCTTTGGAGCCATTTTTCAAATTTCAAAATTACTTGGAGCTAAAAAGAAGCTTGGAACCAAAATTTTAAATTCAACAATTAGAGCCTAAATTCAAACTTGAAGCCATAAGATAACTTGGAGCCTAAGTTGATTCTCATCTATAAATAGGCTACATGCATATGAAAAAGACATGAGAAAATATAGAAGCCTTGTACTACAACTTGCAAATTCTCTTTAACTTTTTTTTAGAAAAATTTTAGTTCTCATCTTCTTCTTACTCTAGAGCTAAAACTTGCATATCCACTCAAGAGAGTGTTAATAAGTGAAAACTTATAAAATCTCTTCAAAAGATTGAGAGAAAAATCCTTCTTGTATTCTTTGAGAAGCCCTAGTGGAGATTATTATAATCTTGTAAAGTTAGTTGGTTGAGAAATCCTAGTGGAGATTGGGATAATCTTGTAAAGTTTGGTGGTTCAGAAAATTCTAGTAGAGATCGGAGTATCTTGTAAAGTTAGGTGTTGTAAATTGGTAAAAGTTAGTAAATACCTCAACTAATACTTGATAACTTGAGAAGAGAGGAGTAAACTTAAAAGGCATTTTTCTAGACAACTGAACTTCTATAAAAATTCTTAGTGTTATCTCTTCTTTCTCTTTATTATTTCTTGCTTTATATCTATTCTTTTATAATAATTATTTTTTAAATTGCATTATTTCATAGAAAAATGAATTAATGTTTTTCATTGCATTTATTAAAGAAATATTTTGAAATACTTTTGTAGAAATACTTTCAAAGCATTTCATATTTTAAAACTACATATTTACAAAACTTTTAGAATCCTTCACGGTTTTATTATTTAAACATCATTATTTTTAATTTTTATATAAGCAAGTTCACCCCACCTCTTAGCTTATATGCTCTATTAGAAAGCTCCTAAATTATATTATATAGTTATAATATTTTTATGGTAAAAGTGACAAGTTAATTAATATGTATGATACATTTTAGGTTCGCACTCCAAACAATATTATATTTAGTATAATGGAATAAAATTAAAAATATAATGGATAAAAAGTGCATTTGGTAAGCACTGTATGGAATGCGAACAACAATTTCCTATCATTCCACCATAGGTACATGATGTTTGTACACATAAAATTTCTTAATAAAAATTTATGCAAAATAAATAATTTTATTGATTTGATGAAGCAAATACAATTTTGAATTTTGTAACTCTAAAATAAGAATATAAGAAGTTCTCTTATTCTTCTCTTTTGGTTGCCTTTGACCTAAGGTTTTAGAAAGCTTACTCTCAAATTAGATGGTGGATGCTTCATTTCGATTGAAGGTTTCAGGGAAGTTTAATCTTAGATTCAATGGTTGAACTTAACTTTGAATTAGGGTTTTGATGAAACTTATTCTTAGCTCGAAGATTGAATACTTAATTTCGATGAAAGGCTTGAAGAAACTTAATCTTCAATCAAAAGTTAAATCTTCATTTGGAAAGATTTGAAGGGCTTGAATGTTGGTGTTAAAATCTTTAACTTAGAACAAATGTTCTTGATGGAAGTTAGAGATTTCAAATAACTTGATCTTTGTTGGCAAAATTTTGGAAAAGTTTCACATTCCTTCCATTGATGACTTATTGTTCTCAACAGTACAAATAGATTCTCTATATATAATAATCCTAATCCTGGGGAAATTATTAACATGGTTTAAGTGATATGGGACTTTAGATCTATACTAATTTCTTAAATTTAAAACTTTTATTCTACCTAATGCATGAATTCATAAAAATAAGAAAAAAATAATAAATAGTTGATTAATTACAAGACTTCTTGAAAATTTAAATTTTAGTAAATATTCTCTTTTATTAATTATAATTTATGAGGTGAAAATTAAATAGATTAATTTTAATTATTTACAAATGCCTTTTCAGAACATATTCATAAACTTGAACACAAATTTATGTGAATAATCAAGTTTTAATTTTAATTTTAGATTTTATTTTAAATTAATCCTATTATATATACATCCGATGGCATTTTGACCACCACCCTCCATTTTAAAAATCAAATTACCTATTTGCTACGCAGTAAAAATTATTTACCGAAATGCTTAATTTTTTTTTTAAAAAGTTGAATAATAGGGAAGATTGGCCTATGATCAGTGCAGCTTGATCACGTGGTATGATAAAACGTGACTAGGCCTGCATAGCTAATCATGTTGGGTCAAACCCCATGATTAGTGTAGACAAATCACGTTGAGGCCCACCCCGTGATTAGGTTGGTTGAGAGCCTCCCCAATAATGCCACGTGTCCTAACACTCACCCCGAGCTGCCACATGGCAAGTGCATATTCCCATGTGACTAGCCAAACCTCTCCCGGCTGCCACATGTCACACTACTGTTCTCCTATGACTGGTTACACACCCTACAAAAACCCTTCCTCCCCAATAGCCCTTCACACCCTTACGCAATAAAAAATTCTCCTCCCAAGCAGCATTTCTCCAGCAACAATTCGTTTCCATCAGCAACTCGAAATCAGATCTTCAGTAATGGTTGCATTATTTGGATACAAGTAAGATTATTTTGAAAAATAGAATCTATTAGTTTAAGTATTATTTAGTATTTTCAAGTGATATGAAAGTATAATAAATTTTTAATATAATTTTTTTTTACAAATATTCCCTCATTATAATTGGTATTATTAGTAGGTATTATAACTAGATTATTATTATTTAATTTGATCATATATTTTATAACTATGTTTAAATTAATTAATGCGATCTATTTGTTATAGTATTTATACTATCTTAATATTATTTTATTATTATGCTTATGTGTATTATTTTAACGTGCTTATATTATTTAATTTTTTTTATTATTTTGATATCTGAGTATATTATTATGCTTCTAGTCTAACTAGATTATGCATGATGTGCAAATATTTATGATTTTAATTATGATGTTTGTGGGTCAGGAATTATTAAAAAAGAAAATAAAAGACCCAAATACTTATAGATGTTTGGAAAAATAGTAAGATTCATTAATAATAAATTATTACAAATAAATATTAGTTGAAGGTAGAATGTTATACTTTGAAAATTTTAAAATATTTTTGCAAATCATAAATCTTAATTTAATCAAAAATAGATATTGAAATATATGTAATTTTATTTTGATTAAGAATAAATAATTATATAATTAAGATAAATATTACACAAATAAGTTAAGGTAATTTAGAAATAATTGAAATAATGTAGGTGCTCTCATAAAAGTAAGGAAGAAAACGTTAAAAGTATATAGTATTATCCTTAACTTGTTGACCTTTAAAATAATATTATAAAAGAAAAAATGCAGAAATAGTCCTTGTTTTAATATGCTTATATTATTTTAATTTTTATATCATTACACTATTTGAGTATATTACTAATTTTTATTTATAATGAAATTAACTTTTATAAAATTATTTTGATTAGAAAAAATAATTATATAATTAAGACAAATACTGCTTGGATAAGTTAAGGTATTTTAGAAATAATTAAAATAATATAGAATTTAGGCCAAAAGTAAGGAAGAAAATATTAAAAGTGTATAATATTATCCTCAACTTATTGACCTATAGGCTTATATTATAATTCACAAAATGTTGAAGTAGTCCTTGTTTTAATATGCTTATATTATTTAAATTTTTTTATTATTAAAATACTTAAGTATATTATTAATTTTTATTTACAATAAAACTAACTCTTATAAATTTTTTTTGATTAAGAACAAATAATTATACAAGTAAGACAGATATTAAAACAGTATAAATTGAATTTAATTTATAATTATTATCATAGTAGTTATTATATTATGCATCTTAGTAATTTCATTTTATTTAGCAATAGCATAATTTTTACAATTATTTAATATTAATCACTATTATGTGATTGATATTTAAGTTAAATTGATTTATTAATTTATGATAATATTTACTTGATATTAATATTTTAATACTATGTGTCAAAGTATGTATGAATATATATATATCATGATTTTATACCTTCTATAATATTTTAGTTTTTCTATTTCTTCTTTTAATTATATTATCCTAAACACAAACACTGCTGAGTAATGTAAATTTAGGGTTTCAAATAATGAATAATAATTAATAATATCCTAGTGATATTAATCATTAATTTTAATTTAATAACAAACCATAATAATAAGAAATAAAATTTTAATATTACTAAACATTAATGAATTAAAAATATTATAAAATTAAAACTAATAAATATAAAAATAAATATAAAGTTATTAATATAATAAATTTTTTTGTAACATTTAATATATATTTAATATCAAATAATATTCAAAGCTATTATCTATCTATTAGGTAAATGTTAATAGTATTATTAAGATATAATTAAAATGCTTTCAGTATTAATTAATTAACTATATTATAATAATCACTAAAAATGAAATAATTTATGAGCTAATTATTATTAATTGTATTTTATATTTTATTGATTGTATAATAATAATATTTTTATTAATTTTTTTATTAATATAATTAAGTTTTTTTGGTTTGTTAAACATTGTAAATTTACTAACATTTTTAATTTAATAATCAAATTTAATTGCTAATAAATTTGCACTATTATTACCGAGATTTTTTTTAGATTATTTACCTATTATCTTTTGTGACAATGATGGTTAGAATTTTATTATGAATGCTTATTATTTTATTATAATAGTCAAATATTTGATATTTTGATTAAAAATTTTAAAGTAATAAGTTATTAATTAATTTATTATATTCATTATGATACCTATCATGTTAGTTATTTGTTTTGATGTAATCACCTTTATTGTAAATCACTATTTTAGGGTGTGTTCTTTTTCACTTATATGAATATCTTATAACAATGAATTCTTATTATTATTACTAACATTAAATAGAAAAATACAAAATAAAAATTCATAATTATCTATAATTAGGTATGTTTAGATTTATCTCTTCCTAAAACTTAAAAATAAATAATTTTTTTATTGCATAAAAAACTTATGAAAGTAGAGAAATTCAAAGGACCTCTAGGTAAAAAATTCTACATGTGTTTGAATGTAACATTGTAAGAGGTTAATCAAATGTTGAATTACAAAATTTAAGTGCGTAGAAGTACTATATGTGTAGGTAAGTAGATAGGATTGACATGTGAAATAATTAATTTATTAATTAACAATAATTAAATAATCACGATTAATTACATAGTAATAATTACCTATAGTTATCTTTGTAATTATGATACATATTTTAATAATTATGAAATTTATCTATGGAGATGACTCTTGAACTTAACTACAGTAAGAATTAGAATGAGTACCAAAGCTGAAAATATTTGTATTTATACGAATGAAGAAATTTATGAATCGGATTAAGGCGATACGTTTAAGTGCTACAGGGTTAGAGTAATAAGAATCAAATCAGACATAACTCTGGATGCGCTAAAAAACATAGTTAGGCGAAAGCTATGACTTAATAAAAATTAAGTCATAACCGAGTTGATATATAGACATCCACTCTCGCTGAATCTAACATGGTATAAGGCAAGTGGTTGAAAGACAATGATGACATTCAATGGATGTGAAAAATGAATGCAAGATTTCTTACTTAACTATCCTATCCAAAAGTGTATGCACATATCTCAATAGTGGGATTTGATTTGAACATAGCAAGTCAACCAATTGATATGAGTGCTCTATACATGCTATCATCTACCAGCCAACTTAACGACACTAATGAAGGGCCTCATGTTATAACCCGTATCTGGCTGTGTAGAACCAATGAGTAGGCAAATTGACTATGGTTAGCAATTTCACAGTCCTATTGTTGATTACGCTCTAGAGCCATGTTTTTTTCAGCAACACTATGGCTTATCTCACTCCTCTTTCTCTCTGAGGAAACAGAGCATATCATGGATGAATTTAAAGAGGAAAATGCACATGACGACATTCCTAAAAGGTTTGGTGGTGATGATGACAGTGATGATGATGGTAATGATGGAGAAGACATCACTAATACACTCCCAACAATACTTGAAAGTCGATACATGGAATTGGCTATAGCCTTTTTTTCATGACTAAATATAGGTGCTATTGTTAGTCACGATTACCTTGATGTGGGAGATGACATAAATATAAATGACAACCAAGAACCATATGTGGGTTTACGATATATGAACCAGAAGGTGCTTTGCCGCACAATGAAGATTCGGACTCACCACACATTTTGCGTGCACTACTCCTCGGCTAAGTATGAAGAATACTGGTATCCTCACTATGGTGTATAGTGTAACTGGAGGGTTAGAGCATGCCATAAGCTAAAGGAGAATCACTAGCAGATATCAAAATACAATAGGCCTCACACATGTGCATCTATGTCTCTTTTTCGACATTATCTAAAATAAGACACATATTTTATTTCATCATATATCGTGGCAATGGTGATTGAAAATCCAAGTGTGTCCATCCAAGAAGTTATTAAGCGAATACACGATATTTTTGGATACTCAATATCCTATAAAAAGGTGTGGAAAGGCAAACACTGAGCCATTACCCTTGCATTTGGGAATTAGGAGAAGTCATACTCTATATTACCTAGGTGGTTAGCAATAATATGTCACTTTAATCTTGGGTCTTACTTTGAGCTTGTTACTAGGGAATGCCCACCAAGTAGTTCTGGAGATAAGCCGGTTGCATTGCTCTATCGAGTATTTTGGACTTTTAAGCCATGCATCGAGTCGTTTACCCATTTGAAATCGAAAGTCCAAGTGGATGACATTTTTTTGTACAGAAAGTATAAAGGGGTTTTGCTTACGATGACGTCACAGGACAGCGATAGAAAAGTCGTCCCTCTTGCATTTACTGTGATGGAAGGAGAAACCTATGAGACATAGGCTTGGTTCTTATCAAATGTCTAACGGCATGTTATTAAAGACAAATAGGATATTTACTTGATATCAGATAGGCATCCTAGAATATTAGCTACTGTCATAAACCCACGCGTAGGGTGGCAATTCCCTTATGGTTATCATGTGTTCTGCCTTCGACATATCGCTAGCAATCTCAACTTAACTTTTAGGACAATGTGGCTGAAGAAGATGTTTACTAGCATTAGTGCGTATTACTGACACTAACTTCATTAATTATCATTTCTTATATGATTATTGTTTACTCAATGATACTGATTTTTAGTACAAGTTATCAATACGAGTGACATGTTGTAGATGGCAAGTTGGATGAACTACGCTAATTGCAGTCAAGAGCGATTGATTAGATCAATAATATCCCAAAGAGTTAATAGAGTCATGCTTATGATGAGAGAAGTTGACAATAGGGGTATATAATAACAAACCTAGCCAAGTGTATCGATAATGTATTCAAAAGGGTTAGATTTTTATCGATAACTGGGTTAGTTAAAGTTACGTTGTATCAAATAAATGTATACTTTGTCAACAAAGTAGAGACCATCACAACACAACTACAAGCAAGAGAGGTGTTCAGCGAAGACATGTGAAAAAAGATTCAAGGGTGCACTTGGAAAGCATCTGCTTGTCACGTTCATTGATTTGACCATCCAAGATCAGCTTTTGAGATGGAAGAGCTGTATGACCTGGCATGGAAATAGTTTAGTCAAACATGCAAAGTTAGCCTAAGCCAATGAATTTATGATTATAGCGAATTTCAAGTAAAGCATTGGCCCTGCTAACATGTGTTTGTAGCATGTGTGAAGGTTGCATTGGATCCATTACAGTTTATCGATCTTGTATTCCGACTAGAGATAATGCTGAAAGCTTATAGTTATAAGTTTTAATCAATCGGTGGTATGGAGCACTAGCCACCATTAAATGGACCAATACTTGTACTTGATCCTACGCAGATACATCCTGGTAGTTGTCCCTGTTGCACACGTATAAGAAATGAAATGGATTAGAGGGAAAGTCCATTAGAATCTCAAAGGTGTGGGTTATATCGGCAAATTGGGTACAATCGCACAACTTGTTCATTTAGCCAACAAAATATCGAGTGACACCCCTAAACCTAAAAATTGCAATGGAAAGGCTTTCCTCTAGATTACTATTATACATTGCTCTGGGCTATGCTTAGTTTGTTGCTATATTGGTCCAAGTTAGATATATGTTGTATCTAAATAATATACTGTGCTTATTTTAATGTATTAAGTTAAATTTTTCCTTGCTTTGTTATGGAAGACTTCCAAATATTTAGTGCATATGCCACTCTTTAATTTGTGCAATTCGATATAGTTCATATATTACTACTATAATGGCCAGTAAGTGTAGTATTGTGACCTCTGGGTCCGATGACGAGTCTTTACTATACTTGCAATCTAGACATATTTCACAGGTTGTGTGGCAAGGTTAGGTAATTCTATTTCCTTAATAGAAATTGCTTAATTGTAAACATCCTAACTATTTTCTTTGTCGATGGTAAAAGGAGGAATGAATCTTGAAGCTATGATGCATCACACATGTGAGTCAACTATTTGATCCACTAATTGTAATTGTGCCTTATCTGTAATAGGCAAGCTTTTAGGGTACCAGTCAACTTGGAGTCTTTGATTTCAATATAGCTATGATGTTCGTCCTAGTTGAATGATAGCGTCTCGAGACACTCACTTTCCATATCACTATCGAGGGGTGCACCATTACATTATAAGATATCTCCATCCAGTTAGGTCTGCCTTGTGAAGGCATCCCCGTATCTGGTACAACCGAACTTGACTAACTAGGGGTGTGTGAATATTTACTTGGGATGAGATTACCCGATGAATGTTTATAAGGCCAGCACTTAAGCATCACTTAGTTAGTCGCTAACTTTAAACATTTACTAGATGATGCCATTGATGAACAACCACAACATTTTGCACGTGCTTACATCCTGCGTCTCATTAGTGGTTGCCTTATGCCTGACACTTTAGGTCATAAAGTGTTATTGATGTATTTGCCATTGCTAGAAAACTTTGCAAATGTAGGTCAGTATAATTAGGGATCGATGGTCCTAGCATGCTTGTATAGAGAGTTGTGTAATGCCACAAAATGCGATAAGGTTAATATTGGTGGATGTCTACACTTGTTGCATTTATGGGTGTGGGATCGATTCCCTGCTCTTGCGCTGGAGTGACCACTATATCCCGATCCTCGACTAAACATTTGCCCCTTACTTCCATCATTGGACTTCAGGTGTGGATCATATATGATTTTTATATTGCATCTGTCATAACAGCTCAAAGTATTCAAACAATTAATCTATAATATGCATTTCTCGTAGGTAGAAGAACGCTGGCCTACCTCTTTGACTACCATCAATAGCTCTACACCAGTATAAAGTGTTGCTTAATCAGATGAGGGCCGATGAGGTTGGAAACACTCTTTTATTATGACTAATTGTGCTAGGCTCAGATATAGTGATGTGTTTATTTATATTATACTTCTTCATAAATTAGATTATTTAGGGTCCTTATGACATTCCTAGTATATGACAACTTATACCAAGGTATTGCTTGACCTCGCCTGACATATGGCTAGCATCAATCCCCATTATTTGCTTCCACATTATGGAATGGCACCATATAGACCGTGTGCTCTGAAAATTTAAAAGGAGGCAGCTAATCCCACAAAAGCTATTTGACCTTGGTTCTTGTCATACATTGCAGTTTCGGGGTAAAACATTAAAAGACTAGTGGCAGGAGTATTTTATATTCATCAGTGCTTGGAATGCATGACACAATATACTTGCATTGACTGAGTTAGAGATAGATGTTCTTCACCGTGACTCAGGCTACATGACATGGTATTGAAGACATACCAGATGATGGATCCATCTAACTAATAGTGGTTCAGGGTTTATGGTAACCAATGATGTTTGCACATTTCTTTATGATTTTTTCAAGATATAATATATATTAACTATACCAAATGTACTTCTTTGTAGGTTGATATAACTAAGAGACTACATAAGCTTAATGTCAAGGATTCCCCTTTTCAGTCGTATAGTCAATTTAGGGAGACCGTGGATCGAGAATGTCGACTCATACTACGCATACTAAGAGAGCAATGAGACATGACTGCTGCCCAGCCTGCTTACCTTATTGATGAATTACTGAGACCACCTATTTCCAAGCCTAGATATGGTAGGAGAGTCCACGATTTCATGTCTTTTAGCAATTCCATTTTACCTAACAAAGGGGATGATGATGAAAGTATGTCTTATGCTCATCCATCGATGATGTAAGTAGGTGTCCCTAACCCCTTCAGCCTTCCATCGATGCATGCTAATATAGGAGTTGCAAGACCATCAATTTATACCCCATCATCTCAATTCTTTACAGGTGGAGATGCTAACCTATCTCACAGCATGACATTACCTCCATAGCACTCTTATGATGCTCCACAGTCATCATCTTTACCCTATCAATATCACAATTAGCTTAGCAAGTCCCTAGTTCTCTAATGACATTATTTGATGACCCATTTGCATTCCCTATTGAGTACGCTGGTGGATCCATGGAGTAGCAACATCAAAGGTTTTTCACATTGGGAAATCCTATTCCACTATTTCAATTCTCTTCTTGGGACTTGAACTCTCCATCCTCTAGGGATTAGACCCACTTAACTTATGCAGATGACGATAAGGATAATGATGGAGAAGAATAACATCAACCCCTAACTCAACAACTATAACGAGCAAGGCAACGCCCTTAATGTGGGACTGGGAGCCATTATTTTGATGATTGAGTATTTCATTATTGTAATATAGTATTTATTCAATTTTTTTATTTAATTGATTCATAATCTTTTTACTTTAGATTTAGTACTCTCTCGTATTTCATTAATCATATTATCCATTTTTAGAGATAAATTGTTCAAATTGACAATTTTATATTTCACTTTTCTTCATTAACTCAAATTACATTATTGAATTCATTCCATTCATTAAATTGTCATTTGGAATTCAATAGAGCATTTTAAAATGCCGATCATTATGGTATAATTTTAAAAATATGCTTATACTTAATTACGAGAAATAGTGTTAATTACTTATCTAGAGATAACTATGGTAAATCACATTATTAAATTTAACACTATTTAATTTTAGGAATTTGAACTTTACACATTGAATTTTACTAAACTATTACTTAATATTCCCTTACCCTAATTAATTAATTATTTTATCAAGTGATATTTTTTTTTGTTTTTATATATGAATTGCAACGTTATAAATTATAAAGGTAGGCCTTTTGACCGTAGCACTTACCTTGGGAAAATAAATTTCCTTTATACTATGCAGTAAATTTTTTTTCCTTATACCAATTTTATTATATTACATATATTATACAATATAATGAGAGATAGTAATATAGTTGATTATTATTTAAAATTTTGAATCATTAGTATAAAAAACTCTATAATTTCAAATATTTAATCAAATATATATTAAGTGGAGATTAAGTATAAAGTAAAAAAAAGGCAAAAATTAAAAATACATTTATATTTTAAAAAATTTTTGGATAAAAAAAAATAAAATAAATTACAAATTGCATAAATAAAAAAATTGATTAAGGTTAAATGAATAAAAAAATTTCTTACTCTGATTACGGGGCCTTGCGTGCCCAGTCAATCACGGGATCTCCCTTTAACATATTATTTTTGTATAATTAATTTTTTATAAATTTAATTGTATCAGATCATAAACTTATGGACTAACATGGTTTACTAATAAAATATTTATTTTCATGATATAAATTATATTCTAACTTCGTGTTTAGTTAAATATTTTTTCAGATATACACATTACATTATGATAAAATATGATTTAAAATTTAAGTTTATAATTTTAATTTTCCATCTAATATGTTTACAAGAGAAAAATTAGAAGTCTAGTATTTACTAAAATTTTAATTATATATATTAAAATATTATAAAAATTAATACAATTATTAATTATTATTTAAAATCTTGAATGATTACTATCAAAGCAACATTCAAATTGTATAAAATTAAATTAAATATAATTTAGGTCAAAATTATAAATAAATAATAATTAGAAAATTATATTATAAATAAAAAATAAAAAAATTAATATCATTTTGACATAAAATATTTATATAGTAGGTTAATCATGGGGGAGGGGGTAGCCCATGTGATTCCTTAGTCACAGGACTCTCCCTCTTATGATTACTATTTTTTTAAAAAAAATATTTAAGTATTCAAGTAAATACTTTTTATGACGTAACATATAAGTAATTTGTTTTCTTACATTGAGGGCAGTAGTCAAAATGCATTATGGAATAAAGTATTGTATGAAAATTTAATTTTTATATCTTAAATCTTTTAACTTATAAATTTACAGGACAATAAAAAAAATTTGTATATATTAAAATTTTAATTATTCTAGAAATTTTATAGTATTTACTAATTTTAATGTACTATATATTGCATATTATTATAAGATTTAAAATTTTGATTTCCTTCTAAAAGATTAAGGGTAATTTTAAGGTACCCCTAGGGTTTCTAAACCTTAGGTGGTATAACACAATCTCATCCATTGGATGAGATTACCTAAATAGTTGATAATCTCATCCAATGGATGAGAGTGTGCTACATATCTAGGTTTTAGAAACCCCTGGAAGCACTGTAATCTTTCCCAAAGATTAAATAATTAGTGTTTAAGAAACATTCAATATGTGAAAAATTAAATTTGAAAATTAAAAAAATAAAATAAGGGTTCAAACTAAAATAATTACATTTAAGTACAAATTAGATTTAAAAAAAAAACAGCTCAAACTAAAATTTTCAAATTAAATTTTTTTTAAAAATGCATTGGTCATGGGGCCACCCATGACTGTACTAGTCACGGCAGTCCCCTGCTGTGACCGAAAATAATTTAAAAAAAAAATTTAAGTATTGTGATAAATGATTTTGATAGTACAATATTTTAATTATGTTTTTGTGCTAATAATATACCGGTAAAAAAGCCTACATCCGATGGCTCTTATTTTACGGTCAAATTTCAAAACCGAAGTTAACCAGGATTCGAAGTCCCTGTATGACCAGGGCATTTATTGGAGTATGTCCATGGTTCCAATTCCATGTTGATGTTGGGACGTTGTTCATCTTCCATTCACCATGCATATCTTCGTGCAATGTTTACGGGAGCCTTCACTCATATCCCCATGTGTTGTGACTTTTCATGCAGATCCCCATGCAATGTGACGTTTTTTTTTTCCTTTGCAAACATGTCCCATCTAATAAAAATAATAATAAGGCGACTTTTATGATGCAACGTGTTGCATCTCATGGAAACACGTTGCGTGGCATAATCGGAACGGCTGATGCCCTAAGAGGCAGGGTTGCCGTACGATTGGATTGATTTTCTCAACAAGTGATTCGGTGGCTGCGAGAGGAATGATTATTTCGTATAAGGGTCTACACCGAACAATCAAGAGCAATCAAGTCCTTTTCTCTTTACCACGCCTAGTAATAATACTAAATAAAGATAATTTGGCAGTTCTGATATTTTTGGGTGAAAGAAAAAGGTTCAAATTTAATTTACGATTAGTTTAAATATTTTACATTATTAATGAATAAAAAAAGACATATCATTGAAAAAATAATAATTAAAAAATTTTAATTGTATTAAATGAATTTTTAGTAATTTTTTATTGATATAATAATATAAAAATAAGTGATAATGTAAAATTTATATTAACAGTAAATCAAATTTAAATTAAAAAAAATAAGAAACGTATAAATAAATTTGCATAGATTATTAATACGATCTTCTATACGTGCGCAAATCTGGCATTATAAAACCTTTTGAATAGCCTCTGGATAGGTTTACAGACATTTATAATATATCATTATTATTTAGAAATTCACTAAAAATAATATATAATTATAATTATAAAATTATATACTATAAATTTTTTAAACTAAGTGCATCATAAATTTTTATTATGATTAAAAATTTTGAATGAGTTAAGAATTTTATTTTAAGCCACCTAGACTATGAAGTCTTTTGAAACATAGCATTTACAAATTCATATCATAAAAATATTGATAAAATTTAAATAAATAGTTATAATTTTAATTTTTTAAATATTTATATTAAAATAGATTATATAATTAATTAATTTAATTAATGCTTTACATTTTAAAGTTTTAGTTTATTTAAAATTTTTTATTATAAAAATATAATATATTATATTATATTTATACTACTTAGTTGTATTAGCATTTGATTTGTAAATATTATGAGTGAACATAAACAAAGAAAAATATATATTATATAAAAAATAAAAATTGTGATATATGAAGTAATAAGATATAAAAGTATAATATATATATATATATATATATATATATATTAAATCAATTAAATTAGATAAAACACTTAACTTATTTAAAATAATTTTATAATAAAAAATACATTGAGTTATAGCTATATATTACCTATATCTGAATTATAAGTGATTTGAGTTAACAGGAGAAAAAGGAAAAACTTACAATGATGTAGATTAAAAAAAAAATAGTATGTGACTAGTAAAATGGTAACAAAATCTCAATTAGTGTATATTTAATATGAAATACAACATGCACTTCAAAATAGATATCAATAAAATATTGATAAAAATAATAAAAATAAATTTAATTTTAAATTTGAATTTTTTTAAAAAATAGAATATATATTTAATTCATTCAATTTATACTTGCTAACTTATTTAAAAAAATTTATGATAAAAATAAAATATATTACAATATATCTATATAACTTAATGATATCAATGTTAGAATTGTAAATAATATGAGTAAATATGAAATGGAAAAAAAAAATAAAAATATGCAATAGATCAAAAGAGAAATAATGCATAAAACATAAAGTTATAAGAGTTAAAAGTTATAATATAGAATAGATTAATTCAATTAAATAAAATTCTTAACTCATTCAAATTTTTATAAAGAAATATTATATTACATTTATACTACTTAGTGGTATTTGAGATGTAAATAATATGAGTAAATAGAAAAAAATTAATGAAGTTGATTAAAGGAATAAAAACAATGGGTGAGTAGCGTAAAACATTGATAAATAAATTTGAAATATTGTACTTTAAAATTGATATGAAAAATACTGGTAAAATTTGGATAAATAAATTTAAATTTAATATTGCAATATATTTATTAAAAAATAGCGCGTGTAATTACGTAATTGAATTAAAATTAAAATTCAGGTTGCAAGTTGGAAAATCGAAGTCTTCAATGGCATGTCCGCAATGTCCAGATTGTGCCCTTTTCACTGCCTATGAGAGGTTGTAATTTCACTAATTACCACATGTCCCTCTCTGAGTGGCTAAAATCATGTTGAATGCCATGCATCAATTTACCATTTCCATCATAGAAAGCTCCTTATAATAATTGAGATGGTGTGAAACTCTTCGGCATTCCCTTTATTCTCAATCTTCATTTTTCTTGAATTGAAAAAACATCATTCACCAAGAATTTGAGATAGGATTTGAAATCTGAGTTCTTTTGACATCTTGGCATTGTGATTATAAATAAAGCATTCTTGTTCTTTTTTCCTTCACATCACAAGAACCTTAAGAATCTGAGGCTAATTCTTCCACTCTTCTTGTTTCTTTGTTCTCTCTCTTATCATCATCATCATCATCATCATCATGATTTTCTTGATTTTCTTTGTCTTTCATGTTCACACTGTCATCCTTGTACCCAGATAAATTGCGCTTCTCTGATAAATTGTATCTTTAAGCTTTGTTAATATTTTTTAATATGAATGGCTATACTTGTAGACTTGTGAATCAATACATCAATATGTGATATTCCCCCTTGTCATGTTGGAAAAAATTACTAGAATAATACATAGCAAAAAAATAAATTATTTTACTTAAATCAACTTTTTTCACACGTATAATAAAATATATCATAAGAAAATATTGCAAAAAAATAAATTAGGAGACTAGCAATTTCTAACGTAAAAAACCTCTTAATATGAGAGTAAAAATCATAGAACTTGGTCTAGTAAAAGAAATCCACTAATAAAATAGTAGATACAATGACAATGTCCTCCTAGAAATTTTATGAACAACTGGTATAACAACTCTTTATTGAAATCCACTAATAAAATAGTGGATACAATGATAATGTCCTTCTAGAAATTCTATGAATAACTAGTATAACAACTCTTTATCAAAATAGGTAGAATTTTCAACAAAATTAACACAATAAGTTCCATGGTTTTTACTCTTCATGTGAGAGTAAAATTTATGGAACATAGTCTAGTAAAAGAAATTCACTAATAAAATAGTGGATACAATGATAATGTCCTCCTAGAAATTCTATGAACAACTGGTATAACAACTCTTTATTGAAATCCACTAATAAAATAGTGGATACAATGATAATGTCTTTCTAGAAATTCTATGAACAACTAGTATAACAACTCTTTCTCAAAATAGGTAGAATTGTCAACAAAATTAACACAATAAGTTCCATGGTTTTTACTCTTCATGTGAGAGTAAAATTTATGGAACATAGTCTAGTAAAAGAAATCCACTAATAAAATAGTGGATACAATGATAATGTCCTCCTAGAAATTCTATGAACAACTAGTATAGCAACTCCTTATCAAATTAGGTGGAATTGTAAAAAAGAATTACATAATAATTAACACAATTTACTGTGTAAAACTAGTTAGCAGAGAAAAAGAAAATCAACAAAAAAAATATGCATGATACTGCTTAAATTACTAGAAATAATATATCTAAATTTGATATAAATTTAAGTAAAATGGTGATAATTTTTTTGGTACAATTTGGTAAATTTTCTTCTTCTTTCTACATTACCTCGCGAGCCAAAAATATGGGACTCTTGCTTTGCCTGTGCTCAGTTTCACAAAACAAAGAAACCTTCTTATATGCCAATCGAGATGGCTTTAGTTTTCCAACTCCATGCACACCACACACACACACACACATAACACCTTTGTTTTCTCTTGTATATATAAACATAAATTGTCCTAATCCTTATAGAAAAAAGATTCTCATGTCCCCTCATAAGGCCAAATTTGACCTTTTACAAAAATTGCCCAATGAACTTTTTTTTTCATTATACAAAATAATAAATATGAAGAAATTATGGGTCCACTTAGGAGGAATCCACCATAACAAATCTCTCCCTTTTGATTAAGTGGAGAATATTGCCATTTCAACTTTTGAACAATATACTTCAAGTATCTCTAATTTTCTAGAAGGTGGATTACTCCTAAAAGTTTCTCTACTCTATTTTCCAACTAAACAATTATCATGCTTTTGTAAATGTGAACTTTGCACTTCACATAGTGCATCTCTTTTAGCCAAAACAGCAATTCCTTTTTCACTCATATGACATAACCTTTTATGTCAAAACTCAGTCTCATCACTTGACTTTGCAAAATTAACAACATCTTGGACAATTTTTTCTTGAGTTAAGAAGAGTGTAAAATACCTTGATCCTTTGACCACAACTATAAAACCCTTGGTAAGCTTTCACTTGTCATTTGAAAGGAAATTATCATAAATTTCCTTATAAAGTTTACCTACAGAAAGTAAGTTCAACTGAATATTTGGAACATGTTTTACACTCTTGAGGGTTAATTAGTTCCATTGGATGTTTTCAAAATGACATCTCCAATACCAATATACTTCATTACCTTTTATAAGCCAATCTTATATCTCCAAAATTATTGGGAGTGTAAGATAAAAAAATATCCTTTTTATATGTAATGGAGGTGGAAGCATTACTATCAACTACCCAATTAGTTTCATTCTTGGCAAGGTTGACAATATTATTTTCATGAACTAAAAGAAATTATTCAATAGTTGTATTAGCCTAGTCTTCATCACTTTCATTTTCTTTACCTTTCCCTTTTTCGTTTGATTTTTCCTTTTACTGTCTTTTTTCACTTTCTAGCAATATTTCTTGATATGTCCCTTTTTATTACAATAATGACACTCAATATTTTTAGATCGTTTTCTTAAATTGGTTTTGCTTTAATCTTTGTTTCCTATACCCCAACGTTTACTTCTCTTCCTAGACTCAATAACCATAACATTTTGGCTATGAAGAAAAAGAACCATGTGATTTCATTCTTAACTCTTCCTTTAAGATGCCATTTTTAGCAATATCCCTAGTCATCATGCCATCTAAGATAAAATTAAATATAAACTTTCTAAATGTCTCCCATGAGTTTGGCAAAGAATTAAGAAGCATCAAACCCTTTATCTTCAAATTTATGACCCATAGTAGAAGGTTGATGAATAATCCCTTGGTATGTATTCCAGTGATCTACCATCGAAGTGTAATCTTGGTAATATATGCTCATTATTTACTTTATGAAGAACATTTTATTATGCTCAACCTTTTTGATATATAACTTTTCAAGTTTAAGCCATAATGTACGAGCATGTGTTTCCTTTTCAACATGATTTCACACAATTTTTCTACCCACTACCTAATATATCCACAAACCTTTCTATGTATTAGATCCTATTCCAAATCTAATTTATTTGCAATTTTTTCAATAGCGAATACCAATAAATAGTAATCTTTCACATAAAGCAAATCTTCAATCTTCTTTTTCTAAGGAGCATGATTCTCACCATTCAAAAATAACATTCTACTTATATGAGTTTCCATATTCACACAAGTAGAATATACCAAAGCATAAGCTCTAATACCACTTGTTGGGAAAAACTACTAGAGTAATACATTGCAGAAAAATTAAGTTATTCACTTTGATCAACTTTTCCCACACGTATAATAAAATATATCACTAAGAAATATTTCAAAAAAAAATTAGGAGAATAGCAATTTTTAATATGGAAAGCCCTTCAATATGAGAGTAAAAATCATGGGACCTTGTCCAATAAAGGAAATCCATCAATAAAATAATATATACAATGATAATATCCCCCTAAAAAATTTAGGAAATAACTAGTATAATAACTTTTCACTAAAATAAGTGAAATTCTCAACAAAATTAATACAATAATTTACCCAAATTATTATGTAAAACTAGCTAACAAAGAAAAAGAAAATTAGGAAAAAAATATGCACGATGCTGCTTAAATTACCAACAATAACATATCCAAATTTGATATGAATATGAGTAAATATGGTGATAAATTTTCTAGCACAATTTGGTAAAAATTCTTCTTCTTTTTGTGATATCTCGCAAGCAAAAAATATGGGGCTTTTACTTCACCTAGTGGTCAGTTTCATAAAATAAAGAAATCTTCTCACATGTCAATTAAGATGGCTTCAATTTTCTAACTCCATGCATATAACACACGCAGCACCTTTGTTTTCTCTTGTATATATATACATAAACCATCCTATTCCTTATAGAAAAAGGACTCCCACGCTACCTCATAAGGATAAGTTTGGCTTTTTACAAAAATTGCCTAATAGGTGTTTTTTTCTTTATTCAAAATAATAAATATAAAGAAATTATAGGTCAACTTAGGAGGACCCCACCATAACAAATCTCTTTCTTCTGATTAAATGGAGAATACCACCATTTCAACTTTTGAACAATATGCTTTAAGTATCTTTGATTTTCTAGAAGGTAGATGACTCTAAAAAGCAACTTTGTTTTATTTTCTAGCTAAACAATGATCTTGCTTTTATAAATGTGAACTCTACACTCCACATAATGTATCTCTTTTAGTCAAAACAATATTTCCTTTTTCACTTAGTGGCACAACCTCTTTTGTCAAAGCTCAATCTTATCACTTGATTCTACAGAATTAACAATATCTTGGAAAATTTTTACTCAAGTCAAGAAGAGTGTAGAATACCTTGCCCTTGGTAAGCTTCAACTTGAACGTGAAATGAAATTATCATAGCCTTCCTCACAAAGTTCATCAACAAAGAGTAGATTCAATTGAATATTTAGAATATGTTTCACACTCTTAAGGGTGAATTTGGTTCCATTGGATTTTTTAGAATGACATCTCTAATACCAACACACTTCATTGCACTTTCATGAGTTAATCTTACATCTTTAAAATTACCAAGAGTGTAAGATGAAAAAAATACCCCTTTTGGATGTAAGATAGGTGGAAGCACTGCTATCAATTACCTAACTGGTTTCATTCTTAGTAAGGTTGATAACATCATCTTCATGAACCAAAAGAAATTGGTCAACAATTGTATTAGCCTAGCCTTTATCACTTTCATCCCCTTTACCTTTCCTCTTTTCCATTTGGTTTTTTCTTTTATTATCCGTTTTCAACTTCGAGCAATATTTTTTAATACGTTCCTTTTTGTTACAATAATGACACTTAATATTTTCAAATCTTTTTCTTGAATTGCTTTTGCTCTAATCTTTGTTCCCTATGCCTTAACTTTTACTTCTCCCCCTAAACTTAGTAACCAAAACATCTAACTATGAAGAAAAAGAACCATGTGATTTTCTTCTTAACTCTTCATTCAAATGTCAATTTTAGCAATATCCATAGTCATTATGCCATCCGGGAAAGAATTAAATATAGATATTTTAAATGTCTCCCATGAGTTTGGTAAAGAACCAAAAAGCATTAAACTCTAGACTTCATCTTTAAATTTATTACCTATAGTAAGAGCTTGATTAATAGCCCCTTGATACATATTCAGGTGATCTCTCATCTTAATACCATCTTGATAATTTATGCTCATCATTTGCTTTATCAAGAATATTTTATTATTCTTGATCTTTCTGGCATATAACCTTTTGAGTTTAAGTCATAATGTATGAATATGTGTTTCCTCTTCAATATAATTCCACATATTCTTTTCTACCCACTACTTGATATATCTACAAGCCTATTTATGCAACAGATCCTATTCCAAATTTGATTTATTTTTAGTTTTCTCAATAGTGAATATCTACAAATAATAGTCTTTCACATGAAGCAAGTCTCCCATCTTCCTCTTTCAAAAAGCATAATTCTTACCATTCAAAAATATCATTCTACTTATATTAGCCTTTATATTCACGTAAGTAGAATATATTGAGCTCTGATACCATTTGTTGAAAAAAATTACCAAAGTAATAAGTAGTAGAAAAATTTAATTATTCACTCAAATCAACTTTTCCCCTATGTACAACAAAATATATCAATAAAAAATATTACAAGAAAAATAAATCAGGAGATTAACAATTTTTAACATGGAAAACCCCTTAACACGATAGTAAAAACCATAAGACCTAGTCTAGTTAAAAAAAATCATTTAATAAAATAATGTATACAATGACAATGTCTTTTTAAAAATTATAGGAAATAACCAATATAACAAACCTTCACCAAAACAAATGGAATTCTTGACAAAATTAACATAATAATTAACACAAATGACTATGTAAAACTAGCTAGCAATGAAGAAGAACATCAAAAAAAAATATACATAATACTATCTAAATTTCTAGCAATAACAAACCTAAATTTGATGTGAATCTGAATAAATATGGTGATAATTTTTTTAGCATAATTTGGCAAAATTTCTTCTTTTTGCACTATATTGTGAGCTAAAAATATTAGACTCTTGCTTTTTTTAATGCTCAATTTCACAAAACAAAGAAACCTTCTCACACGCCAATTGAGATGGCTTCAATTTTCCAACTCCATTCACACTATACACATGACACCCTTGTTTTCTCTTGTGTGTGTGTGTGTGTGTGTGTGTGTGTGTGTGTTTGTTTGTATATATATATATATATATATATATATATATATATATATATATATATATATATATATATATATATATATATATATATATACATAAACCATCTTAATCCTTATTAAAAAGGATTCTCATGTTACCTTATAAAGCCAAATTTAGCTTTTTACAAAAATTACCTAATGAGCCTTTTTTATACAAAATAATAAATATAAAGAAATTATGGGTCCATTTAAAGGGAACGTATCACCATATATCAACCGTTTTGAGTTAACCTTTGGCTTTGTAAACACTTTTCAGAAAATGATTAGAGACTTGACATCATGCTTACATTTATACATCCTCTATATGATAAATACTTTCTATAAAGGATGCAAAAAGGGATTTAAATTATAGTTATGGTTGTAGTTGCAATTTTGCTTGATGTGAAAATATGAATAAATGCAATTAGCACATGGCAAAATTACAAATGTGACATTGTCCATAACTACAATATTGTGGGCAAATTACGGTTGCAGACCATTTTTTAAATCCTTAGATGCAAGTAAGATGGTCACTCACCTCCCATCTTCCTTTTTTTTCTTTTGGAAATCTGTATAATTTGGAAATTCATAACTCAAGTTGAATCCTTCATCTTCCCATTTTTATATGTTTCTTAGAATATGACGATGATGCTACCATTATCATTATCATAAGTAACATGTGACTTTTCATCCGCTTCTTCCAGGTAAACTTCTTATCTTTTACTTTATAGGGTTGTTTAACTTTTGCATTTTCTTTTCTTTTCTTTTCTTTTTTTTTTTTTTGATTTCTTCTTTTGTAGTCAACAAGGTTACCCTTTATCATAATATAAAAACAAATTGCAATGATAATATGACACCATTGGTTTAACACCATTTAGATGAATGAACTACTTTTTTATACTAATATATTATGCCTACTATTTTAATGCCACTAATCATGAATGGACTTTTAAGATAATGCTTGCCACTAGACTAGTTAATTCTTTCAAAAATCTTGAACTTTAGATTTCTTTAACTTTGTTTAGTTACTTTTCAATTGATCTTTTTACCACATATCTGCTCATTTTTTAGTAGCTTTGACCATGGAATATGTGGGTCTTAGGTTTCTATTTACTAAATGGAGACAAATTGTGAAACTTGTAAAAGAAAAATTAACTGTGAAGCCTTTTGATAGTATTAGGAGCTGGAAACATTTGTTTGATGATAAAACTACACCTCTAAATTTGAGGTAACAGTGCTTTTATTATTTTTATTATTTTTTCATAAATTTATTGTCTTAAAATTTTGATTTTAGTATGTGACAATGTGATCTGCACTACACTTGACTTTTTTTGCACCAAGCTAATATGGTTTGTTTTCACTACATATGATATGGTCATCATACACAAATTTACATATAAAACTTGAGGTATATTTTGACCATTTTTCTTTGCATCAATAAATCTGCTCATAGGCAAATAACTTATTCTTCATATTATTATATTATGATATATATAATTGTGCATATTTTGTGATAATATGATGTTATTAAGGCATGATTAGCCCCTGTTCATTCAATAATAACATCACCACTCTATTAATTTGCCATCCACCTTCATGGACTTTATCTTGAATGCATTCAAAGTTTTTTTTAATTTTTTTATATTTAACACTGATATACTAATGTGAAGCTTTTTCACCATTTTAATATGTCAATCCCAAAGCATCACTAATTCCTTTATCAAATATCTACTCTTGAAAATGTTAATCATATTTGACACTTATTCACTTTTCAATGAGATCAACCACTTTGAAAGTCATATAAGTCTCTTTATGAGATTTAGAATCCTTGGAAAAATGGTCTTTTTACATTTGCAAATGAATTATCCATTTATTTTTAGGGCCTAAAGAGAATTTGTGACCTACCTATTTCTAGTACTTTTTATGATGAAGTCATCCTTATTGATACTATGTAATAAAGCGCTCATGACATGAGTCCCTTTGTTTATGGTAACTACAAATACTTATTCATTACTTTCTACAAATATTACTAAAGAATAGATGATCATAACGAGATGTCTACATTAAGTGGCCTCAGAATTCAATTAACAATCCAAGTTTTAAGATTTAAGGTTAGAAATAACAATTGATGGCAACAATAAAGATTAGCTTTCATCATTCTGCCTCATTGAGATTCACTTTCATCACTTTGCCATTCTTGATAAACTTCTATGACTATGCAGATTAAGAATAATCTCTACCACTCTACCTCATTGAGATTTTCTTTCATCATCTTATTAATTATGACCAACCTCCATCACTTTACCCATCAAGATTTGCTTTCCCCACTATGTTGTTTATGACATATTTTCATAATTATGCAAATTGAGATTCACTTCAAAATCATGTTCATTGAGAAAGACACCATGACTACCTTCTTGACATGAATTCCATTTAAAATAAAGACCCAACTTCAGAACATGTTTGATCAATTCATTAATCATACTCTTAGCAAGACACATGTATTTTATACTTAGTGCAAGCAAGAATTAATTCTTACGCCATGTAGACTTTGCATCTAACAACATTCATTTGATTAGAGTTTGCCTTTCTATCATAAAGGCCTTACATTTGAAGGCATTCCTTTATGTACCATGAAAACATTCTAGTTTAGGATATCGCATCTGAAAATGTTTAAGACCTCACATTTGAAGACATTCAAGATCAAACTTCTAGAAATATTCAACACTTTTATATCTTAAGATGATCATGATTTAACCTTTAAAGATATTTAACATTTCACATTTAAATACATTCACGATCTTACCTCTAGATATGTTTAACACTTCACATTTTAAGATGTTCATGATTTTACCTTGAGATATATTCAACATCTCACATATGACGATGTTAATGATCTTGCCTCTGAAGACATTTAGGACATTGCATCTATAAACGTTTAAGATTTCTTATTTGAAGACATTCAAAACACCTCATCAAAAAACCTTGATCTAGTTAATGTTCATACTTTTAATAACACATGAGTATTTTATACTTAGGTAAATAAAAGTTCATATAAAGACCTGATATCAGTTTGCAACTTTCTTACTAGATTCACTTGTCATTCTTGCATACTTCATAAGTCATTAGATATATCTGAGGTCATACCTTTTGGAAAAGGACTTGTATCCATTATTAAGGGAGAGTGCCATTATCCATGACATTAACTTAGAGATTTTCATTCTTGAACATGCATCCATATTAAAGACATGAGGAAAACTTCATAATAAATATACATATTAAATCTTAATAGTCAAAGAGGAGATGCATAGGTTATCAAATTTATGAATGTATTAAACTTTGAATATGAAATCTTGTTTGTAATTTCATTTTCATTTTTTATTGTACAAGGACATTCTTGTTTGTATATTTTTGTGACTATACTTAGTAGCTTACTAAGTTGCCTACATATTTTATAGGAAATCAAGTTAAATGTGGTTCAATTTTTATTTTGATTTAATTTAGTTGTTTAGAGTTTATATGTATACAAGTCAAAAAAGTAGTACCTAAGCTTTGATTTTGATTTAGTAGTTCACAGTTTATACTCATGCAAGCTAAGAGTATTATAAAGGAGATTTTTTTTGAAGTTATACACAATTGATACTCTTATGGGCTAGGAGTATTACGTGAGATTTTTTTTTTAAGTCATGCATAGTTTATACTTTTGTGGCCTTAAAATATCATGTGGTTTATCCTTATGTGATTAAGAGGATGATATGGTTGTTTTCATGCATAAAAATGCTTCAACAAATTTTCATTGATTGGACCAATCCTGAATTCATCTTGATTAACTAACTTAAATATGCAATTAGTGCAAACTTCTTTCAACTATATATAGGTTATCCCATTTTGATAAGAACTTGTTGCCAATTCTATAAGTGATGGTGATAAGTTTTCAAACAACTAACACCTAATTTTAAAAAAGTATGGCCTCATCTTTTTATTGAATACTTTTAAGAGATGAGCTAGATAACACTTTAAATGTTATGTGTTTCAAGTCTTCTGTAATCAAGTGCTTATAACTTCTTGAGTCTTAAGCATGTATTCTCTTCACTTAAGAGACCTTATTGAATTATTATTCTTAATGATAGGATTTGCCTCTCAAATGGCAATACTGCTTCAACACTATAGATTAATTAATATACTATTGCTTAAGTAGGTGTCCAATATGAGGTTTAGTATGCCTATAATGCTTTTTCTATTCTTTCATGCCAATCTTTCTTTAATCTATCCATGACTTTCTTTAATAGATTGCAAAGGGTTTTATTGAAAGTTTTAGCTAGGCCATTACTAGATGCATTATACATTAATGAAGTATATTTCTTAAAACTAAGCTTTTCACAAAGTTTATTTATAGCTTTGTTGTAAAACCCTTTGCAATGTATCATGGAACTCTACATTGAAATATAATGTTTTATAGATGAAGTTCATAATTATTTCTTTCTTAACGTCTCTAAATGTTCCTGCTTTAGCTTATTTTGAGAAGTAATCAATTGTAACCAGAATATATAAGTAGCTACTAGAAAACTTTGGTATAATCAAAATAACTACATCAAGACCCTATGCATCAAAGTGCCATAAAGCAATTATCAAGTGCAATGGTTCTGATGACTCATGGAATTGATAAACTTTATACCTTTTAGTGAAGTCATTGCAATCCTTTACTATGGTGGGCTAGTAGTAACCTATTCTTTTTATTCAAAAATGCAACTTTGATATAAATTGATGAGCACCATAGACTTCAGAGTGAGCTTTTTCTAAAGCATTTTTTACTTCATCTTCCCTAAGAAATTGTAGGAATAAACCTTTGAATGAATGTTAATAGAGAGAATTTTTGTGGTATATAAATCAAGA
The DNA here is from genome assembly GCA_020226215.1 of Sindora glabra. Classification (NCBI taxonomy): domain Eukaryota; kingdom Viridiplantae; phylum Streptophyta; class Magnoliopsida; order Fabales; family Fabaceae; genus Sindora; species Sindora glabra. The sequence continues at coordinate 1,952,193 of CM035235.1, forward strand.
AGTTTGACAATGAGTTTTATTTCTATGCTAAGGATCATTTGGTCACTTGCCATGTTTAAGGTTATTAAACAAAGGCTCACACCAATCCTCTTTCCCAATTTCAAAGATAATGACATGATGCACACTTCCTTTAAAATCTTCAATCTTAATTTCAAAAGTAGGAGTGACTACCATATTTTGCATGCAAGCACATTTGCATTAGCATTCGAATACATTAATGTTAAATTCAAATAAGTTAAGAATCAACTTGCTTATTTTTTCATCATGGTATATTGGTTATTTTGCTATGCTTGAATTGTATGAGAAATTGCATGGCATATTTATGATAAGGTAAGAGATTAGGCTTCCTCACTACATAAGTAGATAAAAATTAATCATTAACTTTGAATCTCCAAACACTTTTATCCTTGAAATCATCATCACTTGAGCTATTTCGAGTCCCATAATCAAAGATTGATATTTAATCATATTATTTAAGTGGCATTTGGTCAAATTGAAGGCATATGTCAGAACATCACCTTCTTGGCTTATGAAAATGGCCTTGACATTAGCCTTTTTAGTTCTTGCTATGCCATTGAAGAACATTTTTCATAATGGTAAAAGCCAGATAAGCATTATGTCTTTGTTTAGGAGTTCATTAGATAATTCCAAATCATTAAGGATAGGATAATCAGCTAAAAAGCTTGCCACTACTTGGCCTTTTATTACATTTTGGGGAACATGTACAATGTCAAATTCTTGTAGTAGTATTATCTGCTTGACTAATCTTCCAGATAACAGAAGCTGAGACATGATGTACTTCAAAAGGTCAACTCAAGAAATCAATCTAATAATGTGAGCTTATAGATAATGCTTAAGCTTTTGGATTGTAACTATCTAAGCTAAGTAAGTTTTCTCTATCGGCATATAATTTAACTCAACACTATTCAAAGTCCTACTAAAATAGTACAAGGCATTCTTTTTTCTGTGATTATTTTTTAAGCAAGTAAGAATCTAAGTGAGCATTCTTGTACAGTAATATAAAGGATGAGTAGTCGACTAGGCATGGGTGGCTCCAGGATTGGTGAATTGACTAGAGAAGTTTTAATACTTTCCAATATATATTAGCAAGCTTCATCCCATTTAAATGGAATATTCTTTTTCATAAGTTAGTTAAAGTGTTAACATTTTCCTACTAGATTTAAGATGAACCTATGCATGTAAACAAGCTTTCTTTCAAGGTTTTTTAGCTTATTGATATCTCTTGCTTTTGTATTTTCATAACAACATTGATCTTTAATTCATCAAGCTTGATTTAATGCTATTACATAATAAAGCCTAGAAATTTTGCAAATGAGATAGCAAATGCATATTAAGTGGATTCATCTTTTATTAGTGTTGATGAATGCGTTCAAACACCATTATGGGAATTTTTAAGTGTTAAAACTTCTTTTTCAACTTTACTACCAAATCATCAATGTAGTATTCAACATTTTTATAAAGCATGTTATAAAAAATATTTTGCATTGCTCTTTAATAAATGGCTTCTATATTCTTTAATTCGAATGGCATAGCCTTATAGCAATATCATCCTTTTCAAGTGTGAAAAGATATAAGTTATTGATCTATTAATATTATAAGGATTTAATTATACTCAAATAATCCATCTATGAATGAGAGAATCTCATGGCTAGCAGTAGTATCAATAGTGAGCTCAATAATTAGAAAAGGAAAATCATCTTTGGGGTATACTTTATTCAAATCTCGATTATTTACACAAATGTGTATTTATCCATTTTTCTTTCTTATAGGTACAATATTAGAGATCTAAGTTGGATATGTAGCCTTTCAAATAAAGCTAACCTTAATTAGCTTCTTAAGTTCATTCTCAATTTAAAGGATCAACTTAAGGCAAAAATAATATGAGATTGCTTTACAGGCTAGGCTTCATACCTCACTAGTAAGTGATGAACTACAATTTTTAGGTCTAGCCTAGGCATTTCTTTGTATGACTGAGTAAAGACATCTTCAAACTCTTATAACAATTTAACATTCTCCTGGTCTTCTTTTGGTATAAGATTTGTGTTTAAGAAAATTAAATGACGATTATTTCTAATGCTAAGGTTTATTTCCTTCAATTCATTAATTTTAGCTTGGACATTTCCTCCAGTGATGGTGGGATAATTTCTTCTTCAATTGGAGATTCTTCATCACTCATGTTAACTATTGTTATATGATTAACTAAAACACTTTCAATATCATCAAAAGTTCCATTTGTGTTCATTATAGTTTGTTTTCTTCCTTTCAATACTTCATTAACAGTGACTATTTATTCCATATAGCATTTCATTTATGAAGGTATGCATTCTTCCCCCTTAAAGAAGGTAAGTTAGGACCTAATTTGGAAAAAACATTCTTCTTTAGGGGTAACTTCCTTAGTTCTTAACTATCCAAGTTTATCAAAGACTAATGTTTAAGGAGTTTGTTCACCAAGGCAGTAAAAAATGGTAAGTCCAAATAGAGTTTCATCAATAGGGTTTTTATCATTCTAGATAGTGATATATTGGCTTCTCATTTTCTTTCTTGAAATTCATAATGGACTTGATTGCTTGAAACTTAATCTAACTTTCAAGTTTTTGATGGCATGGCCTCATCTCACTAAGTTTTTTTAACTAAATATGAAGCTCTTGTCTTTTATCATCTTTAGAGGAAGTTTTCCTAATATATCTAGCTTTCGACTATTATAGCCTACTTCAGCCATTAACTTGTAAGCATTTGAATCAAATCCTTCCTTGGTTTACCTTAATGGTAATGTGGCATGATTAATAATGGAGCCTTATTTTAATTTTAAGAATATTTTGAGTGAAGGATCAATTACGTAGAGAGTTTCAAGCTTTTAGATTGAAATAGTCAAATATTTTAATTCATCCAACTAAGTGTTCTTATTTCCTATGAAGGCAAATTATCTATCCTTTTTTTTGTATAATAGGATATAATGAGTACTATAGTACTTTTTCTTTTCTTTTTACAATCTTTATAAAAACTTGCAACTTCTTTCCTTTGTTACTTAACATTTCATTCTTCAAATCTTTCTTATCAATTTTCACATAAAGAAAAGTTTTGGATGTGAAAGGAAGCTTTTCATTTGCTACATTATTCTTCAAGTAAAATTTAGCATCGATAAAGTAGGATTTAGCTTCAATAAAGGGTTTATCATCAACAACTACCTTTTGTGGGTTTTTATTATGATAATATTTAAAGCATTGTCTAAGCAACAAGTTGTAAGTTATTCTAACATTGATGATATGACATAAAGCACTAGACTTCATTTCATTCATTTGAATGTTGATGCATTTTTTTATTGCTTATTATCCACCTTGTTGAAACCTTGAATCATTAATTGACTATGCAATAGTTCATTCATTAGGATTCTAACATCTTTCATTGTTTTAAGGGGAATAATGTTGACAACAAAACCATCATCTATCAAGATACGATTAACCTACTGCTCATAAGTAAAACTACTAATAAAAAAGGACAATTGTGACACTTAGAATAAAGAAACAAGTCATCATCTATGAATGCCAACACATTTATGCATGGATTACTCACTTCTTGCTTAACTTCAAGTTCTTCATCATTAACATTTTCTTCATCACTTAATTGGTGGCATATTCCAGATCATAAAATTATTGTGGTATGAAATTAGGCAATGTGATGTTCTTCTAGAGCCTTTGTTCACTAGGACATCTGTTTCATTCTTAATATCATTTTTTCTTTGGATAAGTGTTTCTTTTGGTTTGTTCACCATTTTGAACCTTTGCAAGCTTCCTTTAAAGGACATATTTTGACTCTTCTTCTTACTTTTCTTATATATGACTAGGACCCATCCTTTTTCATCACCTAGGATGAAATCATCATCATACTCACCCCTAATGATTACAAAGGTTGCAATAATTATGGGAAACTCGGTTAATTTTCCTAGCATAGTTAACTCAAATACACCAAATCGAATAATTTAAAAAGGAAGATAATTTCTTAGCAAAGATGGAATGATTACTATTAAATTGCTTTTTACATTATCATCATCAAATGTGATTTTAACTTGTCAAGCTAACTCCATGATTTTATCTTACAACATAAAGTATTTTTTGATTAGGTGGCCAACAAGATGATGATAGTTATAGAATTTCAAATTATCCATTTTATTTATTTCCTCAAGACATTTCAGTTCTAGTAATTCAATCATATTAGCTTTAAGTAATGGTTTTAACATTGATACCACATCAAAATAAGGAAATGGGTATTATTTATTCTATATTTCTACCTTTGTTGGGAGCACTAGTAGCTTTATTTTCTTGCTTGTTTGCATTGATGTCAAGCTTGATCGATGAAAAAGCCACAATTATGGATTGCTTAGTTTCAAGCTTGAAGGATGGAAACTTGTTATTCTTTTGAAACCCCCACTTTTCCTTTGTTTTGTCATAAATAGAAATCTCTTGACTTGAGTTAGCAATAATGTTGAGTTCCATGTCATGTGCTTTCATGGTCAGTTCTTCAAATGTTCATGGCTTGATGGCTTGCAGGATATAACTTTAGTTCCAATCCATCCCTTAAATACATATTGTTACTGCCGATGATTCAAATAGTTGATCCTTATAATTAAGGCTTAAATTCCTCCATTATTGAATGTAATAAACTATAGGCTTATCTTTCCATTGGTGAGTGTTAGCAAGCTCTAGCATGTTGAGAATATGATGGGTACTATAAAAGCAATTTAAGAACTTATTTTTAAGCTATTCCCAATAATTAATCAATCCTAGTGCCAAATTAATGTACCATGCAAAGTCATTTCCTTTAAAAGAATGAATGTATTGCTTTAGCATATGTTCTCTATCAATTCCAACATTGTTACAAGTTTCAATGAAGTGAGTAATATGCTACTTAAGATTTCCCTTGCCATAAAAAACATTACAAAATTTCATCACATTTAAAAATGGAAATAATAAAACAATATTTGACTATTATAGTTAACTATATCCACTTAGAGGATAACTTCTGGGGCATAGTTGACTACTATAGTCGATTACAAGCAACTTAAGAACAACTTTTAGGGTATAGTCTACTATATGCCTTCCAATTGGAAATCTTAAAGCCATAATCAACTATAATAGTTGACTATATGCTAGAGTTTTGTGAATTTTTTGGCAAATTTGTTCTTCATTCAACATTCTAATTTGAACATGTCATCATACATTAATCTAGACTTAGAAATTATCTTAAGGCACACATCTATACTCAAAACTTAACCAAACATCTCAAAAAAACCATGCTAAAGTCATAAGTTATCAACATTCATCACTTTAAGGTTAACAAGCCTAAAAATGTAATATAATTCTAACTAAATGTTAACAAATTGCTTACCTACCTATGTATAAAAGAGGTGTTGGAAGATGATAATCAAATTGAGTTGCCCTATTCAACAAAAATTTAAAGAATATAAGCTGAATTTCCCTAAATCCCTAGTCCTTTCTTCAAAATAGGAAACTTGATAATAACTATCAATGATTTTAACACAAGATACTAATTACCTTAATTTGAATTAAAACTAATGATGATTGATTAAAATTGATAGCTTAATTTGCACTTAAAGTTGATGAGGGGAGGAGAAGATGGGAGAAAACCAAACAAGGAGTATGAAAAAGTTACTAGGAAATGGGGTAATTGGTTTTATAAAGGCATTTAGGGTTCTTAGAGGTATATTAGGTATTTAAAGGTATTCTAAGGATAAAATTGAAAAGATTTCCTAAATCTTCTCTATGCACATTTATTTACTTCTAATGATGCACTAGACTTCTCTTATTTTATTTCCTTCTATTGTTACAATTCCATACCATAACTTTATCACAACATTCTAGTGTTTTTCAAAAAGTTCCCACTTTAAAATCAACAATAATAATCAAGTAAATAATTTTCTTGCATAAAAGTACTTTTAATAAATTTAATTCACTGTGTGGTGTAACATAAAGTGTTTTTATATGGATAAAGTGCACTCACTAAGTACCTTATTATATCAAAGATCATTAGATTGAATAAGGATGTTATTTGACATTATGAAAATGGTGAAGAACTACTTAGTCTTGAAGTACATTATTTGAGTGCCATTTAAGCACTGATATATCTTACTAATCATATACGACCATATATATCATTCTTTGTAAATTTTTTAAGGTATAGTTCTTCCCTAACGTGAAGGCATTGGAATAGAGTTAAACATATCCTTTGATATCTTCAAAGGTACCTATCTGATCCTTATAATGCTCAATCACAACTATTTTATTTGTTCACTTATGGTGGTACAACTATTTCATGGTACTCCATAAAACAAAATATATTAGTTATTTTTTTCCAATTGTGCAAAAATTTCAATAATTCATGAAGTAAGTCGAGAATATATTTGGTTAAAATCTATAGTTCAATACATTCAAGTGACTTGTGGTTTGTCATTTGAAAAAAAAGTTGCTAACAATCTTGTATGAAAATCATGGAATGTGTATAGGCCAAGTGAAAGGATGATACATCAAAGGTGATAAAACAAAACATATCTCATCAAAATTTTCCCACATGATCTTTGAAAGAATAGTGATATGGATGTTTAACAAATTTGCTCTTTGTGATAATTAGGTAAATTTATTCACCAAGGCACTTTTTACTGCAATTATTAAAAAGTTAGTTCATAATATTAGATTATAGTGGTTAAGAGATTTGAAGTGATTTGTCATGAGGGAGAGTAAATACGCATTGGACTATTTTTCCTTAACTTATCCTGTTGAGTTTTTCTAGTAAAACTTTTTAATGAAGTAATATCTAATTGAGTATTACAATGTAATATACATCTTTATGGACATTCAAGGGAGAGTGTTATGAATTATTATAATTAATATAGATATCCATGATTTATGTGTAAATATTTTATTCTCCCTTTAATGGTTAATTATCATTTTCTCACTATAACAAATTAGGTTTTAATTCTCATTATGAGTTATTAGTATGAAATTGCAACCTGCAACCTACCTCTCTAATAAATGTATAGTTGTAAAGATCATTCTAATTTTACATATAGTTGAATCAACTAATTCTCCTTCTCTTACATTTCTTTTACTTATATTTTCATTTCTTTAAGTATTGAGTTGTGCATTTTATAACAAATATATATAAAAAAATTTATGATAGATGTAATTATTTGTAAGCAATATAAATATAAGATTTAAACTAGTGAATATATTGTAAATAATTTATCTATTTTTTATTCAATCTATATAAATGGACAGTTTAAATTAAATAGCTATGACTTCGAAAAGCTCGTAATTAAGTCCTCACGCGAAAATTTTAATCCCATTTAGCATAGCGTAATTAAATAAATGTTAAGGTGAAAATAAGGGGGATAAACCAAAATACAACCACAAATTGCGGATGGCCCAACCTTCTCATCAACCGTTTATTGCAGGAAATGTGCGGATTGTAAAGTCAAAATGGTCTCTGGACGTATTATGTGCCAGTTTTTTTTCCCAGCATCTTGATTGTTACGCAGCATTCTTTTGTTCCTTTCACATATACTATTTGAGAACGCCCTTTGCTTTCGGCAAACGTGTGATTAGTGGCAAGACTTTTCATTTAAATCACAGTGATTTTATTATAATTTATTTACTTTTCATATAGTCCACATAAATTCACAGTTTAAATTCAGTAGTTGTAACTTTTAAAAGCTTGTAATTAGGATTTTGTACCTAAGAGTGCAAATAAATCAAATTATTCATGCATGCTTAAGATCAATTTACAAAAAAATTGATTCAAATTCAACTTTAACAAAGTTAGACTTAATTAATATATAACCTAACTTTGATCTTCACATTACTTGAAGAGTTCATGAGTTTAAATGAACCTAATAATAGAAAATATATTTTTATTATTGTGCTATATATAAATCATATAGTACATAAAAAAATCTAATCATATTAGTAATTGTTAAGGTTGCATAAAGAAATACAATATTTTGGTTGAAATAATTAGCTTTCACTAAGTGCAATTGTCGGAGTTATGTGACAATTGTGTTGATATCTTTAATAAATTCAATTGTAACAAAAATTATATTGATAAGTAAAATAAGAAAAAAAAGATCTAGTATCTACTTTATTTGTGAAAGTTAAGATTTTGTATGTTCAAATTTAGGTGAAATATCAAATCATGTGAATAAGGTTGTATAAACTTATATAGGTTTACATTTATTAAAAGCTCAAATTCAAATTTGAATATTTCAAGTTTAATGAGAAATTGAAACTTAACAACTTACAATGCAAATAATATATGCACTTCTGTTCAAACCAAACACAAAGTTGAGTTTAAATTTTGACTTAAAATGTAGGGCTTGAGTATGTGCTAATTTATTTTTGACAAATTTAAAGTTGAGTATATAAATATTCAACTTAACTTGGTTGCATCCTTGCTACACAAAATTTTTAATCCCGTTTGGCATGGCATAAATAAATATATATATTTATATTCATATATAAAAATTAATTGAATCAAAGTTAAAGTGAAAATGAAGTGGATAAACCAAAGGTAAATACTTTTACACATAATCAGTTTATTTGGGCATAGATGCTTATGAAGATTCATGGATAAAATTTTGATATGTGGATATAGTAGTTGAGTTATCATTACTTTACCTAAATAATTGCAAAAAGTTTGTTAACTGACCTCCCTATAAATTCTAATTACAAACTTGCCTCTAATTTAAATAAAATATTTTTTTGTTTATTACGTTAGAATTAATTTGCTCACAAAATATTAGTAAAGTGTATGATTTATTTTATTATTTATTGTTATAAAATTTATAAATTGTGGTGATTTATTAGTTGACATGAATCTATCTTTTTTTTTACTAATAAAATCCACAAAATGCAATTTGTTACTTAGTAAAGCTATTATTATTCACAAGGAAATAATTTTTTATGCTATTAAGTTTTCTTTTATTTATTACTCTTTTTATTTCTTTTTTATCAATTAGAGTATAGGATAATTTATATTTTTAAAGATAATAGAGGTAAAACTAGAAAAAAGGTAATAAATACATTTTTACTTGTGTAAAATGACAAATGAAAAGGAGAAAAATTCTTTAAAAGGATGATTAAAAAAATATAGGGAATTTATGATATTTTATTTTAAATTTATGATAATAATATCTTATTATAAAATATATATATTAACATAATTTATATATATTTCATATTATTTTTATTTTTTTAATATTTTCTTGGTTGCTTGGGTTCAAGATCCGTGGCTAGTTATATATCAATTTATTTTTTAACTTCATCATTACTGCTAAAATCTCACTTGTTAAAAGAAAACTCATGTAATTTTTATTTCATTTTATTTGATTTAGTGGTAAATTTGTAATTAGAATTTATAAAAAATCAATTTATGAAATCTTTTGTATTTATTTAAGTAAAATAATTATGGTCCAACTATTTTATCCACATGTCAATATTATGTCTATTAATTTTTATGGACATTTATGTCTAAGTAAATTGTTTGCGTAGAAGTGTTCAACTAAATATAAATATAGTTAATGGAGAGTATTTAGTTCAAGCCATATGTGGACTCTATTTTATGTAATAAATAAGTTAATAGCTTCTAGAGGTATTTCATACACTAACTTATCAAAAAATAAATTTTAATTTGATAAGTTATTTTAAATAACTTATATTTTATAAGCTACTATCTCTTTATATTTTTTAAAAGTTAACTTAATTCTTTTTACTAATTTAAAAATCATCCCCTTCATAACACAAACCTAAATATTATTTTTCATAAAATATAATTAATTTAATTTTGATATAATTATTTCCTAATTTTAAACTATAAATATATAATAATATGTATATAAATAAATATATGTATTATCATAAAATATAATTAAGTAATTATAATTCTATTATAAATTAATTAATTATAATTATAAGTAATTATATGTTAAGCAATTATAATTTTGTTATAATAATAAAAAACTATGTAAGTAAATAAATATATAAATTAATAAAACATAATTAATTAACTATTAGATATTATTTTTTTATTTTTATAATATTAATTATATTAATATAATTTAATCTTTAGACAAATATAAATTATTATAATTATATATCTATTTTTATTCATACACTCTTTTATATTATTTTGTAATTTTAGCTAATTTTATAAAATATTTCTTACATAATTAACTAACTTATTAATTATTAATTATAAATTGTTAATTATCAGTTAACTTATGCTAGTAACTAATTTATCAATTATTAGTTAATTTATCAGTTACTTGTATAAAATAGAATTATAATATTATTTGAAAGTTTATTTTCTGGTAACCGCTTGATCCTAAAATTTTATGTTTGTATGTATAGTTGTTTGTCGCCGGAAATGTGTGGATCGTAAAGTCAAGGTCTTTGGACCGATTTTGTGCCATTTCTTCCGCATCTCCATTGTTACGCAGTTTCCTTAGCATGAAAATAGGCCAAAACTTCTAAAAAATCCGCAACTTCTATAAAAGGTGATTCCATTAGTTATTAATTAATTTATTAGTTACTTATGTGAAATAAAATTATAATATTATTTGAAGGTTTTACTTTTCTTTGCAACCTACGTTTGATTTTAAAGTTTGATTTTAAAATCTTATGTGTGTATGTATAGAAGTTTACCCATTCTTATAACTAAAGAAAAATTAAAATATAATCACAAAATTGGATATGGCTTAACTTCCTTTTCAACTATTCATCGCTGGAAATGTGTAGATTGTAAAGTCAAGGTCTTTGAACCGATTATATGCAATTTCTTCCGCTTCTCTATTGTTGCGCAGTTTCCTTAAAATGAAAATAGGCCAAAACTTTTCAAAAATCTGCAACTTCTATGAAAGGTGATTGCAAGTTTTACGATTAAACAACGACAAAACACATATACAATTTTTTTTTATAAAAATCGTAATTTCTTGTAAGCAAGAAAAATATATGATTTAAACCAGTGAGTATATTGTAATTAATTTATCTATTTTTTTATTCAATCAATACATATAGACAGTTTAAATTAAGTAGTTATGACTTTTAAAAGTAAATAGGTCCTCACAGAAAAATTTTAATCCCTTTTAGCATGGCATAGTTAAATAATTTTATATAAAAAAATTAAATTAAAGTTAAGGTGAATATTAAGCGAATCAACCAGAATACAACCGTAAATTGCATATGGCCTAACCTTCTCATCAACCATTTATTGCTCGGAGAATGCAAAGTTAAAAAGTCAAGGTTTATGGACTAATTATATGGCATTCTTTCCAGCGTCTCAATCGTTAACTAGCTTCCTTTTGTTCCCCTCACATTCACTTCCAGAAAATACCCTTTGCTCAGGCAAACGTGTAATTAGTAGTAAGACTTTTTATTTAAGCCATGTGATTTTATTGTAATTTATCTTCTTTTCATATAATCTATATAAATAGAAAGTTGAAATTAAGTAATTATAACTTTTAGAAGCTTGTAATTAGGACATTGTATTCAGGAGGGTAAACTAAGCTACTCTCGAACGATTGAGATTGATTTGCAATTAAAAAATTCAATTCAAATTCGACTTCAAATAATTTGGACTCCAATAACATAGGAGTTAAGATTGATCTTTACATTACTCAATTCAAACAGTTAATAAGCCTAATAATAGAAAATATATTTTTATTATTATCCTACATATAAATACTGGTTATGTATAATATATATATATATATATATATATATATATATATATATATATATATATATAGTACATAAAAATCTAATAAAATTAGTAATTGTTAAGGCTGCATGAGTGTGCACGCGTGTATTCTCATTATTGTAAAAGAAAATAAGAAAATAAAATTTTTTATACTACTTTATACCTTGAATAATCTATTTTTGTTTAAATAATGTTTTAAAAATTGGACTAAGTGACAAACTGCAAAAATTGTTTTGTATGCATATATTATATATGTGTATAGGTTAATCTTATTAATTTTTTATTTTAACATAAAAAGAATTTAAATTTATTAAATAATTGTATAACATAATTTTTAAAATATTTAATATTTATTTTATTATTTTATATTAACTTCATTATAAAAATTTAATGAATGAAAAGTTAAATAATTATTTATTATTTGTAGAAAACTGTTAACGTTCTCATATATATTAAATTGGTATATGATACGTAAAATATTTACATATTTATTTTCCCTTATATGATGTATTTTTGGATGTTATCTTGTTAAATTTAATAAATTTAGTTGCATCTTGTGAATGAGTCTTGAATTTGAAATGAAATCAAATATTTTAGATAATGCTGTATTTTGACCCTGTTTCAGTATTTAGGCCATATCTGGAGTTCTAGATGTCCGATTGGGCTGGTCTTTATATGGATGGAAAGTTAAGAAGAAGCCCTACAACTTTCATGTTTAAGGAAAAGCCCAGTTCGGTACCTAAAGATCTCAAATTCGGCTTGGAAGATGAAACAGTGGTTCTGGCGGAATTTGATATATGGCTACTAATCTGATCATAATTTGAGTTAGAAACGTCCAAATTAGGAGTTCTTTATATGCATTTTGAAGAGAAGATCCAGCCCTACAACTCCTATGTTGACAAGAAGACGTAAATCTGCCATTCTGGTAGTCAAAAATTACCAACAAGTTAGAAGAATGGTTGCTGCGAAAATCAAAAAGGGTAGTTGGAGATCATGAATGATAGATGAAGCATGTGATTGGTAGTTGGTGGTCAAGATTCATGACTTGCAGCTGACTCATTCACCTATAAATAGGTGGTAGTGGAGAGCATTCAAGCATCCAAGCATTCATTCATTCATGCATTGTAGATAGTAGTTTAGTTTATGCATTTTTAGTTCTAGTATGCCTCCTACATGGAAGGTTTTACCTCCTACATGGAAGGCTAGGTTCTCCTCCTACATGGAAGGTTCTACCTCCTAATGGATAAATAATAATTCTATTTTCATGCATTTGTAATTGTATTTTATGTTTGTATCATGAATGTGATGTAATTTCTATTTTATTTTGAGTTTGTTTTTAATTTTATTATGTTCTAATTTCTCATCTTCCTAGAGTGATGGCGTAACTTGATAATAACGGATTGAATTCTAGTCTATTGAAACTAATTTTGATTTTATTTCCTAGATTGAGTTTTAATTATTGCTCTTAATGCTTTCGATTGATTGGCTACCTTTTGAATGAACTCAATATGTATGTTGAGACCGGAAGGAGATACATGTGTATGGAACCTATAATTAAAACCATAAATTGCATATGAAATAGGAATATATTCATATGGTTTATGTAGTCTTAATGAGTTCCATAAATCCTAATGCATGATTAGTTGTTGCAATTCACATAGGAATATAGTGAATTGGCAATTAATTATAGAATTACTTGACCTTGGAAGAGGCTAGTGATTAATTTAGGGAAACTCGACTATCAATCAAGGGAGTAAAATTGGATTAGTGTAGATAGATGATTCAATCCGAAGTTGTTAAGTGAAGTCTGATCCCTAGGTCTTTTATTCATATTTATCTTTACTCCATTGCATTCATATTTACTTTAAATACTTTCTGCATAGATCTTTATTTAATTACTTCAATTCCAACTTATCAATTTGCCAAATAGTGTTAGGATTATTAATTTTGGTACTTAGTGAAACAATCCTCGTGGGAACGATACTTACTTATCACTTTATTACTTGTTTACGATAGTGTGCACTTGCGCTAGTTGATAAACCATTTCACACGTAACAAGTTTTTGGCGTCGTTGCCGGGGATTGTTATCATTAATATCAATACCAAGTAATCTTAATCCTAATTTGGTTTTTATTTTACATTTTTTTTCTTTCTTTAGTGTTTCTTTTCTTTTTCAGGTTTGACCTATTGTATGACCAGATTGAGAGTTGCTGAGCCACTGCTATTTGATTTTGAGATCGAGAAAACTTGTCGAAAGAATCGAAAGATATAGAAGCAATCAACTGTAGATCAAGGTGAAGCAATGGCAGATTTGAGAGAAGAACAAGACACCAAAGCACTCTGTGACTAGGCCAAACCAACAGTCATGGACACCATTTCTGGGATCAGGAGACCGCCTATACCAGCCAACAATTTTGAGATCAAGCCAGCCATAATTCAAATGGTGCAAGCAAATCAGTTTGAAGGTTCTCCAATAGAAGATCCGAATGCACATATAGCTAACTTTCTAGAAATCTGTGACACATTCAAGCACAATGGCATTTCTGATGATGCCATAAGGTTACGACTTTTCCCTTTCTCACTTAGGGATAAGGCTAAAAGCTGGTTACACTCTTTACCAGTGGGGAGCATCACTACATGGAACATATTGGCACAAAAATTCTTAGCAAAATTCTTTCCTCCAGCTAAAACTGCAAAAATGAGGAATGAGATTGCTTCATTCACCCAGCATGACATGGAAAGCCTTTATGAAGCATGGGAAAGATACAAGGAACTGCTAAGAAGATGTCCTCATCATGGGCTACCAGATTGGCTACAACTACAAACTTTCTACAATGGATTGTCTAATGCTACCAGAACACTTGTAGATGCTGCAGCTGGTGGATCATTAATGGGAAAAAGCATAGAAGCTGCTATGGAGCTGTTGGAAGAGATGGCAGCAAATGCTTACCAATGGCCTTCTGAACGCAACACTTCAAAGAAAGCACTTGGCGTCCATAAGCTAGACATTCTAACCACTTTGTCTTCTCAAGTTGCTTCTATATCCAAGCACGTGAGTTCATTAATAGCTCAAGCAAATGCAATCAGAACTCCTGCAGATGCTTGTGATTTATGTGGATGTCCTCACATGAGCACACAATGTCAAGAAGGAAATCCATTCATTCCTTCTCAACCTGAACAAGCCAACTATGTGGGGAATCAAAATCATCAAAATGATCCTTTCTCAAACACATACAATCCAGGATGGAGAAACCACCCTAATTTAGGGTGGAGGAATAATCAGAATGTATTCAAACCTCAAGGGAATTATCAACAGCAAATTCAGCAATCACCACCACAACCAAAGGCGAATTTAGAAGAAGCATTGACTCAACTAACCATGAATACTTCTCAATTCATGGCCAGAACAGAAGCTACACTCAAGAATCATGAAGCAATTATGCAAACTTAAGCAACCTCACTCAAAAATCTGAAGGTGCAAATGGGCCAAATTACAAGTATGTTGAATTTCAGACAACCAGGCACTCTACCCAGTGACACTGAAAGAAATCCTAGAGAGCACGTAATGGCTGTTTCATTAAGAAGTGGGAAGCAGTTAAATGAGCTAGAATCAAGGAAGAAAAACGAAGAAGCTCAAAAAGAAGATGAGGTGATTCCAGGAAGAATGACTTTTCCAGACAATCCTCCACCATATGTTCCACCAGTTCCATTTCCTCAAAGATTGGTGAAGGCTAAGTTAGACGAGCAGTTTAGCAAGTTCCTGGAGGTGTTTAAGAAGCTACATATCAACATCCCATTTGCTGAAGCTTTAGCCCAAATGCCTAGTTATGCAAAATTTATGAAGGAGATTTTATCAAAGAAACGCAAACTGGAGGATTTCGAAATAGTAGCCTTAACTGAAGAGTGCAGTACGATTCTCCAAAAGAAACTACCACCAAAGCTTAAAGATCCTGGGAGTTACTGCATACCCTGTACCATTGGAGAGTGTGAATTTGAAAAAGCCTTATGTGACCTTGGTGCAAGTGTGAATTTGATGCCATTATCCGTCTACAAGAAGCTGGGATTAGGAGAAGTGAAACTAACTACCGTGTCACTGCAGCTAGCAGATCGTTCAATAAAGCATCCACATGGAATCCTCGAAGATGTGCTAGTAAAAGTTGGTAAGTTCATCTTCCCAGCGGATTTCATAGTGCTTGACATGGAAGAAGACCAAGAAATTCCTATTATTCTTGGGAGACCATTTCTTGCAACTGGACGAGCTCTGATTGATGTGCAGAAGGGAAAGCTAACTTTACGGGTTCAAAATGATCAAGTATCTTTCAATATTTTTAAAGCTTTTCCATATGAAGATAATATCTGTTACAGAGTAGACACACTGACCAATTGCATGAAAGATGTAATGCATGAATCTTGCACAGAAGAGCCATTAGTGGTAGGAATGGTTGATGCATCAAAGTCTACTGATCCTAAAATCCTGAAGCAGATTAATTGCGTTGAGGTAAACCACGGGCAAAGATTGAAAGAATACAATGACAGTGCATTCAAGACCATCAAGACTGTCATCACGCTGGAGAAGCCAGCTGGTAAGTTTAAAAGAAAAAGAAAAAAAGAGGAAAATAAAGCAATAGGTTAGGATTTTGTCTAGCTAAAGATGTTAAAGAAGGGCAGCTACTTGAGAGGCAACCCAAGACTTCTTTCTCTTCTCATTTCTTTTCTTATTTAAGCACACACCGCATAGCATTTTTCACTCATAATTTCAGTTTTCATCATTTTCATCATGGAGGAATGCCTTGTAAAGCTTAAAAGCAGATTCCCTACTCTTCCCAAAGATGTGTCCAGGAAAATCTACAACTGTTGACTTGCAAGAATGAAGGCATTTAAGCGTTTGGGTCTTCCTGAGGACATACGCTGGATTATTGAAGCTAAGGTACGTTTAGCAGGTGAGTTTAATGAATCATTTGTTAGACGTTTGCTAGGTATGGGAAGAAGTTCTTACTCTAAAAAGAGAAGAGCTAAAAGAATGAGAGTCTGTCATAAGTGTGTAAGGTGGAATTGTAATATGCTTTGTAGGAATAAAGGAATGATTTCAGTAAATCGAGAGGACAAAATCCGATTCATAAAGGATGGACTGAGTAAAGAGTCATTGGATAATATCATTCAGACTCTTGAGATGCATCCTAGCGAAGATGTTCATGTTGTTCTTCTTGATTTAATGAACTTATTCAATACAGAAAAGGAGCGCTACAGTCTTGGGGATCTGACTGTAAAAGACCCTGTTTGCCAGTTTATAAGAAAATTGGATGGGAAGCAAATCCTCAGCTCATAGAAGCCGTTACTGAACGAAAAATCAGAGGAAGATGTGAGCCACAATCACAACTACTGTATATATGTTTGTCTGTTTTACTTTTCCTTTATCCTTTTATCTTTACAGCTGCTTTTGAACTTTTTGTAAATTTTTCTTCTTTTTAAGTTTAGTTTTTCAGCATCTTTTTGACTTTTTTTACATTCCGTATTCTGCTTTGTTCATGCCATTATTGCACTTGTCAGTTTTGCACAGTATTTTTTTTTATCTTTTTTTGATATTATCTGATTTGCATGATTTCTTTGTTTCTGCTTTTGTATTTTAAGAATGCATTTCAGCAATCACACTTTGCAAAAATGTCTGAAGGCGAGAGTAAAGAAAAGGAAGAGGTTGAAAAACCATCAAAATGTAAATTTAAATCTATCTGAATTTTTGGTGAATCTTATGCTGGAAAGAATGTAGAATTTCTGGTAACAGCAGCTGAACTTGGTCATGCATTAGCTGCTAGAAACATTGCCTGCGTGTATGGAGGAGGGCTTCATAGTTTAAAAGGAAGTGCAACATTTTCTGCCTACATCAGAGGAAGCAAAATATTGAGTATCCTTGTGAATGGTTTAGATGATAAGAAATACGCCATCGGTAAAACATTAAAGGTTTCAAACTTGCCTGAACGAATTGGATGCATGCTTTACTGTGCTAAAGCCTTTATTGCTTTACCTGGTGGCTTAGAAGCATTAGATGGAATTTTCAGCATTGCATATTGGATTAACTTGAACTTTCATCAGAAGCCAGTAGGTTTATTAAATGTTAATGGTTTTTATGATAGTTTGCTGTCTTTTTTAGATCAAGCTGTAGAACAGGGATTCATAACCTAAGTGACTCGCCGTGCCATAATGTCTGCCTCAACTGCTGATCAGCTGATTGACCAACTACAAGGCTATAAACCTGAACCAGGTCCATCAGTGAAAAAGATAGATTGGCAATCTCCATCCAGTAGTCAAAAGCATGAGCCCGACACTACTCTCCGGTTGTAACTTTCTTTACTCTTATGGTTTTACTGTCAAAATTTCTTTTATGTGTGAGTTGCTTATGCTTTTCTTTTAATAAACCCTTTTTGCTAATCTACTGAAGACATTGGGGATAATGTCTACATTAAGTGTGGGGGGGGAAAATTATTAAAATTTTTTTTTACTTTTTAGGATTTTTTTTAGTAAAACCATGAGATTTATTATAAAAAAAAGGATGGCCGAGTAAAGAGTTATTTTCTGCTCTTGATACGGCCTAGTAAAGAGCTTTTTGCTCTTGATACGCATCCTAAAAAAAATAAAAAAAATAAAAAAATATATTTTCCTGCTTATTAGTTTTTTTTTTCAATAATTTTAAAAGATTTCATAGCATGATTGAACAACTTTCTTACTTCTTAGAATTAATGGGTTTAGTAATGGATTTTGAGTTGGATTGAGTTGGAAACCTTTAACCGTGAGATTTTGAGCCTATTGTTGAATCAGTATTACATTTCTTGTGTGATATTCACCTGTTAAGTTGTCACTCTAGAACTTGCATAAAATCTGGTTGAGATTACAATTTACATGCATACTCAGATATGATAAAGGCAGATTTTTTCCTCAGTTAGAACCAAATAGCCAACCCTGTAGTTTTATCATTGATAAACCTCTTTGAGCCTGATTAACCGTTTCTTTGCTTTAACCCGTTAATATGTTATTTAATGAAATATCAATTGTCTTTACTTAACCCTAGGGATTAGTAGAGCATTTGAATCTTTGAACAATGGGTTTTTGACAAAGTGTGGGGGAACATGTATTATTAACTTCAAAGTTGCAAGAGTTTTCTTTCAAAAGAAAAAAAAAAGAAAAAAAAATAGTTCAAAAAAAATAAAAATAAAAAAATAAAAAAAGAGAAAAAAAAAAGAAGAGACAAATTGATGTGTACTTGAATTTGAATCGTGGGCTGCTATATTGAGATAAAATTATTTAGAGATTACCCATGTTTTAATTGCTCTATTAATTTCTCTCCTTACTTCAGCCTTTCATATCCCTGTTTTATCTTTCCTTTACCTTGGCCTCATTACAACCCTTAATAAGACCTTTTGATTTGAAGTGTGCATGTAAATCAGGTAGTAAAAATTGAGAATTTATGCAAGCCTATGGTAGTGCAATCTTTGATAGGATGAATTTGAGTGAAATACTTGCCCATAAACACTTGAGAGAGAAAGAGTTACAGTGATTCTGATTCAATCCTACTCAAATGAAGTTGAAATTCCTTTTTAATTTTATATGTCAAGATTTGTTGATTCATGAATGCTATGATATCTTTGTACTTTAATTATCTTTCTTATATTTTTTTTTACTTTTTATCTCATGGGTAGATTAGTATTAGTATTAGTATTAGTATTAGTTTTAGTTTTCTTCTGTTTCATATTTGTCCGAGGACGTCCAAAGCTAAGTGTGGGAGAATTTGATACGTAAAATATTTACATATTTATTTTCCATTATATGATGTATTTTTGGATGTTATCTTGTTAAATTTAATAAATTTAGTTGCATTTTGTGAATGAGTCTTGAATTTGAAATGAAATCAAATATTTTAGATAATGCTGTATTTTGACCCTGTTTCAGTATTTAGGCCGTATCTGGAGTTCTAGATGTCCGATTGGGCTGATCTTTATATGAATGGAAAGCTAAGAAGAAGCCCTACAACTTTCATGTTTAAGGAAAAGCCCAATTCGGTACTTAAGGATCTCAAATTCGGCTTGGAAGATGAAACAGTAGTTCTGGTGGAATTTGACATATGGCTACTAATCTGATCATAACTTGAGCTAGAAACGTCCAAATTAGGAGTTCTTTATATGCATTTTGAAGAGAAGATCCGGCCCTACAACTCCTATGTTGACAAGAAGACGTAAATCTGCCATTCTGGTGGTCAAAAATTACCAACAAGTTAGAAGAATGGTTGCTGTGAAAATCAAAAAAGGGTAGTTGGAGACCATGAATGGTAGATGAAGCATGTGATTGGTAGTTGGTGGTCAAGATTCATGACTTGCAGCTGACTCATTCACCTATAAATAGGTGGTAGTGGAGAGCATTCAAGCATCCAAGCATTCATTCATTCATGCATTGTAGATAGTAGTTTAGTTTATGCATTTTTAGTTCTAGTATGCCTCCTACATGGAAGGTTTTACCTCCTACATGGAAGGCTAGGTTCTCCTCCTACATGGAAGGTTCTACCTCCTAATGGATGGATAGTAATTCTATTTTCATGCATTTGTAATTGTATTTTATGTTTGTATCATGAATGTGATGTTATTTCTATTTTATTTTGAGTTTGTTTTTAATTTTATTATGTTCTAATTTCTCATCTTCCTAGAGTGATGGCGTAACTTGATAATAACGGATTGAATTCTAGTCTATTGAAACTAATTTTGATTTTATTTCCTAGATTGAGTTTTAATTATTGCTCTTAATGCTTTCGATTGATTGGCTACCTTTTGAATGAACTCAATATGTATGTTGAGACCGGAAGGAGATACATGTGTATGGAACCTATAATTAAAACCATAAATTGCATATGAAATAGGAATATATTCATATGGTTTATGTAGTCTTAATGAGTTCCATAAATCCTAATGCATGATTAGTTGTTGCAATTCACATAGGAATATAGTGAATTGGCAATTAATTATAGAATTACTTGACCTTGGAAGAGGCTAGTGATTAATTTAGGGAAACTCGACTATCAATCAAGGGAGTAAAATTGGATTAGTGTAGATAGATGATTCAATCCGAAGTTGTTAAGTGAAGTCTGATCCCTAGGTCTTTTATTCATATTTATCTTTACTCCATTGCATTCATATTTACTTTAAATACTTTCTGCATAGATCTTTATTTAATTACTTCAATTCTAACTTATCGATTTGCTAAATAGTATTAGGATTATTAATTTTGGTACTTAGTGAAACAATCCTCGTGGGAACGATACTTACTTATCACTTTATTACTTGTTTACGATAGTGTGCACTTGCGCTAGTTGATAAACCATTTCACACGTAACAGTATACATATGTTTAGAAATGTTTAATAGCTTTATGGTTAAACGCTCTCTTATATATTACATATTCCAAGGTTTGAGTTCAATTCCTTTCTGAAACATTTAAAGCAAAAGAACAAAAATAAAAATTGTACATTGTTTTATAATTTGGGAGTAATTTTACTTTATATATATATTATGAATTACCAGATTGAAAATGCTAGATTCCCCAAAATTTTCATTTTGACTGATTGGAGGCCAATAAGTTAGTTAAATAAATTGTTTACCAAATGCCTAAAATAATAAATCAACTAAAAGTTCATGAATTAATTATTTCTTTAGTTAAATGAATGCAAAAAGATTCTGTAAACTAACCTCCCTATAAATCCTAATTGCAAACTTGCTTCTATTTTTATTATATATTACATTAGAATTAATTTACTCATAAAAGATTTTCACAATGAAATATTAATAAAGTGTATGAATTATTTTATTATTTATTATTATAAAATAAAATTCATAAGTTATAGTGACCTCTTATTGATTAGAAGCTACTCTTTTTTACTTAATAGAATCCATAAAATACAATTTATTATTTAATAGAGGTATTATTATTATTATTAAAAAGGAAATAATTTGTCATGGTATTAAATTTTCTTTTATTTATTACATTATTCATTTCTTTTTATCAATTAGTGCACATAATGATTGATAATTTTAAATACAAAAATGTTTCAAGTAGTAAAAATGGGATTCAAAATTGAGCTTTCAATTTTTTATATCTATTAAATTAGGTTTTACAAATTTGTCAAGTTATCCTATATTTAATGACAGTTTTTTATTTGCTATCTAAACCCAATATTGATCCCATTTTAATAACGTAATATTGTTCTTTCAAAGATGTTAAAAGCAAATTTTGAGAAAAGTAATAAATACATTATTAATCATGTAAAGTGACAAATAGGAAAGAAGGAAAAATCCTTCAAAATCACGATTAAAAAGAAATAAAGGGAATTTTCTATCTTATTTTAAAATTTGCCTATAATATCTTGTTATAAAATATATTTATTTAATAATTAAATATGTAAGATATATTTTTAAAATATTATTTATTAACATAATTTATAGATATTTCATATTATTTTTATTTTTTAATATCTTATTGATAGCTCAAGCTCAAAATCCATGACTAATTATATATCATTTTATTTTTCACTTCAACATCACCACCAGAGTCCATTTGCTAATGGAAAATTCATGTGATTTTTATTTTATTTAATTTTGTGGTAAGTTCATAGTCAGAATTTATAAAAAAGATCAGTTCATAAAATATGTTGGATTCATTTGAGTAAAGTAAAGATAGTCCAACTATCTTATCTACATGTCAAAATGTTATTTATTATTTTTCATGGGCATCAATGCCCAAGTAAATTGTATGGGTGAAAAGGCTTCACCTAAATCAAAATATAACCACAAAATTGCGTACGGCTCAGCTTCCTTATCAACTATTCATCGCCAAAAAAGTGTCGATCGTAAAGTCAAGGTCTTTGGACCAGTTGCGTGCCATTTCTTCTAGATCCTATGACAATTTTATTATTTTGAGTCCCACGTTAATTTACAAATAAATCTATCAAAGTTAATATTATTCAAAAAGCTTAAAACTTGAGTGATAATGAGTTGTGGGTTCTATATAGTATTTAGGCCCAATACTTGTTAATTAGGTATATATCCTGTAATAGATAAGATCTTTAACCTGTTTACTTGATAAATTTTAAAAGGGTCCCCAACTTTTGCAAACCCAATGAGGCTATATTTTCTCGTTAGAGTACCGAAGTTTTCTCTAATCAAGAACAAAAATTGTGAGATTTTTATAGAAGAAGTGTGATGTCATCATTAATTTACTTTGTGTTTTCTAGATGCATTTTGGGTGACCGAAGGTACTATATTGGGAATTCACTGGTGTGATGATTAGGGGTATCTACAATACTCTTCTATCCTGTTTCTTAGAGATAAATTTATGTTGCTAATTAAATCATGCCTTGGTATACAGTGATATGGGAAATTTTCATAAGAAGAATCAAAATTTTATAATAGTGACATCAGACATTTTTGAGTGCTTACATTATCATGTTTTTTTTATGCGATTTATGTTGTCATTTTGGAATTGCATTATCATTGCTAGAAGATAGTTTTTTCATTAAAATCTTCCGGTAACAACAACTGATGGCCTTAGCATTAGTGAAAATTTTAGAATTTGTTTCTTCTACATCTGGGAATGAAAATGGGCTAGTATGGTACATGATTTCCACAGATTGAAATCCAAAATATGGAGATAATGCTCCTTGAAATCACAGAACAAACAAAATTGATTTTGAAGTTTTTGAAAGATTTGAAAATAAAGACATTAACAATTTGAGGGATAAAATTTTTACTGGCTTGGATAGACTTTGAATTGAGGAATAAATCTGGATGAAATCTAATCAAATAAGGCCATGTCGTGACCCGAATTGAAGGTAGGACGAATTGACCCATGAGTAGAGGTTCCGAGTGAAGAAGACAACCCTGTTGCACACAAGCGCAAGGCTCAATTATGCCATTAGCGCATGAGGGCCACGCACCGCCTTTCTAATGGTAGACAAAGTGTTGACATAGTTGTGCTCCACTCTCCAAGCATCTTATCTTTTAATGAGTATTTTCTAGACTTCTTTTTTAAATTAAAGATTTTTAGTTAATTTTGCCCATCTTATTTGAGTAATTATTTGAAATTATTTTGAGTCAAAAATTGTCATATGTGATTCCCATCATATAAGCTACTCCTGGAATTTTGTAACAAATTTTGGACATCATTTAAGTGATATAATAATTTTATTAAATATTAAAGTGTTATATAAGAATTATTATTAACTTATATTATATTATAAAATTTTATATAGTTGTGTGCTCATCTTTTGTGGAACTAATTGCATTAAAATTTTGGAATAAAAATCATTTTTAATATATATAAGGAAGAGGCTATATTAATAATATTAAATATCTTTTAATATTATATTACTGATATAGTTCGTTAGTAATATTATATTCCTAAAATTTTTAAATACCCTTTCAACATTAGGCCTTAGGGGTGTAATATTTGATTCTTACATTATATTATAAGGTCTTAAATACCCTTTAGTTATAGATCCTATAATAATATTGAATGTGTTGAATAGTTTATTTTTGTGAGGAAAATTATTAGCATAATTAAGGTATTTACATGGGTCAAGTGATTGATATATTTCCTTTAGTTTTTATGTCTATGCAACAAAATTTTATAAAGATGCTAAATAGAATGAGTTACAATGAATGGGGTTGAATTTTAGAAATCATATCAATGATCCTAGAAATGGAACACACTATTAGTATGAATTTAAGTGCATGAGACATCTTGAAAATTGTTTTGTGTTATAAGCTTAAGAGCATAAAAGTTGATATGGGAGAAAATTTTTTAACCTAACATAAATTGAAATTGTTTCCTCTAGATTGAGATGTTCTGGAGGTCTTATGTAATGCTTGGAAGTGAGAATAGACATTTGAGACTGATATCTATTATCAAGTGGTGAAAGACATGAAAAAGGAAAAGGTTTAGATAGTTAACCTTGTTTCTCATGGTTTGACTTCAAAAAAATGGGAATATTTAAGGAACAACCATTGAAGTTTCTCATATGATAGGGACAAAGGAAGGGTGACTGCCTTAAGTCCATGAGACATGAAAAAATGCATTAGAGCTAGAGATGTTAGTTTACTTTTATGATTTGTTTTGTGCTAGAAACATAGTATCTTTCACTAAGAAAACTTGATTTTTCTAGTTGTGTTTTAACAAATAAAATCTATTTTGATGTATTTTGTTTTGGGTGAAAAATTGGACGGGTTATATTAATATTTTACAAATTCATTTGAAACCTAACCTTAAAACTATCTCTAAATCTTAAACTAACCATCCATGTGAAATGATGTTCTTGGATAGTGGAAGCCATTAGATATTGTAAAAGGTGGGAGTTATAAATAAATTATAGTGACTCCATTATATATATAAACTAATAAATTCATTCTAATTTTCTTATGGTCTAGTTTAGTGTAGTTAGTAGACAAAAATAGTTATGAAACTCCTTTTAGAGATATCCTATAAAGTTTTTCTAACCTTTCATTATGATTATGGCAATAGAGTATGAACTGATCTTATAGTAAGAGCGAATATGAGATGAATTAAAAAGCCTGTGAACAAGAAGCCATTCAAAGGAAGTTTAAATTTCAGTTTAAAACGGCATGTTCAAATGAAACTATGAGTTCAAGACTAGTTTAATAGTTAAAAGACTACACTTAGAAGGAAGACTTAGACTATAAAAAAATTTCTCTCTCTTGATATCTTAAAACTCTTTCTAAATCATTGTAATATAAAATAGCTCATTTTGATAGGAGTTATGTTTGTTGGAGAACATAATAGCCTTCTATATTATGACATGATAGGAATAGTATGAAATAATAGTTAAATAGTTTTTCAAGAAGAAAATCTAAAAATGTATATATTATATATTAACCGTAATATTTCTTGCTTTCTATAACAAGTGTCATTCCTATAATTCACTATGTATCAATTTATCATTTCTTCTCCATTTATCTTTCAATATTAAATTAATTTCTAATAAAAAATTAAATTTAAATTACTTTTAACCTATCACTAAAATTCATAAATACCAAATTATTTTAGTTTCATAAAACTTTTCAAATTATATTTATATTTATTTTTTTCTCTCTACACCTTATTATCATCTTCTCTAATATGAAAACTTTTATCTTTATCTTTTTTTCTCTTTTACGGGACCTTATTACTTTTAACCTTTTGTAATTACTTGATAATACTTCTACCATGTAAATTCCTTTTTACAATTTATTTTGTTTCTTTCAATACTATTATTATTTCAATTTGATTGTCTATTTTTGGTTATGAATACTTTATTTCATTGAATTTTTTTATAATTTATGACTTAATTCATTCTCTTTACTTTGCTAGATTTTTTATGTGTAAAAATTGCAAAAGCATATTTTTTGTAGTTTATTTCATTAGGTGAAATTTTTTATTATTTCATACACCATTTAATAGAAAAAGATAGTTATACTTTTAGGAGAAGATTATGAGAGGCGCAAAACTGCCATGTGATGCCGTTTCTAAAAATTTTTACAAATTCATAATTAAACTCAACAAATTTGCAAGTAATCTCAATAGCATTTTCTATTTTAAAATTTGAAATTTATTTTATTTTTATCTTTATTTGATTTTATTTAAAATTATTTTACTTTTTTATTTTCATTTAATTTAAATAGAAATCTTTTTATTCTTATCTTCATCATATTGTAGATCTAATTTAAAATTTTTAAACTCTTATCTATAATATACTTTCTTTTCATATGTATTTGATAAAGTCTCCATTTGCTCACATATACAAATGAACAACTCTGCTTGTAACTATCAAAGAAAGTTTAAACTTATTATCAAGTCTATTCCTGTTAACATCATCTTTTCTTTGAGAAAGTTTGAATTTAGTATCTAACAATATTTGTCTTTAATTGATACTTACTATAGCAATTGTGGATTTATTTTTTCATTTTATAATCTAATTAATTACTCTCTTTTTTGGTAATGTTTTTCTAAATATTTATGTTCTTTTTCTAGCTTTTTGTTTTTCATCCATATTTTTCTCAAACTTCAATCAAATTATTTTATATTTATCAGTATATCAATTTTCTTAATTTCATTATCATTTTTTTATAAATTTGTGGTTTCATAAGTATAATCAATCATAATTTTTAAAAAAGTAGGGATCTATTATATTATTATGTGCCTATATAGGGATTTAAAAAAAATAGAAGAAGCTTCTGCTTTGGTTAATTTCTATTATAATGTAACTTCTAGAAAACATTAAATACGGGTCCCTCAAATGAAAAATATTTAATGTTAAAAATATTGAATTTTAGTTAGCAAATAGATAGCAACTTGTAGGTTATATTTAATGAATTATCTACAACATAAAATTATTATTTCAAAAGTTTGTTTTATGATACACTAAGATGGTAAATAAAAACTTATTGCCATAAAAAATACGTTCTTATCCTAAATTATGTTATCAATATTTTAATATTAATGACAATGATTATCTTAAAAATGATACCTAATTATGTGATGTTTGAATTTAAAATTATTTTTTGCTAAAATAAATTTAAAATCAATTATCTACTTAAATGATAAACTAAATGAGTGGGGGGATAACTTTTTTTCTTTCCTTAAGTTTCTCTCAAATTTTATTTTATCAAATATTTCTCTTTTAACTATTTTCTTTCACAAATATTTTATTCTTTTGGCTATTTTTCAAGAGTTTTTTTAATATTCCTAATTTCCTTTCCCTATATTACCTTTGGTTTTTTCCTTTTTCTCCTTTATGGATTTTTTTAGAGGTTCTAAATTGTTACTATTTACAAAATACTTATACTTTACAAAATTTTCTATTAGATAAAATTGTTATCTGCTTACAAGCTTATAATTTAGGATTGTGGAATTATAAATGAATATTTTTTAAAGATCATAGCACATAGCCAAAATAATTTTGAGTAATTTAGCTTTGGTTTAAGTTATGAGTATTCAAAAATAAGAAAAAAATTTAGATTTATTTTATATGATCTAATGTATATGAAAGAATTTGTAAGTTTAGTTTTTTTATTGCATTATATTATTAATTTTAAATATTTAATGATATAAATATAATAAAATTATAATATTTTACTTTATAAGATATTTTTTAGAGTTATTAGTTGTATATTAATTTTTTATCTAATCCTTTTTATATATAATTAACATAGAGTTATAATTTTATATTATTGAAAAAAATATTTACTTGTGCATTGTATGGGGTGACTAACTAGTATCTATCTATATAGTTGTATCTTAATTTTTAATGATATTGTAGCTTCTTTCTCATTTAAAAAGAGCAATACAAAATAGAGTATAATGATAAGTACAATCATTTTATCAATTTTTGTTTTGCGTAACAATGATGTTTTCCTAACTGGTGATAATGTGGATGTGTTAATCAAGACAAAGCAATTGAAATAAATGATCTAGGAATGCCTCTTTATATAGATAAATAGATATTAGGATTTTTATAATAGATCCTAAGGGTGTTTAGGTTGTCTCAATAATCATATTAAAAAGGACTCAACACATTGATGTGCTTTCTTATTTGTTCCTTAATCTAAAAGGATGATGTTTTAAGCCCAATGTCTTTCCAAGTGATAAGGAATGCATCATATGTATCAATCATAGGTAGTCTATCGTGTGTTTAAGTTAGTGGTACTAGACTGCTAATGGTATGGTACCTAAGTGGTACAAATGATTACATTTTGACCTGTGACAAATTGGCCAATCTCAAAGGTACAAGCTACTTAGAATTGTTAGTTAGTTGTTTAGGTGATTGTGATTCTAAGTTTAGGTACATATTAGAAAGAGCTATATTGTGAAAAAAAAATATTAAGCAATCATTTACAACAACCTTTATTATAAAGGCAGTGGCATGTCATGTTTTATGAATGTGCTAATGAAGTTAATAAGTAAAAGGAATTTTGTTCTTAACTAATTTTATGTTACAACAATACCATTGTCATAGTCTTTTCATTAACTAATAAAAATCTCTGCTTAAGTAAAAGACTTCAATTCAAAGTACCAATTTATGAGAGAGAAAAGATATATAAGCATATTATGTATTTTCCCATGAATTGTATTCTTGGGGATCCATTAACCAAAAGCTTATGAGTTAGTATAAAATATAATTATATAAATAATGTGGATTTGCCTCAGTCTTTGACTATTTTGTGTTAGCGGAATTTTTTATGATATGAAGTCATTGTTATCTCAAGATATATTTAGATGAAATACTCATAATGAGATATTCATGTTATCACCATATATTATGAGCACAATTTTAGGTTACAGTGTGTAACTAAAGACATTTATGTTAGCCATGTCCCCAATTAAATGTAAATTTTGGTGATAATAACACATTTTGATTTGTATTCAAGATCACTTGTTGCATTAGATTTAGAATGAAGCTTAAAGATGATTAGAGACTTTTAGTATAGGATTTCCTTATTTAAATATATTCAATTGTAGAATAGGAAATTAGGTTTAAATGGGTTTAATTATAGTTGGAAAAAATATTTTTTAAAATTTAAAATCTTTTGTTAAGTCATATTTTAGAAGTGGGAAAAAATTAAAGTAAAACTAAGTCTTGAAAACCTAAAAAAAAATTTCAAAAGTAGTTTGTGTCAAAAATGTTGTTTTGGGGGGGCATGAATCAATTGTAGAATTGATTTATACCTTATTGTAACATTTCTAGGCTAATGAATTGATTCTACAATTGATTTTCATCTCTCTTTTTTAAATGTTCATCTTTGAATCGCTTGTACATGTGATTCAACATGTCCTTTGTTAAATTTTAAATTATTAGGCTTAATGAATCAATTCTATAATTGATTCTTTGAGTTCTAACATAGTAATATATTTATTGTGTCTAATAAACTTTTTTGTGTTCTAACTCATATATGAAACTTAGAACTCGACTTTAAAACATAAGAAAAGGCTTTCACTATTCCATTGATACAAGATCTTTATCTATTTTCTCTCTATTGATCAAAATCCCTTGAACCCGTTAAATTCAAATTTCCTCTTCTACCTCTTCATTAGAAATCAACTCTTCAAAGTTTTGTGAGCTAAATTTCTAATTCCAAACACCTATTACTTTGTATTTTAGGGTGAGGTATCCTTCAGATTTCCAAGAGTGAGACATCTATTGATGGAGTGTTCTTTAAGTGAGGAAACTCAAAAGCATTTGCTTTAAGTTTTCGGATTAAACTTGAAGAGATAGTAAAATTTGCAAAATTCAAATCAAGTAAGCTTAGTAGGGAAGGTAATCCTTACAATGTTAGATTTTTAAGACTGAACCATTATAAATTCTTGCATTTAATTTTCTTAATCCTATTTTTTTTATATTTCTCCATATAATTTTTTTTCATATGCTTGTTGTTATGTTGATTGATTAACTTTGCGTGTCTACATATTAATTGCTTGCAAGTATAAACACTTATCTAATGTTTATAGGCTCTAAAAGTTTGCAAACTCCTTTGAAAAACTGAGTTTGATTTTGAAAAGTGTAAACTTCTAAAACTTAATTTACCTCCTCTTAGGTGGAATCTTTGGCAACAATTTAGACCTTGTCTCATACTATGTTAAGAATACTAATTCTCATTAGACATATTGGGTGGACTTTGAAACCATTATGTTAGAATTTACATTTAGTAATGTCAAAGTTGTGTAAATTCTATCATGCACATTTATGTTAATATCTTTATTGGATATTGATTATTTAGCTAGTGAGATGTAAACATTTAGCATTTTGATAATAATAGCACTTCAGTTATAATATTTAGTATTGTTAGATACTTATGATCACAATTAGACTTGTAAGTGAAGATAATGACATTAATTTTTAAAGTGGTTATTATTTATAAATTAATATGAGCCTAAATAGGAGATTATTGAAAATTTTAATTATTTTAGGCCTTGTGTTAATTTATAAATATATTTCTTAATGTCAATATTGTTTAATAAATCCAAAATATGAGTGACAACAAGTTGTGGGTTCCGTATGGTATTTAGGCTAACTTGGTATGAATTGATAGGAAATGTAATCTGATTTAGTACATTCAATTTAAAAAGATCCCCTACCTTTGAAAACATGATAAGGCTATATTTTCCCATCAAAGCACAAAGTGGAGGTTCTCTTTAGTTACGAACAAACAATGGAGTTTTGATAAAGAGTGTAAACCCATCATTAATTTACTTTGTTTGTATTTTGCATATGCATTCTGGATGGTTAAAGATGCTAAATTGGGAATTTACCAGTGTGATGATAAGAGGTATTTACAATTCTCTTCTACCCTGTTTACCAAAGATAGATTTATGTTGTTAATTAAATCATACCTTGGTACATGGCGATTTGGAAAATTTTCATAAGAATAAAAACAATTACAAAATATATAAATTTTATTATAAAAGTGGTAATTACTTGTAAGCAATCTATATTCTAGTTCTAGTACGTAAAAGTAATGCTCATAAGTGACACAAGTCAATCTATTAGCAAAGAAAACATGAGAAACTGCCACGTGGAAAGTCACCTGGCAATAAATATAATTAAATATTTGAATATTATTACAATTTTAATAACCGGTCAAATCTATACCAATATAAATATGAACCATGCCTAATTTACATTGTCATTTAATTAATTAAGTTTATGATCAACAAATTAATTTCTATTATTAATTAATATTTAAAAAAAGAATCATGAATTTAAAACCATCATTTCACAAATACAAATATATTTTTAATAATATTACAAAAATTAAATTTAAAATTTTAATTTATTATTTATTGGAATGATTAATTAGATGTAATATTAAATTAAAATTTAAAATTAAAAATATAATAATATTTTCAAATAAAATTTCTTCACATTTTGAAAAGTTCAAACTATAGAAAGAATATATTAATTCATTTTAAACTAGATTAATATTTTTAAAAGTAATTTA
Organism: Sindora glabra; assembly: GCA_020226215.1. NCBI lineage: Eukaryota > Viridiplantae > Streptophyta > Magnoliopsida > Fabales > Fabaceae > Sindora > Sindora glabra. The sequence goes on from CM035235.1 coordinate 1,983,994, forward strand.
ATATAATATTAAATATGATAACTAATTATAAAAAATAAATACTATTTTATAAAAATATATTTTAATTTAATGATTCTATACTTTTATTTAACTGATTTTTCTTATTAATTAAATAAAATATTATATTAGGAAATGTGTAAAATTTTCAATTATTATTCATTTAAAATTATGTTAATTTGATAGTTTATAACATTACTATCAATAGAAATTGACTTTTCATCAATGATATTTAAAAAATATAAAATAATTGTTCTCATACATATTTGAATATGCAATTAATTTTCATGATCAATTATGATAATTAATATTAAATAAATTAAAAAATAAAAGTCCAATTGCACATTAGTTTATGTGTATAATAATAACAACTTCTTTGATTACAAATATATATATGGAAATAAAAATTTAAAAGCTTATTGGAATAATTAGTTTACTTTAATATCTCTTATTCAAATATTGTATATTATACATTAATTTCACAACTTTTTAATTTTACCCATAAAATTTTTTCATTAATTTCTGTAACTCTTTAAAATTATTTAAATAATTTATTTCTTAACAATAGATGCTATTAAATTTATAAAAGTATATATATATATATATATTAATTTTGTTCTTTTTAGTTGGCTTTTATTGTTAATCTCAACATACAGTGCATTATTTTCAAATTTTAAAGGTTTAATGTAATTGACTAAATAATATGATCATAATTCAATTGTATTTTTCACCTACAGCTAAGTCGAAAACTACAACTAAATTTTTTTCTTGATTATAATCATCATCATTATTATTTTTAATCAAGAAACAATCAAAATCACATAAAATAATAAGACAAAAAGATTTTCAATTGTTCACATACCTTTAAAATATATTTCAAGATGAATTAAAGGCCTAATCAAATATATGACATCATGAATCGACATTATAATCACGATAATATTTTTATTCTTTTCAAATATTTTTTCTTAAATTTATTTTGCACCACAAAATTATGAACATTTAATAATACAATTCAACATATTACGATGAGAAAGGCTAAATAAAATATTAATTATTTATCGTAATCAATTACTCCCATACAAAAAATAAAAAATCTAAATTTTGATTGACTTATAATTTGCAATAAATTTTATTAACCTAATTATTAATTGGTGATCATTTGAATTTTAGCTTTAATTATTTTATTCACTTTTATCTCTAATATTGGTCAGTTTTTATTAAATGAAAGTCAATTACAATATCTCTTTTACACAATGTATGTTAATTTTTTTTAATAATTATGCTATTTTTCAATATTCACCGCAAAAAATATGCTATTCATTTAGCATGTTCTAGGAAGAATCAGCTTTTCTTTTAAAAAATAAGTCAATATAATGTTAATTATGATAATTAATAATAAAAACTAGCTATTTTCTATTATTTACTTTTCTTAAAAATATATTTCATAGACAATCAAAAGTTTCATTAAATATATTGTATGATGAATAACTTTTATAATTAGATTAATATTTCTAATTATTTTTAAATTATTTTTCAACTGTGAAATTATAAATAATTGATAGCACAACCAAACATATTACGGCCAACAACCTTTTATTTAGTATTGTTCTTTAGCAAAGGGTGTTTGACCGAGTAATTACAAAGTTGAAGGACATAATATGTAACAACAAAGTGATAATCATCAACATTCGCAATGCTCGATAGTTGCATGTTTCAAGATATTACAAATTGAACGAACCTACTTGTATAAAAAATTTGTGTTTCTTAATAATGAGGTATTATTCTCATTTCAAGCTATATGTTTTATGTATTATGGTTTTTTTTTATTGTTACACTACAATTGTTATTTTCTCTTCACATTATATTTTTTATGAACTAAGGTTGGGATTTAATTTTATTATGTATATTGTTTATTACTTTTTCCATTCAAGCAACTGTGTTAAAAATTTTTGTTTGATGTGCTAGTTGAAAAGACATGCAAATAATATTGAACTTTAGGGTTAATATTATTGAGAAAAATAAAAGTATAGGCCAAGCTGATATAAAAGCTTCTTAAATTTTGAATAGAATACTTTGGCTACAAAATCCTATCATACCAGTATTCCCATGATCATCGGGCTCCGATCCATAAATTTAACCTATGGATGTTGATGAGGAAAAAAAAAATGCATGTGAGAGGAATAAGACTTTGCAATGTTGAGTAATCAGATGAATAAGAGGTCAAAATTAGAATGATATGAACTTGAGATAAGTTGGAATGTTTCAATTTTTTAGTTTTTTTTTATGTCTTCAAATTGAAATAATTTGATTTAACTGATAATAGCGATTACTTTATGATTTGTTGGTTGACCTTTAAGTAAATATCTGAAATTTTTTATGATTCGGTTATGCATTTATTTTAATATTTTTAGTGATTTTGTATTTTCATTTAGGTCACTTTATTATTAATTAAAAATATCAATATATTATGATGAACAAATTATTAATTTGATAGTTTATGGTATATGCATTGATATATAGTGATTAATAAAAAAATCTCCTTAAATAAACTTTTTTAATGTACGATAAGAGTCAAGATATTAAATCAAATTAGTAACATTATATATGTGTGTGTGTGAATGTGTGTATAATAATATGATGAGAGATATATAACTGATATTTAGGATATCTTGAAGATTTTTCAAATGTTATGATAAGAGTCAAAATATTAAAACAAATTTGTAACATTATATATCTGTGTGTGTGTAATAATATGATGAGAGATATATAACTGATATTTAAGATATCTTAAAGATTTTTCAAATGTCATGATAAGAGTCAAAATATTAAAACAAATTAGTAACATTATATACATATATATATATATATATATATATATATATATATATATATGTGTGTGTGTGTGTGTGTGTGTAATAATATGATGAGAGATATATAACTAATATTCAGAATATCTTAAAGATTTTTCAAATGTCATGATAAGGTATTTGACAATCTCAATTATATTTTAATCTACCAATAATTTCCTTATGTAAATAAAATATTATTATCAATTAATTTATTGGGGTAAAATTTCATTACTACATTAATATAGATTCGCTTTAAGCTTATAATACAATTAATTGATTGTATTTAATAAAATTAAATGTAACTTTGCATTTAAATTTAAAATTTTAAAAGTACAATTTATTTAAATTAAATTTAGTCCAACTTTAAATTTGTAAATATTGAATAATAGTGTTAATTTTTTTAATTGTGTCAATCATTTTCTTAAATAATCAGTGTAATTTTGAAATATTTTTATTTTGGATTAATTTATTTTCATAAATTTTCAAAACAAAATCATTCAAGTTTTGATACAATTAATTTTATAATTAATATAATTTGAGTACAATATCAAAATAAAATTCTAGAATTTCAAAATTCATATTAATATTTTTTTATTAATATATATAGATAATTAATTCAAGAGATAACGTTTTCTTTTGATTTTAATATATAATATGTTAAAATCATAAATATATAAATTAGTAATAAAAATAATATGATAGTAGATATATAATAAATATCGGTAACTTTAAAAAAATTTTATGTGAATTGGTAAAGTCATAATTTCACTAACCATATTGATATATGATAATATTGGTCAATTTAGTCAAGTCGAAAATTTTGTTATAATAGTAAGCATATAATAATTTTTGCATTATGAACTTTGATAAAATTCTAAAATTCAACCTTTCAAATTTTGGTACAATTAATTTTCTAATTAATAGAACTAAGTGCAATATTAAACTAAAATTTATTTTAATAATTTAATGAATAGGGCTTTTGAAAGCCAATTTTGTATTTATTTTAACACATTTTCATCAAATTTCTTATTCCAATGATGTTAATAATAATTGCATTTTTTGATATTTTATCAAATTATGTATTATTAAAATAATTTTAGTCCAGTATTTATATTATTTTATCCTGTGCCAGGCACGGCCCTCCACTATTATAAATATATGATATAAACCAATGAGTATATTGTAATTAATTTACCTATTTTTTGTTCAATATATATAGAAAGACAGCTTAAATTAAGTAGCTATGAATTTTAATAAAAGCTCGTAATTAGCTCATCACGCGAAATTTTTAATCCCTTTTAGTATGGCATAATTAAATATTAAATATTTGTATATATAGGAACCAATCAAATCAAAGTTAAGGTGGACAAACCAAAGAACGACCGCAGATTGCATATAGCCCAACTTTCTCATCAATCAGATATTGTTGGAAATGTGTGGATTGTAAAGACAAACATCGTGGTTTTTTGACTGATTATGTGCCATTTTTTTTCCAGCATCTGAATTTTTACGTAGCTTCCTTTGTTCCTTTCACTCTTAGATTTGTGAAATACCCTTTGCTTACGGCAAACGTGTAATTAGTGGCAAGACTTGACAACTGTTTGGATGACCATAAAGACTTGATATATATATATATATATATATATATATATATGTGGTGCTTCCCAATTATTAAAAATATTATTTATTAATATAATTTACGGAAAATCCATATTATTTTTTATTTTTTAATATTTTGTTGATAGCTTAGGTTCAAGATCCATGACTGGTTATATAATTTATCTCTTACTTCATTATCACTCCTAGATTCGATTTATTAAAAGAAAACACTCCTAGATTCCATTTATTAAAAGAAAACTTATGTGATTATCATTTTATTAGATCTAGTGGCAAATTCGTAATTAGAAAAAATTCTTCAAAATCATGATTAAAAAGAAATAGGAGGAATTTGTGCTATTTTTTTAGATTTATTGCATATAATATTTTATTATTAAATATATTTATCTAATGATATAAGATTTATTATTAAAAAATATTGTTTATTAACATAATTTATAAAATTTTAATATTATTTTTTTATTTTATAATATTTTATTGATAGCTCAAGTTCAAGATCCATGACTAATTATAAAATAGTTTATCTTTTACTTTATCATCCCTACTAGAATCCATTTATTAAAAGAAAACTTATGTAATTATCATTTTATTTGATACAATAACAAATTCGTAATTCGAATTTATAAAAAAATCAATTCATAAAAACTTTGAAATTCATTTAAATAGAATAGCAATAATCCATCTATCTTGTCCATATTAAAATTTTATTAATTTATTTTTCGTGAACATCAAGTTAACTGTTTCGTCGTAAAAGTCTTCACCAAAATGAAATTGTAGCCACAAAATTGCTGTATGGCTCAACTTCCTCATCAACTTCCTGACAAAATTGCCGGAAAAGTGTGGATCGTAAAGTCAAGGTCTTCAACTGATTGTGCGTCATTTCTTCTGCATCCCGATTGTTACGCAGTTTCCTTAACGTGTAATTGGGCCAAAACTTTTCAGAAATCCGCTACTTCTATAAATGTGATTGCGACTTTTTTTATAAAATGTAATTATCTGTAAGCAATGTAAATTTATGATTTAAACTGATATGTATATTGTAATTAATTTATATATTTTTATTCAATCTATATAAACAGACAGTTTAAATTAAGTAGTTATGATTTTTGAAACCTCCTAATTAGGTCCTCACACGAAAATTTTTAATCCCTTTTAGCATGGCGTAATTAAATATTTTTATCTATAAAAACTAATTAAATCAAAGTTAAGGTGAATAAACCAAAATAAAACTACAAAATGCATATGGCCCAACCTTCTCATCAACCATTTATTGCTGGATATGTGTGGATCGTAGAGTCAAAGTTTTTGGATTGACTATGTGCCGTTTTTTTCCAGCATCTCAATTGTTGCGTAGCTTCCTAGGATTTAAAAAGTGGTCTGCAATCACAATATTACTCGCAATATTACATTTTCGGAGGAGACCGCATCCGCAATTTTTCATAATTTTAGGCCGTTATGGTTACATTTTTTCCCATTCGTCCACGTCGCGATGTGACCGCAACCGTGACCGCAACCGCAATTTAAATCCTTGGTAGCTTCCTTTGCTCTTTTCACGTTTGCTTTTGTGAAATACCCTTTGCTTACGACAAGCGTGTAATTAGTGGCAGGACTTAACTGTTTGGATGATCCCAAGGACTTTGAGATCAGAAACTAGTATATATATACGGGTGCTTCTTAATTTAAATAATGCAAAGCAAGCATGTTAGAAAAAATGGGTGCGAATAAGTTTGTATGGTTGGTGTTGTTTATTTTAATCTCAGTGGGAAAGTGGTGCTCTGAAGGATGTTGGAAGGAAGAGAGAGATGCTCTTCTACATTTTAGAGAAGTAATTTTCATTTATCCACTATATGGAGAAGCAGATCCATGAAGGGGTGGCCCGGACATAAGAAGGCGGACGGATGGCAAGGATTGTTGCCAATGGGATGAAGTCGTGTGTAATACAACCACAAACCGAGTGGTTGAGCTCCATCTTGGTGGCCTCGCATTGTACACAAGAGATTTTTGGGATCTAGATTTCTCGGATTTTCTAGTCTCTGATGATCTTAGAAGTCTGGATTTAAGTTCCAATTATATTGTGGGGTGTGCTCAAAATTTTGGTAGGTATTCCTTGTTGATACCCTTAAAGAAATCTAAATTAACTTTTCATTTTGCTTATCTTTCAATTATAAACATATTTATTGTATTTTATTTACGTTGTTGTAGGATCTTCGAGGTTAAAAAATCTACGAGACCTTAACCTGAATGATACCAGCATTCTACCGTGTTTGAGTGGACTTTCATGTCTTCTCACGTTAGACTTATCAGGAAATCAATTGACAGGAAAATCAGCATATAGTAAGGGAATCTTTCTGCACACCTATCTTGCATATTTACGTCAATATTTTAATTATTTATGCCAATATTTATTCTCAAATTTTCACATACTATGATCATAATTAACTAATTTGGAGGTTTTCTATTTAAGGTTCAATTACTTCAATGGCATTGGTACAATGCGACTTTCATCTTCCAAATCTTTACTATTGAATATATATTGAGAACGTAAAGTTCCAGGGAAGATGAACATAACTTTTATTAAGGTTTAATTTACCATTATTTTTAATACAAAATAATATTTATATTTTTTAAAATTTACCTCCTTGATTTCTTTAAAAAAACTGAAGGAATGAATGTAATGATTTCTAATCTTTTTAGTTCCTTTAATATAATTTTTTTGGGTACAGCAATATAATTTGATTATTAAATACAAACTTGCACATTGAGCGTCCTTGGCACAGCATCCTATCATCTCGAGGTTGATTTGGCATTTCATATTTATTTTCTAAATTATTTCTAAATTGTCACACTATATTCATAGTAAAAAAAATGGATTATACAAATTTTTCTAGAAACTCATATGTGTATATATATATATATGTGTATATATATATATATATATATATATATATATAAGTTTTTAGAAATATATGTTTGCATTCACAATTTGTTCATTTACATGAAAGAAAATTTTAAAGATTTTTCTGTTAAACTCTAAATGTCGAATTACCAAATTTTATAAGTTGGTATAAATTTTGGATCGAAAATCTCTACAAGGCGTATTACCGACGGGGATTTTTTTGTTGGTGGTAGTCTCGTGCGTAGATATGGTATCGTTTATTGAATTATGGATAAAAAATAATAAAATATTTTGTCCTCTTCATTTTTTTTATGATCCAATATGGCATGATTAAACCTATCTTTGAACCAATAACAATAAGACTTTATTTGAATTTAAGTTCAAAATTTTTTTAAATGATTGAATTCAAGTTAAACAAAAGATTTTATTTAAATTTAATTCTATTAGCCGTTTAAAACTTTAAATTATATTTCCACTGCCATGAAATCCTTCAAATTAATTTATCATGTATCTGACAAAAATTTATTTAAAAGACCATATGACATATGCCCTTAATTTTCGTTAGTTGATAACTTTATATGTTGTGTATATATTATGCAGACAATAAATAGTTGCCATGACCAGAAAATCTTGAAGAGCTTTACTTGGGTGGAAATGACTTGGGGAATGATATTCTATCATCCTTCGCTGAGCTTCATCATTTAAAATTAATTGATTTGAGTGCAAATCATTTAGAAGGATCCTTAGATATAAGTGGTTAGTACTGTTAACTTGCACCAATTCTATGTCATGTTTGGCGAAACTATTAGCTCTATTTTTTATGTGAATAATCCTTTGTATAACAGGGCCAAATGCTTTGAGCAAACTGAAGACCCTCATTATAGAAAAAACCAATATCACCAATTTAAGTGTCCCTAAAGGTAATTATACAAATTTCATGCATCACTCAATAATTATATATGATTGCAAATTTTTTGCAAGAAAAAATATTATTAATTCTTATCATGATTAAAAGTATGTTTACTTATTCTACATATAATAAAGGATTCTCATGGCCAACAAGTCTCGAAGACCTTCAGCTTATGGGAAATAATTTCAATAATGACATTGTATCATCCCTCAGTAATCTCCAAAATCTAAAATTACTTGACCTTAGTTTCAACCATTTGGAAGGATTATTAGATATAAGTGGTAAGTATAGTAATTGTTTTTATTAGTACCATTTCCTTTTAACTCACAATTAACATATTTAGTTTGTTGTTATAGGTCTAAAAGCTTTGAGCAAATTGAAGACCTTGATTATAGTAGGAACTAATATCACCAATTTAAGCATCCTTGAAGGTAATTGTACAAATTGCATGCATCCATAAAAATAGATATAGTATTGAAAAAAAATTATAATGAATTGCAAATTTCACTTTTTAAATGACTATAATACAGAAGGACATGTATAAAAATTTGAATTGCATTTAATATATTAAAATTTTTACTAAAAAGTTAACTATTTGTATTATTGGATTAAATTTAATGTATTAAAATTTAAATTTTTAATTTTAATTAACTTGCTTTAATATTCAAAAAATGACAATCTAACAGTAAAATACTCAACTTTTTAGAAGGTGAAACTCCTTAAAGCATTACTTCATTACTTTTTGTACCAAATTTATATTATCAGATAATTCATTGCAAGAAATTTTGTATTAGTATTTTATATCACGGTTAACAATCCTCACTTTTTCATTTGGATGAAAAAATTATATTACTAATTTATTGATTATAAAATAATAAAAGATATTTAATTAATTTTAATGAAAAATATTAATTTACAATACTTAAGTCAATTTCATTCATTCTCTCATATCTTTATAATAAATACATTCATTAATTGAAGTAATTATTAGTGATGATAAATTAATTGTAATACCATTTTATTAATTTATTATCTTTAAATTAGTAATATAATTTTTTGATTCAAATAAAATAATAGAGGATGTAGAGATTAACATTCTCTATATCCTATTTTGCCATGTGATGGTTCTATGCCACAGACAGCAACAAATCTAAGACACCTAATGGTTATTGGGCAAATTTTAATTTATTCGTAACAAAATTTGAAATTATGTGACACAATATTCAAGTTTGAAAACTATATATATTTTCTTAGGGGTTAATTCGTAGAGTCATTTGCGTCGCTGGTTATCTATTTCCTAGATTATCACTAGAATGTTTATTTTATGTCATTATGTACATAGTTATGTATATCGTTGCAAATTTTTTGTAAGAGAAACATTATTAATTCCTCTCTAGTTGTAACATGATTAAAAATATGTCTATTTATTCTATAAAGGGTTCTCATGGCCAACAAGTCTTGAAGATCTTCAACTTTATCAAAATAATTTTAGCTATGACATTATATCATTCCTCAGTAATCTGAAGAATCTAAAATCACTTGACCTAAGTGGTAACCATCTAGAAGGATCACTAGATATAAGTGGTAAGTATTGATAATTTTTTTATTTGGACCAATTCTTTTTAACTCACGATTAACATATTTAATTTGCTATCACAAGTTTAAATGCTTTGAGCAAATTGGAGAAGTTGAATTTAAGTGATAATAATATTGTTAGTTTACATGCACACCAAGGTATCATACAAGTATAGCTTAAAATTAATCTAATTTAGAAATATATTAGAATTATATTACTATGTAAGAATGTTATAAGAAGATGTATATATATTTGACATGCATTGATTTTCATGCTTCATTTTCAGTGAAATCAAGTGTGATCTACATTCTTTAATTTAATAAAATTTTATTAAAAAATTTAAGTAGCATACAATACCTCAATTTAGATGGCAACAACATACATGGAAGCATGTTATGAGAGTCATTACAAGCATTTTCATCAATTAGGTGGCTTTCCCTTGTAGTCAATGATTTCAATGGAACAATTGTTGCCAAAGGCAAGATTAACGATCCTTTATTTTCCACTTCTCAAAAGAATTATAATTACTATGAATGGTTTATCAATTAGTTAGTATTCTTGTAGATATCCGTGATTTGGACAATCTTGAAGAGTTACTCTTAGATTCTTCTTCGAACATTGGAAGTATGTTTTTCAGAAGCATTGAAGCATTGACTTCTTTAAAAGTCTTGTCTATTTCTAATTGTGAAATCAATTCTCATTCTTGGTCAATCATTCTTACATTAAGTTTATTTATGGAAGTGGAAGCAAAGTCATACTTGACCCATACTCTACTACTCAACCTTGGATTCCAAAATTCCAATTACAAGAGTTCTTTTTAGCTTCAACAACTAGGAGTGATTATCTTCCCTTCCCTCACTTTCTTTTCTACCAACATAATTTGTCTTGTGTAGATTTCACAAGTTGCAAATTTAGGGGAAAGTTTCCAAATTGGTTGCATGAAAATAATACAAAAATGACTGATCTTCTTCTCAATAATTGTTCATTCACTGGTCATTTTCAATTGCCATCACATGCCAATATTCAAAGTATTGACATATCCAATAACTATATTATAGATAAAATCATGAGCAATAAAAGTTTAATCTTTTCAAACTTAGCATATCTGAATATGTCCAAAAATAAAATCTCCAGCTCGTTGTATGATGAGTTAAGTCAACTGAAATTTTTTAAGATAATAGACCTATCTGACAATTATTTTTTTGGGGGTATTCCTGGTAGTATTTTTAGTCCATCCCTTGTTACTTTGGATATAAGCAACAATAATTTTGGTGGAAAGATTCCAAGAAGCATAGTAAATTCATCACTTCTGTGGTAGCTTTACATGGACAATAATCACTTTAAAGGTTCTATTCCAAGGGAATTTGATGAACTAGAAAGGCTAAATATTCTTGACCTTTCTGGAAATGAGTTGTCAAGGTCTATTCCATCATTTATCAACCATTCCCTAGAGTTTATCTATTTAAGCAACAACAGGTTCAAAAGCTTTTCAAGAAGAATGTTCAATGAAAAATCTTCATTGATACTATTAGATCTTAGTTTCAATGAGATAACAGGCAATATTCAAGATCTAATCGAAAATTATATTGAATTGAACATTCTTTTCTTGAAAGGTAAGAACTTTTTTGGTCTAATACCAGAGCAATTATGTTGACTAACTGATTTGACAAGGCTCGATTTATCTTATAACAATCTTTCTAGACCTATACCTAAGTGCTTGGGTGAAATTCATTTCAATGCCAGTGACACTACATTGATTAGTGGCCTTTTGAGTGAATATGAAAATCCAACTTATTATACTCACGTTCCAATGCCGGCTGTGGTGCAAGATGCAAATTTCACCACAAAGACAAGATCTTACACATATCTATTGAGCGCTCTTGCCTATATGACTGCAATGGACTTGTCCCATAATAAATTAAATGGGAAAATCCCTTATGAACTTGGAAATTTGACCGAGATTTGGGTAATAAACATGTCTCATAACTATTTGAGTGGAGAAATTCCAATAACATTCTCCAATATGAGACAGACTGAATGTTTAGATCTTTTCTTCAATAAGTTAAGTGGTGTAATTCCTTCCCAATTGATTAAGTTAACCTTCTTAGAAGTATTTAGTGTGGCATACAACAACATTTCAGGCACAACACCAGAATGGAAAAACCAGTTCACAACTTTTGATGAAAGTAGTTATGAAGGGAATCCTTTTCTTTGTGGACCTCCATTACCTAAAACTTGCATTGGAGATCTATCACCTTCAGTACCAATTACTATAAATGGTGAGGGAGACAATGAAGATTTCTTGGACATACAGGTTTTCTATGTGACCTTTTGGGTGACTTATGCGATGGTATTATTGGTTATGGCAACAATTCTATACGTAAATCCTTATTGGCGACAAGCTTGGCTTTACTTTATTGAGTTTGTCATCACAAATTGCTATTACTTTTTTGTGGACTTCTTTCATAAGCTATCCAGTGCTAGAAATATGTAGCTTTCATTTTCTTGCCTAGAGGTTGATTTGCTATCTTAATGGTTATAAATGCTTCTTAAAATAATGAATATGTTGATTGAAGTTGTTGTATAACTTTTTGAAACTTTATGAAATTATAAAAGTAATAATGTATATTATTTGAAGATTGTGATATTGGGCAGCTAAGTTTAAATTAATATACTTTAATGAAATGATGCATTTAAATGAAACAACGTAAAAATATATATAATGATAGATATCTGTGAAGAAAGAAAAGCCACAAGTTTCAAGAATATATTTGTTTAATAAGTACGTTTTCTATCATGAATAAAGGTATTATGCAATAGTTATTGTAATATCATTGATTAGTCGACAACTCTATAATTATTCAGAGTCTTTTCGAAGGTTTTATAAAGATTTTTAGATATATAATTATATTCACTATTTTTATAACTATTTCTTTATTATAATTTGATTGTATAATACCTTATGGCTTAATTTGAACTTATTATTGCAATTTTTTTATATTTCATTGATTTATTTTTAATTCTATAAATGAACATATTTTAAATTTATTTTATTTTTAATGCCCCTGCGTCTTCTATTATAAAAATTTTAAAAAGTAACAATATTTTTTAATATCAATGAAACGTATTGATAATAGGAATTCATATTTAAGGAGATATGTTATATGTCAATTACATTTTTAGCCTATGGTAGGTGGGTTCGTAAAAAATTTAATAATTTAATTAAATCAATAATTATTCTCTACTTTTTACAATTGTAAAATTTATAATAATATTTCAACAAAAGATATAAATCATTATGTACAGAAAACATAATTGAAAAATTGGAAACTCATTAAATCATGCTAATTATTCTAATCAATATTTAAATAGGTAATAAATTCATGAATATTAAGGACCAATGATAGTTATAATTGTGAAATTAATGAATAGTAATATGTATGTAAATGATAAGCATTTGTACGAATTATAAATATTTTTCAAAGTCAATAGTTAGCAATAATTTAAATAATATAATTAAAATTGAGAAATTTTAAAATATGATTAAAATCAAGAAATATCCAATAAAAATTAATATTTTAAAAATTGGATCAGACTAAGTAGTTCAATAAAAAAATCAATAATAATCCTTGTAATTGGTTTGATTAACCCTTATAATCGGCTTTCAAAAAACTAATAAAAAAAGTGTTGCATCCATATTAGAATCATGGAATTTTAAAACTTTAAATGTTGAAAGGAATAACTAATAAATTTTACTAATAAATGAACAAATTCTGATAGAAAAAGTGTCAATTAAGCATTATAGAAAAGATAACTAAAAAATTAAATGGGCTTTATATAAAACTTCTGGGTAAATAAAAATAAATTATTTAGAAGGCTTGAGATAAGAAACTTGAAAGAATAAATTAAGAAAGAGGTGAATTGAATAAAAGAATTAAAGATTATGAATGATTATATATGAATATGTGAATATGAATGAGATTTAAGATGAAATAATAAAAATGCCCCTACCCCTTCGTAAACCAAACTTCAACCCAACTTTCCCTATTTTTTTGGATCCTCAAAGCCTAACTCACATACTTTTTTCTTCTTCCTTATTCTTCCTCTTCCATTCTCTTCCTCAATCAAGCAATTTGGGAGTCAATCTTTATCAAATTCTTCATACAATCAAGGTAGAGATATCTAGACTACCATTAATCTCAAGTTTCTCTTCCATTTTTCTTAAGATTTGGTGAAGTTCAAGGTTTAAGCTCAAAAAAGGGGATTTGAACCCTAAACTCTAATTTGTTCATTTTAGATTATTAAGGATGGTTAACCTATGATTTTTTTCTAGCTAAAGGCTCTTCCATACCAGGTGAATGAACACTCTAGCCTTTGTTTAGAGATTTAAATGAAATTTGTATAGTTTGATCATAAATCTAAGTTTTATGATTACATGAGTAATATGCTAACTTATGGTATTAAATTGATGCTTAATGTTATGAATGGTGTATATAGGATGTGGTATATATGTATTTATGATTTGCTTAAGAGTTATGTGAAATAAATATATTGGATTAGTATTAATGGTAGGAGTTCAAGCTAGAAATCTACAAGTCGACTACATAGTCAATTATAAGCATAAGAATTACTTTTTGGAAAGCCATAGTTGACTACCCAGTGCAGAGTTGGCCTTGTATGGCTTATAGTCAACTATGGCTAGAGGATTGCCCTTTGGATGACTATAATGGATTACCTAATTTGGACTTTGCTATATAGAGGTTCATAGTTGATTATGACCCATGTGCTAAGCATTTATAGTCAACTACTAGCACCTAAATTCCAACCAAGGCCTTTTGAACTTGATTATAGAATCAATTATGCTCTTTCTAATGGGATGTATAAATGACTACGTAGTAAAAAATTCCTTGAAAAATTCAAATGTTGCACTATGAGAAAGGGACTTGAGTACTAGGTGATATATGTTATTGGGATTTTTAATTATGTGGTGTATGATTATGAAAATGAAATGTGTGGACATGCAAAGAGGTATGAAATGATTATGAATTAAAATATGAGACCTTGATATGAATAAAATTGTGCCAAATCTTGAGATATGTAATGGAGGCAAAGTGATATGTGAAAATTAAGCTCGATAACCCATTTATGAAGGGATAAGGCAAATTTAGGAGGCACAACGATAATCTTGTGAGGGATAAGACTGACTAAGAGTCACAAGAAGATTTACATGCTTTCCTTATCCTATTATTATATGTATTATATAATGATATTCTGGTATGGCTAATTATGTATGCTTTAATAATGGCACTAGCAAGTGTGGATGATATTTAATGAATATGTTATTACTAATGGCTATTATGTTGTGAAATATCAAGTTAAGTGTTTAGGTTTACAAAAAGGTAAACATGGTTGGTATTTTTTATTTATGGCATGTACTTGATTGTGCTAAAGTATTTACTTACAAAGCCTCAAACTTACCCTTCTATGTGCTTGTCTTTACAGTTTCCCAAAACAAATTGTCTCTTTTACCACTTTAAGGTCGAGCTCTCGTGAGATTATCTAGTATGACTTAGGAAACATAAGATATTTTATTGTAAACATTTTTAGGCCTTCATCTATAAAAGGAAAGGCGGTAGAAAGATAGTAATTAATATCCTTTGAGGATAATTAAGTCATCATCTTTTCATTTTTGTGCATGAAAACTTCCCCAATTTCCCCTTTATATGTTCTACTATGTTAGAGCATAATGGAGGTTTAGCTAGAAGAAATTGAGGAGTGAGTTCCATGCCAATCACAACTAAGGTTAGATCATGACAGATGAGAAAACTAGTAAACTAGTGATGAATCAATCAAACCATGTGAATTGATCATAGTTTGTATGATTCAATTGGTTAATTTTTCAAAAAAATTATAGCTATTTAATAAAAATAACATTATTTTTATTCATAATAAATACATGTTTAAAATTCAATGTCCTATGTAGTAAAAAACTATGTTGTCTTTATAAATGAAAGTCACAAAAGAAAAAAACCAGGTTTGTGACACTTTGAATTATGAACATTTTAAAATATGAAATTATTTGATAATGTTTAAGTTATTTTTATATTTTATATACACAAGTTAAACTTACTTATAATTTAATTATTATATATTAAAATTTTCAACTTATATTATAATCCCAGTTCAACCTTGATTGAATCATTAAACCTTGAATCACTCTTATTTTTTATTCAATGATTGGTCTGATTTTTAAAATATTGATGAAAATAGATAAGAAGTTGAAAAAATATTTAATTTAACATGTTAATTAATAGTTGTCATTTTCAAAATTTTAATTTGGTTCAATTATTTAATGTGTTAATGCAAGAAAAGTCCAAACTTAAAATTCATTTAAAAGGAAATAGGTGTGCAGATATGTTTTTATCCAAAAATTGGAAGATGTCTATTGTCTATACATATAGAGAAGGTAGTAGGTACACAAACTAGTTGGCTAAATATAGTCTAGGACATGAGTTGGAATTGAGGATTCTAGATTATCTGCCTCCAAACCTTGAAATGTTAATTCATGGTGATGTTATTGAGGTCTCTACCTCTCTAGGAGTTGAAATGCAGTTCTTCTTTGTTTGGGCTTTGGCTTCATTGATTTACCAAAAAAAATCACACTATAAATTATAAAATGTAAATAATCAACAAGAAAAATATATTCATATAATGTTGTTTTCAAACTCATATGTTGCTGTTAAAAAAAAAAACCTCATACCACAAATTATTGTATCAATCTTACCTTTTCTTTTAATTTCAAAAGTAAAATTTGTAAAAAATAAGACATAAAGATCACATGGACATATAATATCATGAATAATTGCATATATTATATTTGTAAATGAAAGATTCAAACCTTAGAATATAAAAATAATTGTTCAAGGGCATGAGATCATATGTATTAAGATAAACCATAGTGTCAATTTTTTCCTCACTATCTTGCCGTTTTTCCATGCTTAAACTCAAAACTTAAACTTAACAAAAATAGTCACATCGTATAAATACTTGTTTCATTCCCTCTTCACAATACTCTAATTATGATCCCAAAATCACAAGCATATTTTCCTTGTGAAGAAATGCCTTTAAAAAAGTTATACATATCAAAATTTGATTTTTAAGAATGTATATAGTTAAATCAAAGAGAAAAAATCTAAATTTTCATTGGGTATAAATAGATAGTTTATAATAAAAAAATTTATAGTAGTGGAAGCTTGAAGCAAATTAAGATAAGGATTGAGTTTTGTTCATAGCTCACATTTTTTTTAAGTAAAATTCTATGGTGGCAATAAACTTAGATAATTAATTTGGAATTTGTGATCAAAACAAAATGGCATATGAAGATAATTCACAAAATAAACCATTGGAAAATTGAAATGGTGAGTTAGAACAAACAAGTAATAAAGTTAAGCAAAAAGGGTGACAAAAAAAAGGAAAGAACTTAAGAATGACTTAAAAATTTAAGAATTTGGGGTTAAAGATGAAAAAATGTTAGATATCTTTACTAAGGGTAAGTGTTGAAATAAGAGGGGTCAAGGAATTTGCTTCCTTCTTCTTTGAAAAAGGAAGGGAGGGAGGGAGGGAGGGAGGGAAAAGTATGGACGGTGCTAGTGCATAAAAATGATGAGAGAGAGAGAGAAGCAAAGAGAGAGGGAGAGAGAGAAAAGTATGGATGGTGCTGGTGCATAAAAATGATAAAGTGGTGGTTGACATTAAGAGTGAGAAAGGTAAAGTGACACGGAAGGGAAATGAGAGATTGAAAGTAGTGGGAAAGAGAATATTAGAGAAAGAAGAATGATGAAATAGGTTAGCATTTCACCAAAGAGTGAGGAGAAAGGAGTATAAAAGAACAGAAGAAAGAGGAAGAGGTGAAATGGTGGTTAGGCTTTGAATTTAAGAAGAAAAAGGGAATGCGAGAGTTATAAAAAAAAAGAGTTAATGGAAAAAAATAAAGGATAAAATACAATTTATCCTCCTAAATTATGTGTCATGTACGAAGAACATCCTAATTTTAAAGTAAGGGCAATTTTAACTTTTAAATTATAGTTAGTGGATAATTAATCCCTTGTACATCAAAGTCCCATCTAAATTAACATCAACACAATAAGATGTTGAAACTTTCCTTCATTCACATTTAAAGCCCTAACTATATCCTTCCTTCATGTTTTTATTCTTTTTCACAATTAATTTGCATGCCACCCTTTCCTTCATTTCTTGTTCATAGCCAAAACATAATCAGATGCAATTTTACAAATTGTTTAGTAAAATAATAGGTTCTTTTATTAAGGTCAACAATAATTGGTGACATCTTTTCATTCGGTGGGTGTAAGATTTGAGAAGTAAGCAACATATCAATCTAAACCAATTAGTATTAGATTCGGATATTGTTATTAGAATTAAATGTCCTTTTTAAGAGATTTGTTATGACAATAAGGGAATCTAAGATGACTAGTTCCAACTAGGTTAAGAGTTTAATTTTCTATACTAAAAAAATTATCAACCATGATTTAAATCTACTCATTTGTCATGTGAAAAACATGACTATATGTCACTTCAACTTAATTTACATAATTAATGTTTTAAGTTTCAAATAACTAAAATAATCACACTGTTAGGTTAATTTAATGTCTCAGCATATTTCTTTACTCGCGTTAGCTTAAAACCTCAAATTATGAGACCCATGATTCAACTGAAGGCAACTAAAGGAGAGGAGAAAGAGCAAGATACATGTTAACTATGGAAAAGAAATAAAGAGATGTACAAAGAATATGCTTAGGACTTTATTTATGAATGAAATAAAAATTTTAAGATCTCATTGTGTTGCCATTAATTTAGATGTGGACTTAATTTAAGGGGATAAATAGCTCGCTAACCATAATTTAGGTGTTTAGTTACCCTTCCTTTGAAATTAAGGATTTTTTTGCACACAACATATAGTTTAGGAGGATAATTGTGTTTGATCCAAAAATAAATAAAAAAAGAAAAATTTTGAAAACAAAACTGAGAGCGACACATGATAAATGAAATGGAAATTCGATATAAAGTTGTAAGAGAGTGACACATGTGTAAGATGTTTACACCCTATTATTTATAGTATAGATAATTAAAATTCATCCGTGGATTTTGTAAAAAAAAATATGGAATTGCGAAATGCTAAATCCGCAATATTCACCATTCGAATTCATATATTTAAAATTAGTTCATTGTGATTGTGAGATTCATTGCATTATTAAAAAATATATAACAGCTACATCCACTATTTGAATTGGAATATAATTATAAAAACAAAATAGGAATAAATTCTATATAAATAATATTACATTTTAATCTTAATTTTGAACTCTCAAATAAGTAAATAAGTGAAACAATTATTTAAAATTATTGCTTAATAACCCATTCAACAAAATTTTCTTGTTTACAAACTAAATACCCGTTAGTCTATAATAATATATAATGCTTGACAATTCTTCCTTATTAATTGGTAAAAAATTTATATTTCTATATTGGACATTTTAGCCATGCATTTCAATGACTTTGTGATATTTTTATTAATATTATTTGCAGATATTGTTTCATGATATTATTATTATACAATTTTTAATTACTTAAAAAAACAGTAAGTCACTTTTAAAATTTTCAGCAATCACAAAAATAAAAAATGAGGTACACATTTCATGATAAGTATTTGTAAAATTAATGGCCAGCAATAATTATAATTGAAAAAATAAATATATAACATAAATAAATAAAATATTGAGAAATATGTAATTTAATATATTAATTAATAATCATCATAGAGAAACTCTTTCTGACATACTAATTATTTCAAGGTAAGAAATTAAAGTATATTAATGGTCAACAATAGTTTATAATTATAAAATTGATAGTTAATAATATTATAGTAATGGTCAGCATAATTATATAATTAGAAGTATTTGTGACATTGATAATCAATAATAATTATAATTGAAATTAGGCTATATGTAATGAAAATATGTAAGTAATACTAACAACTGTTGGTCCGAGTGGAAGGAGCTCAGCACCCCTTAAGTAAGGTCTTAGGCTCGAGTCTTGTTAATGGAGCAGACGGCGTTGAGAGAGCTCTTCTCATATTGGGTCTGACGTGGCTCGAATTCGGATTAGTTAGTGGCTGAAGCTTGCTGGATACCAGATGGCTAGACCAAAAATATCTAAGGGATTGAGGAATTCTACATAGCTTTCGTGTATAATTACAAATAGAGGTGGCAGATGGATGGTTTAGGAAGGATATAGATTGGGTCAAAAGTAGATGGGTCATTATTGATCCATTTATCCATTTATAACCCAATATAAAATTTTAAATGAGTCATGGATGACCCATGACTCTTGGATATATGGTTAACCTGATCCATCCATTTATCCATCAAATTATTATTGTTTTATATTTTATTATTTTTATTGATATTATTTTTCATCACTATTTTATATTTATTAGTATTATTTCAAAACAAACTTATGCTATCAAATTTTTTATTCTTTATTTTTATTTACTTTTACTTTTAATTTAATTTTTAATATATATATTAATAAAAATAATATATTACTTATATTTATAATTAAAAATAATATTTAAGATTATAGTATTGAAAGAAAATAATTTTTTAAACTCTTTATATTTTATATGAAATAAATAAGATATTTTTTAAATAATAAAATTTTATAACTATATATTGTTAAAAATATTTTTCATCAAACATTAGTTACATGTTATGCATCAAATTGTTTTATCTAGTAACATATATATCAAATTGTTCTCATAGATAAAATGCCCAATTTTAAGGTTCAAACATGCCATATTAACCTTTTTAAAATTTCATAATAATATTTATAAATTATTTAATTTTTTATTATTAACAGTAAAATTCAGGGGATGAATGATCAAAAAGAACAAATCTTGGTAGATAACTATTATATAGCATATATTTTTATTTTATCATCGCAAATAAGAAATTAGAAAGAATTAAAAAAAGAAGGAATTTACTTAATAATTTATGATTTAGATGTATTTTATTTTGTTGAAATCTAATATTAAAAGCCTTCTTTCATCTAATTTTCAGCACTTTACATTGAATTTACAATTTATAATTATAATGAAAGCATGAATCGTAAGCAAAATGAGAATGGTAGCTGGCATGCACATGAAGGCAGAAAAACAAGTTGACGGTCAAGAGGGAAGCAATCGAATAAAAATAACAAGAAAGCAACATCTATTCAAAAACTTATTTAATATTAAATGCAGTTAATTAAATAATTTGATTTTGATATACATTAAATAAAACTTATTTAATTTAAAATAGACATTACAATAAAATTAAAAAAATTCAAAATTCAAAATTATATTTATTCTTTTATAATAATAAATTATACATTAAAATTGCATATATATCAACAATCAGATTTTAATTCGTAAAGTATCACTTAAAAATAAAAATTAACTTTATTGGTGTATTAATATTTGCAAAGTATAGTTAAGAATCTAACATATAATTATACGGTATATTACATATAACATGTAGCATTATGAGATTTTTTATTTGAAATTGAAAAATGTAATTTTGTGATTTTTTTAAGTTTTAAAAGTAAAAATAATAAATTATATAAATTTTAATACAAAAGATTGGACTTGATTTTACTTTTTTATAAAAAAATTGATATTGTCACATATATAATAATATTAAAATATTTAATTTCAAAAAATTAATTTTAAAGGTATTTAATTTATATTAAAATTTTAAAATTATTTTATTATAATATTTTTTTATTTTATAATATTTATTTATATAGTGTACAAATCTACCGCCTATGAATATAAATGGATAAATGGTTATTTATAGGTTAATCCAATATGAATCTTATTTCAATAGGTCAATAATGACCCAACCCATATTTACCCTAAAACTAAAATGGATGGATATGGATGGATCAAAATAAAGATGGATATGGATGAATAAATAGAAATGGGTCAAGATTGCCAGGTCTAATTATAGATTATTGTCATGAGTGAATGGACAAATTGCCCCATTAGTAAAGCCTGTTCAGCAAGGAAAATAATCTGATCAAAGTGACAATCAACAAGTACTTAGCTTATTATTTTGGGAAATTAGCAAAGTTTCGGTCAAAACGGCAGCAATCAGCCTTATATATGTTTCGATCAAAATTAATTAGTTTAGTTCAACGACAGGCATATCGTGAGGATTTCGCATAGTATATGTTCAGAAGTGTTACTTCTCCATGCTTAGATAGTTTGATTGCATAGATAAGGGTCAATCATGGGTTGAAAGAACACCTTGCTACCTCTCTAGTATCAATAATTATGTCAGCTAACATTAGATTTATTTATTTTGAATCAATTTAATTAAGATGTAAAAGTGTTTGGCCCAAATTAAAATGATTATTTAATTGGACCCAAATAGTAGTCTAATTTGTTAATGTGATGATAATTTTCAATAATGAATCAATTCATTTCTGATTACATCTTGTAAACAAGTGTTACTACTCTCATCTACATCAGATAAGCATTATCCCCACTACAATAACTGGAATTCATAGAAGTCATTCCTGTTCACTATCTGTCGTGAGTCACAGAGTTTGTAATCAAATCCAAAATAGAATGGTCCCACCTAGTGCTTCATGTATATTCTAATATTTAGTAGTGCGTATAATATAATACCATTTTTATATGATTCAGTAGTGAGGGATTTTCATTAAAATTAACAATTGATATTAGAGCTATCTGGATCATGTGAATTTAATTATATTATTATGCAAATTCAAAAATTAATTTGGTTTTGAATAATTTTAAAATTTTTGTTGAATTTTTTCAGAATAAAAAACCGTATGTATCTCAAGATTATTTCATAACGTTTAGATTAAATTATTTTATTATATATATTATTTTTTTAAAAAAATTGTTATGTGTAATACTAATATTATGGGAAGAATTTGTGTATGATTCATCAATATGTAATTCACAAATATACCATCCTGGATGAATTTTTATGTGTTTCAGTTTATAATTTTTCTCTCTTTAAAAAAAATTGGTCAGCGCATAAATTAGTTTCTGTGTGTGCATATTATTCCGCTTTTGAGTATATTCGTGATATATTCATGGATGGAATCAATTTATGATCGCGTACAGTATATCCATATATGCACTCCAGTTTCTGTGTGCGCATAAATCAATTTTGTTTTACATATCTTCCGTATGCTTATTATCATGTTTTTATAATACATTATGGTTGCTGCTTTTTTTGACATGAAAATTTCCAATATGCGTTTATCCAGTACAATTCATGTTTTTATTTAGTGTTTGTTTTGACAAATGTAAATTTCCAGAATGTAAAGCATATTTCACATAAAATTTTTTATCATATTTTCAACTATATGCTTAATACTGGCAAACTTTGCATCTTCAGCGTTATTTTCATCCATGCTTTACCCTGGAAAAACATGGTTATAGTTTTTCAGTATTATCAATTTAGTTCCTTTCATTTGTTTTCCAAATGGACCTATTTCATTTTTTGTTTCCCTGTATGTAAATTATTTTTGGAAGAAAAATAGCCATTGAAAGTCTTTTGGAAAGGTTTGAATGTGAGGAAAAATTGCACTAAAAAAATTCATTTTTAAAACGGAAAGAATTTTGACATGATTCTAGTTAGAGATTCTTTCTCATTAAAGTGTAATGCGTTTAGAATTCAAAATAGGTTGAATTAGAGCCATTTCCATTTTGAAAGCATTGAAAACCATTAATGGAGATTTTTGGAAAATTTTCCTTGCATTCAAATGATTTTTCAAATGTGTATTTTTTTGGTGGAAAATTTACCATCAAAATAAATTAAAGTGCATTAAAGACTAATTTTCTGCAAAAATCGCATTGAAAATCACATTAAATGGGCAAATCTTCCTTCTAAGTCGCACAAGTTTGCAACTGATGTCTGCAACCGAGCCATCCAACCTAGGTTGTATACTTGAATCGGGAAGAAGAAGGTGCTACAGTACCATGCTAGCAAAACCCATGCACGCCAATGGTGTGCACAAGCCACGTGACACTGTCTCAACATCAGACGATGATAGTACTTGCATCATTAAGATCGACTCTCTGCACCTGATTTTTTAGGCATTTTTTCAATTTTTTTTAGAATTAGAAATTTTTAATTATTTTTTGTCCATTTAATTTAAGTGGTTAATTGAATTTGTTTGAGCTTGAAAATTTTATAGTATGATTTCTATGTTTTAAGTTTCCACATGTATTTTTTGTGGAATTTTTTTAATACTATTTGGTCCATTATTTATTTATTTATTTGCATGTCTGTATGCCTAGAAAAAAATATTTTATAAGAATCATTTGGACTCATGTTATACCATAAAATTTTATATAATTGCAAACCTAGCCATCTAGGCCCAATCATATAAAATTTTGTTAATTTTAGTAAAATGATAGTTGAAGTGAGGTAAGTGTCATATTAATATATTTTAATAATCTATTAGTATGATTATATGAATATGATTTATTGGTGATAACTTGAATGTAAGAGTAAATATTGTATTTTTAACAATTTTTAGCATCCTGTTGATGTTAGATTTTAGAAATATAGTATTTATCCTTATATCATATTATAATTCCTTAAATGCCATTTTGGTGTTAGGTCTTATAGTATAATATTGCATACAATTGCATTATTTACTTATGAAAATTTAAAGCATGACTATAATTGAACATGGATTAATGTTTTGAATTAGTTTTCCTCAATTTCCTTACATATGTAATTAATTGTTGTGAAGACACTTAATGGGATAAACCATGAGGATTGGGTTCAAACACTAAAATTATATCTAGTAGTCTTCAATCTTGATTTGGGCTATTAAGGAAATAGAACATGTGATTAATGCTAAATCCACAATAAATTAGAAGAGTCATTATGAAAATTGGACCCACTTGAATAGAATAGGTTTAATAGTGATAAAGTATACAATCTACAAAACTATTAGACAAATCATCCCTAAAACTGATAATGTGAAGATGTTCTTAAACTTTGAAGCTAAAAAGTATAAGAAGTTTGACAAGGTTAAGAAGGATCAGTATCTTTCATTGCTTCAAAAAACAATGCATAATTGTGTTAATGGATTATAAGAGCATGTTTTAAGGTTGGTGAACTATTACAACAAATTGAAGTCTATGCAAGTTGCTTTGGGTGATAGTTATCTAATTTGGCAAGTACAAGAATCTCTCCCATTTGATATTTTGAAAAAGTCTTATGGTACTCAGATGACTAAATGGACCATAAATGAACTTATTTCTATTTTTACTCAAGTTGAAGATATGAAAAAAAGGCAAAGGTTAGGTGGTCAATTATACTGTGCATGGCTTAACTTTAGAACATGGTATGAGAGCTAATTAGAAAGACAACAAAGGCTGACATAACCATAGAAGGAAGAAGTGTGAGACTAGTGGGTAGTGCCATATCACCAAAAAGCCCTAATTCACAAGTAATTATCGATTCTGCAAAAAGTATAGGCATAAGAAAAAAAATTATTTTAAGTATAAGAAGTAGGTTAAGAAGAAAAAGAAAGGTAGCTCCAATTTGTTTTAAGTCAAACATAGTTGATATGTCATCAAAATCTTTGTGGTTAAACATTAATATGACTACTCATGTCACAAATTATTTTCAAGCACTAACAAATTTAAGAAAAGCAAGTGATGGGAACCTAATTATGTGACTGGGAAATGGAGACAAAGTTAAAGTGGAGCACATTAAATCAATGAAGTTGAATATGACATTTGGACATGAACTATTAGTAAATAATGTTATTTATGTGCCTTCCATAAGAAAGAATTTAATTTCTATTGTTACTTTGGACTCTGTTGGATATTCTTGTCATTTTGGTAAAGGAAAAGCTAAAGTACTTTATAAATCTTTTGTTTTAAGTATTAGTTTTTTGTGTGATGGATTGTATGGAGTTAACCTAGATCCTGGTTTTGTGAATTTGATAAATTCTAATATTGGTAAGAAAAGAAGTAAAACTAATGAAAATTCTTCATTGTTTTGGCATATGCAACTAAGCTACATTTCTCAAGAAAAAATATAAAGACTCATACAAGAGTAAGTACTATATGACATGAATTTCTTATATTATAGAACCTACATAAATTACGTCAGGGTAAACTTCCAACTAGAGCTAAAAAGAAGAAGAGAAGTAGAAAATAAAGCATTCTTGAATTGACCCATATTGACATTAGTAGACCTATAACACCTGGTATGATATGAGGCCACAAGTACTTCATCACTTTAATTGATGACTACTCTAGATATGGTTAGGTGGAGCTGCTCAATGAGAAGTCAAAATATTAGAAGCTTTTAAGTTGTTCAAGGTAATAATTAAGTTAAAACTAGGGAAATAGATAAAATGTATCAATTTTGACAAATGTGGTAAGTTTTCTGGTAGGTGTGATGAAATAGGTAGAAATCTTGGTCCTGTTATAAGATACCTATAGAAGTGTGGAATTGAAGTGAGTTACACCATGCCAGGGACATTGGAAGAGAATGGAATTGTGAGACTCTTGCATACAAAACAAGGTAGATGTTAGTAAAGTGCATGTTATCCCATACTTTGTTGTCAAAATTCTTGTAGAATGATGCATTAAAAATAACAACCTATATTCTAAATTAAGTTCTTAATAAGTTAGTGTTAGTGTTCAAAACCCTTAATGAATTGTTGTATGGTAAAAAGCCTAGTCTAGGGCATTTTGGAGTTATAAAACTAAAGTAAAATTGTATATTTCATCAATAAGGAAATTTGACTCAAAGATAATTAGTAGATACTCTATTTGGTACTGTAATGGCTTAGCAAGCAACATATTTTACTATTTAAGTCACAAAACTAAAGTAATTGAATTAGATTGAGCTATTTTCGTTGAAGATGAGTTGAACAATAGGAATCAAATATCACAAATCATAGATCTTGCTGAAGACAACATAATTATCCCACTAGTACAAATGTTAGGAGAGTCATCTTCTGCTATTGCACCAATTAATCTAACACAACCAATGATAGAAGATGTTAAATTAGATGAGATTAGTGAAAAGCTTCTTTTGAAGAAATTTCATAAACTTCATAAACTAGCAATTCCTAATAATTATCTGGTATATCTAAAAAAACATGAATATGATATTAATAACAACATTGATCTTATAATATTTTCACAAGTCATATCTAGTTCAAATTGTTCTAAGTGGTTTAATGCTATAAAGGATTAACTAACTTTAATGCATAAGAATCAAATGTAAGATCTAATTGATTTATCTATGGATTACAAGTTGATTAGATATAAATAAGTCTTCAAGACCAAGAGGGATGCTCAAGGTGAAATTGAGAGGTATAAGATCAGATTGGTAGTTAAAGGCTACACTCATAAGGAAGGCATAGAATTTAAAGAAATATTCTCACCATTTTCAACTAAAGACTTATTTTAGGTTATCATGGCATTGATAGCTCATTTTAATTTAAAGTTACATTAGATGGATGTAAAGATAGCCTTCCTAAATGGTAACTTGTTAGAGATTATTTATATAAACTAGGTAACTAGTTTCCAAGAGAATGGAAAAGACCACCATATGCATAAGTATTAAAAGTCCATATATAACTTAAAACAAATGTCTAAATAGTGTGCATCAAGTTTGACAAGTTAATGACTTCTCTTATGTTTAAAAAGAATGTAGCAACAAATCAATGCATTTACATGTTGATGAGTGCGATCAATTTTGTTATACTAGTACTCTACATGGATGGCATTCTCCTTGTATGAAATGATACGAACTTGCTGATTAAGACGAGGCAAATATTGTCAAAACACTTCGATATGAAAGATCTTAGAGATGACTCATATGTTTTAGGCATAGAGATTTGTTGTGATGGATCCTGATGCTTGCACGGTTTGTTTCAGCAAACGTACATCGAAAAGGTATTGAAAAAATTTAACATGTTAACATACTCTCAAGTTTTAACACCTATTTCAAAAGGTGAGGTTTTCTTAAAGTTTTAGTGTCCTTAAAATGATGTTGAAATAGAGAAAATGAAAAATATCTCATATGCATTGATTATAAGTAGCTTAATGTATACTTAAGTATGTACACATCCTGACATAGCTTATACTATTGGTGTACTAAAAGGTATCTAAGTAATACTGGTTAGAGACATTAGATTGTTGCTAAAAGAGTCATAAGATACTTGTATGGTATAAAAGAGTATTTGTCAACCTACTGAAGATTAGGAGATCTCATGATTACAAGCTACTCAAACTCAAATTTTGTTGGTTATTCAAATGATCACAAATTGATATCTAGGTACATCTTCATGATGGCAAGAGAAATTGTGTTATGGAAAAGTTCTAAATAGTTCTTAATAATAACTCCCACTATGGAAGTAAAGTATATCACATATTATGAAATCTCTTGTGTTACTATATAATTAAGGAATTTAATAATGGGTTTCAAAATTATAGAGAGTATTTCAAAACCCTTAACCATTTATTGCAACAATACTACTACTGTGAACTTCTCTCAAAACAACAAAAGTTCTACTTTTACAAAGCATTTTAATTTAAAGTATTAGTTTGCGGGAGAGAAGGTATGCAACCATATTACATGTATTGAATATATTCTATGGATCATATGCTTTCAAACTCACTGGCCAAAAAGTGAATGGTAAAAATGGATCATTATCATGTAATTACTATAGGGTTTGCCTAAATCTTTTAATGCTAAGTTAATTGGAGTAATGTGATGTAAATTATTTAACTAGAGATGTATACAAATGAAATATTCATAACCAAATGTTTATATTTTTGCCATATATTGTGCATATCTTTTAGTTATGGCATATTAATAGAAACGTTCAGACCCAGTCTTAATGGTGTAGTGATTCTCATTTGACATCTTGGGTAGATGCTTTGACCTTATGTGTGAAGATTTACATATTATCACATTTTGTTATGTTAAATCTTATTAAGCATAATTTTATTTATATATCCCTATCGGATATTATATGTGATCAGCAAGTTGTGAATGTATAGTATGTATTATGCTGATTTCCTTATCAAATACTTTGTTATGCACTATTAAACACTTATGATCTGAACTTAGACCTAGGGGTGTAAAGATGTTATAATTTACTTTTACATTCTACTGAAGTGAAGATTATTACTAAATTATATGTTTCGAAATAATTAACAATCATTTGTTAGAAAATCTACTAGCAGAAGTTATACATAAATCATAGATGCATAAGAATTTAATGGAAAAAGTAAACATAGATACCACAATTTTAATAGAAAGAATTCATGAACCACCAAGATAGTTATTCTGTGTGTGTGTGGGGGGGGGGGAAGAAAACCAAATGAATAAGAGAAACTACAATTTCAATTCATGTACTCTTTATGGTCAATCCCAATACTTTCCAAAAACTCCTTTTCAAGCGTGAACAATTACAAAGACGGATTGGAAAGCCTTTGGGTATGCATCCATCAAGGGATTTACATAATTAGGCCGAGATTTACATAATTATATATATATATATATATATATATATATATATATATATATATATATATATATATATATATATATATATATATATATATATATATATATATAAAGCAGTTTTTTGGTTAAAAATAAAAACATTGAAATCCAGAATATTGAAATTTAGATAAATCCTCCTGGATCTTGCCAAAGTGAGAACAATACATCCTTAAATTACTCACTGATATCGAGTAATTTAGAATGGAACCACAATTAAAAAAAATAAATCATGCATGTATGTGTTTTCCATAATCTTAACTATGGCAGCATCATGGCTTCTTTCGACGGACTCAAGAAGAGAAAGATTCAATCTACTTCCAATGCATGTTGGTAAACAAAAGGAGCGGGTTGAGTCTAACTGATTCAATGAATGAAGCTGGACACTTCCCGAGCCAAACTACGTAACCATAACAAAACAATAATAAAAGGCAAACCCACACACTAGATTATAGCATGTGGGATGCAAATGCTATTATTTTTCTTGTATTGTATACTTTTATTAGAAAATTTCATACTATTCATATAATTGCATTATTTTAAAATTTTTAGATCCTATCAAAATTATTTTTAAATGATAGTTAATTATATATATATTATTAGCATAAATATTCATATGGTTTTTCTTTTTTTTTATTTTATCTAAACCTAACCATCCAAACAGATTCACCGTAAAAAATTTTCAATTCTGCACAACTGAAAATGCCTAAAAGCAACATGGAGAGTAAGTTTTTCAACGCATGATATGTACTGATTCTATATGCGTGTGGGTGTATATTTCACACGTGGAAGCTTCTTTCACCATCCATTTCTATGCATGATAAGCATCGGCTCATAGCGTATCCACACAGACCACACTTCGGTCTCAAATCGAAAGCTAATTACCTTTTCTCCTTTTTTCCTTTTTCCTTCCGCTCTTTGCTTTTCTTCCCCCAGTTGTGGGTAAACAGCTGCGGGACAAGTGCGTGAACTCCGGTTTAAATGAACTTCTACCGTCAAAATTTAGCAGATTGCGGAAAATAACGCCTCCTCTTTTGTGTGTCTACACGGTCATCAACGCTAACAACTTGAAGTTGTTGGAACTTTTTAATTTGCATCATAACACAATTTGAATTTATTTGAATCTGATTAATGATAAAAATAATTAATTATTTAAATAATTAATTTAAAATAATTTGCTTTTGTTTCGATAATATGCAAAATAATTATTTTTAGTGTTAAATTATTAAAAAATGCAATAAGATACACATGACTATATTAATAACATTAAATTTTTTATTTGTAAAAAATACATATAACACATTATTTAATTCATGTATATTCTTATTTAGTATAAATTTTCATTAATTTAAGTTTTTTTATAAATAAAAAGTTTAATTTTTAATAATTAAAATAGAATTTATACTTATTTCCATATTCACTAATTTTAAAATTTGTAAATAATTGAAATATAAAATCTTGAAAGTCATTCATAGTATTAAAATAAAAAAGGTTAAGAAAAATGAGATTAGTATAGGCATAAAATTTAAAATTTCTCTTTTTGCAATCATGATTAAAAAAAAATATTCTATATTTTCTAGTCAAGATTATTACTTATAATAATTGGTTATTGAAAACTTTTAAAAATGCAACCAAACATATTTAAAGAGGCCATAATCAATTGTTTGACTTATAATCAATAATTGTTATTTTTAATCATTATATTAAGCGAGTAATTAATAAATCAATTAATTAATGTCCATATGTCTACGTCAATAATTATATAACTTTAAGGTTTTGGCATTTAATATGATACATATTGTTAATATCAAATAACTAGATATGAATTATATGATAGATAAAATTTATGATTTAGCTAAATTAGTTATTATTAAAGAATTCTTACCTCTTTAACCCTAATACTCTTTGCATTCGTACCATTAGAATACAAAAAATAAAGCATTTGTTTACTGTTTTTAAAAATAATTTTTTATTTTTTAAAAAAATTTGTTTGAAAAATTATTTTCAAAATATATCTTTAAAATTCTTGCTTTACAAAAAAGAATAAATTTTTTAGATATTTTGTAAACTTCTTTTTTGTTCTTTATGATAATTTTACAATTAAATGAAACTTTTGCTTATTTGCTTTATTAAACTATATATTATTTTTCTTGAATTCAAAAATAATTTTTAAAAATAAAAAATAAAAATATATTCAAGTACATTCAAAATTCTCTCTCTTTCAGAGAGCGCATCAGTGAGGATCTTGTAGAGAGAGAGATTACTTTTTACCTTCCCCTTGTTTATATATGTCTGTTTTTTCAAGGAATGAATTTAGATTCTAATTATTCGCAAACTATAGAACCTCGATTGATTCCCTAGAGATCAGACGAACACAATTTTGTAGGGATCCTGCGGATGCATTAAATGATTCGGGTACAAGCCTTGAAATTAATTCTTTTTATCTTCTAAAAGATTTATTGATTTTCTTCTGCATTGCTTGTATAAAATTCGTACCACAATGTATAGTTAAACGATCTGGGAACATGTTAAGTCATAAAATTTTTCTTAAATTGGTATCAAAGTCCAAATTGATTACGCATCATGATTGATTTGTTGAATAAATTATATATATATATATATATATATATTTGGATATTGAGTATTTGAGTCAGTTTGGTGAATTGAATGCAAATCATCATATTTGATAATGGCCTAAAACTGATTGCAGAATGCTTACCAATGTGTTTTTTAATCGTTCCCATATTTTGTATTTTACATCTGTTTGTTATTGGATAAATATTAAATAATACCAATTGGCTTGTTAATCCCATGGTGCAATGTGAGAATTGACATGTTGCTTGTTCTATGTCTTGTGTTAAATTTTGATACACATAAAGTTAGAAGCATGGCTATTTTTGTACTGAAAAACAAGAACCCTCAAAGGTTCATAATAAATAAAGTAACTAAACATTTCAAGGTTAATCGATACAAAACAGATGGAATCAATTACCTTAAAAGCTATCAAATAATATGAGGGAATTACAAGTAAAGAATAATTATTTTCCCTTTTAATTTGTGTTAGGATGCATATGCTTATTGTAAATGAAAAGTCTATTGTTCATGTAGTGAGATGAAGATAAATAGAATGAAAGAATATATTTTCATAATAAATTGTCTTCTTTCTCATTTGTTTCATTTAATTCAATTAGTAGCAATTTTATTTACTTGTATAATAAAATGGAAGAATTCTAATGCTATTACTTTCACTCAGAGTAAGTTGTATTTTGAATACTAGTTTAATTGTGTGTGTGTGCATGTGCATGTGTGCACGCAATGTATATATAAATTTTAAATTATAATGCATTTGATGTTTACAATTGAATCATTTTTTTTAAATATACATGACGTAGTTTTTTTTATATACAATAAATTAAAATTTTAATCAATTTTATTGTGCAATTGATGTGGAAAGGTTTAGTTTTAATACGCTGGTCTTAATTTATAACCAACATAGAATACTTAAATAACACCATTTTTCTCTCCTTAAAACTTACAAAATTAAAATTGGAAGCCTATCCCCCATACAGTAAACGAATTGTAGATATATTACAAAGAGAGCCTTACAAACTCCATTACAATTTTTGTCATGCAAAAAATCATATTTGCTCAAGCTCAACTATTTGTTCACTCTTACTAGCATTTTCTTCTCAACATTAAGATCTATTTGAACACCTCATTTCTCTTCTAAATCTAATTAAGAAAGTTTATTTGTTGTGTATTGTGCTATTTGTTTGGATTCTATATTTCTAATTTCATTATTTAGGGTTTTGGTTGATATTGGTTAAAAGACTATGAATTTCTTCCTTACAAAAGTAAATCAGTAAATATTTCTATAAAAAATGCCCAGATGACATGATAATCTAAACAATACATAATACCACCCAAGTTTACTAACATATGCCAAGTAATAAATTTCTTTCCAACAGAAGCACATTGTATTAATATTTCACATACAACATCAATTCTAATGTCCTTGTACCCTTGTTTTGCCATAGTAGAATTCGCAAGTATTTTTGTCAATGGCCATGTTTGGAACATGATGTAAGTTTTGTCTTAACATTTGGAGGTGTTATTTTCAATTTTTGCAACATCTACATATTATATGTTTACTACTATTTGAACCCAAATAAATGTATCATTCTTAATCTTTTTTCCAATTTATTGCATCTTGAATATTAATGTTGATCATATAGACATTGTTATAGGGCTTGAATACTATTATTACTACTTGTATAGTATTATAAATTATTGGATTTTATAATTAGGTTCAAATACTACTTAAAGGTTAGTGGGATTTAGGAGAATACTCATTATTTTTTTAAAAAAAATAGTAAATAACATCAATTATTTTATAAATCTATCATCGTATTACACATTCAACATTATCAATTTAAAAAGAACAATGTCTTAATCAAAATTTAAGTTAAAATCATTTATTAACATTAGTAGCTACATCAAAAAATCGACAACATATTTTAATTATTGAACAATATACTACTATTAAACCCTTCATTTTATTGTAAAAAAATTGACACTATTATGGATGTTTAATGTCAATTCAAGAACTAACATTGAATGTACCAAATATACAATGACATCAATATATATATTGAGTAGTGATTAATGTGATATATGCTAAATAACTAATGTTAATGGTAAGGCATAGAGAGCTTAGGGGTTAGGCTAGTGGTGACTGAGTATTGATTTTCACATCAATCATGATTAGATTAGGTTGTCACATTATTATTAATAACATAATACAATTTTTAATTACTTTAAAATAATAAACAATAAGTAGGCTACATTTAAAAATTTTAGCAAGCATAAAAATAAGAAGCAAAATATAAATTGCATGATAAGTATTTGTGAAATTAATTGCTAACAATAATTTTAATTGAAACATGGAATATGGAACAAAAATGAGTAAGAAATTGAGAAATATTTGATTTAATGTGTTAATTAATGATCATCGTTGAAATATATTTTAATTAAAAAATGCTAAAAGCTGGTTTTAGACAAATATGACGTGTAACAATTTATTATCTTATTCATTAAATCATTAAGTAATGAAAATATATAAAATTAAAAATAGGAAACTCCTTCCAATGTACTAATTAATTCAAGGTAAGAAATTGAACAATACTAACGGTTCGCAATAATTATAATTATAGAATTAATAGATTACAATTATCATATTAATTGTTAGCATTAATATAGAATTATTCTCCTTTTATTCCTTTTTAAGTGTCATTTAAGGTTAATATTTTAGGATTAAAGAAGATATTAAATAATCATAATTTTAGGAGAGATGAATTGTAATTTATTAATATATCATCCATTAAAAGTCAATTGATTAATAAACCTATTGAGTATTTATTTAGAGAGTAGGCATAATTTGTGAAAGAATACAATATATGTAATATTAATTTCCTAGAGTGATAGATAAATAGAAATAATTATTTTAAAAAATGACATTTGGAAAGGAATAAAAGGAGTAAGTATTTGTAAAATTAATATTGAATAATGATTATAATTGAAATTAGGTAACATGTAAAAAAATGATAAGAAATTGAGAAATATTACATACTTTCCACATATAATTATAAATGATTGTCATGAGTGAATAGACAGTTGCCTCATTAGTAAAGCTTGTTCAGCAAAGAAAATAATCTGTTCAAATTGACAACCGCCAAGTACTAGGCTTATTATTTTGGGAAATTAGCAAATTTCCTGTCAAATCGGCAGCAATATGTTCGATCAAAATAAATTAGTTTATTTCTACAAGCAGAAGCTATATATACATCATTGATGCATAAGAATTAAATAGAAAAGGTAAGTATAGATACCATAATTTTAACAGAAAGAATTCATAAATTTTCAAGGTGGTTGATTTAGTGATATTATATTATTACTTCAGTTTAAGGCATTAATTTGCAAGAATCAAACATTCCGTAAGGAGGCAGTATTTCTATATTAATATTCAGGAGAACAATCAACACTAATTATTTTTTTCCCTTTTTATTTTTAAATTAAAAAAAGAGACAGAGAAAGAGAGAATTTATTTCTGAAAACTATAATTTCAATTCATGTACTCTTTTTGGTGGAGCCCAATGCTTTCTAGAAACTCCTTTCCAAGCCTGGACAATTCCAAAGACGGACCGGAAAGCCTTTGAGTATGCATCCACCAATGGATTTACACAATTAGGCCAAGATTTTCTAAGACATTTGGCATACACTCATTTGATGATGAAAAAAAGAGCAGTTCTTTGGTTAAAAATAAAAAATACTGAGAAACAACTATTGAAATTTAGATAAAGTCTGCTTGGATGTCCCACCAAAGTGAGAGCAATACACCTTTAAAGACACCTACTTTAATCCGGTCATTTTGAATCAAATGTTAATATACGAAGCATCATGGCCTAAATTTCGGGATCCATGACTGGCATTTATAGAAGCTTATAGATATAAAATGATCATCTAACTCGCTGAATTGCACCAATGCAACCAATGCAATTGGAAGACCATTATTTTATTGAATGTCAGCTGTTTCGAAATGACTTCAGCAACGTCAAATAAAAAAATTGGAGGTGGTTTGGTTATTAGAAAATTATATATGAAGTATAACTTCTTGAAAATTAGAAAATAACTAAATTGATTGGGTCATTAATTCGTGAAATTAAAGAAGTTTTACTTCTTATAAAATAAAGGAAGTTACTTATCTTTTTCTCTTAAGTAATAATCTCTCATGAAAATTTATTTTTCATTGTCAATCAAAAAATTTTATACGCTTTACAAAAATTTGTAAGAGAAATTATTTCTTAAATAATACAACATCTAGTAGGTATGTGAGAAAGACCCTTGATTTTGGAGAAACATAGATTGGAACCGTCGTTAGAAAACAAGTCATGATACATCGATGTTTTTTCCACTATCATAGATGTATAGTTGGAGAAATTCTATTACGTTCTTAGAGTAAGTCAAAGTACCTTACTGCAAGAGAGAGAGATTGAGAAAATGAAGTGTGATGGAGCGCCCCACATAATTCTTTCTATCTCTTTCTCCTAGAGTAACGCATTGCACTATATTCCAAAAATATAATAACATTTCTCATATAATTGAGAATTGAGAATATATATATATATATATATATATATATATATATATATATATATATATATATATATATATATATATATATATATATATATATATATATTTGTGCATAAGCAACTATAATTTATCATTCAGTAAATTGTATTATAGTGCCACATTCTCAACTTTCTTTTAAAGAGATGCTAGTGTTGATTCTTCTTTTAAATAAGTGCGAATTTTATGAATTATTATTATTATATTCTCAAAATATCCTTTTTTTTTACCACGAGAATACAATAATGAATTAGGAATTTTGAAAGAGCATAATTCTGTGATTAGTTAACTAATTATTATAAATGACTACTTATTTTCATTTGTCTTCTTATGATCTTTCAATAAAAATAAGAAAATTTGATTTCGATGAGGTCCATCCAATTGAAAATATTTAGATTGAGTTCAAAACTTTCAACAACCATACCTTTACACTTGGTTGTCTAATTGGGGCAAATTATATATCGATTTCATGTAATTTTTCTAGATCTACACATTTACAAAAGTCAAAAGCATTTTACCCACTCTAGTTGAAGAAAAAAAGCATTTTTCAATAATTTTTTTTAATTTTTCTTTATTTTCTTATCATTTTACCAACCTTGATCTCAATTTTATCAATTTAAATTTATTTGAATCTCACATTAAACTTTTACTCCCTAATTCTTTTAGTATACAGTAATGTCATAACAATTTTCTTAACAATAAAATAATCAAAGAATAACATGTTACTATTTATATACCAAATAGTAATGTTACTGTTTCATCTTCAAATAGTAACAATTAAACCTCTTTAACAATCAAATTATCAAATAATAGCATATTATTGTTTAGTCTTTAAATAGTAATATATTACTATTTAGTCTCGAAATAGTAATATTGACAAAAAAATTAAACTAAATGGTAAATTGAGTCTCATTAATAATCAAACTACCAAAGAAAAAGATATTACTATTTAATTTATAGACAGTAACATAGATCAAAAACTCCAAATAAAAGGATAATTCAAGTCTCGTTGACAATGAAACGACTAAATAATAGCATGTTACATTTTGATCTTTAGATGGTAACATGACACTATTTCATCTCCAAATAACAACATTGATAAAAAAACTCAAAATAAATAGATAAACTAAGTCTCATTAATAATCAAACTGCTAAATAACAACATGCTACTATTTAATCTTTAGACAGTAATATGTTATTATCCAAACAGTAACATATTACTATTTCTCATTCACAGCTAAATAACTAAAGAAGAGCATGCTATTGTTTAGTTTTCAAATAATAACATTGACTAAAAACTCAAAATAAATTAATAAACCAAATCTTATTAACAACCAAACTGCTAAAGAAAAGAATCTCACTATTTTATTTCCAAACAGTACTATTAACTAAAAATATAAAATAAATAGATAAATTAAGTCTTATTAACAATCAAATTACCAAATAACTATATGTTACTATTTAATCTCCAAACAGTAACATGTTACTGCTTCATCTCCAAATAGTAATATTGACCAAAATCCAAAATAAATAAACTAATCAAGTCTCGTTAACAATCAAATTGCTAAAGAATAGGATATTATTACTTCTTCTCCAAATAACAACATCGACTAAAAATTTTAAATAAATGGATAATTCAAGCCTCGTTAACAATAAAATTGCTAAATAATAACATATTATTATTTAGTCTTCAAATAGTAACATGCTGTTGTTTCATTTTAAATAATAACATCAACTAAAAATTCTACATAAATAGATAAATTAAGTCTCCTTAATAACCAAATTGTCAAATAATAGCATATCACTATTTAGTCTTAAGATAATAACATCGATAAAAAACCTAAAATAAATGGTAAATCAAAATCTTATTAATTATCAAATTACCAAAAAAGAGGATGTTACTATTTTTTCTTTAAATAGTAACATTAATCAAAAGTTCCAAATAAATGGATAATTCAAGTCATATTAACAATTAAACTTCTAAATAATAGTATATTACTATTTGGTATTTAGACAATAATATATTACTTTTTCATTTCCAAACAGTAATATTGATAAAAAAAATTTCAAATAAATAGATAAATTATTTCCCATTAACAACCAAACTATCATATAAAAATATATTACTGTTTGATCTCCAGATTGTAATATATTATTATTTCATTTCCAAACAGTAATATGAACTAAAAACTTAGAATAAATAGATAAATTAAGTTTCATTAACAACCAAACTACTAAAGAATATAATGTTATTGTTTTATTTTGAAATAGTAATATCAACTAAAAACTCTTAAATAAATGGATAAATAAAGTCTCATTAACAATCAAATTATTAAATAATAATATATTACTATTTGGTTTCCAGATAGTAATATGTTACCATTTCATCTTCAAATAGTAATATCAACCAAAAACCTAGAATAAATAGATAAATCAAATCTTATTAACAACTAAATTGTTAAAGAAAAGGATGTTATTGTTTTATCTTCAAATAATAATATTGATTAAAAATCTAAATAAATAGATAAATCAAGTTTCATTAATAATAAAACTATCAAATAATAACATATTACTGTTTGGCTTTCAGACAATAATTTGTTACTATCCAAATTGTAACATGTTATTGTTTGGTTTCTAAATAATTATTTATCTAGGATAATTATTTTTTCAAAAAAAAAGGGCAAAAGAAAGAGACTATCCTTTAATTTTATATAAAGTTCTTTGTCTCTAAGTTTTCATTTATTTTTTTTTTATTTTTATCTTAACTTAAAATTTATTTTTAATCCCTAAAAAATTGATTTTTTATTAATTTTATATTAATTAAATTTTTATAAAATTAAAAATTCTATAATTTTAATTTTTATAAATTTTTAATATTTTATTTTTTAATTTTATAAGATTAAAAATTCTCTAATTTTAATATGCAGCAATAGAGGTTTTTGTTTTGGTGCTTTTATTCTTCTTGAAATGAAATGTAAATGTGTAATTTTTTCTTCTAGACTTTCTTATAAATTACTATTTGTAGATATACTTAAATAAAATAAAGTGGGTCTTAGGTACCTCATTACAATAAATTGCTACAAATAGTGACATCTTAATTTTTTACCTTTATCATTTCAACATGGAAATATCCTTTAACCAATCCCTTACCAAATAAAATCATGTGAGAATTGTAATCATATTGTGTATGATGAGGCGTGCCCTCTTCGATATGTGTCAACATTATATTCTTTGCCATGTACCATTATTTTTATTGCTTTCCAAATTAAATACTATTTTTTCTTTCTTTTTCTTCCGATTTGCTCGGACTTTCCTGTGCACTCATAATTTTTTTAATTTTTATATTATTTTATAAGTAACATATTATTTTTCTTTCTTTTATTGATTTTACTGTATATTTTTATATCTACTTCTATTACTTATCTATTGACTATGTCACTATCAAAGCAAGATTTTACTTTCTTCCACCTATAAGCTTCTTAACAACCTCTTAAATAATCAATTTCACCTTTTGCTTTCCATCTTCTTTCATTTTTGTCCTTTACTTCCATGAGTATTAAAAATTTACTTAAGTTTCATTTTGTATAATTTTTCTATATTTTATTTCTTTTTTATAAATAATCATTCTTCCCAATCATATTAAATATTTTATTCAAATTTCTTCTGTCATCACATAAAATATTTTATCGACATTTCTCTAATCATACAAATTAGTAATATTTAATCTCCAATCATAATTATTGCTGGCAGTTAATTTTGTATATACTATTTATTTTGTCAATAATTTTCACCATGTTTTGTATAACTTTAAAAAATTAAATATCTTATTCAATTCTTTCCTAATCATATGAAATATCATGTTTAAATTATATTTTTCTTAATCAGGTAAAGTATAAATCAGTATTCATAATTATTGTTAAAAATTAGTCTTGCAAATATTTTTCAAATTTTTCCATGATATTTTCCATATTAATTTTGTAACTCCTAAAATTATTTAAATAATTTACTTTTTGCACATTTACGCTATTGGTTTTTGATTAAACATTTCAAAATTTACAAATTAGCTAAAAAACATTCAATTGAAAAGAAGTGGAGCAAATCATATAACTAATGTAAACTTAATTGATCTAATTTTTATTTTGATTATACTTTAAACTAATTTTTATTCCTTTATATGATTTAAATGCTATGATTTAACTTCATTTTGGAATTTAATGGTAACTTCAATTGATATATTAAAATTTAACCTTTAATATTCGTTAAGAGTAATTTAAAATATTTATGATTGTAGATTAATTATAATTTCAATATTAATAAATGAAATATATATATATATATATATATATATATATATATATATATATATGTCAACAATAAACAACTTTTTATATACCACACGGGGTTTAAATCTCTATTGTAAATCTATTTAATTATACTTATTCATTTATATATCTATCTATTTAATTACTTATTTGTTGCAATTCCTTAACAAGTGTCATTATGTCA
Source organism: Sindora glabra (assembly GCA_020226215.1). Lineage (NCBI taxonomy): Eukaryota > Viridiplantae > Streptophyta > Magnoliopsida > Fabales > Fabaceae > Sindora > Sindora glabra. The sequence goes on from CM035235.1 coordinate 2,025,188, forward strand.
TAGCATAATATCCCGCCTATTTTTTAATAACGTCCTTTGCACACTACCTAATTTTTAGCTTCCTTTACACATCTTTTGTACACATATCTCTCTCATATTTCTTATTTAACTAGACATATATTGTCAAGATTTATTTATGAAAATCATGACTGAAAGAAGGTAACATAAATTTAGGAAAGATATAGAAAATATTTAGGCGTATGATCCGGAAGCATATTTTTTATACAATGTCACCGCGAATGCTTGGGAATTCTTCATTTTATTGAATTTCATTATTATCATCAAAATCAAAGATTATGATGTATTTATACTGTCGACGTCTTGCTAAATATTTTATTTGAATATTGGGCAAATTACATTAGGTCCGTTGAAATCTGGTTTAATTATGCTTAATTTCTTTTAATTTTTAGAATTATACAATTTATTTTTTAAATTATTTTCATTATTATGAAATACAATAGTATTAAAATTTTAAACTGCAATTGCTTTTTTATCCCTTATAAGCAGAAGATCAATTTTTTATATTTTATGTATGAATGCAATCTTCTCCTTAAGAATAAAAATATTCTATCCTTTTTATGTATATTTACTATTATAATATTTATACATAAAAATATAAAAAAATTATCCTCTAATTATAATAAATTGTATTAAATAAGGAATCATAATTAAAAATTAATATTATTATGTTTTATAACAATGTAAGTGAAGTAATTCAAAAAATATGTATAACTCCAAAAAAATATTAAATATAAGGGAAAATTTCATTAAACACCCTTGAAGTTTTGATTAGTGTCAAATTTAATACATAAAATTTAAAATCCTACGAGTGACCTCCCTCAACTTTCAAAAATAATGAAAAGGTGTACCTCCGTTTGAAAGCTAACAGCAAGGAATAATGCAGTACGTGGGTCACTCATATCCTTTATATTTTTTTTCCTTTTTATGCTTTGTTTCAAAACTAAAATGGCTATTGAAGGAAAGGCACAAGGAACTGGAGATTAGAAAAAAATAATTTTTAGATCATAAGTACAGAAAGATAAATTAAAAACTTTTAGAATCTGTTTGTTTCTAATAAAAATATTTTTATATCAATATATCTATAAATTATTAAAAATAATAAAAAATATTTTTATATATCCAATGATAAATGCATGAAGTTTGATAAAAGATAATTTTCTCTTTCAAAAAGAAGTTATTTTATTCCATTATCATGAAACTAGGTATATTTTTTATCACAATATATAGAAGTAATATATTACTCCTTCATTTATATAGAAACAAATAAGATATTTGCACAAAAAGTATCTTTCAACAAAATAAATATAACCTTAATTTAACTTATAAATGCATTTAGGGATGACAAAATGTCCCAAATTTACAATACCCAATGAGGATTGTCTTGATAAAATTTGGGAATGATATGACTTTTTTATCTTGCAAAGCAAAACATCTAGCAAGTTTTCACCTCAAACAATGGGCAAATAATATCTTGCTTTCCCTCAAATTTTTTAAATTAAATATATATGACTTAAGATATAAATTAATTATCTATCAAAAATTTTAAATTAATCAACTTTTTTAGTTTCAAAATTTTAAATTAAATATAAATGACTTTAGATCTATATTCTAATATTTTTTTAATTATATATGACTTACAATATTTGAATTTGGATTTTTTTCCTTTCTTCCTTATTTACTAGTATCTAAGATTACTTAGTAATTACATATAAATTTGTAACAATAATATAAATATTTATATTTTTAAATTCTTTTATTTTTTTAGCACTCTCCACAAGTCTCTATGGGGCATGGGAATGGGATAAATTTTGTCTCTAATCATAGGGCATGAGACAAGATTATATTTTATTCCCAATAATAGGATATGAATAAGAGAAGTTTGATTTGCTCTTATCCCATCGTATTGTCATCCCTACTTGCATCCACAACCTTAATTGTAACAATAAATCAAAAGTAAAGTACTATATATAAAGTAAACTATAATTATTCACCATAAATAGAACTTTCTGAAGATAAGAAGATGTTTGCTATTTCTCAATATCAGACGCCAATATTATGAAGAATATATAAAGGATCAATTCTTGTACTTTAATGATATTTTAAATTTAGATTTAGATTATGATATATTATTTATGAAATTATATTTTTCTTTTAAAAACAAATCATTATAATTTACTATACTTAATAATTGTTTCAAGAAATAAATAACTACAATTTTTTAGTTAAGGAACTCTAATAATATTTTTATTAATGCAGCTATTAAATTTATTTTTTAACCATTTCTGAAATTAAATTTAAAATGCATATATTTACTATCCAAAATATTATAGAATTACATACCCTAGTATAACAATTTATCTTTTACAAGTAATAATTTTCTATTGTTTCTCTTTTTTCTCAATATGTACTATTTTTTAATTCAAACGATATAATTTGACAAAAGATTAATGATTTTATCCATATGTTTTCCATTACTTTTTGTGCAACAAAACATATATTCTCTATTTTTTATATAATTTGATAAAAGAGATATGAATATATTCATGTATTTTTTATTATTTATATATTTCATTATAATTTATTTTTAGAAAATTAAATAATCTTAATTTATTATGTATAAGCATTATATTTTTTTAATAGTGTGAGAGTTTTATTTCACTCTTGCTACAGTAATCATCTTGCATTTTAGACAAAGAGGAAAGGGAAAAAAATTAAGGCATTCCTGTTAGTTTTTAACGTGAGCGAACCTTTTTCATTGTTTTTTGGAAGTTGAGGGGGTGATATGTAGGACTTTAAATTTTATGTATCAAATTTGACATTTATAAAAATTTTAAGGCGGTTTTATGTAATTTCCCCTAAACATAATTAGATCATCCACGATGGGTAAGCTGATGCCTTTTGAATATCAAGTGCCTACGATCAACAATTTTGGCAAAGAGTGGAAAGGGAAGGAGCCCAGCTGAAACACTGAAACAATGTTACAGTGAGAGCTCAATTATATTATTTTGGGTCCTGCTCTGTAGCCGTCACGATTGCCCACAACAATTTCCATCAACGGAGCTTATATCATAATCTACAGTTTGAAAGCAAGCGCCCGATTCTTGGGTTACAAATTCATTTTTACCTAAATTTTTAAATGATATATATAGAACTCAGTCATTTTTGCACAAAAATAATTTAAGTTGAAAGTTAAAGGAAATGACTCAAGGATAAAGTTAAAAAAATTAATTATACTATTAATATCGATTATTATTAATTTGTTTTTAATATTGATTTAATAGTAATGAATTCCTTAAAAGGAAAAATAAAAATAAAGAATACAAAACAAAAAGATATAATAGTAAGGGCATAACTAAAAAGAGAAATTAGAAAGGCATTTTAAATGGAAAATTTTTACCAGAAATAACATTTTCTGGTAAAATTTTCTCATTAAACTCTGATAGGGCTGCTTTTGGTCAATTTAGAACAGTAATTATACTATATACACAGTGTATTAATGAAGCACCAAAGCCAGTCACTAGATGTCAGTATAGTGTTGAAAGTTATGCATTTTAAAAATAACATTTTCTCATAAATTCTACAAACTATTAAAACAACATTTTTTTCTTTTCACAGTCTCTGCTTTATAGTTGATGGGTATTTGCTTTACTAGGACTGCATTCTGTCTTATTCATTGCCTCAAGTTATTGTTCTTTGACTCTGTTTATTGGTATGACAAATTTCTAATATTTAGATTGAAACATTTCTAACGCTTATAACTTGATTTAAATACAAATGTTGATTATTTAGTTTGGTCGGTTTACAAAATTCTATTATTTAGCAAAGGTTTTCCTTTCTCCTAAAATTATTACTTTAGTGCAGATAATGTCTGGTATGTCTTTCTGTCACTGTCGGGCGCCTCATGAATATGTTATGAGTGGATGAAGGAGTTGGATTGATACCATGCTATATCTCCATTTTTATTTTAGATTTTAGATTAATGTTTACATAATCACCTATTTACAGATAGCCGATTTTCTTATTCATATCATGTGATTTGTTGCTTCTTGCCATTATATGTTGGAAGTATGAATTAAAATCATAAAAAATATAAAATTAATCATAATAAATTATGAGCGTACCTGGAGCATAATTTGATGAAGCCATGACTAATCTGAATAATAATGAATAGAATTACAACCTATTTGACCCCTTAGGTTATCAAGATAGAGAGAAAAAAATTTAGAAGAGTGGAAATCGTTATTTTATGTATGTTCAAATAAGAATCCTGATTTCTTTATTTAAGGTCAGACTTGTGATAGAAAACTACTGACCACTAAAGGGCTGTAAGTTGGGACCTCTACCCATATGGGCTTATGCATGATCCAACCTATCATGAATCATACACATTAAATTAGGGTCCAATCTGTTCTATGCTTAATGTTAAAATACAAAACTAATTACTTAAATAAATATTTCAATAATTGATTAATGCTAATCCATATAATATTTCTAATAAAATTAATTATTTTATTTTTAAATACAACAATCTCCCACTTGGATAGCATTAATTAATTATATGAAATAATTAAAATATCAATAATTAAGCAATTAGTTATACATTAAGCTATAAACTTAATTCAGAAAATAAGACCACACAAAATTACTGAATTCGATAGGGAGACAAGTGATGTTAAATTAATGTCTCATAATCTTAAAGAACTGGATATATATATAAGGTTACTGAGTAATGATTGCATAAGTGGAATGAGATCATACAGAATCACTGAATCCGATAGAGAAACAAGTGATGTTAAATTAATGTCTCATAATTCCAAAGGAACTTGATATATATATAAAATTAATCTTTTGACCACAGCTCATAAAAGAAACAACTTAAAATCATTGAATCCAATAGGGAAGCAAATGATTTATATATGTATAAAACATATCACCAATGTTTCAAAATGAGCAATTACTGATCACAAATATCAACAAAATAAGATAAGCATATCTCAAACTCCCACTAAACTAAGGTTTCATAAAAATTTAACAAGACTCATATGAGTTAGTTGGTTTTAAATACTCCTATAGGTAAGCCTTAAGTCAACGGATCCCTTGCATGTCTCCACTAGGGCTATGTTTAATGTGAGTATGAAATTCAGTAATCTTTTCTCTCTAACAAACAGGAGTTTATCATAAAAAATATGTTCAATATGTCTAGAATTCCTATTGTTTTGAGAAAAGCACAAAACATAAGCCTTATCACAAATAAAAATTTGGTAGAGATCGCGATATAGAATTAGCTAATTGCATGTCAAATATCAACTTCCTCAGCCTTACAGCCTGTTAAGTGGCTTCATAATATGCGATACACTCTGCTTCCATTGTTAAGGTAGCTATGAGTGTTTGTTTTAACACTTTCCCATGAAACAACTCCTCCAAACATCATAAAGATGTATCTAGATGTTGACTTACGATCATCTATATACAAGGCATAATCAAAATCTGAATAACCAATACTTTCAAGTTTTGTTACGATAGATCTAAACTCAATGGTTAACTGATCAGGTTCTTCAACATGAGGATATTTATTTATTTGAACTAAACTATCAATGTTATCTCCTCTAGTGATAAAGGAATCTAAATAGGTACAAGAAGAATGGTGGCCTTGTTACATAAATTGATAACTCTAAGCATCAAACTCCCACTATCCAAGTCATCCTCAAAATAAAATGTCCAATTAAATCCGATGACCTTGGTACTATAAAGGGATAAGAAAATCTGCAACCTCTTGATCTAGTCTAATTTCTTTAACTAGGGATTTTAAAGTCTCATCTCTACTTTATAACTCCACACTTAAAAGTTTTAAGATATGAGAATTTAAGTTTAACAACACATCTTTGTTTTACCAATCTTTCTAATCTCTCTAGGAAAAGGGCCTAAAAAACAATCCCATAAAATGGAAGATTTCTAACTTATTCTAGGTTGTTTATGCCTAATCATAACATTGATGGGAATATCAAAAGATACAATAGGAAAATCTTTCAAATTCAAAAGATATGTATCATTTTGTAAGGTGGCATACTAAAATAGTAAAATCATAATAAATTTTCTTTGTCAAAAGGAATAACTACAATTATTGAAATAGAATTGGAAATTAAATTTGAAAAAAAATGCATAAATGAAATAATTCAAATTAAAAGTATCCAAAAGATAAACATAAATAAAAATATGATCCTATGTAATTAATTTTATTCTACTTCCTACTACTCCCAATACAGTCTCTTCCATCTCACTTGGGATCTGCCTGTTTTTGAGCCCCTTCTTGCTCACACTTGTTCTTTAGCTTATAACATTGAGACTTTTTGTGTCTAGGGATCTTACAATAATTGCACTTGCCTTTAAATTTCTTTTGTTGTCACTTGCCCTTATCACCACTTTTCTTAAACTTAGGCTTTCCAGATATATGTGTCTCTGGTTTCTTTCTTGACTTATTGTAGGAGTCCTAAGATAAGTAGTTGATAAAATGTGGTTGTGGATTACTTTTCATAGTCTCCTCTTCTTGAGTTACTATAGAAATCATTTGGTCTATTGTCCACTCTCCCTCTTGTGAATTATAAGAGGTTCTCAGGTAATTATATTTAGCTAGCAATGACTGAAGGACTCTGTAGACCAAAATACTCTCTCCTAAATCAACACCGTATGATCTTAGCTTATTATAGTAATGAATCATTTTCATAATATGTTCTCTAACACCTAAATTTCCATCATAACGAGTGTTATCAAGCATGGAGAGATAGTAGACTTTTTGAGTCTTATCAAGCTTCTTGAATTTTTCACCAACAGCTTTCATATACTCTACAACAGTGTCCTTATTTGGGATACTTTCTCTAATTCCCTTCTCAATAGTGAACTTAATCACTGCTAAACAAATTCGGTTCGATTCATACCATTATTTATAATAGGTCTTATCTGCAGCACTAGACTAGGGTAAGAGATTAGCTGGCTTTGGTTCTCTAAGAGCCAAATCCTCCTTAGAGATTGTCAGGTACATGCTTAAGGATTCTCCCCATTCATCATAATTTATTCCATTAAGAGTCCTCACCACAGATAGTTGTTGAAAGGCCAAGACTAATGTAACAGGATTGGAAAATTATTAATTATGCGTGCACAACATAATTACAACACAAGATTCTCAATTAAACAAATCAATCAAACAACTATCTAACAAAGTGGTATCCAAAATACATGTACCATAGATTTGGCTTGTACAAGAGCCTACATAAAAATGTAATCAATATAGCCATACCGATAGGGTACAAGAAATATTGAAACATTATAATCGCTACATGCCTATTCTAAGGAGTCTAAGCTTTAAAATTACATTAACAATGTTACATCGATAGGGTGTATCCATCATCAATGCAATGTACTCCTAAAAATCTTAGAAGGATAGTATTTTATGAAAAATAGCCTTATTATATCCTTCATTTATCATTGGTATGAAATAAATGGCTTTAGGTGTTTTATATGTACAAAATCACATAATTAAGGGCTTAAAATCATCTAATATAGTTATGCACATAATCAGAGAGAGTGAAAGTACACCAAACTCGGAAAAATTGTAAAGAATGTCCATGAATTTTTCTAGACTAAAATTCCATAAATAAAATGTATTTTTAAGCAATGTGAACTTTACAAAAATAAAATAAATACTTATTAGCCTCAAAAAATTTTTGAAAAAATTATAGATAAGTAGGAAATTAAATTCTATACAACTGGGCCAAAATTCAGCCCGAAACACCAAGCGTGTGATCCACACGCGCCAAGGCATGCATGTGAGGTTGCTTTGGAACTGGATGCCAACTGATTGGCGCGTGTAACACATGCGCCACACACACGTACGTGGCTCACGCCAGACGCTGACTGGTAAAAAATTATTCTGGGCAATGGCGCGTGTTCTCACGCGCTGCAGAAACTTAAACCTTTTCTATCTAGTGCATGTATTCATGCGCTCTGTTGGAGCGTGTGGTCCACACGCGGCAGCACCAGAAACGCTTCATCGTCCTCCTTTGCGTTGTTCAGTTTTTCATGGCTATTTTTCCACCATTAAAGGGGCTTTTAAGCTTCAAAAAATTTATTTTTATCTCCTTTTAATTGCAAAAATTATATCTAACCTATTTTTAATATAAATTCACATATTAAACAGAAGGAGAAGCTTTAAAATTGTACAGTTTGTTCATAAATTTTCTGGGAAAAATTCAAACTGATCCGCAATAATCACGAATTTGATGCAATTAAATGACAGAGTAATATTCCTCATGCATATCAAATGAAGATTCAATATTTAATCAAAAAAAGAAACAGATCCAATTATTTCAGAATTTAAAATCCCCAATTTGTAGCAATTCCAAGCACAAAAATAAAATAAAAGAATGGGAATTTCATGAATTTACCAAATTAATTTTAAATTGCTCATAATCATATAATTCATATTGTCAATATGCTCTGATACCAATTGTTGGAAGTATGAATTAAAATCACAAAAAATATAAAATTAATCATAATAAATTATGAGCATACCTGGAGCATAATTTGATGAGGCCATGACTGATCTGAATGATGATGAGTAGAATTACAACCTACTTGGCCCCTTAGGTTATCAAGATAGAGAGAAAAGGGAGAGAAAAATTTAGAAGAGTGGAAATCCTTATTTTATGTGTGTTCAAATAATAACCTTGATCTCTTTATTTAAGGTCAGACTTGTGATAGGAAACTACTAACCACTAAAGGACTGTAAATTAGGGCTTCTATCCATATGGGCTTATGCATGATCCAACCTATCATGAATCATACACATTAAACTAGGGCCCAATCTGTTCTATGCTTAATGTTAAAATACAAAACTAATTACTTAAATAAATATTTCAATAATTGATTAATGCTAATCCATATAATATTTCAAATAAAATTAATTATTTTATTTTTAAATACAACATTATACATATATTAATAATTCCTTATTAACAAATTTAAATAACTAGTTATTAGAGAGTCATTAATAATTATAAAAAATCACTTAGATAATTATATATACTATTTGTGCATAACATTTTTAATGAAATAAATTTCAGTTTTCTCTTATATATTTCTCTTCCTCCAATAAGAACAAGTAAACTTGCTATTGTTAGAATTTTTCATAAAGTGAGCTACTATTAATTAATAATTTTTAATTTAATAAAATTGACTAATTAAAATTTAGCTCAATTGTAAGATATGCCTGAAGTCCATTTTAAAATTGTGATCTTAAATATATGAGCTTAATATATCTATATAATTTAATGTGGTTTGACAATTGTATATACCAAAGGTCCAGTAGACCTTTTATGGGGAGGATTAATAGGGTTTTATACATAAGGATTATGACTAGGTCTCCTCTTCACTTCTTATATACATTTCTACCCATTGAGAGCTGCAACTAAGGAGAAGAGTGAAAAAAAAAAAAAAGATCTAATTGAAGAGAATTCATTAGTTTCCCCTAAATTCAATTATAGTTATAGATCCATCAAGTAAATAAATTCAAATTTTATATTTATAGTGTTTTAATTATTATACATGAGATCATAAAATTGATAATTTTTACATGTACGATATTAGAATCCAATATAATTAATTATATTTCATATATCTTGATTAAGTGTTTATGATGAAATTTTACATGTATGAGATCATAAAATTGAAAATTTTTACATGTACGATATTAGAATCCAATATAATTAATTATATTTCATATATCTTGATTAAGTGTTTATGATGAAATTTTACATGTATGATTCTCAAAATAAAATCATACAATTAATTTATAATATTTTAATGCATTATCATGAACTTTTCATTGAAAAATTATGGATTAATTTTCCATCAGTAACAATATAAAATTGATATTTGAATTTGATGAGTTAAAATGTGTATTGTACTTTTCATAAAGTATAAAGGATTTAACGAAATTATAGTATATTTTTAATAATTTTAATGATGAATGTTTTTATCTATATATTAGGATCGTTAAATTAGAAATCTTAATTTATCAATTTTGTACAAAATTGTGCGGGAAGCCATCAGAATATTATTTTAGCATTTTGTTTGAAATTGTTTGATTAACTGTTATATATATATATATATATATATATATATATATTTGTTTACTGCATTCTGTTAAGAATTCTGCGAAAAGGATATTGGAGGTTTCAAAAAGGATATGTCTTTCTTCCGTTTGGCATGCTTTTTGGAATTCCAAAATCTTGTTTGGCATGCTGGTTGCTTTTTCTTTTTCTTTTTTTGTTTAAACATTTATATTTCCCTTTCGTTTTGTACATATATGAAACGAATTACATATAAATATATGAATTTCATCAGTTTTGTTTGGCATGCCGGTCTGTGCTAATCATCAACTCGCGACTTGGTGGTCAAAGGATAACCACTTTATCGCAAGAATGTTAACTTATTCGATTTGGTTATAAGAGCCGAAATCCTAACATGGGTTATAAACCCAGCGGATATAGCGTGAAATGGTTTTCAAGCATATTAGCGTAAATTAATTATATACTATATATTAATTATATAATTAATGTTTATTATATGTTAATTATATTTTAATATTTCATACAGTAAAGGAGTGAAACACTTCAAAAAAATATTTATTAATTTTGTTTTAAATTAATTAAATAATATTTTCTAAATTATAAAATTACAAAATCTTTTGGGAAAATAGAATGATATGCTTGTAATCCGTTGATAATATTCACTCTTCCTAATTTTTTTAATTAAATTATTTTATCTTTAAAGAGTGAACATAGTTAGATATCATAATTATGTCAATTTTAAATTTTGTTTGAGACTTTATTATGCAACAATATTTAGAGGCTCATTGAGATGCATTAAGTTTTGACATCTCATCAAGAATGGATGATTGCATACATATGGTTGAGTATGTAAATTAAGATATTGGATAATTTATTTTTCCTAATTCAAGAAAAAATTTTCATTAGTAACTATAAATGCTTGATTGTTAAAGTAGCTCATTTACAATGATTAGTGGAATCTTTTCTTGTTCAGAAATCATGGGATGGTACTAGAATTATCTTATATAATCACCTACTCAAAGGGGGCTATTATGTAAGATAATTTTGCTATGGGGTATAAGGTATCACAGTTGGAAATATATTAATTTAGAAAGTTTATCGCCCAAAGGGGGTGGATTTTTGAAAATTGGGCATTTTCATATTAGTCTTATGAGGAGAGTACTTACTAATATATCATATTCTTTACCTAAAAGGGAAAATATGATGATGCACTTAGACTCTCCAATTATTGTAGCACATCAGGAATTGTTGCTATTTGTATATTCTCTTTTAAATTATCCATTGGTTAATTATTGCATTTTTATCTTGAATAGTAACTTTTGCTATAAATGGTAATTAAGCTTCCATTGAGATCCTACTTGGATCTAATTATAAGAGATGGAATGAAGACCTAAATTTTTCATTAGATATGAGTGACATTGATACAGCCTTACGTATAAATCTGCTTGCAGCCATCACTACTCAAAGTACTATTGAACGAAAGGAGTTGTCTGCCAAGTGGGATAGAGCAAATCATATATGCCTACATGCTATTAAAAGATTTGTCTCCGAGCATCTTCCGAGTAGGTTGGATGAGATTGAAAATGCTAAAGAACTCCATAATGTTGTTAGTCAAATGTACCAAAAATCTAGTAAGTTTGAGGCTGGGAATCTTATGACTGAGCTGATGAGTATAAGGTATGATTTTGTTGGAAATGTTAGAGGGTTCAACATGAAAATAGTTCACATAAAAAATAAATTAGCTTTCCATGAAATCACCCTACCTGACAAATTTATCATTCATCATGCCATCAATTCTCTTCCTTATGAGTTCACCCAAATTAAAACTACCTATAACACCATAAATGAAGTTTTGAGTATCAATGATCTTATATCCAAATGTGTTTAGAAAATACTCAAAAAAGAGAAAAAATCATAGTACCTTATTCATTATTAACTCTAAGCCTAGCCACTAGAAAAATTCCAACAAGCCTAGGAAGCTTAGGTCAAAAGCTCCTAATAAGTATTAAGGTAATAAAAGCTAAGGCAATAATCAAACAAAAAGGATAAATGGTCCTAAAATTGTCATTAAGAAAAATGTACATTTTTTTTAGCAAAAAGAAAGGTTATAAGAAATTTAAGTGCCATAAATACAAATCTTGGTTTAAGAAAAAGGATAAATAAGAAGGTAAACCATTAGGTTTCATTTGTTTTGAATCCCATTTTGTTGGTGCCCCATTAAACTCATGGTGGCTTGATAGTGGTGTGATTGTTCATGTTATTGTTAGTTTGCAAGGGTTCAAAAGCAAATGGAAGCCAAGTGAGAAAGAGGTCAAGCTTAGAGTTAGAAATAATGCTGAAGTGAAAGTCAGTTTTATAGGAACAATAGGTTTAAATTTAGAGTTTGGTTTTGAACTTATTTTAGAAATTATTTTCCATGTACCCTCATTTAGGAGAAATTTGATTTTAGTTTTTGTTTTGGACAAGCATGGTTATCATTTTATTATTAAGAATGGAAAAGTTAATTTGTTTTAAATTCTAAAATTTTTGGTGAATTTAAGCTAGTTAATAATTTATATAAATTATGCTTACAGTAGTATGAATGTTGAAAACATAGTGTCTAAGAAAATCTTAGTTAGTGAAAAGTTGTTCTTGTTATGACATAAAAGATTGGGTCACATCTCAAATAAGAGAATTAATAGATTGATAAAAGATAGTTATTAACCTCTTCTTAATTCTGAAAACTTAGACACATGTGTTGATTATATAAAGGCTAAGTTAACTAAGATTAAAAGTAAATGTGCCACTCGAAGTTCTGACCTTTTAGAAATTATGCATACTGATATTAGTAGACCACTTACTCTTACTCTATATAGTGATAAATATTTTGTTATCTTTATTGATTATTTTTCTCATTATGGTTATCTTTACTTAATTAAGGAGAAGTTTGATGCTTTTGAAAAATTTAAAATCTTTAAAATGGAGGTAGAGCAACAATGAGGAAAAGTTATTAAAATTGTAAGGTCTGATTAAGGTGGTGAGTATTATGGTAGACATGGTACAATAGGACAGCATATGAGATTGTTTGCTAAATACCTACAAGAGAATAGGATAATTGCCCAATATACTATGCCTAGTAGTCCTGAAAAAAATGGTGTGGCTGAAAGGTGGAATCGCACTCTTAAAGATATGATGAGGAGCATGATAAGTAGAATCAATCTTCCTGAATCTCTTTGGAGTGAAGCCATAAAATGTGCATTATATATATTGAATAGAATGCCCAGTAACTCTGTACCAAAAAATACTTTTTGAACTATGGACTAGTAGGAAACCTAGCTTAAACCACTTTCAAGTTTAGGGATGTCCTATAGAAGTTAAAATTTATAATCCTTTTGAAAAAAAGCAAAACATCGATCTACTCATTGTTACTTCTTAGAATACCCAAACCATTCCAAAGGGTAGAAATTCTATTATCCTAAACATAGAGCTAAAATTATAGAGTCATAGGTGGTAAAATTTTTCAAATGGGATATTGCAGATAGAAACATCATTGAAGTTGTCAATGAGGATGAGCTTGTAAGATATGTCTCTTTCCCTTTCCCAAATTCATAAAGTCTTGCAGTACCAGTAAATATTGAAAGAGAAGATAATGTGTAGCAGAATACAAATCCTCTTCCTCTTGATCATTGTCTTAATCCAATTCCTGATCCTACTAATGTAACTCAAGTTCAGGAGAATGAAATTAAGATGCCTTTGAAAAGATCTACTAGATAAAGAAAATCTGAAATATCTAATGATTACTTAGTTTTTCTTCAAGAGAACGATTATGATATTAGTTATGTTATTGATCTTATGACTTTCAAAGATGTAATAACTAGTCCATAGTCTGATATATGGATGGATGCAATGAAAAATGAAATGAATTTTATAACTCACAATGATGTTTGGGAGCTTGTTAAGCTTCTACATGGATGTAAACCTATTAGTTGTAAATGGGTGTACAAAACTAAGAAAGACTCTAAGGAAAATGTTGAAAGGCTTAATGAAGGAGTGGACTACAATGAGACTTTTTCACTAGTGTCATCTAAAGATTCTTTTAGAATTATCATGGCCTTGGTAGCACACTATGACTTAGAGCTTCATCAAATAGATGTGAAGATAGCCTTTTTGAATGGTGATTTGAGAGAAGAAGTTTATATAGTACACCCAAAAGGTTTTTAAGAACCTAGAAAAGAACACTTAGTGTATAGGCTTAAAAAGTCTATTTATGGGCTTAAACAAGCTTTCAAACAATTGTTTTTTAAATTTAATAAGGTGATCACTTCCATAGGCTTTGAGGAAAATAAAGTTAATCAATGCATATACCTTAAGATTAGTGGGAGTAAGTATATTTTTCTTATCCTTTATGTGGATGATATTCTATTAGTTAGTAATGATAATGGTTTGCTACGTGAAACTAAACAATCGTTGTCCAAGACTTTTGAGATGAAAGATCTTAGAAATGCTTCTTTTGTTCTTGGAATAGAGATTTATAAAGATTGATCTAGAGATTTGTTAGGACTTTCACAAAGGTCTTTCAGTGATCATGTACTTATTGGATTTAACATGAAAAATTGTCAGGATTGAGATGCACCTATTATACAAGGTGACAAACTTAACCTTAGTCAATGTTCTAAGAATGATTTAGAAAGAGAATCAATGAAAAATATACCTTATTCTAGTGTAGTGGGAAGTTATATGTATGCACAGGTCTTTACTATGCTAGATATTGCATTTACAGTGGAAGTTCTTGGTAGGTATCTTTCTAACCCTGGTATGGATAATTAGGTTGGTATCAAGAAAGTGTTGAGATACTTATAAAAGATAAAATATTATATGCTGGTTTATAGAAAAGTTAACAATCTTGAGATTGTTAGATACATAGATTCTGACTTTGCTGGCTATTAGAATGATATGAAATCCACCTTAAGATATATTTTCATGTTAGCTGGAGGAGTTATATCTTGGAAGAGTGTGAAACAAACACTCTTGGCTTCTTCTACTATGCAAGCTGAGTTTGTTGCATGTTATGGAGTAGTTACGCAAGCTTTTTGGCTGAAGAATCTTATCTCTGGTCTTCATATTGTTGATTCCATCTCTAATCCACTAAAAATTTATGATAACAAATCTACTATGCTATTTTCCAAAAATAATAAAACTACATGTGGGTATAAGCATTTGGAAATAAAGTATCTTAAGGTTAGAGATTTTGTAAAAAATGGTAACATTACTATAAAGTATATTGATACAAATAACACGATTGTTGATCCTTTGACCAAAGGATTAAGACTTGTAGTTTTTAGCAAACATGTTGTGAGTATGGGTATCTTAGGGTCTTTTGATATATTTAATTAGTGGGGGCATATTTCCTGTATTTGATACACTCATGTTATAATTTGTTATGTTAGACCTTTTTTTCCATGAGATATTTAATTTCATTGATGATCATCATAAAATGGATATTATATGCCATTATATACTTTTACTTGTACATGTACTTATAGGTATTACAACTTTGTTTCTTAAGATCGGTGTCTATTTTAAGTATGACTTTGATGTTAAGAAAGTATGTCTCATGAAATGACACCATTGAATGATCTTAACAATATAAATGAGACTTACATATAGCATATGGATTTTTCATTAAGTTTAGAGAAATCATGGAGGACTGATAATAAAAATAGCATGTTTGATCACATTTGGTGCTATTTTTTACTACATAGCCATACTAAAATTCATTACTAATAAAGTCACTAGCATTTGTAATCATAAATTGGTCTTATGTTAATAAAAGGCATAAAGGCCACTATGATTCAATGTTAGTTAGCTATATTAGATAGGATTATTGTGATATTGTTTCAAAGCGTTAAATTAATTTTAATTGTGGCCATATAAAAGTTTTAATCAATCAATTTGGAGTCTTATTTTCAAAACGTATTTTGTTAAAACTCTTATAAAACCCAATAATATTGCTCAAATAGGAGAATGTTAGAATTTTCTATAAAATGAGCTACTATTAATTAGTAATTTTTAATTTAATAAAATTGACTGATTAAAATTTAGCCCAATTATGAAATATACATGAGACCCATTTTAAAATTATGATCTTAAAGATATGAGCTTAGCACATCTACATAATTTAGTGTGATTTGGTGGTTGTATAGGCTAAAAGTCCAATAAACTTTTTATAGGGAAGATTACTAAGGTTTTATAAATAAGGATTATGTTTAGGTCCCCTCTTCACTTTTCATATATATGATTTCTTCCCATTGAGAGCTGTCATCAAGGAGAAGAGTAAAGAGGAAGATTTAGTTAAGGAGAATTCATTAACTTCCACTAAATTCAATTATGGCTATAGATCTATCAAGTAAGTAAATAGAAATTTTATATTTATGGTGTTCTAATTATGATACACAAGATCCCAAAATTGAAAATTCTTACAGTTATTTCTTTAAGAATATGCAAGAAATGATTACGAGAATATTCTTTCAACTTTATGTGAATATCTTCCTTGCTCACATATTTGCTTAAATTCATAGTGCGATTTCCATATATAGCTTCCTTGCATAAAGGATATGAAGCTTTATTTAATTTGCTTTTGACATTTTTCTATTATATTTACATACAAGAATAAATAACAACTTTAACTTGCTAGCCATCATATTATTATTTTTAACATATGCTAAGATTTCAATTTTGCAACAAGTACACAATGAAACCTTTTCGTCTATCTCATTCTCATCCAACTAAAATAGCCTAAAACATTTGAATGAAGTAATATTTAATAATTTCAAAAAATGTTATTTTTATTTTTAAATTTTTTTTCAATAAATTTCATGACTTCATCATTTCTATTATTGAAAAAAATGTATAAAATATATAATTTGTTAATAGAACTTGTAATTACTTAATATTAAATATAAGTTTATCTTATAATCCTTTCATATAAAAATTTTATTTAAAAAAATGCTATTTTTACTCTCATGAAAATATATAATCCTAAAATGTCTAATTTCATAATAATTGATGAATGTAGGAACACTCATAATGGGTGACCCACATCATCATAATAATTTAAATTTTGAATTTAAATTAAAAAGAAACATAAACTAGTTATCTCTTGATAACTGACAACAAAGTAGGATATTAAAGTAACTACCCATAAAAAACAAAAGGGGGTAACCACCTACCTAAGAGAGCGAACACATCATCAGAGACACTTTAAAAAAAAAAAGGTTTCTCAGAGAAAATTTACATAGAGAACAAAAAATTTTCTTTCCTTTGAAAGGGTTCTTGGTGAAATTGTTATGGACAAAGCAAGAATTCTTGATACATGATGTTTCCTCAAAACCATGTGGTGGAATACAACAACAAGATCCAAAAGGCAAAATAAATATGTACAATTTTCACTTTAATTTGATTTATTAAATTTTCCTAACATTGGTATCAAAGCCTAATTGTGTTGATGTCTATAATTCCTGGCATGTATTTAATAAAATTGAATGTAAGGCATATGTTCTATGAGATATATTATGTGAGATGTACTTGTTTTTTACTATGTATTAAATTGGTAATTTTTTTTGGCCAAAAACATGTTTCCTGCTTTTGCTCTTATAACATGAGATGCAACCATTGGATGTTAAAACTTTGTTTGATTCTGGTATTTCTAGAAGAATATTGTTAGGGATGTTTTTATTGTTAAAAGGAATAAATAAAACAATTATAAGACACTTTTAAACAACTGTAACAACAAAAGTACCTATAAACTCCATAAAACCCATAATTTTGAAATATTGGGTCCCTTTGAAAAAAAAATTAGGCCATAAAATTAGTTTAGATTTGTAAAGCATGAAATTCTAAGAATTTAGGCTTTTGAATCACTCAAAATGGAGCTTTGGATCAAAAGTTATATGCAAAATAGTATTTCGGGTTGCACAAACCCTGTTGACCTGGTCTGAGGTCAAGGATAACTAAAATGACACATCATTTTAGGCCTCAAATAAATGACACATTATCTTGACCCAAGAGCCATTTTGGACTAAACTAAAATGACATGTCATTTTGCACAAAACAAAAACGACATATCATTTTAGACCCAGCCAAAAAACTAAAGGAAAAAAAAACACTCTCCTCATTCTCGGGAGTGGCGCATGAGGCCCACATCAATGCCTAAATGCCACGTTTCACACCTTGTTGGAAAGAGAAATTTTTTTCCTCCCTTTTTAACTGGCTCCGGTGGCTGGAAAAATCATGCAAGGCGGTGTGTGGGCTCACCGCCGTCATTAAGCATGGGAATGCTATTTTCTTTATTTTTTTAGAATTTTTCCATACATAAATGTTGCAAAGGTGTGTGTAGGTGGGTGTAATGGCCTTTAGAGGCAAAATTTAATTCTAAAAATTTCTAAATTCAAGATCTACACATTGGTGTATTATTTGTGTATTTTTAAAGCTTCTGTGACACTATTTTGATTTAAAAAGTGGCAATAAAATCATATTTTGACCATATTTTATGCCTATTTTTTTGTAAACAAACATGGAACAATGATTTAGGGAGGAATATGATCCATATGAGCTTGTGGAGAGTATAGGAGAAGAATCCAAAGATTCAGACTAGATAAACACTCCAAAAGATCTAAAAGAAATGATGCACTCACTATATAAAAGAAATGCATGCACATACTACGCGATGAAAGCTTTCCTACTTGAAGTCAAAGATCTAAAAAAGGATCTGAGCTGTAGAAGAAAGGTGTTGCCTAGTCACCTTTGGTTTCGTACCCTGATAAATGTAATTCCAGATGACAATTTCTAGAAATTAATTAAAAAAACTCTATGGCAATGCAAAGACTATACATTGGGAACCATCAAATACCTTGACCTTAAAAAATGCATGGAAAAGCTGAGACTATAAGAAGTTCACAACTTTAAAAACAATTGGAGAAAAACAATCCTAATGTCACAATTCTCAAATATGAAGAGTGCAAGACATTTTGAGCATAACACTCTAGAGAAAAGATCACACCTAAAAGGTCCACTCAAAACTATGAATGCACATAACTTTAGACCAACTCAATCTAAAAATCCACAAAAACTATTCAATACTTTTGAAAAGATGAAGATATTGAATTCAAAATAGGAAGCTAGAATAGAAACACTAACTATGAATTCCTTTTTTTGATGTATTTATTTCTTTTAGTTTGTTGAGACTACTTTGTGAATATTGATATGTTTTTATTGAATCTATTTATTACTTGGTGAATGTTTAAAAATTTTTATTTGATATACATTTATCTTATTGAATCCTACATTTGAGTAGGAGTTCTTATACTATGTTTTTTACTTAAGAGCGACACAACAAGTGATTTTTGCATGAAAATGATCTTGATAGGAAATAATGATAGTATTTAAGCAAACATGTAATAGGGGTATGACAAATGTAAACTCCCAACCATAAACTAAGTAGTGTCATTATTATTCTACGCGAGAACTATACAAATAAACGACATTGTATACTCATAGGAAATATTCATACATTTAACAGAATGGCTAGCAAGAACATGATTTTTGAATTAAACAAAGGTGACAAATAAGACAAATTGAATGGGGACAAATGGGACATTCAGTATCAAAAAATATCATATATCTTAGAAGTGTAAGTGCAAGCAATGATTAAGTCACTTCCTGCAAGTTGAGAACATATAAAGGTTAACCTAACTCACAATGAAAGTATTGTTACTTTTGATGATATGGCATGACATTTGGAACTTAAGGATGAACATTTAAGGGCTTATATGTCCTTCGAATAAGCATGTATGGCAAAGGGAGTAAGTCCCTCTAGTTCTAAGCCCAAATCCAAGAAAGTTAAAAAGTTCCAAGAGAGGAAAACTAGGCCCAATTTTGAGGATAAGAAGACCTTCAAGAAGAAGAAAGGAAAGCATGACGTAAGGAACTTTGATCTTAAGAAGATCAAATATTATATCTGCCAAAGAATAGGTTATTTTGCTTGAGATTGCACTCAGCAAAATGAATAAAACAAGATATTATTGGACACTAATTTCAAATATTTTTCATATGTTTCAAGTACTATTTTTTTAACAGAATCTCATCTTTTGTGAATTTTGGATTCAAGTGCCACAAATTATATGAGTAAGGATCAAGGATCCTACATAGAATACTATCGTTTGTCAAGTCAAAGAAGATAGCTTTACATTAGAAACAATGCAAGGATTGAAGTCAAAAGTATTGGTACATGTAAATTGGATTTGTGTGGAGGAAGAACTTTAATCCTGCATGATGTGCTTTATACACGTGACATTCGACAAAATTCAAATTCTGTTTATTCCCTACTTAGTTTTAGATTTTCAATTAATTTTCATGACAATATTGCTAACATTTTTAAAGATAATGTATTTTATTGTTTTGACTTTATTTCTGATAAATTTATCATTTTGGATGTCATTAAAAATGCTACTTTTGATTGCTTTACCACTTCCACTTCCAATTTAAATGTTAAGATAGACATTTGGCATGCGAGGCTAGGACATATAAATCAAAATAGAATAATTAAACAAGCAAGAGAATGATTGCTAAGTCCAATTTTGAAATTAGAGATATCCTTGTATGAACATTGTCTAGCTAGTAAAGTAACTAGAAAATCAATTGAAAAAGGGACTAAGGCAGAAACTCCATTACAATTAATTCACTTTGATATATGTGGTCCTTTGAGTATGGGGTAAGACACAGAGCTTGGTACTTCATCACTTTTATTGATGATTACTCATTATACGGTCATATCTATTTGATTTCACATAAGTCAAAAGCATTAGAATGTTTCAAACATTATTTAAATGAAGTCAAAAATCAAATAGATAAGAAATTTAAAGCATTTAGGATTGATCATGGATGTGAATATTTATCTGAACAATTTAAAGAGCTCTATAAAGAGAAAGGGATAATAAGAAAATTAACAATTCCTGACACTCCACAACAAAATGAAGTAGCTGATAGAAGAAATAGGACTCTTCTAGATATGGTTAGATCAATGATGGCACAGGCCAATCTACCATTTTCATATTGGGGAGATGTCATATTAATAGCCACTTTCATACTTAATCGTATGCCTTCAAAGTTTGTTACATCCACACCTTATGCATTATGGATAAAATGTAAACCTGATTTGAGTATTCTTAGACTATAGGAGTTTGTTGTGTATGTCCATGATACTTCCCATAAATATGAAAAATTGGTCCTAAAGGAAAGAAATGTATCTTTATAAGATATTCAAAACTATCTAAGGCATATGTTATCATTGGTGGAAATGAGGATGGAACAGTAATAGAACTTTAATCAAGAAATGCCACATTTTTGGAAAGTGAATTTCCTAACAAAGGAGAAATTGATCGCATTATTTCTTTTTATGAGTTGCAAGATCAAATGGATAACAATATTAAATCTTATCTATTTTATTCGAGTGGGAGGTTTCAAAGAATACCTATCAATCTAAGTGGGAGCTTTGAGAGAATGAATGAGAACCCTGTATTTAGAGATGATATAGTACAGGAGACCCTACTACGAAAAAGTAAAAGAGGAAGTGTAAAAGACACTTTTCAATTAAGGGATTAACTCTTATGGTTACTCCTCAAGATGAAGAAGAGCCAAGAACGGTTCAAGAGGCTCTAAGTTCCCCTGCTAAGGATCATTGGAAGAAAACAATAAAGAAAGAAATAGACTAAATGAAAACTAACTAAGTTTGAGAGCCAGTTGACCTACCACCTGGCCAAAAGGCGATTAGGAACAAGTGGGTTCTCAAAATTAAAAGAAAGACAGATGGATCAATTGAAAGGTATAAGGCTCAACTAGTTATAAAGGGGGTATACACAATAGAAAGGAATAGATTATGAGGACACATTCTCACCTATTGTACATTTCAATGACTTCCAAATGACTTCCAAATGATTAAGGTTTCATTAAGCTATAACCTCATATGACTTCCAAATGATTAAGGAAGAGCATTGTGTTTATATCAAGCGGCATGAAGGTAATCTTGTGATATTATCCCTTTATGTGGATGATATACTATTGGCTAGGAATAATATGAATTTGATTATGGCTATTAAGGAATGGTTATCCTCGAATTTTAAGATGAAAGACATAGGTAAAGCAGATTACATTCTTGGAGTCAAAATCTTTAGGGATTGCTCTAAGAAACTTATTTTTCTTTCTTAAGAAAATTATATTTAGAGAATCATTGAGAAATTCAATATGAAAGATTTTAAACCCATGGATACCCCTGTAAATGAGAGTGAACCATTGAATTAAGAAATATCCCCTCAAAATGAATCTAATAAGAAATCAATGGAAAAAGTTCCTTATTCTAATGCAGTTGGAAGTCTGATGTATGCAATGATATGTACAAGACCAGATATTTGTCATGTGGTTGGACTCGTAAGTAGATACTAGTCAAACCTTGGATAAAAACATTGGAAAGCTATTAAGAGGATATTGAGATATTTGAAAGGCACCGTTGACTACACGCTATGCTATCAAGGAAATGATTTATGCTTAGTTGGATATTTTGATACAAATTGGGTAGGAGACTTGGATGAGAGAAAATCTACATCAGGTTACTCATTCTTGCTAAACAATGGTGTCATATCATGGTGTAATAAGAAGCAAACATGCATTTCATTATCGATAATGGAAGTAGAGTTTGTGGCATGTTCTGCAGTAGTATAAGAGGCAATATGGCTAAAAAGATTTATAGAACATTTGGGGATTTACAGTCAGAATTTAAACCCCATCCTGATATACTATGATAGTCAGGCAACCATTGCCTACACAAAGGACCAAAAGTATCATAGCAAAACTAAGCATATAGATATAAAGTATCATTTTGTAAGAAATGTTATAGCACAAAAAAAAACACCATCCAATACATTCCTATGCAAAAGATGATAGCAAATCCTTTTGTAAAACCAATACCTAGATATGTGTATATTGAACATGTAAAATCTTTTAATATGCATAGAATGTAATCGAACATTTCTAAAATTAAAATGAATAAAGTATGTTTTTATTCAATTACAAGTGTTATAACATGTGAATGAGTATATGAATGTCTAGTATGTTGTATAGGTTGATAAGGTTAGTTCTCTCACACAAATAACCACCTCTGGCACTTATGAAGAGTGGGCAAAGATGAAACATGTGTTCATCAACATAACATCAAGAAACATTGTGTTTTTGGTAAAGAAGTAACAAAATAAAATATGTCACCTTAACAAGGTAAAGTTCAGATGAGATCCAAAATATAAATATAGATCGAATTGTGAATTCTCCCACCTTCCACAATACCTTTGGCCAGACAATGAATCCTTCTTCACATACTGATGTCAAAAGGAAATGATGTGGAAGAATTCAGGTTAGGTATTATGTGTACCTGAACTAAAGTTTATATGGTGTTACAAATAAAAATAACTACGCCTTTGTGCAATAAGGGGAACACCATAGCATGTGATTCATACCACATGTGCAAAAGAACTGCAAATAGGAAGCAAGTGAAAGATCCTTGATTCATTTTTGTGTGAGTCCTAGAAAGGAAATTTTTTTTCATAGATACCCTTTAACTTTGATGATATTATAGAGAAATGATATAATGTTCACTACCTTAGTATACATCCTATGATTATGATATATACGGTCCAAAGGATAAATTGCTAAGAAAGTAGCTATTTCAAATCAAAGTGATATGCAGGCGAAAGGAAGATTTCCCGACATATACATGATTATGCTAGTGTCTGAGATATGTCCATTATGAAATTAATTTTGATAATATCATAAGCGTGGATGCTATGCATATATAAATGGCAATCTAAGCTTGTAATAAAGTTTGTGAGGGATCAGATTTGCAAATGAAAAGTATATATAGGAAAATCTAGGGCATATGAAGCATAATATTAATAAATACAACATAGGGTTATTTTGTGTTGATTCTATATAAGAATTTCTAGTACAAGAACACTCAAGATGACGTCATGCCCACATAGTCATGACAATGCATCAAGTATGAAAACCCAAGAAGAGATGAAGGTTACATGATGTGGCTCATTTCATTATGCATGAGTGGGAGATGATGAATGTGAGAATACCTATAATGGGTGACCCACATCATCATAATAATTTAAATTTTGAATTTAAATTAAAAAGAAACAAAAATCAATTATCTCCTAATAACTAACAACAAAGTGGGATATCAAAATAATTGCCCACTTAAAACAAAAGGGAGTAACCACCTAAGAGAGAGAATACATCATTAAATAACATTTTTTCAGAAAGGTTTCTTAGAGAAAATTTACACAGAGAACAAAAAAATTCTTTCCTTTCAAAGGGTTCTAGGTCAAATTGTTGTGGACAAAGCAAGCATTCCTAATACATGGTGATTCTTGGAAACCGTGTGATGGAATATAACATCAAGATCCAAAAGGCAAAACAAGTATGTACAATTTCCATATTTAATTTGATTTATTAAATTTTCCCAACAATAACAAATATAGAGTGTGACCCCTAATCTATTCATCACACACGCAAGGAGAAACATTTTGCTAAAAAGTTCGTTCTCATTGACCTAGAAAATAAACAAATTTTCCATCTAACAAAGTCGAAAATTAAGGTGTAACAAGTCAAAGGATTATGTGTACCGCTTGCAAGGGTAATTTTTCTGTGAGATTTGAACTTTACACATCCTATTTCCACAAGAAATAGCAGGGAAGCAATTTCTTTTTATATATCATTTTTTTTTGGAAGCTCCGTGAAGTTATTTCCTGTTAATTTTTTTTAATAAATTTTGACTCGTAACCAACACAGTTATTTTTATATATATATTTTTAATATTTATAATTCTTCATTTAGTTTATTTAGATAACAAAAGTAGTGATTTTCTGTAGTGTTGACCATGGAGATAATTACTCCATTGATTTGACGATGGTGCATAAATGTACATACAAGTTGAAGGAAATGAGCAGCATTTGGAATCGCACGATCAAATTTGTATTTATCATAATTTTTTATTAAATTTATTTAGTTGAGTTATCAATTATATCACAATTAATCATCTTTCCATGATTTATAATCAGTATAACAATTCAGTTTATATGGTGACGGATATTTTGGTGCAGTCGACTGGAATCGCTTCTATGTTTTAGGATGAATGCGGCTCATTGCAGCACTTTTAGAATTGGGGTTTTTGGAAGCGGTTACGCCACAACCATACCCATATTTATAACTTGGAAGCAGTTATATAATACCTGCATGTATATCTGATAATATCAAGGCGGATCAAGTTCAACCGCACGTGGCATTTTAATATATCGAGCAATTGGTGCAATTCCTAGCTAGTTTGCGCGTGTTCTTTCTCGTCTTCTCAATTTCACCATGCCAAAAATATTGGCTGTCACCAAATCACCAAATTTCAATCTAAATCCACCCACAGGCCTTCTTCTCTTTACGGTTACTGTAACCTAGGTATTACCTTCTCCCACTCTCCAATGGCATTCTGAATTTGAGTTTAAATTTCTTTGTTTTTGGTTGAGGGTTGATTTTTGTGGTTTTTTTTTTTCTTGACAGCATCGATCTTGCAATCTCAATCATTTTCACAGCCAGTCCCCAACTGAAGGAACTTCTCTGATTTTTACATGAGTTTTTTTTTTTCTTTTTTCAATTTGGGTTTCTAACTGAAGGTACAACTAACTGATTTCAGACTACTAAATGTGGATTAACTTGTTCAAATTCCTCAACATTTAAAAGTGGGGTTCACTTCATCTCTCTGTTTCTTCTTGGCTCTATTGGTTACAGTTCTAATTTTCTCTTGTTTGCTTCGTTTTTCTTCGGCGTCTACTTGCATTCTTCTTCCTATTTTGGTGTTTAACAAACTACCCCAACCTGTAGATTGTTTTATCATATGAACCTTTACTTGAATTAGTGCTAATTTGGAAAAAGGCATGTGCTATAAGATTATACGGAAAATGATAATTGGTCTTGCTCAACTAAAACTCGCTGTAACTTGCATAAGTTTAGTGTTTCTGATTAAGCAATCTTTATGAGCCAAGTGGCCAAATGCAATGGGTAGAGTTCTTCAGAATTTTGACATATGCTATTCTGGCTTATAGGGATTTATTTTCCTTGTAATTGAATTGAATTGGTTCATAACGTGAAACTTATTCGGAGTTTCACCTTCATCAATGTGTTTTACGATTGCCCGTACATGTGAAAATCTTCTCTTTCTTTTCTCACAGTAACTTCACTTTAAAAGGGAGTAATAAGCCTGCGATTGTAGAATTTACACAGCTCGTTGATAGTATATACTGATATGGGTAGAATACAAAAGAGTAACTCTGTTGATAGTATATTATTATTAGCATAAAGAGAGGTTGAAGATTTCCGTGGCACTGAAAAAGAATGGTGCTATCCATTGCACTACTTGTCCGTCCATTTAGGTGAACTTCACCAAAAAAAGTACAAAAGAATTCTTTTAACACAAACAAATATATTTAATAATCTTTCTTTGAGATTATCTTTAGTGTTTGAGAATTGTTATCCAGTTGCACATCTCAGTTGAATCTACCCGCCTTATTGTTTTTCATTTTTCATATGATATTAATTACGCCATTTTGTTATCATATATTTAACTAAATATGACATGCATTTCATTTGAATTCAGTTTCACAATTTTGCTAAAATTTAATTGGAACAAATTGAACTCATACGACGCTTGTCTATTTGTTCGTAGAGTTTGTGAAACTGATATTGTTAATAGGTATTAAGTATAGTTTTATTAAATATGAAATACAAGAAGTAAAATTTTATAATTTTTTAGGATAGAGTGTGAACGATTGTGAATCGTCTTTCATGGATTAATATTCTCACTGCTAGCCACGATTTACTGGAAAATTTTAAAGAAGTGGATAGTATATTTTGTCCAACCTATACTCCATAAAAGTTCTAGTATTGTGAATGTAATAATAATCCATAAAAGTTCTAGTATTGTGAATGTAATAATAATAATAATAATAATAATGAGAAGAAGAAGAAGAAGAAGAAGAAAGCAACAGTAGCAGCAGCAACAACAGCAACAACAACAGCACAACAGCAGCAGCAGCAGCAGCAACAACAACAGCAACAACAACAGCAGCAGCAGCAACACTGTATACTTCCTCTTGTCAATAGTTCTTACATTTCTTATTTACATGTTCTGTGTTGTTTAATTTATACATAAGCTTGTATATTACATTTCCTTCAAAGATGGAACAATATTGGCTAGTATTACTACAGCAACTATAGATGTTCTTATCAAGATAGTGCTTTATGGGGCAATAAAAATTTCGTGGGAACTGTCTCAATACCATGCATGGAACCGCCTCCGGTCCATACGAATTTTTGTAGTGAATTCCCTTATATGATTTTCCTTTTTCTGCTTGGATTTTTTTTGGTACGAGGGATTATGTGTTCCATTTATGTACTTTATTTCTTTTTATTGGATTGTTTCTGTATTGCTAAAATATTTGATTAACCTTCTATATTAATAGTTTATGCAGTTTAATTTTTTTCCTTTTCAGTTTCCTATCGCTCTACTCTTGACATTGTGTTATAGTTGATTCTTTTTTTTTTTTAAATACCTGAAAACTAAAGAGTAATTCATTTTAATTACGACTTAGAAACTATAAATGTGTGTATCAGCATTTCATTTTGGCAAAATAAGTGAAATGAATTAGTGAGGTCCATGACAAATATGAGAAAGAGAGATTTACCAAATTGATTTATAAATAGGTTTTATAAAAAAAAAAAATATGGCTCTTTTAATTATCTATATTTTAGTTCTTACTTGTCCATTGTACATATTAGTTGGGGGACTTTTCATGTAATATAAGAGAATCCTATAACACATGCAGTGCAGTAATAATTCAATACATCAGCTTATATTGATACTTGCTTCATGATTGTCTGCGGAGAAAATTTGAAGGAAAAATGGGTATTTAAGATTAAGTTCTTTTTAATGTGATTTTTAAGCTTATGGGAAGTATAAGCAATGAAAAAAATTATAAGTTAATGAGTTTTACTGTTGTTTGATTCTTTATATTTATTAATTTTTTTGTTTTGTATTTTTACAAATTTATGGTTTTTTCAGTTGTATTAGGTTGACGGTAGTAGAAAGAAGGGTAGTGGATTTCAATTCCGAATGATATTTATTGGCTTCAAATTTCATAATCATATATTTATTTTGATGAATTGTATTTATCATATTCACTATAACAAGTTGCAATACCCTCACTTAAAAAGGTAGTTCAGAAATACTATCTACACAGACAGAATTAAATTGATAATAAATGAAATGCCATTATTGTGTGAGAAATAATTAAATTGGTTAAGTGAAATTAAGGAACAACATTGACAGTTTACCAATTTTGCGTAAATAAATTATTTGAAAACGTTGAGTTTCCTAATTTTCTTCAAATTAGATCATTGAGATTTAATCAGCTATTTATTAAATAATTAGAATACTATTTAGGCTCCATTTGTTGTAAATATCTGATAAACTAATTGATAATTGATAGTTAATGTCATGCTCCAACGTAGACACGTGACTAGCGTAGGAAATTTTCCAAAGATAACTTCCCACAAGCTGAAAATCATACTTAGACTTTTATATACAAATATATTCATTTAAAATAAAGTTTAACAATTAGTCATTACCATCAATTTTTTTTAAAGAAATATAATGTAACACTTTGTTCAAAATATTAGAAAATTACTTTTATAAATCTAAAAAAAAATTGACAAAATTTTCCAGAAATAAAGCCACATGCCCTATTATCAACTTGTGAACTCAAACAAGCACCAAAAAATTCTCAATACCATTCACATGACACTACTACTTAAATGGACTCAAATTACTACACAAATTTGTACATCTTAATCCAATTGTCAAATATTTACCCAATTTGTGTCTTCAATCTTTGACAAGATAATATGGAGCTATGAAAAAATAAAATAAATTAGAAAAACGTAGTGAGTTTCTAAGGAAACTCAATGAATGAATAATTTATTAGAAAATTATAATTATCCAAAATACAAATAAGTGGAAACTAATTTAGTCATAAATTTGAAACAAGATTACAATTTAAATTCCCTCACCAACATTAAAATTCATTTCAATTTCAATTTGTAAATTCCAATAGTATAGTCATACTAATGCAAAATAGCAAAAGTATGTCAATCACTTTGTTATACTGTATGTCATAAAAGTGATTAACTAAAAAGACATAAACATAAGATGGTAAAACATTTTAATAACTACAATATAATTCAAAGGATGGAAATAATCAAGGAAATTTTCAATATGAATTTAGATCCATTGGTGACTTTCTCTAGATAATCTATCAATACAATTTCAATACTACTATTCACCTTGTAACTTCAGCAATCCCATCTCCCCTTATACCTCCCCCTATTCAATTTCACAATTAATTCAATTTTCAAATGCACTTAGGGTGACCAAAAGAAGTTCCCCCAAGGATCCATTTTTATAAATTCATGATAAATAAAAAAAATCACTATTTGATGTGAACAACATCCAATCACAAAATTCTATCTCTATCAATATATATAAAAGCTCATCATTGAACATTTTGATCACTATCTCATAATTCAAGATTTCAAGCATTGATCTTGTAAAACTCATTTCCAATAGCAATAACATATATAAATAATTATTGGAACAAAAGGTTTCAATCCCATCTCTAAACAACTAATAAAACTTAGATTAGTCAAATTATAGATTTTAAGACAAAATATGTTGAAAAGGGGGTAAATTATTGATTCATCTTAGCTGATATTTTCAAGATCAATTTTTCTAAGAAGTTAAGAAAGCCACCATTTAGGTTCAATTTAAAATTTTGGCTTTCAGTTGGAACATTCCCATTTCACTTTCATTCTTTCTATTTGTTTCAGTTGGAACATTCCCATTTCACAAGAATTGCAAATTTACATAAGTTGGGACTAGGGTTTTTAGGTCTTTAATTTGGTTTAAGTAAAAAATTCTAGTATGTAAGCAAAAGATAAAGCTATCAAAGTAATCACTTCTATTTGAGGAACAATTTTTGTACTTCAAATTGAGCTACTAACCTAACTACTAGATTGGTTCTAAAAAAAGGAATATTGCCATCACAATAGGGCTTGCTACTATTGCCTTCCACATAGCTTGTTGGCTATTCCAAGCGATCCTACTAGTATCAAATATGCAGGGAGGAGCAGTGCATAATTAGAGTTATAGTTTGGATAGCATGTTGGCTAATTGTGATGAAAATAGAAGCTTGGTTCTTTGGTTGTGATCATTAAAACAAAAAGGAAAGAAAGTGGGGAAGATTGCATTTTTGGTTAATTTGCCTCCCCTAAATTTAAGAGCACTAAACAATGCATTTCAACTAAATAATGAAAATGAAGCTAAGAAAAAGAAAATTATTGACCTTAGAAAATGACGTGGGTCTAATGCTTTTAGTCGGTTCCATCAAGTAAAACACAAAGGAAGAAGTAAATTGGCTGGTGTTCATGTACATAAAGAGCGAGAAGAGATTTGAAATAAATAAAAAGAAATTAAACCAGAAGACGAAAAAAATTAGCATAAAACTTATACTTTGTAAAATAGAAAGTAATAAAGAGTAAGATAGTAAATAGTAAATTAAGTACAAGTCAAATATTTGATTTTATGGTAAAAATAATTGCACAGATACATAACTCAATTTCGATATGCAAAATTCCAATTCTAAGGCTTTAAACAGTTCACAATTGTTTTGAACACATTCACACAAGATTTTAATATAAATCAAAGAAATTAGTTGTGAGCTGTTGGAATGGGGAGTACTTTAGAATTTAATAAAAGTAAAACACTAAATTAATTTTCAAATTAGTCCTTGCAAAAATTTAAAAAAAAATCTAGTTGTTACTTTAAGAGACTTTTATTCTTCATAAATCAAAATTTAAAACTTGACTATTCCTTGTTTCAAAAGTATTTATACCTAAATTATTGTAAATCAACCGAATTAAATGTTAGTAGATAAAATATGTAATAATTCCACTTTTTTTGAATGAATATTCTAAATAAATTAACAAATTGCTAAATCAACCATAAAAATTTTTAATCATTTTACAATGCGTTAGACATTTTTTATAAGTGACTTAAAATAAAGAAATATTTATGAGGAAGGTCATAGCAAAATTCATTTATTAATAGAAAGCATTATAGCTAATAAACTAAATAATTGTTTAAGAAATTTTTTATAAAATTAATCATAGATATACTAATAGAAATAGATATATCATCAAAATAATTTATATTTATTTAAAAATTAAACTATATTAATATAATTGAAATTTTCAAAAAAATATAATATTTAATATTTAATTAATTGTATTTTATGGACTTATCTATTTATTTATCTACATAGTTTTTATTTTATTATTAATTATAATAAAATTATAATTATTTGAAATATAGTTAATTGTATTTTATGATATTATTTATTCATTTATTTACATACATATTTTTACATATTTATAATTTAAAATTAGCATATAGTTATGTTAAAATTAAGTTAATTACATTTTATTAAAAAATATCTAAATTTATATTATAAAGAGCATGGGTTTGTAAATTATTAAAAATAATAAGGATAAATTTGAAAAGAATTTAATGAAGCAGTAGTTTATAAAATATAAGCTATTGAAGATATCTTATTAAATCAAAACTTATTTTTTTCAATAAGTTAGTATGAGAAACACCTTTAGAGATTAATTTATAACTTATTAATTATGTTGATAAGTTATAAATTAATTTATTTATTATGCAAAATGGAGTCTTAATCAGGTCAATTAGTCAAAATAACTAAAATGATGATGCTCATACTTTAGGTTTAAACTATAGACGTCAAAAGAAGAAAATTTTTGAAGATACTTGCATAATAATTGATATCATTTGTTTTGTGAGAATTTTTTTTGGTACACTGTCATTTTTTAACTTTTTGTAAATTCCTGTAAGTTCTTTATACCTTTGTGTTTTCCTAGCTTTCTTTGTTTTGCTTAGCTTTAAAGCCCCTCTTTTTTTAAAAAAAAAAAATCAGAATCATTTTTCAAAGTCATGTCGTTTAGTATACCTTACATGCAAGTATTGATCATAAAAAAAGCTACAACGCTACGACATAAATTATAACACAAAATTTTGATTTATACTACAGATTGGTCACCCCTATTAATATATAAATTGATTACATTTGGCTATACTCAACTATAAAATATTTTAATGCTCCAATTATTCATGTAACAATTAATATATATCACGCCAATTAAAGATGGAACAAGAACGCCTTGCATAATAAAATTTAATGTATATATGAATGTTTTTATGAGTCGTGAATTATTAAACATTTAATATATAAAAAATTAATGTAAGAAAGAACTCACTGTCACTGAGAGGAAATGCCAGGAATGGCATTGCTTTTTCGTTGAAAATTTCTTTACCCAGAGACAATGACAATACTGAAATGGATGCTTGCAATTTTCCCTTAGTAAATTATATTTATAACAATTTAGATTGTATAACAAAATCCAGTTTGAAACTAGATTTTAACTAAAATGTAGACAAATTAATTATATTTGAAACTAGATGAAATTTATTCAGTTTAACAAAATCAGTTTACATCCACCTGGTTTTGAATTGAATGTAAGTTGGC
The DNA here is from genome assembly GCA_020226215.1 of Sindora glabra. Taxonomy (NCBI): domain Eukaryota; kingdom Viridiplantae; phylum Streptophyta; class Magnoliopsida; order Fabales; family Fabaceae; genus Sindora; species Sindora glabra. Next base: position 2,058,123 of record CM035235.1, read on the forward strand.
AAGCAACTTACACATTCTAATAGTTTGAATTTAGATTCTCACACAAAATATAATATTGAGCAAAACACACTTTAATTTTAAATACACCAATGTCAATTTATCTCAATTTTAAAATCCAAGACTTATCTCATTAAAATTTTAACTGAAATGAAACTATTAGAAAAATATTATTTATACAGGTAATATAAGTAGTGAAAATAATGCTGGGTTTTCTAGTGTCGAATTCAGGTAATAAATCTAGGAAAATTTTGGCAGAATTCTTCCCTTTGCAAAACAGTACTATTCTTCAATAAATTTGATGAATTATGGTAATCAGAAGGGATATAATTTCCATGAACTATTCTTAATCATTTCATATATTGTTTCAATCGTTTAAATTGGTTAATGTATTCTTGTCAATTTCTTATAATTTTAATTTCATAAATTATTTTTTCTCCCTAAGGTTTGTATAACTTATGTTTTTTATTTTAAATTTTTAAAGTCGAATGTTCCTTTTCTCCCTCATTTTATTGTCCTTAGTCTAAGAATATAATAAAAAAATATTTTCTCTCACCTTTTTAATTATGTTTTTCAATAATTTAATATTTAAAATTAATTTTTATAGATTAATTAAATAAGGATAAATTATGTATAATCATTTATTAAAATATTTTTTTAAATACAAAATCTGAATTATATATAATATAATTAATTATTTAAAAATTTATCATATAATTAATTATTTGATCTCTGTACTAAAGAAACCCTAATTGAAAAGTTAATGCCAAGTAAGCAAACCGAATCTTAACCACAAATTGTGATGTGAAACGTAAGAATTGGACTAGAGAAAGGGTGTATTAAGTCATTTTATTTAATAATTCAACTTTGTAGAAACCTAAGAATAGGAGACCGTGACTTGAACTATAATTGACTTATATCCCCCAATCTCCATCGACCAACGGATTAGATTTTTTTAAAATATAAGACGCATTTTTAAAAATAAAGTATTGTTGTTATTGATAAGAAAATTAAGTATTCAAAACTTAATAAATAATAAGTAACCAAAAATTATATTCTCAATAATGCTACATGCAATATAAATAAAATTTAAAATTAACTTTAAAATATAAATCAATGGTTGTTATTAAATATAAGATAATTGCATAAATTTGTAAAACTTAATCTAATGAATACAAGAGATTTAAAACTTAATTTTAAATCTTATTTACAATATATATAATATTTTTATACAATTATTTATTTTTTGTTTTTTCATTAACGATTATAATAAAATATTGACTTAAATACTATTTTTGTCCTTGAATATTTAGATTGTATATGATCCCATTAGATATAATATTTTATTTTGATTTTTTTAATATTCAAAATGGATCATATTTGAATTGATATTCATTAATAACTTTAATCAAATTAAAGATTGAAAATACTAATTGGTATACAAAACTTTAACAAGGTTCTAAGTTTGTGATCTTCAAAAAGGAAAAATGATCAATTGTATGATATTAATGGTTAAATCGTAGTTCTTTCACGCATTAAATGAAGTCTGTAATTTCATATTTTTTGACAGGATAAGATTAGTTTTGTTAATATTTTCTGCACATTAATTATCAACTTCAGAGTCCTATTGAAGATTTGAATATCGATTAGGAGCTTTTATCTTAAATTGGATAAAAATTATGAATCTAATTTAATTCAATTTAAATATTAAGAAAATTAAAATTAAATATTTTATTCAAAGGGATCAAACATGATGATTTTCAATACCATGATTTCAAAATTATATGTGAGCATAAAATATTTTTTTTATAATAGATATCCTTTATTTTGGAGGAAATAAATCTCATCTCCAACAAATTTGGCTACATTGCCCACTTTACTAGGAGAGATTAAACGACTCCTATTTTTATCCTTTTGTTAATCCAACAAATTCCAACGCTACTAGTTTAGCTTCCAACTTCCATCAAATCTGACATAAATATTAGAAGTTTGTCTATTATTTTAATGAGTTATAATTTGATAATCCCCAACATACATCATATATCATGGCATGAGCAACACACTATTTCTATTTAAGAAGAGAATCTTGAAAAGAAATATTATAAGTACCTTGTACTACTAGTTATATTCTTTGCATTCCTTCTTCTCAGAATCCATTCCATCACTGTTTTCATCCAAAATGTATCTACATAAACAATAAACAATAAGAATAAGTGATAGAAGTTTCTCTTCCTCTATCATAACTTCCTTTCCTCTTTTTGATGAGAAGGTCAAACTCATCACATTGATGGGACAATTAATTACTAAAAATAGAAAGACTTAATTAAAATAATTGCATTGGATCATAAATCATATCCATCATAGGATCTATGCCTAACTCATTCATATTTGGGCCTAAATTTCATACAAGACCCATTGTAAATAGTCTATTATAAGATCCATGTCCAACTCATCTATATTTGGATTTAAATACCATACAAGACCCATTGTAAATAGTCACTTAATTTAGAACTTACAAAATAATGTTAATATTAATTGTAATTTATATATTAATGTGAGGTCCACAATAAAATTTCTAACAACCTCTTACTTGGACTCACATTAATTTATAAATAATAGCAACTTGAAAATTAGTGTTAATATTTAATGGTATTATTTTATCTATATGTCTAATGGAGATCATAAGCATTCAACAATACTAAATATTATATCTAAAAAGGTATTAATATTAAATATGTTAAATTCCTACATCTCAGTGACCAAACAAATACAATGTGCATAATAAGATTTATATTACTTTAAAGTGATTAAATACAAATCCCCACACATTGGTCCTAGCATCTACCTAAGATATTTAGAGAGAATCAATATTCTTGATGCAATAGTAAAACAAGGTCTAAATATTTTTATTTATAATAATAAGATAAGGTCTAAGTATGTTTACTCACAATAAAGAGATAGAGTTTAAATGTCTCTACTCATATGCTTTAACCAAAATGTGCATAAAATATATGATGATAATACAAATATCTGATTATGAATATTTCATTTTTAAATGTATCTTAAGATATCAATGAGGTCATATTATCAAAACTCCCACTAACTCAAAATACCAAAAAAAGCTTAGGCAAATTCACATTATCCATATGATCACACTTTATATTAACCTATAAGCCTTTGATTAGTTAATCTACAAGCACACAACCATAGAAAATAGGTAATATACTAGCAAATCTTCTCTCTCATAAATTGGTACTTCGAATTAAAATCCTTTACATAGATAAATTTATCATTATGAAGAAAAAAGACTATAACAATAGTATTGTCCCAACATAAATTTGGTCAAGGTAAAAAACCTTTAATCTATTAGCTTGATAAGAATATTTATAATATGTGACATGCCCTGCCTTTTAATAAAGGTTGTTGCAATTAACTATACAATATTTTTAATATGTTAGGAATTCGAATTATCACATGCAGTAAAAATTCAAGATTTAATCCGAATTCTACCTAGGATCCATGCAAAAAGCATAAATTAATGATTAGGATTTTACCTATTGGGCACTCGTATTTCTACTAATCAAAACTTGAGAGTGAATAAATCAAATGCCGACCAGAAGGTATAGCATCTTTGCGGTATCCACACAGAGTGAACAATAACCTCTCACCCTCCACGAATCTACTAGGATGTGTTTTTCTCTCTAGGATTTAGGATTAGATGTTTTCTGAGTGATTTTAGGGTTTTGGGAAGCTTATGAATGTGTATTAAAAGTGCTGCCCTTAAATCCCTTTTTATAAAACTTAGGCGAGCCACAATCCTAATCCTACTAAGATAATGCTTTCAAAATCTTAATCATATTTAACAACTCATCTTATCCTTATCCTAGAGATAATGAGGAGAAATAGAACTTATCTATCAATTATCTAATATTAGATAATATTATCTCATAATATATTTATCTAATATCTGATAACATAATTATTTGATATTACTTTAATATCACATAATATTATATATATATATATTACGTGAACAACATATTATTATTCTTAATAATAATATATATGAATGAAAATAAGTCTAATTAATTGGATATTAATGTAATTAAAGTCCAATTAATTTGATATTAATGTAATTAAAGTCTAATTAATTATTGTATTATTCATACTCTTTTTGTATGATTCTGTAAATTCTTACTACGTTGATAATGGCTCATTATTGAGCCATAGACAGTAAGCAATATTTAGCAATACATCACTACCACTCAAGTAGTAAGAATATTTAGGATTCGACATTCACCTAATACATGATCAACGTTTTGCATCATAATCCTTTTTGTAATAATATCCAAATTGAACTGGAGGTATGGAATGTGTCATCCTCGTCAATGTTCAATTTATATTTCTTGATACTAAGTAAACTTTAAAACAAATGATCAATATCACAAATTGATCCATTTGAGCATGGCCATGCATTTTTAAATCTTACTCAATTGATCAACATCACTCACTTCCCTCTGCATGATTCGTGACACACCCAAACAACGTCCTACTTGTCATCCTAATTAAAGGTGACATAGGACGATATCAAAGTGAGTAACCTCTCATATAGGGAACTGTAGTGATTTTAGATCAAGGGACTATGTGACCATATGAGAACTACTAATGACACAAGTCATATCCATGCAGTATTTTCATATTGGGTCAGTCTAATATATTTGTTTATTAACAATGTACTCATGTATTGACTTGATATCATATATCTATGATTCATAATCATCAGTCATTATACATATCAGTCTTGATGTACAATTACTATCCCTTTCTTAATAATACTTGACTAAGAGCATTTTAGGAATAGTAAAACTATTTCAGGGTTAATTATTATAGTAAGTTACAAATTACATAAAAATTGAAAATAAAATATAATAATTGCATTGCCTGAAATAAAACATAATACATTGTATATTATTTCAATCATCTATATGATTAGTTCCTAGGATACATACCAACATTATAACATAACTCTTCTTAACACATGTCTAGATAGGGATTTATAATTACCTAGACAACTAATAAAATAAGTTTAGACAACTTGTACTATAAGATCTCTTGATCTTTTATAAGTTAGTATGTAATCATTTGGTACCACCTAAATACAATACATAGTTTAAATAACTAATTCAAACCAATAATAGGATTTATATGATTAATACATATGGGACATTACTTATCACTTAGGAAATAGTTGAGCCTAATTAAGTTAATCTTTTTAGATTAATAAACAGGAGACTCCATCAATATGTCAGGCTTCTTCTAGCACCATAAATTAGATAAGTCAAATACACTTAGGACCTATGTGCTATAGGCCAATCACTTTTTTACTCATAGCCTTTTTTTTATTTTGATTACATTGTCTCAACTAACACATTGATATCATAATTGACTTAAGAAAATGTCATCATTACATAAATCTAGAATTACTAAAATGCCCATACTTATTAACATAACATGGTTTGCATTACTCTCTTAATGTTCAAAAAATTATAATTTCATCAAAATGAGGTACAACCATATAGGTAGATATTTCTAATTTTCCTTTTTAAAAACTATCTAGTTATTAAATCACAGATCAAGAAGACTACTTTCTTCTCCAACCAACGTAACTCCTACTAGAATGAGATGCTTTAAACTATAAGCAAGTTTTAAAATGTTAGGAGAGGAGATTCTTTGTCAAATTATGCCTTTCCTTTTAAATGTTGTTCTTAACTACCTACCAACCTAATCTTAAACCCACAGATTCAATTTTAAATATAAAATAATACTTAGTCTCTGATTGAATAATTATTGATAAGAAGCTTAACATGTCTCCATATTCAATTGCTAGAACCCATTATGAAGGATCGACGTGAACTTTGTAGGACATTCCAAAGTGGGTTCCAATATTGTTTTACTTTGCCAAGTGCACTTGTCCAAAAATATTGGACAATGAAAATAGACGTATTAGTCTATATGAAGTTACCACACCTTTTTTTAAGTACCACTATTTAAGAATATCCTCCAAGCGAATTGATTCAACTAAAGCATAGAAATGACTTTAGGGTTAGATTTAAAAATTGAATTTTGTAAAATCCTAATACAACCTTACCAAATACATGTACCTTAATAAATATATCAAAACAAGTTTTATTTTGCAAAAATATAATAATTAGGAATGAATTTTTCTCAATGAAATATATAAAATACTGAGTTTTTTGGGATAAAATAAAATACAAAGGAAAAACACCATCTCTAACTCTAATGCACTTTCATAACATTAATAAAATTTAAATAAAAAACAGTTCTAGTACACACAATGTAAAAAACTATTTCACATGTCAATCATATAAACTTTTAGATTTACCATACTTGATAATCTTCAAAATGTGCTCCCATTATAAGTTATTTTCCTTGAACAATGAGAAATAAAGGCCTTTCCCACTTTATAAACTTTCACAAATTTTCATATGGATAAACTAATTCATTGATTTAGGAATGCTCCACTCAATGGTCTAGTCTAAAATGGCCATTAGACTGACTCAATTTAAATGTAACCAACTTTATATTCCACTTTTTCCCCTATACTTGAATACATACTAATGATTAGTTTCATTTTTAAAAAATCAAATACAATTTCTAAAGATTAGCCCTATCAATCATAATTCATCACATCTAAAGTCTTAAAAATTTTATTGCAAAGACTTAACATTAAGGAAAATACCCCAATCATTTGATGCATGTCAAATACTTTAATTATACTAATATTTTTCCTTATAAAAATTATATGCAATGGCATTCAGTATCATATTATAATTATTAGGATCAGAAGCCAAACAATTGCAATAGAATTTAGCTGATCCCAGCCAAGGATCTATTCGAAACGATTAGATTAGGACAAGGGTTTAGTCATTAACCTTTCAAATGATTCTTGATCATCTTTTTTAACTTACTTTCAGTCAAAAACTCTAAGGTATCCACATAAACCCACAAATCACCAATGAACGTCCTACAACCACTGATTAGAATTCTCCTCCTTTACCTCGCAAGCCTAGCTACACCTCTTTCTAAGGTTATAGTGAAAATGAGCTACTAGATTTTTTATGTGTTATTGGAATGCATGAATAATCATTAATTAACACCTAATGAGCCTATATTAAATAGGTGCATAGAAAATTCTAACTAATTGAGTTTTATTTCATATATAATTATGGGTTTATAATTGAGCCTCATAATTATAATATGAAATTCCTATATACTAGGCCTAAACAATTTAGTTCATCAATTCCAAATCTACTAGGTTTTAAATATGTGACCCTATAAGCTCTCATTACATTGGCATTAATCACAAATCATATTAATGGTTATAAATAATGAGTGGTGTCTGGCAACATATCACGGTTACTCAAGAAATGAGAAAGTTAGTACTTTGACTGAATCTATACATGTGATCATCATCTATAACCTTTTATCCTAGACATTTAGATTGAGTACGAGACATGAATCATGTTATTCTCATATAGCCCAATTCAAATGTCTTGATTTCTAAGTAAGCTAACTAAAGTAAATATAATTGACATCTCATGTCAATCCATTTGAATATGGTCATGTATTTTTCTCATCCTTACTTAATTAAGGAGCCCACAAATATCAATCTTATTATATAGGAGGGACAAATTCCATCTTGATTGCATAAATCCCTTCGCATGATATGTGGCACATCCAATAACTACCCTTACATTCACTCAATTATGAGTGACATGAAGCAATATCAAAATGTGAAACTCATACGTAGGAAACCTTAATGATCTGAAGTCAAAGGATTATACTAATGATGATAACTAAAAATCACTTATAACACTTATATAATAATCAATGTAGTATTCTTGGGGTGGTTCAGTTCAATATATAAGTTCTCTAACTTGTACAAATGTATAAACTTAATATCTCATATAAGTCACCACACACACTAGTCTTAACATATCAACGCAACTCAATCCATAATGATATATGGTTATGGACATTTAAGAATACAATTATTTTAGGTTACTATCATAATTAAATATACAACACATAAAATATATATATAAATATGATAATTGAAATCACCTTTAAAATAACATGATTTAAACTTACAATCATCCATATGATTAGTTTTAAAGCATATACACTAAAGGTCACTTAAATCCTCATAACATAGTTTAAGAATCAAGCATTATTTTTAAAACCTAACATTGAAGGATATTTTAAATTTTAGAAATACAACATTCAACTCTACTTACTATATTAATAATATAATATCAAAGAGTATTTAATATTATTAATATAATTTCTCCCTTATATATTTTTTAAACAAAATTTTCTTTCCCAAAATTTGAACAAAATTTTATGCAATTGATCTCATGAAGGCAACTATATAGTTACACAAAACTTTCATGGTATAATATGAGTATATGTGAATTCTATATATTGTAATAATGTTCTAAAAATTATTACATTATGCAAATAGTATAAAAAATTGCAACAAAAAATTTAGTAGGTAGATAAAATTATAGAAAACACCTAAGAAAAATTTGTGCTCAAAATTATCTCAAATAATTATTTAAATAAATTGGACCAAAAAATAACATAAAAATTTATTTTAGAAAATTTTGAAAAAATACTTAAAAAATTGTGCTCAAAGAACGGAGCATGTAACTGTTCTTGCCCCTATCTCCAACCACATAGGGAGGAATGCGTGGTCCTTACGTGCTGAAGACGCATGTGGTCCGATGCACGCGTGCGCTGTAGACCATCTTTTCCACCCGGAAATGATCGGTTTCAGGTCAAATGACCCAATTTTAACCCAGGAAAGAATCCGGCTTTGTTTTATGCCGTTTTTGCGCATTCTGATGCGCATATTTGCCCATATTTTTTTTTCTTATATGATTTTACAACAAATCAATCAAAATCTTGATCAAAACCGCATTATATTTTTTGTTTCGAATTTTCAAAAAAATAGAAAATAAAAAAAATGAGCCTAGCAACTTCAATGTCAAACTGATTTTGATTTGGTTTTAAAGTTTTATCCAAAACTTGAAAAAGAAAAGTTTAATCAATTAGAAATCAAAGCTGGTGTTCTATACTTCCACTAGTGAGTTTTTCCAGAAGTATTTACTCAATTACTTAAAAACCACGCATACACCAAGATAGTATACATCGCATTCCCAATAACGATCACTCTAAACTCATATGGATTTATTATAACTCAAAACATATAATCTCAGTACATATGTAGATATGCACAATTTTCAGAAACATAATGGCATGCATATATCATAGAAATTCGTGCACACCAACAGAATATGAGAACAAACACTGCAATATATCCTAGCAGCTTAGATGCCTAAAACTTTATGCAGACAAATAGAATTTGCTCACGTTATGCTAATATGCTTTGATGTACTAATTAAACATCATAAGCCGTCAACACTACTGATGTAATGCAGAAATTCCTAGCATAAAAAATATATATACAAATATCTATACAGGTAGCCAATGATTTTATAAAATGGTTTGTACAGCCACTACAATTCCAGAGAAATATTAAATTAATGCACAACACCTTTATATAATATGAACAACAAGAAACAAATTTCCAGAGAGGTATTTGGAAAAGGAAGAATTATATATAATTTATCCAAAATCAGCCAAGATACATGACATAACCTAACCCTAATACCACTGTCAAAAATTTGCCTATTATTTTAATAACTTATAATTTGATAGTCCCCAGTATATATACATCATATACCATGGCATAAAAAAAGAGCAACACATTAATTTCTATTTAAGAATAGATTCCTGAGGAGAGGTATTATAAATGCCTTATATTGCTAGAATTTTAATCAGCCAATTATGCACTTTGAATTCCTACTTCTCATTCCCTTCCAAAATTGAATCAAATATGATACAAATTAACTCCCATCAAATCTGGGGATCTTCTAGTACACATTGAATCAAATATGATATAAATTGTTAACTACCATCAAATTGAAGATGAAAACATAGTATGCACTCTAACAAGACGTCCAACTAGCAATTGTTGAGAAGAAAATTATAGCTGCACTCATCTTATCACATAAAAAAAGGCGCATTATAATATAGTATCCTCATTCCTCAATCAATATATACAGTACGTATTTAGTGTAATGATTAGAAATTCTAATTAGTGGTTATAAATTAAGCAATTGATTATTACTTTTTTTAAAGATGTTTAATTGTTTTTGTAAAATTTTAATAGTCAATAATAAACAATAAACTCAATTAGAAGATAAGCTATTCAAAATAGTTTATTTTTTAATTGTCATTATAGAAAAATAAATTTTAGAGTTAACATCCTTCATTTATTTATTTATTTATTTACCTTCATTACCTTTCTTTTAAAAATATAAGTTTTAAATTCTATGTTCACATTAATCCCATTTCTTATATTTTAAATATATATTAATGACATGATACATTTTAGAATTTAATTATATACATTTTTTAAATTATTAAATATTAAAATAAGTATTAATTTTATTTTAATTATAAAAAAATTGAAGTTTCTTATTTATAAAAAAATAATTGAAATAAATGAGAATATATATAAGAATATATATGTCTTAAATAATATTATATATATCTTTTTATAAATAATAACATAAAAATTAGTTATTTTAATATAATTATGTTTATTTTATTATCTTTTTTGTAATTTAACACTAAATAATGATTATTTTGGACATCATCTAAATAAAAATAAATTATATATAATTAATTATTTTCATCATTATATTATATAAAAGCTCATATATATTTATTTATGCGCGAAAAACACTGTTATTTTATTAGTTTAATCGTATCATATTGGACTGTATAGAGAATAGTTTGATCATGTGCAACCATATATAATTATTAAAATAATTATGATGTAGAAAACAACACTGCTCTATTTCATAGATATATTCAACCATAATGTCTTAAAATACTGCGCCGTATATGACAGAAGAAGGCTCTGCATAATAAGCAATGGCGTATGCCTCCCAAAAAGGAAATGTTACGAATGACGATATGTTTTACAAACCCAAAAAAAAAAAAAATGAAATTTCATTGCTCAAAGAATAAGGACATGTTTTTATACACTTAATTAATAAGTTAATTAATAATTTATAAGTTAGCTAATATTATAGAAAACATTTCACAAAATTTATTGTTAGACTAATTGAAAATATAAAATAATATAAGAAGACATATTGATATAATTATAGATATATAAGTTAAATTAATTTATATTTATTTAAATATCAAATTATATTAATGCAATCAAAATATTCAAAATAAAATACAATTACCTAAAATTTAATTAATTTTATTGTATAGCCTTATTTATTTACTTACTTACATAATTTTTATTTAATTATTCATTATGTAAAACATAATTAATTATATTTTATAATATTATACATTTATTTATGTACATATTTTTATATATTTATAGTTTAAAGTAATGATATAGTTAGCTAAAATTAAATGAATTATAATTTATGACATCATGTATTTATTTATTTACTTACTTATTTTTGTTCATCTAGGGTTTAGAGTAAGAACAAAATTACTTAAAATTAAATTAATTATAATCTATGATATTATATATTTATTTTCTTATTTTTATTTAATTATTTATATTAAATTTATGATATTATATATTTAAGGCAATTTATTAAATTAGAATTTTTTATATAAGCTAATATATGAAATATTATTTCTAGAAATTAGCTTGTAATTTATTGACTAGATTAATAAGTTATAAATTAATTTAATTATTGTATAAAACAAGGCCTAACTTTTGTTGTGTCTTGCTCAAATAACTTATAAGCTATGGATAGTTGATAACTTGATAAATTAATTGATTGTATTATACATGTTTTGTAAAATTAATGGTTGAAGAACTGAAAATATAAAATAAAATAGAAGGATGTATTAATATAAATAAATATATAAATTAAATTTATTCTTATTTATTTTTAAATCAAAGTATATTAACAAAATTAATATTTTAAAATAAACTATAATTATATAAATATTAATTAATTATAATTTTATAAAATTACATATTTATTTATTTCCTATATTTATTTAGAATTTAGAATTGGCGTAAAATTAAGGGCATAGATTGTTAATTAATTAAAATAAGAAGGATAAATTTAAAAAAATAATTAATTAGAAGGTGTTAGATGAAATTTATTAAATTAAAATTTATTTTTTTTATAAGCTACTATGTAAAATACCTATAGAAACTAATTTATAACTTATGAACTAAATCAATAAATTATAACATAACTTATTTATTGTATGAAACACAGTATTCAGCTAAAGATTGTAGCAATTCGAGTAAAATTACTGTGTAAGTTACTAAAAAAAGTTACAAGTAAAGGGACGTCAATGGGAAAAGAAACTCTTATTACCAATCTTTTAAAAATCAGACTAGTTATTAAACTGAAAATAAGAGCAACTCAAGGTTTAATAATTTAATTTGGGTTGAATTAAGATTGAACCAAAATTATAATATAAATAAGAAATTTTAATATATAATAATTCAAAATAATTAAATTATCATAAAAAATTCATAATTTTATAATTCAAAATATCACAAAAAAATAAATATTGACCCTAATTTTCTTATTATGTGACTTTTATTTATAGAAACAAAGTAATTTTCAACTACTTGGAACTTTGAACATAATATATATATATAATATCAAACAAAAATAATGTTATTTGTTAAATAACAGTAACATTTTTTAAGAAAATAATTAATTAGTTGAACCGTGATTAATTCGCATGATTTGATTGATTTATCACTAGTTCACTAGTTTTAAATGATTTTTTGAAAGCCGATTTTAAAGGTTAATTAGACTAGTCAAATAATCAGTTTACAATTTCATCGGTTGAGTTAATCTGATTTGATTTTTAAAGCATTGCTTATTAAATACATATCAATATCAATACAATATTTATTTTCTATTCCACTATTATCCATGAATATTGTTTCAAAAAGTTCGAAGAATAAATTGAAAATTTGAGAACAACAAGAATGCATGGTTTAAGAAAAAAAAGGAGGAGGGAGTGTTGTGCACAAGTTGCGAATGTTTTCTACGAATAGTTATGTATAAATTGATCTCAAGTAATTAAAATGTTAAAAAATTAAATCACAATTTAAGGAGGGCTAAATGTGATAAATTTATATATTCAAACATCAAAGATATAATTAGGCCAAAATTTTGCAAGAATAGCAACTTCTATAAAATGCAATTAAAATTTTAATATTAAACATATACGAAACATATATAAAAATCACATAAAAGTCGTAATTATATTTATATGTAAACAATGTAAATATGATTTAATCCACAATAATAACATTGCAATTTATCTTCTTTTCATATAAAATAGGCACAAACACACAAATACAATTTAAATTAAGTAGTTATGAAAGTTCATTATTAGGTCTTTATACATAGGAATACAAACGAATCCAGCTACTCAGAAGTAGCTCAAAATTAATTAGCAATAAGCTCAATTCAAACATGACTTTAAACATGTTGAGCTCAGTTAATCTATAAATTGATATTGATCTTCATATTACTTTATTCAAATTATTTACAAGCATAAACAAAGTTGAAAATCAAAATATATTTTTCATTATACTATATATAAATGATATATTATTAATTGTTAAGGTTACATGAAAGAGCATGATGCTTTGGTAGAAAAAATTAACTTGTAAGTGTTATTATTAGTGTTATGTAACAATTATGTAGACATCTTTAATAAATTTGATAGTTATAGAAAAATTTATAATGATAAGTAAAATAAGATAAAAAAAATCTAGTGCCTGCACTATTATAGAAAAACCATTAGAGATTGACTGTTTGATAGATTAGAAGTTGATTTAATACTATCATTTTATCAAATGCTATTGTAAATATTTTAAGCTATCAATTAAAAAACCATTGTGAAAACATATACCACATCAATTTTCATAACAAGAAAATGGTCATGAATTTTTTTAGAACATACAATTTAGTAACCAACCACATTTAACTATGTCAATTCTTTTATGGAACTGTTATTGAAAATTAAATTTAAATGTCACTTCATTTTACTAATTGATGTGGAATTTGTTATATTTTACAATTTACACAACTGATGTTGTATTACTTTAACTTGACAACAAAAGAAAAAAAGAACTTTTCCTGCTCCACCTCCATTCTATATGACATCTCATATCAATTTCTACCAAACTACTTCTAAGCTAAAATACATCTAGAGCCATAAAAAAATATAATATTATAATATAATTTTGATATATGGCATTAAGAAATACCTAATGATTTGCATTGCTAAATAGCATACACTCATAGCATTTTCAAACTATAAAGGAGCAAAAGTAAGCACAAAAAAAATTTACTCATGGCAACAATTATAAATAAAAGGTTCATTATGGTGAAAGAAAAATTGCCTCTTAATTTTTCATGGATATCTCTATTTGTTTTATTTCTCACTCCTTACCAAACAAACATCTCCATTGCAATCAAAATGTATTGAAAGTAAAATAAGTTTGAAAATGGTGAAGGGTTACTTTAGTTAGGGATAGCTATGTCACTACTTGTAACCCATTACTCAATATATGAGGTTAGCACTCACTAGAAAAATACTCTTAAATTCAATACCTTCATATGTGAGCAATATTCATTAAAATTTTATATAGGAAATTAAGAACTTTAATTATACATGCTTGTAAAAGTTTCATCAAAGTGAAAGGTAACAAAATATGATCGATTATGAAACTAAAAATTAAATTATAAGAACAAATACAAAATGTAAAATAAATCATTACATTTAGATTTTGAGGTTTTGCAGTGATGCTAAATATCACATATTTAGTTACATCCTAACGAAACTTCAATCTTGAGAAATAATTAGCAAGTACAAACAAAAAACTTAAGAGAATCATGTTAAGGTTGAAATGAGAGCATATCTTATGAAAAAGAGAATCACTTTTAGCTTTGTAACAAAATTTGCAAATGTTATTGTAACTTCACTCTTTTATTTTCATCTTGTATCTTGTGATTTCAATTGTTATAATATTAAACATTGGTTCCCATAAAACAACTCATATGTAAACATAAAATGTAAAATAAATCCTTATATTTAGATTTTGAGCTTTTGCAATGAGTGCTGAAAATTACATATTTACTAATATCCTAATAAAGGTTCATTCATACAAAATAATTAGTAAGCACATTTATGAAATTGAAGAGAACCATTTTAAGGTTGGAAGGAGAGTATATCCTATTAGAGAGAGAATCACTTTTGGCTTCACTACTAAATTTGCAAATGGTATTATAACTTCACTCTATTTATTTTCATCTCACACCTTGTGATTTGAATTATTATAATATTAAATGTTGATTCCTACAAAATAACCAATGTCATTCAACTATATAGGTTCAAGCATCAATTTTTAATAAAAAGTTGATGTAGTAAACCATATATTTATTTTATAAAAGTATGTATCAAGTAAAATCTTTATAATTTTCCAAGTTGATACCATTAGACTTGCTTTTTTTTTTTTGCATTGAATAATTTTGTTTTTCTTTTACACTTATACAAATACAAATGGTAATAGATTGAAAAATCTAAGAAACTATAATTTATAATGAACAAAAAACTTTCATTAAAGAAAAGAAAACATGAGATACCTCTTCTAATCATTCCTTTATTTAGAGTTTCTAAGTTTGATAATGTAAATGGTTGCAAATTAAAGATAAATTATAGTTAGAAAAAATAGTATCAAGAATCTTTCATTCTTCTTACATATGCCAATGCAAGACTAGAGACACTGCTTTTTTTTACAATAATTTATCATTACTTTGCAATCCAATAAAGTTTAACACCACAATTTTGTAACCATTAACCTTGAGGTCTTGGTTTATCACTTGTTTTAAGCGTTTAAGTGTTTTTATTTCAATGCAATAATAGTGCTACTTACTTTATGTGTAACAACGTCTGATAGAGAAAATCGAGCAATCAACATGTTAATTCTCACATTGAAACATAGGAATATTTAGATGTTCAAAGCAAGTGAAGCAATATATATCCAAGGACATTAAGGATAGCTATTTTGATAGTTATTTCAAATATACAAGGAAAGCCCTATTTATAAGCCAAGAGCAAATTAGTGATAAACTTTCATGATGTGCAAACTATTTATGAACCATCATGATCTGTAAACTATTGAAGAAGCATCATGACCAAAACATTAGAAAATTATTTTTATTAACAAATCAACATCTTATATATTTTAGTTCATATAAAGCTTAACCATTGATATATCTTGAAAAATTATAGTTTTTGCCAATTTCCAAATACATGTTTCTCATTATAAAACTTAGCATTTATGATTTAGGTTTTCATCTCCTAATATACTGCATCTTATAAATCTCATTATTTATATTAGTAAATATTTATTATAGGTTGCTAAATATTTATTATATATTAATTGATTGTTATATTGTACTTAGATATTGATTATGTTAAAAACTATTATGTATCATTATCTAATTTTCACAAACAGTCATCATTTTTAAGAAATAATTGATGTTAATTATATCTTTTTTTTAAAAACCTTTCCTAGATTTTTTTTTACAACTTTTTCAACTTGACATTTTTCTAACAATAGCTTCAAAAGAAAATAATGATTGAGTAGGTTTTGTTCGTTAATATATTAGATTATGATGATGCCAAATTCAAATATAAATCCCATTTGGATCATTTAATAACATTAGGTCCATCTTGTGATGCAACAACTATTGCAATTACATCAGAGAAAGTGATGGTAATTATCTCTATGTATTCATGAAGCAATTCTTGATACATAAGAGCAACCACCTTATGGTCAATATTAATACTTTCTAGATCTTTATATCCATGTTAACTAGCATATGGCCAATATTAACAAACCATCTTTGAAATATAGAAAAAGAAATTGGATCATAATTTTTGTCCTTGTCTATGGAAGAGAGAAGATGACAACATAGGAGCAATAACATTTATTTCAAAATAAAGAAATAGATCAAAATTATAAATAAAATGTAGAGTAAAAGAGATGACACATAAAAAATTATATTGGCAAAAAACTTGTATAACAAATGGACTAAAGGTGAAAAATTATAGGTAAAAGGACAACAATGGACGTTAGTTATTTAAAAATGATCGACATCTAAACATTTAATATCTTAGTTTTGATGCCTTTGAGATAACAATTATGTGAAACTGATGTGCAAATATGATATAACAATGTTAATTATTTGTGAAATGTCAACATCTTTTTTGATTAAATTTTTATATGAATTAAATTCTACATCAAGTTTTAGAAAATTACTTCAACTCTTGAAAATAAAACAATCATTCTACATACTTCCTAAGAGATGGATTAAGTGTTAGGAAGCCTAAAAGTTGCATAAATAGGATGAATGTTTTACTCTATTTTTAAAACAACATTAATTTTTGTAAGATCTATGGAAAAAAGAAGGATAGTTTCGAAACTAATAAGAAATGTTTTTTCAATTTTATAAAATATCATAAATTCAAAAGTTATATGTTGTATTTGCATATTTTTCTTACAATGATACAATCATCAACACATATAATGTAAATATACAATGACATGAGAAAAAAGACATCGATATAAGAAAATTTATTCTATAATTTTGTTCATTTTATATGTTGTATTTGCATATTTTTCTTACAAAGATACAATCATCAACACATTGAACGTAAATATACAAAGACATGTGAAAGAAGATATCAATATAAAAAATCATTTTACAATTTTATTCATTTTATACATCATTATATCAACAAATTTAAACTTACAACAATATTATGGAAGGGGAAAAAAGGACTTTATTCTTCCACTGCCATTGTGAAACTTAGTGTCAATTCTCATAACTATCCATCAAAATTTGTTATTATTAAATTATGGATTTAGGTAATACATTTGCTTCCATTACTAATGCTAACATGTGTTCAAGGAAGAGAAGAATAACTCCTTTTCCTCAAACACATACTAGAGTTAAATAATAGAGGTTAAGGTATCATTGAGATGGTTTGAAATGGATAGTAAACGTGAAATATATAGTGAATAATCTAAATTATAAATGTTGATTATTAAATAAAAATTGACATCTTAAGGTTTCTCCATTATAAATAAGTGTTAGCTGCTTTGTCAAGAAGACTATATAAATCCCATTACACATTGGTTAATAAAAAAAAATCAATGTGTAAAGTTTCTTTTCTCCCTGCATGACTTTTTAAATTTCTTTTAGATGATGATTTACAAAGTTAACTATCAACATAAATTTTTATTTAAATTTTAAAAATATCATCACTTAACTATAAATGTTGATTTATCCTAGAATTATTGTCTTATTTATTCAAATAATTTCAAAAATATCATCACATTTATATAAATGTCATTTTAATCAATATTTATCAACCAACATAGAGTTGCAATTTTGTAGTAGTGCTAACAAGTTATTCATTTAAAAGCTCAAACTCAAATTAGATTCAAGTTTGATGGAAAATTGGGGCTTAATAACTTACTATGCAAATAAATTCTTATAAATTCACTTGTATTCGTGTTTGAGCTAGACTTGAAGTTGAGTTCAAATTATTCAAACTTAAAATATTAGGCTCAAATTTGAGCTCATTTATTTTTGATATGTTCAAAGTTAAGCATATATTTCCCTTCTAACACAAAACCTTTAATCCCTTTTAGTATGGCATAAATATGTATACATATAAATTCCTATATAAAAATTAATTGAATCAAAATTAAAGTAAAATAGAGTGGACATATCAAAATATATAACCACAAAATTACTAATAACAATTGGTTTGAGTGGCTAGGAATTCAATCCATTTTAGCAAAATCTTATACTCGAACCTTATGAATTAAGAAAACCATTGTTAAGAAAACTTTACTCCTTGAAAAGGATCCAATTTGACTTGACTCTAAATTAGTCCGGAGTTCAATACAACCGTCCTTAAAAAAATCCATAGAATTGCGTGTGGCCCAACTTCCTCAAAAACCATTCATTGTTGAAAAAGTATGGATAATAAAGTCAAGGTCTTTGGATTGATGATGTGCCATTTCTTCCGCATCTCAATTGTTACGTAGTTTCCTTAACGTGTAATTAAGGCAAAACATTTCAGAAATATGCAACTTCTATAAAAGGTGATTGTAAGTTTTTTTAATAATTACAAAACATATATAGAAATTTTATAAAAGTTGTAATTATCTGTATGTAATGTAAATATATGATTTAATCCAGTGACTATATTGTAATTAATTTATCTATTTTTATTCAATTTGCATAGGTAATAGGTTCTCACATAAAAAATTTAATCCCTTTTGCATGGCATAATCAAATACTTTTACATACGAAACTAATTAAATCAAAGTTAAGGTGCATATCTAAAAGACAATGATTAAAATGCATTAATTTTATAGCACAATCATGATGTAATAAGCTATTAAATTTTATTTATTCTATATAGCATTGTACAGATAAATAAATTCAAGTCTTTACGTTCACAAATATATCATAAAATTGACGTGCTAAAAGTATCTCCCAACACCAAAATGCAACCACAAATTGCATATAACCCAACCTTCTCATCAACCATTTATTGCCGGCAATGTGTGAATGTGAATTGCAGAGTCAATATGTCAACGTTTTTGGACTGATTATGTGCCATTTTTTCCAGCATCTCAATTGCTAGCGATTTTTGTTTGTTCCTTTCACATTGGCTTGTGCAAGGTTAATCCATGATGAATCGGTTTATATTAACCATTTGTTAAAATAAGTCTAATTTTAAAGGATTCAAACTTATTAAAGACTATGATAGGTATGAACCGGTTTGCAAGTTTTAACTATGAGTCTATGGGTTTAGCGGATATAGATAAGCCTATGTTGTTCCCATTTAAAAATAAGTCCAATTTTAAAAATCCAAACCTACCAAAATCTGTAATGTCATGACCCTTCTTAATCATGATCGGCATAAATCTCATTATCAGTTTCCATAAGCCTTAACTATTTTTCACTCTTTTTATCTAACGGGAGTTTCGAATTTTAGGTGGACTTGAAATTTTTTTTAAATTTTTTACAAAAAAATAGACAAAATCTCTCCTATTTAAAACACTTCCCAAGGGCTTCACACCTTATAATTTAAAACCTGTGTTATTTTTTAGATACAACAATAAATAACATTCACTCAATACTATACAATTACAACATATTTACAAATAAACGACTCAACACATCAATGGTTCAATCAATAAAAACTCTGTCTAATCCTAGTCCAACTATCAAAACTCTTTAATAAGATGGTCTTAGATCTCCACAAATGCAACAAGTTCATGCATGCTCGCCATAATCTGAAAACATTGAAGATACAATAAAGTGAGTTATAAGAATTCAGAAAGCATATATCTACCATTATCTTATAGATGATCAATTTTATATATAATAAATTAGAAAACATTAGCAAACCCATTTTCTAAATTTTTGAAGTATGTACGACCATGCCCTAAAATGGAAGTTTACCTACATATAACTTAAAATTAATTTCTTAGTGTAATCATAAGGGTCTCAACTTTTTGTTAGAACTCAAAATCATATACTACTCATTTCGGGTAGGCATCATATTCACAAATAGCTATTAAGGCTTAAATGCAAACAGATCATCACAATTACATCATCAATAGAAGTTAATCATAAATAGTCATATTATGGCACATATTCAAATACAATAAACATACATATAATTGCTCTATAATATTAACGTCAATTCTGTACTTTTCTCAACTGTTAGCCCAAAATTTCCTTCCCGCTTTGTGAGCATTGCTCCATTACCATTCATAATCCCTAGAGTCATTATTCTAACAAAATTCATAATTTTCAATACCATTCATTGCAGAACTCACAAATATTGTAAATGTGAGAGCTCAATGCTCATATTATGATTATTTAATACAACTTCAATGCAAAGATATCAAATTTGTTATTCGATAATACCTAGCACACAACAATGTATGGTCATAACATATAAATATTATTAAGTTCAATCATAATCCACTAATAAGCAAAAACATCACCACTATACTTCTATTGCACACTCTAATCAATTTACTTTTTCTCAAACAACCTATCATACTAATACTACAATAATCAACTTATCCATAAATATATCCACACAAACATGAAATCCATAATATTAACAAGAGGAATATAATTCACAACGTTTAATCTAAATTTTATTGGATTATAACTCTATGGTGAGATATACACTCCCATGCTCAAATCCACCTAGTTTGTTCATGCTGGAGCATCCACTTTAATAATCCTTGATTGTTTCATTTTCATCATCGACTTCGTTCTATTTCACATTTTACGATAATATATTATAATCATAAATATTAATATTAGTCACTTTCTTTCTAAATTTTCTATTTCAAGTTCTAATCATGATATAATTATATTTTAATGTCTCAAATTATTCTTATTTTTTTACAAAATATTACATTAATTATGAATCATTCAGAGTAACTCGATCAGCAACAATTCACTAAAAACTCCTATACATTATCATATATTTCAATCTGAATAGAACACCTATTGGTAACCTTGAGATAGTATAACGGATTAAATATTTAAGTAGCCTAAAACTATAAATAATAAGAAGCATAGAGATAATCAATTACTTAAACCTTCCTAACTCAAAGTGCCATTTATTAAAAAGAATTCAGAACCAATGCAATTAATACCTACAGTGACAAAATTATCAGAAGCTATAGCTAATTTATTTATTTATTTATTTTACTATATTCACGAACTAGGCATACACGGACCAGGTAGGGAAAACTTTGAACAGAACTTACGGCTGCTGGTCAAACCAGAAATTTGATGTTGCAACTTGCAAACAACCGAAAAAAGGACAAACGGGAAAGCCACGGTGGTTGTCGGCTCTTGGTGGCCGGACGCTGCAGGTCAGACGTTGGCTCCTCTCCAGCTTGCTGAGTTGCTCGCACGTATGGAGAAACTACAGTGAAGCAGCTGAGACCACTTAACCCAGCGGCGACAGAAAATGGCGCCGGACGAACCTGTAGCAGTTCTCGAGCTGGCGGTTAGCGCAGGGAAAGAGAGGGAAGAAGGGAGAAGCAGAACTGAGAAAGGGAGGGAAGAGAGCTGGCGTGCAAGATAGTTTCCAAATCACAGCTCATGACACAGAAGAGATTAATTAAAGTGGTCGCGACGCTGCCCAAAAAGAGAAAGAATCAGGAGGGAAACAGAAGAGAGCAGGTTCGGATAGAGACCCCAAAAAAATGAAATAAGGAAGAGACAAAACCAGAAATTAAAGTGGGAAACAAAAAGGAAACCGACGTAACAAAAATAAAAATAAGAGAGAGAAAAAGAGGGACACGGAAATTGAGAGGGAGAGTGCGTAGAGAAAGGAAGTTGTGACGGGAATTATGAAAACTTTAGTGTAAAACAGACGGGAGAGAGAAGCCAGGACACGTGGGAGAGAGGGGTAATTACATGAAGACAAAATAATACTAAGAAAAAAAGGCTGAAACCGAGACCCAGTGGGAAATTTTCGGAAAATTTAAATAAGAAGTGAGGGGCTTTTATTTGGTGTTTGGTGATACACCGTAAGCCCATGATTCATTTTAATTTCATCTATCTTTCTTTGTTTAGTTTAATCCTCACCATTTATCTCAATAAAAATTCAATTTTTATCAAATTTATTTCATTTAAAATTTTAACTCCAGTATTCCCCATTTTTCCTCGATATATATTTATAATTTAAAATAATTTGATAAATTTGAAAATCCCTAAATGAATATTTTAATATTCTCCAATTCCCAAAAAAATTATAAAATCTAAACAAATTAATTTCATAGATCTTTGGATCCACAATCACAAAATTTATTCCACCTGTAAGAACTTCCTCAATTTTCAAAAATAATTTATCAAATATAAACAAATAATTTTATAAATTTTCATACCTTTGATTGTAAAAATATTCCCACTTTAGAAGAAAATTCTCATAGAAAATATCTAGACAAATCTTGAACCAACTCCGGCCAAATAAATAGAATCCAAATATTAAAGAATAGAAATTTTAAAAATAATTATTTGCCAAATAAACAAATATATTTTCCATCATTGAAATTTATAAAATTTTAAACATTAATGTGGGATATTTCATGTCATGAGCATGGATTGAGACGCGGATCATTGACCAATTTGACACCCTCATTATTTAAGGGTATTTTAGGAGCAAAATTGGAAAAGAATTCCTAATTTTTTATACACATTTATTTACGTTTAATGATGCACTAGACTTCACTTATTTTATTTCCTTCTATTGTTACAATTTTGTACCCTAATTTTATCACAACATTCTACTGTTTTTTCACAAAATTCCCACTTCAAATCAACAGTAGTAATCAAGTAAATATTTTTCTTACATAAAAGTATTTTTATTTAATTTAATTTACTAAGGGGTGTAACATAAAATCCTTTTATATGGACAAAGTGCACATGTCAAGCACTTTATTGGATCAAAACCCATTAGATATGAATAAGAATGTTTTTTCATGTCGAGCACTTTATTGGATCAAAGGTGATTAGATATGAATAAAAACACTTTTGAATGTTATGAAAATGGTGAAGAACTACTTGATTCTAAAGTATCTTATTTAAGTGTTATTGGAGCATTAATATACCTTGTTAATCATATATGATCAAATATATTATTCTCTATAAATTTATTAAGGTATAGTTCTTCCTTAATGTAAAAACCATTAAAATGGAGTTAAACATATATTTCAATATCTTCAAAGGTATCTATCCATTCCTCACAATGCTCAATCATAAATAGGTTATTGTTTGCTCATGGTGGTATAACTATTTCATGGCACTCCATGAAACAAACTATATCAACCACTTCTTCTAATTATGCAAAAATTTTAGTAATTCATGAAGTAAGTCAAGAATATATTTGGTTAAAGTCTATAGTTCAATACATTCAAGGGATTGTGGTTTGTCATTTAAAAAGATGTTGCCAACAATCTTGTATGAAGATAATGAAGTGTATACAGCCTAGTTGAAAGAGAGATACATCAAAGGTGATAAAACAAAACATATCTCGCCAAAATTCTTTTTCACACATGATTTTCAAAAGAATGGTAATGTGGATGTTTGACAAATTTGCTCTTAGTAATAATTAGGTAGATTTTATTTACCAAGTCACTTTGTATTGCAATATTTGAAATGTTAGTTCACCATATTAGATTGCATTGATTAATAAATTTGAAGTGATATCATAATGAGGGGTAGTAGATATGCATTGTACTCTTTTTTTCTTAATTAAGATTTTATCCCATTGGGTTTTTCTAGTAAAAGATTTTAATGAGAAGGTATCTAGTTGAGTATTACAATATAATGTACTCCTTTATGCACATCCAAAGGGGAGCACTATGAATTACTATAATTAATATGGATGTCCATAATTTATGCACAAATATTTTATCATCCCTTTTATGGTCAATTATTGATTCCTCATTATAGTCAATTAGGTTTTAATTCTCATTATGAGTCATTAGTATGAAATTGTAACTTATGAGCTACCTCTCCCATAAATTTGTGGCTGTAAGGATCATTATATTTCTACATATAGTTAATCAAGAATTCTCCTCCTCTCATTTCTTTTACTTATATTTTCATCTCTTTAAGTATTGAGTATTTTATAGAAAACACATATAAAAATTTTATGAAAGTCGCAATTGTTTGTGAGCAATGTAAATATATGATTTTAACCAGTGAGTACATTGTAATTAATTTATCTTTTTTTATTCAATCAATCTATATAAATAGACAGTTTAAATTAAATAGTGTGACTTTTAAAAGCTCATAATTAGGTCCTCATCCGAAACTTTTAATCCCGTTTAGCATGAAGTAATTAAACTTGGATCAATGTTTAAGGTCAAAATAAGGGGGATAAACCAAAATACAACCACAACTTCCGGATGGCCCAACTTTCCCATCAACCATTTAGTGCGGGAAATATGTGGATTGTAAAGTCAAAATGTCAAGGTCTTTGGACGGATTATGTGCCATTTTTTTCCAGCATCTTGACTGTTACGCAGCTTTCTTTTGTTCCTTTTACATTTACTATTTGAAAACACCCTTTGCTTTCGGCAAATGTGTAATTAGTGGCAAGACTTTTCATTTAAACGACAGTGATTTTATTATAATTTATCTACTTTCCATATAACCTATATAATAGACAATTTAAATTAAGAAAACACCATGTGCTGGATGTTTCTCTAGTTCTTGTCATATTATGGATCAGATGAGATTAAGAAAAGGCTTCTTAGCACAAAGTTTCCAGATGAAGATTGATAAAGAGGAACGATTGAGGAAAGAGAAGAAATTGAAATGGCTTGTTGACTTAGAATCGAAGCAGACGAATTTCGCCGGTTTGGAATAGGTGTGGATGAAATTTGCATCAAAACTAAATAAATTTGGGATTGAGTGGATTGAGCAGCTTGCTTCAGAGTTAACTAATATTGAGGACAATTATATTATCCGATCTCAGTTTTTGAAGATAGTCTTGTTAGTTTTCAGCATAAAATATCAACATCAAATTATTCACATGAAAATTTTAACCATTATCAAAGTAAAGTTAGAAGGTTTAATGATTTGAAAAAACAAAATTTGGCTCTTAAATTAAAAAAAAAATGAAGGTTTGATGTTCCAATTTGTGAATATTCTTCCGAAGATGAACTTATTAACTATTGAACTACAAAACTTGAACAAAATTCAACTTCAAAAGTTGGTCGCATTCTTGCCAAATGTTCAGCATCAAGGTACATACTACTTTCTCAGTGCAGTGTTACAAAAATTTACTGCTGCTCCGAGTTTTGGTGTGTTTGTCTATGATGATGTAGGTAATACTCACTTAGTGGTATTTTAGAAACAAAAAATTAGTAGATTTTGTTCTTGTCGTCAACAAGTAGGGCATTTTAATTCCAATTGCTTCAAATGCTATTGAAGGAAAGCTTTTTTTGAAAATCTCTACTGCTGTCCATTTTAATTTTAAAATTTGAAAAGACCTCTTTTCTAGTAGTAGTTCATTTGATGTCCTTCATGCAACTTGCAAACTAATCAGGCTACCTCATCACTGACTATCTGCTAGTTTGCTTCCAAATTTTAATATCATTTGGAAGGGTAAAGAGAATGGAACCTCATGTTTGTGATATGCATAAGAAATATCAAGATGGGATGATGCAAGAATGTATACAAGTATGCATCAATGAACATAAAATTTTAGGAGCAGATAGCACCTAGTTTCCAGCACCAATATTTCATCAATTTCAAATTCTTGTTCATTGACAAATTTTAGGAAAGTTTTGAAGATTTGCAGTACCAACATTAAAGTGTCTCATATCAAACATAGAGGCTTTCAATTATAGAGATTTTCATTCAAATATCGACACTTATGGGAGAAACTAATAAAGTGATGTTGTTGACTTGGATATGTTAAGATTTCAACTCAATCTTAGAGTTTATATTTTAGTTTTAACAAGTATCTTGTTAGTTTATTTGTGTTCTACAGGTTATGCTAGTCTTTTATGTTCCTTTGATTGCGTTTAGGTATGTAATCTCTCCACTTTATTCATTGTTCTGTGAAAAAAAAATCATTTTCCTATTTCATTTTTTATTAATTTAAATTTGTCTAATTTCATCTTCCATTATTAATTTTTTTTATTTTATGGTAAATATTAATTTTTCATTATTAATTTGACCGATGAAATTAAATAAATTTAAATACATAATGGACAAAAGAAAATATATATGAGAAACGAAATTGAACGTATTAAAATAATAAGTAATAAATTGTTAAAAATTATTTTATAAATATTTTTTTAATAATAATAAGAGTAATATTGTATAAAAAAGTAAAATTTTTATAATAATATTAAATCTCACTATACTGTAACCAGGGTGATGAGCCTTTACTTTGAGAAAAACCACAGAAATGGGTGCTGGGAACGGAGTCCGTTGGATTCAAACGCACAAACTGAGATTTTGTCCTCTCTCAAAATTTTTGAGAACCTTTTTGATTTCACCAAATGTATTTGTTTACTTGGCTGGATAACCAACAGACCTTTGCCTGTGTCGTATCTTTTTACTGTACTAATTGTTATTTGTTTCTAGCAGTAAAAGATACTGAAAATACCATACGGTGCGGATAAGGAGCGTTTTAGAATCTTCCTGGATTCTGTTTTCTCTTTTTAAAAATAAAAATTAATATATTGAAAATTTTGTTTTGCAATATATTCCTAGATTGTTTTTTAATTTGTTTTTGAAAATCTTATTTTAAAAACGATAAAAAAAAAGAATCAATTTTAGATGTTTTTTAAATTTGTTCTTTTGTTTTTTATAATAGTTTCATTATTAAATGTAATTTTTACTTATTTGCTTCATTAAACATCTTTAATTCTTTATTTTTTTAAATTTGGAAACAATTTAAAAAAATTAAAAATAATTTTCTAAGAATTGTTTTTAAAAACAAAAAAATAAAAACATATCTAAACATATTCATTCTTTTCTTGTTTTCGGCAACTGCATCACGACAACTGCTGTTTCTGCAGGTGCTTCACTGATAAATATATGTTACATGGGTAGATGCAATTGCCATTTTCTTATGTTGGAAGAGAGACCTGCATTTATTGCACTTGATCCAATTCTCATAATTAGGTTTGTTTTGTAAGAAATAATTTTTCATAGAAATATAATTATAAAATATTAAAATTATAAAAAATCATTTAAATATTTAATATAAATATAAGGATTTTAATAAAAAAATTTCTTTATTATCATGCCTCTAAATATCATACTTTTTAATTACAAATTATAGAAGTACATAATATATAATATATATATATATATATATATATGGAGATTTTTATACTAAAACATCTTTTAGGATACATACGGAGCCTCCTAATTTTCAACATTTCTTGTAGGCAAGTAAAAAGGCTTCCGGTAGCTCCTTTTTATAAGCAATGCATTGTCTCAGTAACAAATATACTGACCACATTTTGTCAGTACGAGTTAAGTTGTGTAACGATTCAATTTTAATTTTCCTAGGAATTCTATCGAATCACATATTAAAAGAACATGAACACTGATACGTGATACATTATCAGGTCATTGTCATTCCCACATTTTGGTATCACTGATACGAGAGAGTGCCACCTGCTTGTACATTCCCACATTTTGGTATCACTATCATTATCTACGTAGAACTCAATGGATGGTAGCCCATTCTTTTTTCCACATCGGAGATAAAGCCAATAAGCGTTTTATAGATTGAAATCAGTACAATGCTTGGAAATATTAGATAATAGAGGAAGAGGTGAATAGTCATGGCATATTTTATAATCATGACGGAAAGTTGTATTTCTTTTTCAGTAATTGGATGGATGAGTTTGTCTTTTTAATAGGATTTATTTCCATTAGTTCTTTTAAATTATTTTCACAGTTCGCACTGCTTTAGCATTTGTAGAGTCCATTGAATTCAACATTTATCTGGGCAGAAAGGAAGATAAATTTCCTCCAGCCATAAATATCAAAATTTTCAAAGATTCAACTTAATGCAATCTCAGGACATTGAATATGTAGTGAATGGAATTAAAATAATATTCTTTCTTAATTAAAGAAGGCTTAATCTTTGTATCAAGACTCTGGTCGATCCATCCAACCAGGAACTGCAGAAAGGTAGACAACCATTATTCTTATTATTTTTTCATTTTTTAGCGAGACATAAATCCATTCAACCTTTGCATGACAATCCTGTGTAGGGTGAGCGCGCGCCAGAAACTGTTACTACATTATTACAGTCTACCCACCTGCAAATTTTGGAGACCCGGGAGGCACCCAATAAGTTTGAATGATAGCATGCAGCGGGTGGGATAAGAATCGCAGCTAGTGAGCATGTTACACTCATTTCGGCAGTACGAAAGTTCTTTCTGAATCCCACAGCACTCTCATGAGGCCAATCTTTGTTGCAGCCTCTGCAAATCAGCTGCCAGCTGCTTCAGATCAGACGGGTTTGGCAGTGCCATCCCCTTGTCAGCCATGTTAAGTTCAAAGACATCCACAACACAAATCCTTGCCTCCTCCAAGCTCTTTCCTTTCCATTTACCAGGCACCTGAAACACCATGCCCTTGCCAATCTTCTCTCCTTGTTCGCCCACTAGTGCCTCCTTCTGACCTGCCTTGCGGGGAACAAATTCTGGAGGACCATGATTGATGCATTCAGCAAGTGAAGGCTTGGGATCAACACCACAAGCAATTATTGGCAGGCTCTGAGAATCTTTTCTTGCATTTGACACATCCTTTGGACTGTTGGGTAAGTCATAGGATCCGGTTACTGGCCCTCTTTGCTTGTCTGGGACTGGATAGGCTGCATCTGCTGCTGCTTGAACATCCCTAGCAGTGTGGGCTATCCTAGCTTTTCGATTGTTAAACCTGATACAACAAGTACACAAGCATGATTTTATAAAAAATTAAACCAGCCAAAGATACATCGTAATATTTATAATAAGCATGGGCAATTGCTAGAATCCAAGTATTCCACAATAAATATTTCATAGAAACATGAGAAAGAAGATCTACAACTAATGCATCGTAATATTTATAATATTTCAATACCATGCGTTGTCGATCAGATGCTAGTTTCCTGATACTGCACATTGGTAAGGAACATGAGAAAGAAGATCTACACCCAATTAAAACCTTGACTTAACATATGAAATAGATCATGTTCAGTATAATTTGGTGCATATAGCTTTAGGATGAAACATAATGCTATATGACTTAATTCCTGATGTTTTCCTATGTCATCCTACATGAGGAAAAGGTATGAATTTACATACACATTGCTTTTAACTTTACTTTCATTATTTCTTCTTTGGGAAGGAGAATGGAGATGATATTGGTAGTTAAACTTAATCTCACCCCAATCCAGTCCTACAAATTATAAGTTTTAGTCATCCTACAAACTAAAAAGAACACAAAAATGAAAAGGACAAATCAAAGTAATAATAAAGCTACCTAAAAAAGGGTATACTCACCTATTTTTAAGTTGTGAAGGTGGAACCTCAGAACCCCGGAAAACATAATGCAAAAGGTATTAGAGAAGAAACTATGTTAATGAAAAAAGTCAAATATGAGTAGAGTAACTGGAATTTGACTTACATGAAGGCCTAATTTATCAAACCACAATTGCAATGAAGCTGCATTTCTTTGCATCCCAATGCCACTTGTTTGTCATTCATTATATTACGCCTTCGTTTCCTCCTCTGTACAGTTTCAATTACTTAATCTTCAGGACTTTCTCCAACTTTCTTAATCTGCTCTCTTTTGGAGAGCTCAATGTTGTTTATATTATCAATAACATTCTTTGCTTTCGTAGAACTTGCATTTGAACCACTTCTGTCAACATTTTGAGCATCCTTGTCAATATTTCTTGTACCTCCAGACAAAGCCTCATCCAATATACCTTCATTTTCTAGATCTTGCCTCTTTAAGTCATCGCCCTGAGTTATGTCATCAGTTCTGGTTACTTGGTCAATACTTGGTCAATTTCATGAAATTCGGAACTCTCGACGATTCTTTGCTTCTTGTTATCACTCTTATTAAGATCAGTGGGTCCTTTCGTATTAAAGGTGCTGAGCATCCCTCAACACAATGAACTGCCTACAGGAAATTAAAATTTACTTTAGTTACTATCCTGGAAAAAAGCTCCAAACCTTGGGAAAAGTATTTTGAGAATTTGTCAATTTCGTAATTTTACATTTAATGGCATCGCCTAATCAATTTGAAGTCGATCAGTTTTAGTTACATTTTCCTTTACAAGCTTTTCAAAAGCCTCTAGCTTTCTTTAAGAACAAATACCGGTACAATTTGATCACTAAGTGTGTCTTGAGCAAACTGTCTTGAGTTCAGAAAGCTTATCCCAAGATAGTCACCCCTCAAATTTGCTATCTTGAGTTTCTTCATACAGAACAATTTGACAAATTTCAACATCAGATGAAGAGAGAAAATGATTAGAGAGAAGAGGGAGAAAAAGCCAATTATGATGGATAAATAAAACATGAAACTATAAAAAATAAATAAATCAGGAACAAACAATGAAAGTTCAAGCCGATGCAATTTTCTCCAAGTGATTGTACCTGGCCAAAGAACATCCTGCAAAAAATTTGAATATGGAAGTTATTTGCTTAAACGAAGTCACGTCCCGTAGAAATTCTAAATGGTTTTTGTAAATTCTTATCATTGTTTATGACAACATTCATAATTTCATTAGGAGTCCACGTGTGTTCACTAGCGTCCTTATTCTATTTAAAACTTAGTCAGGTATAACCTATAACAGTTTTCCTAGCTATCTTCTATAAAATTGCAGTTTATATATAAATTTTTTTCCAAGTGTCAGGAGTAATTAATATAAATTGTAATTAGCCACCTGCGGGCAATTTAAATTTTCAGTCTTAATCATTTCTTTGTGAGCTCTCTATGCTTTGAAAGATCTCAGAATTTTAACACCTTACCACAATGTCACCCAATATCTTCTTGAACCAATGATCTTGTTAGTAAATAAGTAGAATTATGTCCCATATCATTTATATCTCATGATATGTACTCTATATTATATTATATACAGTGACTACCAACTTAATTGAGGATATGGCAAAAAAAATTCTTCTCTAATCAATATGATATCTAGAGCCTTCTAGATATCCTTCTTCCATCTTAGTCAAAAAAAAAAAACTAGCTCACTCTCTCTCTCTCTCTTCTTCTCCTTTTTTTTTTTAT
Source organism: Sindora glabra (assembly GCA_020226215.1). Taxonomy (NCBI): domain Eukaryota; kingdom Viridiplantae; phylum Streptophyta; class Magnoliopsida; order Fabales; family Fabaceae; genus Sindora; species Sindora glabra. The sequence continues at coordinate 2,090,201 of CM035235.1, forward strand.
TTTTTATATGTGACTAATGTCACAATGGGACTAAGGTCATAGTGGGGACACTCTAAGTTATGGATTGGTGGAAGCCTAGACCTCAAAGGCACTAGTTGGTGGTAGTGTACGACAATGGAGGAAAGCGATAGCATTGTTTAATGCCATAACAGCAGATCTGATCACCAGAAGGAAGGTTTGGCTACACCAAACAATAAATCATGACGAGGTGGTCCGAAACAGGTGGCGTGTGATGTCACACCCACAAGTCCACAGTAGTGCATGAAGCCCACGCACAGAGGAGATTGGAGGCATGTGGCGGCACGTGAAGGCTCAACCAATGGCAATCTCTAATGAGGCGCTATCTTAGGGGTTTCTGAGTAACCTTGTGAGGTTAGTTTTGCAATTCTATGACTCCAAGTAGTGTTTTCAATTTTTTGAGTGATTTTCTGGTTTTTTAATTTGCTAGCTGGATATATTTATTCATCATGGATGTTGGTTCTAGTTTGACAAGCAAGTTTAGGGGTCCTAATAGTTCAGAAAGATTAAAAAATAGTGGCAAACTACTATTTAATAGTGAATATACTGAGTATTTACAATTGAATACCTCTTTACAACTACTACCCATTACCACAAGAGTTCAAATAGGTAATCCTATTACATGTCTCTCAAATTCCAGTTCTAAATGGGTTATTAATTCTGGGGCTACTAATTATATGACGGGTCAAACAAGTATCGTGTCTTCCTTTAATATGTCCCATCCTTCTCATGTTACTTTAGCTAATAGGTCTATTGCTTCTGTTATTAGAAGTGATATGGTTAATGTCACTTTTGATATCTTTTTGTCCAATGTTTTAAGTCTCCTAAACTTCTTGTTTAATTTACTTTTAGTTAGTCAAGTTACACATACTTATAATTGTGGTATTTTCTTCTTTCCTAGTTATTGTATGTTTCAAGATCTATTAACAAAGAAGATTTTGGATAGGGGATATGAATATGGGGAATTGTACAAATTGGATGCTAAAGTTAATTAACCAATTGCTGCTACTACTACCCCTACTCCACATCAATTGTATTGTCATTTTGGTCACCCTTCATTAACATCTTTACAAAAGTTATGTATTAACTTAGAATCTATTTCTCATTTAGATTGTGAATCTTGTCAATTTGCTAAATAGTATCATCAGTCCTATATCCCTAGAATTAATAAGCGAGTTTCATCCCTATTTGACTTAGTACATTTGGATATTTTGGGACCTTGCCCAGTTGTTTCAAATCTAGTTTTCATTATTTTGTATCTTTTATGGATGATTTTTCAAGAATGACTTAGTTTTATCTAATGAAAAATCATTCGAAATTATTTAATATTTTTTGTACTTTTCATGTTGAAGTTACAAATTAGTTTCACATAACTATTCATAATTTTTGAAGTGATAATGCTAAAGAGTATTGCTCTACGTAGTTTTCAGCTTATTTATCATACCATGATTAGTTCAACAATCTTCTTGTGTTGTTACTCTACAATAAAATGGAGTAGCTAAACAAAAGAATCGACATTTAATAGAAGTTTCTCATACCCTTTTATTGGCAGATACAATTTCTATAGCCTATTTCTCAATAAATTACATGCCTTCTTCAGTTCTTGATGGTTAAGTATCCTTTTCTACTTTGCTTCCTTCTAAGTCCTTATTTTCTATTCCCCCACGTATTTTTAGGTGCACATGTTTTGCTTATGATAATCGTCCTCAGGTATCCAAATTGGATCCTCTATCTTTAAAGTATGTCTTTCTTGCATATTCTCGTACTCAAAGAGGTATAGGTGTTTTTCTTCTAACCTAAATCATTACATTGTATCATCTAATATTATATTTTTTTGAACTTACTCTATTCTTTAAGCCTTCTCCATCTTCTTCCATCTTGTCAGATTTAGAATATGTTGATGAGTACTTCCTTGTACATTCTCCTTTATAAGATTTATAAGTTCCTCCACAACAAAATTGGGTTCAAACTCCCATTAAATATGTTTATTCTCATAAAGTGCAAGTACCACCAACAGCTTCTCCACCAAATAAGCTACCAACATCCAATCTAGACTCTATTCCAAACGATCTACCAACTTCATCTCCCTTACCAGCTCCTTTCTCATTATATCTTTTTCCTGTATCTTCTAATTTAGATCTACCTATTACTCACAAGAAAGGTATTTATACTTGTACTTAGAAAGGTAACTCTAGCCATCCTTATTCCATTTTTAACTATGTGTCCTATTCTTCTTTACCTACTTTTTCTTCACCATTTATTGCTTCCTTAGACACTATTACTATTCCTAAGTCGTACTTCGAAGCTTTTTCTCATGATTAGGGGTGTGTTACTATAGAGGAAGAAATGACAACTCTTGAAATAAATCAGACCTAGGATCTTGTGCCTTTACCTAATAATAAATAATTCATTAGTTACAAATGGGTATTTACTATGAAAGTAAATTTAAATGGTTTTGTTGCTCGTTTAAAAGCCCATTTAGTAGGTAAAAGGTATGCTTAAACTTATGGTGTTAATTACTCAGATACCTTTTTCCCCATGGCCAAAATTACTTCCATTTGATTGCTTATCTCTCTTACTACTACTAATAACTAGTCTTTTCACCAATTGGATGTTAAAAATGCCTTTTTACATTGAGATTTGCATGAAAAAGTGTATATGAAACAACCACCTGGGTTTATTGCTCAGGGGGAGTCTAAGAAGGTACTATGTTTGAAGAAATCATTATATAGATTGAAATAATCTCCTCAAACTTAGTTTGGAAGATTCGATGGAGTGGTGATAGAATTCAAAATTAAGAAAAGTGATCATAATCACTCTATGTTTTACAGACAATCTAATTCAGGATATATTCTTCTAACTGTAGATGTTAATGATATTGTGATTACAAGGAATGACAAATTAGGCATTTCACAATTGAAAACTTTTCTTTAGGCTAAATTCTAGACTAAAGATCTAGGAGCACTTTAGTATTTCTTAAGCATTGAGATTGCTAAAGGAAGAAAAGGAATTTTCTTGTCTTAAAGAAAATATATGCTTGACTTCTTGAAAGAAATAGAGATAATTAGTGCTAAACCATGTGAAACTCCTATGATTACAAATGCTAAGCTTAATCTGGAAGATGAGGAGTTACTTGAAGATTTTAAGAGGTATAGGAGACTAGTAGGAAAATTAAACTACCTTACTATAACTAGGCCTGACATTGCTTTTCTAGTAAGTGTGATTAGTTAATTTATGAACTCCCCAAGGACCTTTCATTGGGATGCTCTCACACACATTTTGAAGTATTTGAAGAAAGTGCCTAGTCAAGGAGTTCTATATAAAAATTATGGTCATTACAGAGTGGAGGCCTTTTCTAATGCAAATTGGGCAAGGTGCCCTATAGATCGAAGATCTACTTCTAGATGTTATGTGTTTGTTAGAGGAAAACTTGTGTCGTGAAAAAACAAGAAACAAACAATTGTATCTTGCTCCAATACAAAGTTTGAATATTAAGCTATAAGTTATACTACATCTGGACTTGTATAAGTTGCTTGCCTTTTTCAATAACTTAGTATCAAGATTCATAGGATTATGCAATTGTGGTGTGACAATCAAGCTACTACTCATATTACTTCAAACCAAATTTTTCATGAACAAACTAAGTATGTAGAGGTTGGTTATTATTTTATTAGACAGAAGTTACAAGAAGGAGTTATCAATGTTAGACATATTAGAACTGGGAAATAATTAGCTAATCTATTTACTAAAGCTCTTCTGGAAAAAATAGGTTGATGAAATTTGTAATAAGTTAGGCATGATTGATATCTATAGCCCAACTTGAGGGGGACTATTAGTAGATAAGTAGAAATATATCCCACATCATTTATATCTTATGATATGTACTCTGTATTATATTATATATAGTGATTACCTAACTCAATTAAGGATATGACAATACAAATTCTTCTCTAATCAACAGATCTCATAATTGTATGCCTGTAATTTATAAACAAAACACTTAGTCTAATATGTCACCATTTAATAATGAAATTAGTTTTCAAGGGATGCTCTAATCATGTCAATGTCATCCTAAAACAATGATTTTCTTTAAATAAAAAAAAAAACTTATCCAATAAATTGTCACTTTACTGCTCATGTATAAAGCTTGACCTATTTGATTAATACATAATTTACCACTAAGATTACTTTTTCAAACACAACAAGACTAAAGTCAACTGTTAAAGAGGAACCAAAAGAGGGAAAGGCAAACTTAGAAGTTGTAAATTTTCCATACTTAAATACATTGGAATTAAAGATTCTACATGTTTCAACAACGAGTCTACATAGGATAGTTATATGTAAGAATTCAACAAAATATTTATGATAATTCCATGATGTGAAGCAAGAATAATCATTACCTAGGTTTTTGCAAGCAATGGCACCTTTTTAAGCATCAAAAGCAAAACAAAACCTAGGCAACAAGAAAGACATATCCATTTGCAACAACTCCATGATCTTTAGAAGCAAAAGGTTCCTCTCCTGTTTTGGAGATCAAAATTCAAAGAATCAAGAAAATTAGGGTTTGGGGTGTTATAGCTATAAAACTATCAAATTTACTTGAAACTTTGTAGAAACATAGGAAAAAAATTAACCTTCACATATGTTAGGAACAAAATAGTGAAGATTTGAAATGACTTTGACAAATAATGATGACCTTTAATGTGCATAAGAAGCATGATCCATACTATTAGGAATTAGGTTGAATTTCAAATTTTTCACATGCAGGGAATTCATCAATGATGAAGTTTCCAAAATCCACCCTGCCACTGTGAATATATCATATTCAAGATTTGCATCCACCTCCTTTTCTAGAAAATTAGAAGAACACCAATAGGAGATAAAATCTCTATTGGAAAGTCGTCATAACCTTAGTTTAGAACCACATGCAAAAAAGACAATCATCCACATAAACAAAAGGAAATACCAAGAATGTAATGACTATAAGTACATCTTAATCAGAAGAATAAGGGATATACTTGAAGATTCTCTTATTTCTCATGAACCAAATGTTCTGGCATGTTGGAAACTCAAAAAGAAACAAGCATATAAAGCTATGGTGAGAAAGATGATGATGATTTCTTGGACATGCAGATTTTTTATGTGACCTTTTGGGTAGCTTATGTGATGATATTGTTAGTTATGGCAGCAGTTCTATACATAATTCTTTATTGGCAACAAGCTTGGTTTTACTTCATTGAGTTTTGTCATCATAAATTGTTATTACCTTTTTGTGGACTTTTTTTATTAGCTATCCACTATTACAAATATATACCTTCCAATTTCTTGCTTAGAGGTTGATTTGTTATGTTAACAGTTATAAATGCTTCTTAAAATAATGAATATGCTAATTGAAGTTGTTGTATAACTTTTTGAAACTTAATGAAATTGTGAAAGTAATAATATATATTATGTGAAGATTGTGATATGAGGTAGCTAAGTTTAAATTAATACACTTTAATGAAATGATGCATTTAAATAAAATAACGTAAATGCATATATTGACAAAGGGATATCTATGAAAAGAGAAAAGCCAGAGGTTTCAAAAATATCTTTATTCAATAAGTATGCTTTCCATCATGATCAAAAGTATTGTGCAATACTTACACTAATATCATTGGTTATTCATCAGTTCTATAATTCTTGAAAACCTTTTCAAAGACTTTACAAAGCTTTTTAGATAAATAATTATATTTATTATTTTTATAACTTTTCTTTATTATAATTTGATTGTATCATTGCTTATATTTTAATTTAAACATATTATTACAATTTTTATTATTTTAATAATTTATTTTTAATTATATATATAAATATATTTTAATATTATTTTATTTTTAATATCCATAACACATTATATTATAAATTTCTAAATAATAATAATATTTTTTAATATTAATGAAACATGTTGATAATGGGAATTCATATTTAAGTAGATATGTTATATATTAATTACATTTTTTAAGTCCATGCTAGGTGGGCTTGTAAAAAAATTAATAACTTAATAAAAATTAATAATCATTTTTTCCCTTTTTAATTGTAAAATTTATAATAAGTAATATTTCAACAAAAGATATACATAAGTAAGTATAGAAAACATAATTGAAATTTTGGAAACTCCTCACATCATGCTAATTATTCTAATCAACATTTAAATAGGTAATGAATTCATGAATATTAAGGGCCAATAATAGTTATAATTATGAAATTAATTACCAATAACAATTATATTAATGATAAGCATTAGTATGAATTATAAATATTTGTAAAATCAATAATTAGAAACAATTTAAAAATATAATTGAAATTGAGAAATATGCCATAAAAATAATATTTTGAACATTGGATCCTACCTATCAGTTTAATTGGAAAAATCATGAATTGATCATGTGATTGATCCAATTGACCTTCAAAAAACTAATCAGAAAAATGTTGCATCCACATTAAAATTATGAAATTTTAAAACTTAAAATGTTGATGGGAATAACTAATAAAATTTAGTGATAAAAGAGAATAAATTTTATGTGAATTATATCCTTAAAACTCGCACACAACATCCAAACTAAATCATCATAATTTGTAATAATGTTAACCTTCAATACCATAGTTCTACACCTACACTTACGTAAGAGCAACAGACACTGTTCCATTAATAAAAAAATCACAATTACCTAATAACAATGCAATCGAAAGAAAGAGACAATCAACAAATGCAATGATGATAAGAAAATAGAGGAGGTCAATCAACTATAAACACCGAACAAGGATTGAGATCCAAAATAGATACATAAAGCATTAAAATTAGATAGGAAATAACAAAAAAATCTTGCATAAAATAAATAAAAATGAAAATAATTAAAGAAAGGGTATTTTAAAAATGTAATAGTAATAATTCATAAAATCAATACCTCTTTAAAATAAAGATTAGCATTAACACTTTTTTACAAAAAAAGTCTAGGAAGTGGTACTATAATGTAATTTACCATAATTTTATCATATTTTCCTAAACAGTATCCTTACCTACAACATTAGCTAAATTTGTGGGATTGATTAACATTGGAATAGGATGCCAAATCAATATAGGAAAAAATAACATACATGTAAAGCAAACCATTTTATGGAAAGTTGGATTCTAGAAAAGTATGGCTAGGATGGAGGAAGATTCTTAAACTTCATAGCCATAGAGTAGAGAGGAAATTAGATTATACTTAAAACATACTTATAGGAATAGAAGTACAGTTTTTTTGTCTCTCACAAATTCAAATAAAATAAATGATTGATGAAAGGTAGTAGACAGTTTCAATCAAAAACATATTTAAACAGAATCCTTAATTTTAACCTTTAAAAGATTAGGACCTGGAATTAATAAGATCCTCAATTTTTTAATAAAACTTTAACATGTTCAGTCAAGGAGAATATATACAAAAAGTTAATTAAAATGGGCATAATGATGTGAGTTCCACTTAACAAGATTAAGGTTGATTCTTTTAGCAAATAACGCCTTTCAAAGTTCATTTAAGATTTTAAAGCATTCCCCTATGCAAATGAAACATAAAAGCATATCTTCATGAATTGCTTTCCAATTTATATAGTTTATTATGCACACCTTATTCTTGGGCATGTGCACATGCTCCATGAATAATTTCTATTGGTACAATAACTGAAGAAATTGTAGAGAAGCTTTGATGCATGGGTGTTCCATTTCTGCTCTCAAACCAAAGTCGCACCTGTGTCTAATGCCCATGGAGGTGCAATTTGCCTAAATACAAATCTATAAAATATCCTTTATTTTTTTTATTTTTTAAATAGAAAAATAGTGTGCCACATGAATACAATTATATTTCAGTTTGGATGCAGCTTTGATTCATAGAGGGAACATCAGCAAATGTATCCTCCCTTCTTTTTCAAATGCACTATTTAGCCTAAACTATTTTCCCTTTTATTTTCCTACATAACATAATAACAGACCCCATAAATACATCAAAATCCTTAGGGCTTCATCTAAAAATGATCGACCTCTTCTTCATTCTTTTAAATTCCCTTCTTCGATCTTCATCAACAATAGTGCACACAACATTGAAGGGGATAGGACTGATGTAGCATTTGGCATCCAATCAATAGCTCAATTTCTACCTAGTGGAGGGAAGCAGTACATAGTATGAAAGGCAATAGCTTGAAATATTTGTGTTTTTGTTGGTAAAATTAATAGAGGTGTTATTAAAAAAAGCAATGCACAAATGAAATTAGGGTCTGATTTCTTTTCCAAATGATGTGGGTATTATCCTCACTTAAGAGGAAATTCCAAAACAAGGCACTTTGCACTAATTGGAAAGGAAAATTCTAGAATGATCTTTTATAATTAGTAAAAAATAATTTATCCATTTGAAAGTATTTTATTATTATATAATAATGTTGGTTCTCATATATGATTTTACTAATCAATGTTATTGCATTGAATTTTTTTGACTTCAATAAAAGTGTATTTTAAATATTAAATAGATTATTTTATCCTAAATTATTAGTGTATTAATAGGTAGTAGTAGAGGTGTCTATTTTTTTGGCACTACATAACATTGATAATGTATTTAAGGTAAAAACATAATAATATAACTATTTTAGTGACGTTTAATGATAATATATCTTCTGATTATTTAAATTTAAATTTTTATATAAAATTTATATATATTTTTTAATATATCCTGAACATGTCACATCGCTCCAAGTCATGTATCATGTATTGCACTTGTGCAACATAGTAGAGAAGCCTTACAATACTGGCAGGCATGACAGACTAGCTATATGGAGCTCAAATTTGATCTGATGGAAATATCTCTCTAGTACAACCTTTTCAAGCACAATAGACACCATGCAACCATACAAACTGGTACAAAAGCTACATTTATAAATATGTCAAACTGTCACAAAATACTTCATAATTCATCATCTGTAGGATAAATGTGTCACTTGAATAATACTAATACTAAGCCTTTGCTTGGTTATAGGTGAAAATAGAGGAGACAGAAAATAAAGGAGAAAGAAAAGTGGGAGAAGTTAAATTTCTTAAGTGTGCTTGGTTGCAGGAGAAATTAGAGAGGAGAGAAAATAGAGGAAAAAATATTTTGTTTAGTTGTGGGAGAGAAGGAATTTATAAGATATAGGGAGACTGATTTTTTTTACTTCTTTTAATAGTAAAATTATGAAAATAATGTATAATATAATCAAACAAATAGCACACTCCACATATTTTAGGTGGGTCTTGAAGGAGTAAAGACGGGGAGAGTTTTAACAGACGTGTCGAGACCCTGCATGGCAATCTGTGCTCCTCCTGTTGGTATGGTTTACATAGAAGATGAGCTGAGTGCTTCGATGGTTGTGCTAGTGACTACGGCGGAGACGACAGCGACGAGCATGGAGGAGACACCAGCGAGTGTAAAGATGAAGGCAAACCATTAAAACAACAACACAGAACAAAATGATGATGGCGTTGAGCATAATGTTGCCGGTGAGAGAGTAGCTATTGGGTTCAACTTGGATTTTGGTATTGGAGTTTTCTTCATGCTCTTGGCCGATTACCATTTTTTTATTCTTTGAAACACCGGTAGGACACGACGTAAGAGAGGAATAGCAAGTCAACGAGTGGAGCAGGGGGAAGTGCAGAGCTGCATAACGGAGTAAGCTTTTGTTGCATTGTGTAGTCTTCACTCAATTTTCACCACTTAACTAAGGTGAAAAAATTATCGTGGGGCCCACCGTATGATTTCTCTTATTTTTTCACTTCTCCTATATTTTCTCCACTAAGCCAAGCAGGTGAAATCTCGTATTTTTCTGCACTTTTCTACCCTCATTTTCACTTCTCCTCCATTTTCACTAGTACCAAGCAAGCTATAAGTTCTTCAGATAATGTCATGGGGAATAGAGTTGACACATAAAGGAATTTAACTGGTAGAAATACATAATCATGCTTTTTAGGTTAAGAAGTCATTTTTTGCACCAATAAAACCATTTTAAAGTAACTTGAAGGAAATTAAAAAAATTGAATATTAGACAATTTAGAACAAAAAAAATAACATTATCTACTTTTTTTTTTAATTTTCAATGAAAAGATATAAAAATGATGAACTTACCTTAGGGTGAGCAAGTAATATTGTGACGAGATTTGGCCATTGTGACAATAAAAAATCTCTTAATAGGTATAAATTGCATGCTACAAAGGCTAAACACTAGTAACACAAGACTAAAGGCATGGTTTTCCTACAACATAAGTGCAAATTTCAATACAAATGAAGTACAAAAGATTAAACTACAAAGACAATAGGTTAAACAAGCATGTCTGTAACCACCAAGAATGATTAACACAAAGAAAATTAAGTCAATAAACTATTTTGACACCTACACATCATCTTGCAAAATTTATAATCATATCACATAGCACTACTTTTTCATAATTGTAAAATAAATATAAATTGGCCAGAACGGTTGTTTTGATTTAGACAAGAAAAACACATCCATATTTATAGATGTCTACTTTTATTAAAATATGACTTATATTGGTGTTACTAACTATAACCCGTACAGGAAGAAAACATAATAATTTGCTCTGAAAAAATTACTATGTTAACTTCCACAACACTAACTTTCTAAAATATGGATCATGTACTAACAATTTTGTCAACCAATCATGCCTTTCTTTACCTCTTAAGATAGGTCTTCCTACCACTCTAAGTTAGTTTTTGGCTTGCAAACCATTAATTGATAAGTTTCATAAATTTCAATGATATTTTGTCACAAACATTTGCATAACATGCCCCTACCTCTCAAGAAAAGCAAAAAAAAGGAACAAAGATAATGGGCATTATTAACATTAACTTGCTCAAGGTTGGAGAGCAAAGGCGCTAAATCACACATGGAATATGAAAGATGAATACCACATAACCAATGGCAGAGACAAGGGGGCTAGGGTGGGTCCCGGCCCCCTTATTTTATAAATTTTTATAGAATATATAATGTGAAAAATTACATAGCCCCCCCCCTAAGTTTTGTAATAATTTCTCTTGGCCCCCCTGTCCTAATTTTTCTCCCTCCGCCACTGCACATAACAAGTATCTAAACATAGCTTCATTACTATTAGATGGAATTAACACTACAACAAGGTGTAATGAAAGAGATCTTGTAAGATTTTCCACATTAATTTATACACATGCACAATTAGATGCAATAATCTGATAAAACAAGATATGAAATTACACATTAATGTCAGCAATGGACAGCCATTAAAAATGATCCTTGTATAATAGGATCGCAACATGTAACTTATGGATTATTGATTTCAAGTCAATAGCCTATCCAAGCAAACAAATAGCACTATTGATGATCCAATCATAGGGAAGTGGGCCATGCATCCAAACAATATTTTATTAGGTGATGAATATCTCTAAAACACTGGTAGATGGTTCTTCTTTTGCATGCCTTATTCCTAACTGCATAAGCAAAATGCATTAGCAACATGTGAAAGTTGTGTAGTAAGAGTTATCAATATGTATAACTTACATACATATGGTAATTGCTAACATGAACTTCTAAATAGAAATAACTAGTTTATATCAAAGGCACTAGGAAGCGTTATAGATAGATGGCAGGTAATCGCATCAAGAACAAGTTAGTACTACAAAAGCAAAATATATCAACAAAGCTGATGGATTTAAGATCCTTCTAATGTATCTTGCTTAGTCTTCAAGGAAAAGTAGTTTCATTTTACAAGGCACCAAATAAGAATTACATGCCCATCATTGGAGGTGGAACTTCAATTCCCATAGTTATGAAGCATTACAATTTACAAATCAAGTAACAAAATAGTTACAAAAAACTCTAATTTTGCTAACTTTTTAGCTCTAAAACTACAACTTTGTTTGTTTTGAAAGACAATATGAAATTTCCCTCTAACTCCTTGTAACTAGTTTGTTTAAACTTTGAAAAATCAAAATTACTATGTCAAATAATTTTTGCTTCACTATGGAATAGAAATACTATAAATCAATTAGTTAAGTAATGAGAAATAAAAAATAAACTTCTTGCTACAAGTAAATTTAACCCTAAATAGTTCATAATTAATTATGCAAACACAAAGATTTACTTCAATTTCAAAAATTAAAATACTAATTCACTTTCCACAATATCACAAAAGCCATGCCAGGCACTACCTGTTGACTGAATAGGGAAACAATATGTTAGTGTTAATAGTCTTATTTTTATTTGGTTTTTTGTATAACCACCAAGAATACATCCAATCTTTAACCTGTATTTAGCAAGCATTCATTTCCTCCCTAGAGTATCCTAAGCCAACAGCTTATGCATAATATTCTTCCTTTGCTATTAATAAATAATATATACAAAAGGAAGAAAAGATAAATCTTTATTGTTATCATTAACATCACCTAATTCCTTGCCCCTTTTGGAACCGTAATCCAAATCATGCAATCCACATTGTTTGACATTTACTATTTGGATCTTAAAAAATGGTTACTTTGGGCATTTTACAACATTGAACAACAAAAGTAAAATATAAACCTAGATAACATGGCTACTTTGTCTCTTCAAAATACCTACCTACATTGTTTCCTTCCAAACTTAACAAAAAAAATGATGGGAGAATAAAAGAAAAAGAGAATGATTAGTTCATTAGAAGTTAGCTTATGAGCGGTGTAGCAGGTCTTATCTAGTTCCCTAACACCCAGACCTTAAACTTTCTTAAGCTGACTCGACCTAACCTCAAATATTAGAACATTCTAGTAGGTTAGCATTTTGTTTTAAATTTAAAATCAACTAATTTTATTCAACTTGACCAATAAATTATCTCTAAAATAATTGGCCAAAATCTCTTGTATACTCAAGTAAAAGCTCCTTATTAAGATACAAGCACTCAAATTCTCTTCCAACTAAGGTTACCCTATATTTTTTTGCATCATACAAACCTTCATATCCTAGCTCTATCCCTATCACCTACCACACTAACTTGGGCAATATTTCTAGTCCTAATGTTGTATAGAGAATTGCCTTTTGCATTTTGATAAGGAAATCACTCTTTAAATTGTAGCATCCACTTAGTTATGATATCAAAATAGTTTATTTGTTGAAACACAAGTGGAAATAATATTAAGATCACAGTGCTCTGGTAAGAATAGAAAAACTTCCACTAACTTGAACCTTGGTAACCCTACTTATCATATGTGTTCCTTCTTTTCATTTTAACATGCTATGTAACTAGTGATTTCGAGAGATGAGTTGTATTTCATTGTTACACTCACATCTATTATAACTACACAAACGAAATGCACTAGTTTCCTCTATAAAATAGGAAACCAAACAAAATTTAATCCTCATATGTAGTATTACTTATCAACATCAAGTAAAAAATGCTATTGAGTTAAGGAGTTTGTCTACTTCTTTCCATAGGGGAAAAATTCTGTCTACGATTTCCTATATTTCACATCAATGAATTATTTCCATAATTTTTGTCTCCAAGTCATTTCCTATTTTCAACACATTAAATTTACCACTTGCAAAATTGTAATTTGTGGTAACTATAACCTTATTTTTCAAGGCATGATAATAAATTAACATATTATAAAAAATTCCTTTCAAAAACACACACCAACACATCCTTGATTCTCCCTATGCATATATTTTAGGTAGTTTCTCCTAAAATAATTTAAAATTAATTTCAACAAAAGAGAGTTCTTGATATACATACATATAGATATAGATATATGCAAGATCTTGCTCATTCTTTGTGTTTCCCCCTTTCGTAGATTCTAATAATTCTCACCTTTTGTCCTATAGATTCAAGCAATGCTACTTGGACACATGAAGGGTTCATTTGATATCAAAGTCTTTTAGAATCGCTTCATTTCAATAGAAATAATTTCAATTTATTTGCAAATGAAGTCTTTTGTTTAGAACATATTAAAAAATGCATAAAATTCAATTAAAAAGTAGATTTTGATGTATCTTAGTAAATATAATATTAGAAAGAGGATAATTTTTTTATGTAATATATGTTTTAAGTCAAATAAAATAAATTCTAGTGAAAGTCCTCTTTTAGTTAAAGTCAAACACCATTAAAAAATTATTTAAAATGAAATAAAATCTTATTTTTAATTATGTCAAACAAATAGGAAATGATGTAAATAAAACTATCCATAATTTTAGAAAGACAAGGGGTTAATTTGATTCATACTATGCCAAGGGTAGAAGTAGAGAGTTATGCTTGCAAGTAGCATTTCCCCCAATTCATGGCATCTTGCTACTACCTTCCTACTTCTTTTGATTCTAAAACCAATTTGGACATATATTTGTTATATTTTCATAAAATGACAATGAGACTTGAGTATGCATTCTATGAGTAATACTTTAAAGGAACTACCAATTAAAATATGCATTCCCCCTTAGTGATATCATTTACCTTGATATCTTTGTTTAAATTTTTTACCTTCAACCAGACACTACTCATGGACTGCTAACAAAATGCATTTTCATGAATGCTTAAACTAGTCACTAAATGGTATCATGTCAATGGCTACTACTAGTAACTATAGACAAGC